>CM065897.1:87860000-89092500 GCA_033439115.1 Firmiana major | reverse complement strand
GAAAGCTGCCACTTGTTTCTGAAATGATTAACCTAAATTATAGGAGTTCAGCCTGGGTTGGAAGCAGTTTGCTACCATGGTAACAGATTACAAATAGATGGTGCACATATTTTTTGTCAAGTTTTAGGAGAAGCCAATTTATGGTTGCTGGGAGTTCACACAAAATCAATAGCAGATATCAACAGAAAACATATTCAATGATAGTCATGAGACAAACGGATATAAAATAACAGATATATGGAAAAAATAAAAATGCTGATTACATGAATGTTTTAACGCAACCAATTGTGGTCTATGTCAGTGACTAGTCATCAAAGAAATAACTACAAGTGCTAATCTTAAATCAGTGATTAAGTTTTTGAGAAAAAAAATTATCAGTTCAGATATTGTATAGACATTGTAAAGAAGGGATGCAATACCCCTATAGTTGAATAAAATAAAAAAAGAATGTGGAAGAACTGATTCTCTTTTCTTAAAGACAAATGCTAATCCAAAATGAAACTTGTGTGAAGATGAGTTAGAGCGTGAAACATGCAAAAAAGGGAAAAATTAAAAAGGAGAGATAAAGAAAATAATTGGAAACGATAAAAGTGAAAAGGTTCTATCACAACAAAAAAAGGAGATTTTGTCGCTAAATCTGCCAAAAGATGGATATCAAAGTAGGGTGTTTTTCACACATTTCACCTACGAGGAAGCAAATATGAATTTTATAGCTTTCAACTTTTACATGAAGACCATATCAGCCTCTTTCTATTCTAATTCACAATGTTAATATAGTCAATCTCAACAACTGTTTAAGTTACTATTAAAGCACACCAATTATGACCAAAAAAAAGTTTCAAAAGTAGAAGGTATTATGTAAAATAATTTTATAGACAGTTAAGGTTGAGCGAAATCATTCACTTGAGTGCTCAAGGATGGATGAATTTCCATAAGCCAAGTGGCACATGAAAGCCAAAATCTGGGTAGATGAACCAAACACCAGAAGTGGTATCATCTCAACTCGAAAGTAGCAAGACTGCGTCGCAACTGGTTTTCTCTTTCTTTTATTTCCTTCCTAGAATCAGCTTAAGCTTAAAAAACTAAAAGTGTAAAACATTTAATTAAATTTGAAAACATTTAATCTCTCTGCTATTCCTCTCATTTGCATCCTATTCTCTCTGCTACAAAATTTCCTATTGTGGTCAAGCGGCTGATGGCAAATTACAATCTTTGAGAGACTAAAACTTTTGTATTTTGCTAGAATATATGCATTTGTTCAGGCAAGAACATATTCTTGACTCTTGAGGAAAATGCTAACCTGGTTACCCATGTGTGCACTTGCTATGTTTTCATCAAGAAGTGTCAGTAAGGATCTATGTTGTTCATTGCACTCAAACATCTCCAACAACTACAACACAAAAGCTCTGCTTACCAGCATAAAATAAGAAATATAAAAGGGACTCAATTAGAGAATTGACAGGCCCATACAGTTGCTCTTATATCCTTTGATGTCAAAACTCTGGTGAGGCTTTTTCTTTTTTGGCAGTTATAAGTAAAGCTAGCATTTTAACATATGCTTCTGTGATCAAAGTACAAAGGATCAGTAGTAAAAAAGAAAAAGACATTAACTCTTCAACCATAGGTCGCATGGTTGAAAAACATATCTATGCCTTCTTGTAAGGCCTCCTGTAATGCCTCCAGCTCAATCAATCTGCCCTCCATATCCTGCAAAATTTTCCAGCTCTTAAATTTCCAATTCTCTGAGGTTAGATAAATAGAGGATTATCACAAACATAAGAATGTCTTAGGACAAACCTCAGTCTTTGAAATAGCAAACTGAATCTACACTATCTCAATCAGAGCTTCAATTCGATTAACAAACCGTAATAAATTTATATGGTTTTGTACAGATTGGACGCAGGAGACTTTGAGCCTGAACTGGGTTCATTTTATAGTTGTCAAAAGGCGTGGCCATGCCAATTATGAGAGTGGCCATTGCTAGTGGCCCTTCCATAGAAGCTTTTTCTGCTTTCTGGGTTTTGGTGTATTCTTTAAACGGCGTGTTGATGGTTTCTTATCCGTTAGAATTACTCTTGTTTAAACGGGTTTTAATTTTCAGATGTGGTGGAATACTCGAATTGTTGGGTTCCGGCGGGAAAAATGGACGAGGCTGTGGGAGTGGTATGGATTTTCAGCCCTCAATCTGCACCAGCACCGCTTTAAAAGGAGCTTTACCGTTTGGGCTCGGATGATCCATCTGGAGCAGCTTTGGGCCTTCTGTTTTGGAGGCTTGGCGTCATACCAACCCAATATATATTCCCAAGCACAAATATATAATAATAAAAAAAAAAGAATTTGAGCATTTTTTTTAAGAGAAGAAGTTTGGTGTAAAATTTATTTAGTTTTAAAACATTTTATATCATTTTATAAGATTTATATATTTTTTTAATTCGATGACTTTTATTTACTTTTCACTCAAATCATATATATTAAATTTTGAGTTAATTGAAAATTTTATACTATTTATCATAATAATTACTTTCAAAAAAAAAAATATTATTTTGAATCGAAATGATAAAAATTATTGAAAAAATTACTTTTAAGTTGTGACAATTTTAATTTTATAAGATTGAAATTTCAATTTCAATATATATATATTTTTTCCCCGTCAAAAGTCTTTTTTCGTCATGAAATTATATATTATATAGGGTTATTATTCATTAGGGAATTGAGTTTTTAATTTTATATTCTCAAATAATATACAATTTTTTATCCTTGACCAAAATAATAATTCTAGGAAAACAACTTTAACATTATGTAATGGTCTTAACTATAGCGGTAACTTGCAAGGAAAAACATTTGACAAGTAGTGACGCCTTTCTTTTACGTGTCAACGTTTCAGACGATTCCGGTCTGGTTCATACTTTGGTCAAGGATTTTGGCTTATGAATAATGTATCTACCGACCGATTTGTCAATGTTTGTCGTGAAAAGGAAAACAACGGTGACTGTTTGTTTGTTTGTTTGTTTGGATTTCTTACATCCACTGCTCAAAGAGGAAAATTTCACACCGCTAACAGGAAAGAAAAGGGCCGTAGCAACCGTGCCAACTATTATTCTCTCAAGAGAAAATTCTTGATTTGGAAGTTCTGATTTCTAAATCAAAAGCAAAAAATCAAGAGTGAATCGGTCATGTTGACGTCCAAATTGGGTAGAAAGATCTGCAAAATAAAATAAATAAATAAAGAAAATTAAAGATTACAAGATTAATATTTCGATGAATTTTTTGACATCTCCAAAATATTAAGATTAAGATATAGAAATCAATATTTCTTTATTTATTTTTATTCATAGAATCTAAAACTTTTACTGTTAATTAATTGAATAATTATCTGTTATAAAATTGATAATTATATTTTATAGATAAAGATAAAAATGTAATTACTTGAATTCAAATACAAATTTTATAATATTTTACAATTTTTTAACTATTTGATAAAATTGATAAATTTTACACATTTATAAATGATCCTAATTCATTGAGTATATATAAAATATGACAAAACCACATCCATAGAATCACTTTTAAATGATTACACAAAGAACTATATATCCCTTTCTATGTTTCTAACAATTTTTTTTTGGTTACAAGTGATCAAAACTTTTTATCATAATTTTGCTAATTGATTATGGGCTTAGTTTTCAGCTTCCTATGGTCGGTAAACACCAATTAATATAAGAAAAAACAACTAATAATGTAGGTAGAAAACCATACCTCTTTCTTTGAAGCCATCCATTGAGGACTAATCTTACAAGAAGACCAGTTCACCCTGAGCAAAGACTTAAGGAAAAAAGGAGAGGGGAAATGATTTATGAACTAACATCTAATTAATATTGAAACCCTTTTTTTTTTTTTGTCTGTCAATCAAACTAGCATGAGACAGCGTCCTATGGCGCATTTGACTAGCAAATGTAAACGCATGTGAAAGCATACGGAATTAATCTCATAGTCTAATTATGCATCCAAATAGAATGGTGGCCACCTGGCTGGGCCTCCCAATGCCCGAGTCCAGCCAGGCGTTTTGTTGGCTTGCACAAGACTTCATGTGCCATTTTAGGACTTCCGCTTATTTTATTTTAATTAAATTATTATTTATTATTTTACTATTAAATAAATTGATTGAGCAATTAAGCGCTTTTCCCTCTACTGGCATTTGCTAATCCTTTTTCAACTAAAATATTAAGAAGGCCAATAATATTTTTTGTTGCTTTTATAAAATAAGTTTTTTTTAGATATAAATTTAAATTAAAAATTTATCTGAGTATAAATGAAAGATTAGATATTTATTTGATTGTAAAATAAAGATTAAAAATTTATTTGAATGCAATAAAATAATAAAATTATCTATAAATTATAAATCAAAAGTTAAATTATAAAAATTTATTTAACAAGTTAAAAAATTTCCGCCTCCATGCACTTATCTCAACGGTACATTTCAACAAGTTGACAAGTCTTGGTAGTGCTGCGAGTATTTCCAAACGCGTAATGATCATTGGGAGAGGTTGATCTTGAATTTATGAACTAATTTTCATAATTTAAGTTTTTGTTTAGTTTGAAAGATGAAGAAAAATAAAAATAAAATAATTGTTAATTTAATACTTAATTTACAAAGAAAAAACAATTATGAAGCTTAATTATTAAATTAAAAAAATTCTTTCATTTTTATTTCTTTTTTTCGTGTTAAGCAAATTTTTTTACGTCTGCTTTTAAAATTTATTTTATTAGTGGATGAGACGTGTCGTTTTAAAAAAGAATTTGCATTCATACAAACGGTTCAATAACAAAGACATGCTTGACTCATGATCTTAGTTGCGAATAAACAATAATAATTGCATTTATATTTTATAAGAATAAGACATAAAATTAAATTAAAGATGCCAATAGTAGCTGGGGAAATAAAATTGTTGCGTCAAATTTGATATGCACAAGCAAAATCTGTTTCAGGCAAGTCTATACGTAGACTCTGCTCTCTTCCGCGTCCTAAAACAGGGGAAACGAGAACAGGGGAGGCATGGGTTGGCACTTTAGAAACTTTTACCTTATGAAAAGTAAAATAATGTCAGCTTGACCAATTGAAATGCCAAATTTTGAATTTTGAGAACATATTGTGTATCATAAGATTAAAGATAAGTAGTATTAATATTTTTTCAAAAGATATTTAATGATGTCGAAGTGATCAAGATTTAAATTTACATGTAAAATATCAAAATTTAAATTTTTACTATCATTAATTGATAGAAGATTTGTAAATTCAAAAAATTCATAAATGAAAATTTAATAAATTTTTAAATCTTAAAATATATTAAAAATTTATTTTTATTTTAAAGATAAGATAATTTCTCCTATTCTTAATTTTTTTCCAAAAAAATAAAACAATAGTTAATGATTCATAAATAACAATACCGCAATCAATTATTCCATTAATATTTTTTATTGTTATTTATTAATAGTAGTTAGAGTTTGTTTTTTTAATTGTTTTAAATTCGAATCTTTTTTATTTTTTCTTAATTTTTAAATTTAATATAAATAATTTTGATTAAATTGATTTAAAAAAATAAAAAATACATAAGATTTAAAAATCTATTAAAAATAAATAAATAGTTTGTTTCTTATGAAATTATCAAATATAGTTATATTTATGTCACTACTATCTATGCATGTAAAGCAAATTTGTTATATGCTTCTTCTTTTTTTCCTCGAATCAATTCAAACTATATTGAGAAAATTTTTCATTAACATTCACCCAAAAGAAAAAAAAAAAAAAAAGAAGCCATTAACATTCAACCCAAGCAATTTTATTACATTACACAAATTTTCGAGCGTGACATCGACGCTCAAGTGCGTTTCCGTTTCCTTTTCTGCTCTGTCGCTTTCCGCTAACCCCTATCTTATTCCTAATGCCATCCCAAAAGTCGGTATTTAAGCAAAAACGTAGTGGCCAGGGTAGGGAAATAAAGGGTCAAACTGAAATTCCGAAACGCCATGGCTAAGTTGTTGATAATGGCGGTTCTTGTGATTTTGGGCACTATGGCAGCCGTTACGGATGCGCAAGAAACTTGTGCGCAAAACCTGGTGCCTTGTTTTCCTTACCTTAACAACGCCACTTCCCGGCCTCAAGACGACTGCTGTAACCCTATCAGAGAAGCTGTGGCTAATGATCTTCGCTGCCTTTGCAACCTCTATAGCGACCCTACTTTGTTTGCTTCTATGAACATCTCTATTTCTGAAGCTCTCAGGATCTCTCGTGAGTGCGGGATAAACACTGATCTCAGTGCCTGCAACGGTATGCGTCTACAGCCTATAGATTCATAGCCATAACCTTTATAGTTTGTTTGGCTTGTAAGAAAAAAGCTGAATTTGGTTAATACCCTTTTCACTTCTTTTTTTTCCCTCTACTCTTATTCAAGTATTTCATGTTTGTATTTATTTGTACAATATGCTAGAATTCTTCATAATTTTGATTAATAGACTAACTATTTATCTCTTGATTTTTGTTTCTGCCATAGCCACTGCCCCCAGAGGAGCTCCATCTCCACCAGGTAACAGAGCATACCTTTAATTTTCTCAAATTAACTATTATTGTCATTACCGGTTAGGATTCTTTGTGAAGATTACTGTTAATTCCTTTTCAGAATAAAGGATTCTTGATGAGTCTAGTTAGGACTAACTGCTAGCCAACCGAGTCTGAGTTTGTCATTTTGACCAGGCGTCAGAGAAAACACGTGAACTTTTTTTTTTTTTTTTTTTTATTGTTTCGGTTAGAAGCAGAAAACATGTGAACCGATCATTGGCCTACCAAAATGATATTTTTTGTTGATTGGGACGCCATATGAAGGTTTATAAATGTGAACAGAGGAGTTGGTGAATGGTGTTGCTGCCAGGCTGCCAGCCTATTCAAATTTTGTACTTTCGGTGCTTCCAAAATTGATTAGAAAACTATGGCTAAAAGGAAAGTTCTTCTTTAATACCCAGCTGCATACAATTCCAGGGAGAAAAACAATTTTTTATTATCTTAATTTGGTTAAGAAATTTTGTTCTAATGGAAGAAATGTAATGAATGAAGAATACCTAAACAGTATTATGTCCGTGATTTTACATTATCCTGGTAGTATTCCTCTCGTCTCTCTCTATTTTTTTCTTAATCTAATTTGTTAGTCAATAGCTACTATATGCAGGTGGAGACCTACAACCTAAATTGCGAGATTTTTTGTTTTCCTTCAAAAGACTTCTTTTTTCAGTGCTCTCTGCTTCTGCTCAATTCTAGGACTTGAGACACACTGATCAGTTCTTCACTTATTGTACAAGCGCCCATGCCACTAGAACATGAGGCCTTGTCTGAGTATAGTGCAAACTGATGTTGGGAAAAAGGAATAAACCTTGGTCGAACAATATAGATAAACTTATCTGAATCATGAATTAGCAAAACTGTCTGTTCCGTAAGTAGCATGAATTGCCTACTGTTTTAGCCTGAATATTTTGCTCCTCAAATCTTACAGGACAACCTGAAGGTAAGAATGGAGGTGCTGAGAGGATGGCATTGACCGGAATTACCGCCTTATTCTTATTTTTGGCCTCTATAGCGCTGTATTAAGGTGTCATATTCCTCGGAACCTTTGATGAGCTTTGGGTTTCTCTGAGTAAATGATATAGAGATCATTAAGATTAGGCATCCTAGTTTGAATATCTAGAGATTTTATTGTTTTCTTGTATTCTTATTGCTTGATACTCCATAGACTTTGTTGGTCATTGTTGCTATTAGATATCTTTTGTTTAGTCATATTTATGTCAGCACTGAGTTCATTGAAACTACCAAGTACACGTTACGTTGTGATTTGTGCCTTTGGCTGCGGCATCAGAGTGAACGTTTCCGTCTTAGTTTTGGCATGGCCGATGCTCAAAACCTGAATTGTTGATTGAGATAGTTTCCTGGATCGATCCCATGAGGCATTGGTCCCACTCTTTTTCTTGCTCATGGTATTTTTCCAGCATAAATAGGTGCTCACCTGTTTGTTTACTTCGTTAATGAATTGGGATGCTGATGCACCACAACCATGGCCATGGTCATCTGCTCTGGAGTCTGGACACGGGCCATAACTTTAATCCCGACAAAAGATGTAATTAAAAAGGCTGAAAGCTTAGTACACGCCAATAGCTTTTTACAGATTAATCAAACTAAAGTTGTGAACTGCTATAAGATTTAAATTAAAATGTAAAACATTTTGAACTCTCACTCTAAATTATCAAAACTTTTAGGATTTTGATCAATATAATATGTAAACACTTTTTAAAGATAAGTATGTCAAAAATTTACTAAAATATATTTAAGTATATTTTAAATAAAAATATATTAAAATATATTTTAATATATTTAATGGACTTAAATTTAATTAAACTTCATTAAAAATACTAAAATAAATTATATCGAATTGTAAATAAATAAGCAATTTATTACTTTTTAATTAATGAATTTTTATATTATCATTTTTATTTTAAGAATATACGATACAAGAATTTTTTTTTTTTTTGTTATGCAAATGGATTAACGATAAAAATTTAAATTATCACCCCAGGGTTTAAGAATAATAATGAATAATCCCTAAAAAAAAAAAAAAAACCGATTAAGCAAGTGAAAAACAAAAAACTGAAACCAATCAAAAGAGGAAATCCTCCCTAACCCAATCGATCGCTCAAAAACCCGACAATGGAGCCGGCCAAATTGAAGGAGCTGAAGAAGTTCATCGATTAATGCAAATCCAATCATCCCATTCTCACCGATACTTTCCTCTCCTTCATCGGCAACTATCTCGAAAGGTAATTTCAATTATTCAATCACTCGTTCTATTTCTCTCTCATTTTTTACTCGTTAATAATAATAATAATAATAATAAGGCATCGATTTTCAGTGTTGGAGCGTAGCTCCCTTCCACCACTTGCAGTCATGGAGACGGCGACTCAAATCGGTAACCGTTTCAACGTTAATTAGTTCTCACGTTTTTCTCCTTTTGTTACTAATTCTGTATTCAAACTGAGGAATTTGATTCTGCAGAAGAGTTATGTGATGGAGGAAAGTGACGAGGAAGCGGCGGATCAAGGAGAATAAGAGGAAGAGGAAGATGAGACTATCCAATGGATATCGAGCTCGAAGGCAATACAGTTGAGCCTGGTAGTTATCCTCCACAAAAGGAATCGTCTAATCTCTCGATGAATTTCTGTTTTATTTATTTTTTATTTTGATGTTTGTAGATTGGAAACCCTACGGTGGCGGTTACGGATGAGAACCGCGACGCTTCTCAAGCTTCTCAATCGGCTAAAGCCAAAGCCATGTGCCATTTTCGAGGGTAAATAAGTCAGTGAGTTAATATTTATTTGTCTTTTTTTGTTTGAACTTGTGTCTGATGAATTATTTAATGTAGGGAAGTTGGAGGAAGCTATAGAGAATCTGACAGAGGCCATATTGCTGAATCCGAGGTCGACAATCGTGTATGCCACAAGAGGTCAGCCTTGTTATTTAGCCAGTTATATGCTCTGTTTGTTTAATAGTTTGAGATGGATTCTTATATTTGTTGGAATGATTTGGTTGCTTCCTCTTTCTTTTTTTCTTTTTTTAATTTTTCAGGTAGTGTTTACTTCATGACGAAAAAACCCAATGCGGCTTTGGAGGTTCATATATGCATTGTTGTTTTCCTTGGTATGAATGTGGTTTTATACATGCTTGTGTTATAAAATGCTTAATTGGTAATTCTTGAATCTTGTGAATTCTGTGTCTTGCTTTCGTGGTTGATTCAACCAACATATGTAAGGGATTTATGCCCTCCAATATTCTATTCCATCTTTAAATCCGCATGTTTTAGGGTTTTCCTAGAAACAATATGGCAATATTAGAGAAGGAAAATGTTTTAGGGTTTTCTTGTAGATCAACCCAGACTCTGCTAAGGGCTTAAAGTCTTGTGGCATTGCGCGAGCAATTCTTGGTCAATGGGAATGGGAAGATGCTGCAAAGGTTCTGAACCTGGCATCAAAGTTGGATTATGAAGAGTGACTAAACAATGTGCTCAAGAAGGCTAGCTCTTGTCTGTCCTTTCTTTTTGATTCTTTCCTTTGAAAGGTTTAGTTAATGCATTGTAATTCTTGCGAGATTTTAAGAATATTTTAAACGATTTGGTTAATTAGTAGATCTGTAAGTGTTGTAAGTTTATCAGATGATTGCTTCCTTTTATTTTTTTTTGGGGTCAAAGTGAACTTCTAGACAATAGGATTATACTAGTTGACCTAACTCATCCAAGCTTTATTGTTTGTTTATTTTACATTTCTAATCGACTTTTTTGATGCATACTGAATGGTTCAAAAATGTAAATTGTTTAGCTGGAAACTTATTCTTTGGTGTCGTTTATGATGTTTGGCCAGGATCCTGAATTGACAGCGGCATTTAGCGATCCAGAGGTCATGGCTGCTCTGCCAGGCGGTAGTCAGTTTGCTTTACCATCTTTTATTTCTTTTCCTCTCCTTTTTACATTTCTTTCTTCCCCTAGATTTGCAATTTGTCCTTTTTATATATTTAATTTTTTTTACCCTAGTTGGTTTCAACAAACCATGCTTGCCTGTAAAACGTCAGGAACACATTTTAGCTGGTCTTAATTTCTGATAAATGTTGGTGTAGGTTTCAGCAAATGCCTGATTATATTAGAATGCACTGCATAATTAGACTCTTATAAGCAACTCCAAATAGTTTGGCTGAGGGTTTATTTAGATGATTATACAATTATGTATAATGTTATACACTCGACAATAGATTTTTTAGCGTTGGAGTGTTGGAAATCGATGTTATTCTATTTAAAAATTGATAGTGAGTTTTAGGCATCTTAAACGTTTATTTATTTTTGGGGAAAATTCATTGTATCTAGCAAATAATTTGTCTCTAGAACCTTGTTCAGGGATATGTTATCCATGGAGCTTTAGTTTTAGTTTTAATTCTTCTTTAATGCTTTTCATAATTTGCATAATTTTCATTTATGATTGTATCTGCTATCTCTAGGCATGGACGATTCACCATCATGATTATTTGTATTAAATCACCGTGTTTTATAGTAACATGGGGAACTAAAGAATGAATAATTTGACATTGGATATCTTTATCTTTTGGCTGAACTCTATCTTTGAAATGACATTGCTTTAACAGTGTCTGGAAAGCAAATTTTCCTTGCATGCTTTCTGTTAATCTGACATTCCTATTTTCTCAGAATTTCTTACACAAGTGCGGGAGGTGTTTTTATGTTCTTGTCAGCTGTTTTTGCAGTAATGACGAACCCTGGTAATCTTGCAAAGCATCAAGCAAATCCTAAGGTGGCTTGGGTAATTGCAAAGAATTGGTGAGCAATTTGCGGGATCTAAGTAAATTGTTTTTCAAATGGATGTCAAACGCCGGTAAATACTCGTGTTGTGTTCATTTGACGGTAATGTTTACTTTTGCTTCTCATACAGAGTAAATGCTATAGTAAATGAAACAGTCGCACGCTGGTTGCAGTGCGAATGTGCTTCGTAGATTGGAACTCGAAATGGAGCAAGGTAGGGTCTAGTTAGGCGGTGTCTTATAACAAAAATGACTGGGTGTTTTAACAAAAATGACGTGGGATAAATTTTTAATAAAAAAATAATATATAATTTATTTTTATCATGAGATAATGATTTTTTTGTTTTATGTGTTTGTGTACATATAAATTGTCAAATCTATCATTACCGGATGTCACTCATACAATGGATATTGGGTTTTCAAGGTGACCGCATTAGGGAACAATTATTAAGTTTACAACCTCTCTTTATTCATGAATTCTTTTATTTTTTCCTACTTTTTGACCTTTTTAACTGTTATTCATTTTTCCAAAGAGGAGTATTTTTAATACTTACGGTGATATGATATAAAATAAAAGCATACTTTTTTAAGAGTTTTTTTGGAATTTCAAGTTATTTTTTTATTTTTTTTGGTGAATAAAAATTTAAACATAGAGAAGTTTATTTTATCTTCAAGGTTATCTTATTTTTGAAAGAATACATTGTTAAATTATTATTAGAATTTATAAATTTATTAAATTTTACCTGTAAATTTTTTAACATTTCAATAACGCCTACCAACAAAAGATTATAGAAATTTGAATAGAAATGTTTTGTGTTTAATATTTAAATTTTAATCATCTGTGTTAGTTTTCATATATAGTTATTCTGTAATTTTGCAAAAGCACTTTGCTTCAATTTTTTTCTCTGGCCATTTAATGTATTAGTGAAAAGATTTTCTTTTCAAATTCATTTTCAATAAGAATAATCTTCTCTTGTATATAACATTGAAAGTTTCTTTCATTAAGAAAATTCTAGTGATTGGTTTGGTTTTCTCTCTCACATAATTTTCCTATCTGCCATTCCTTCATTCCCACATTAATTTTCCTATCTGAAAGAATTATTTAAACTTTAACAAGGCTCCTCTGGGAAAAGTGGAGTCAGAACTGAGAAGTACCCTTCCGTGGTACCACCGCAAGCAAAGCCCTGATCAATCAACCACCCTGCACCTGCAGTTGAAATTATGTCGGTAAGCAGGCTGAAAGCCATGTCCTTGTGGGAAAATTGTTACTACTACGGACTACCAACTTACTCGATTTTTTATTTTTATTTGACTCACATCACACATTCTCAATTAGGCTCGATAAGGAAAATGACCCATCACCAATTACCCATCATCAGGATCTAATATTCCACCACCAATTATGAATTTCCAATCTTCTATGTCCTGAAAATAAAGATGGTATAATTAAAAATAATATAAATTAAAATTAAATAAAAATTATATATAAATATAATAAAAATAAAAAAAATTACATTTGATATAACAATATAAATTTTAGTATAAATTTTTATATTTTATACGACACGATTACGATTTTACATAATACGCATTATATGCCCTAATTGTTAGATCAACTTAGAAACAAAGCCTTCTGGGAATTTAATTTACTCACTTGATTGCATGCTTCCATCTAATCACCCTAAACAGTTTGGCTACCTAAGCTCACCCACCAGTTACTAAAAACCTACCACTGCTTTGATTATAAACAAAAATTCATTCATTGGAAGAGAAAGTTCCAAGATCAAGCTAGAAAAGAAAAAAAAAAAAAAAAGCAGAAGTATAATTTCTTCAACTCTTTCCAAAAATCCTCTATTTTTTTTCCCTACCAAACTCTATCTTGATTAGACATATTATTCATTAGACCTGTCAATATGTCTTGTAACACAAAAAGGGACAGTGTTGAAACTATACATTTCGATCAATCAAGAAATTCTATCTTTAGAATGTCTTGTCATTACACCACTAATTGTGGGTGTGCTTCAATTACTAAAGATTTAGAGTCTTGACTCTTACTTGAAAGCCCAACTTATATTATTTTTGACCAAATTCCCTTTTCATTTCTCCATATATAAAATTAGCATCCTTTCTGCTTTTGGAGATTTGTGGATCGTCAGTCTTCCCATCTTATGCTACTTGTTTGTTGCTTTTAGATTTTTTTTTGTCTAATTACTCAATGACGACTGCATTACTCATAAAGTATGTAATTAGACAACTCTATTGAACTTAAAATATTGATATTAATTTTTTCATCAGCGTAAAATGGTTTAACATCATTACTTCTATGGAGAATAGTAATCACAATGTTTTTGAATTCCTATTTGGTAGTTCATTAGTCGCTTTAAGCTTATGCCTTGTAGTATTCACGCCATTATGATGCGCTTGTACTTTTGAAGTTCAACAACACTCAAGTGGGTTTACTATTATATGTATAATTTGACGCCTCATGTGAATTTAGGTTAATTAAAAATTTTAATTAACGAGTATTTTTAAAGTATTGCAAGAAAATTTAAAAAGTGGATCAAATTGGCTTGGAATCACTAAAAAAGGTAAAAGTTGGAATAATGAAATCCATCTAGATTGTATAAGCTCAATTAATTACTCTTTGGATTTATATTTGAAACCTTAACAACAGTTATACACTATTAGTTTATTACAAAATATCACCTAATTAATGAATAAAATTAAAAAATTATATCCTTACAAATAAATTTAATTAAAATTAAAGTTTTTACTAATATTTATATTAAGAACCTAAATATTTTTTAACATTGTTTATTAATGAAATAACACTTTGTAATTAATTGATAGTGTATAAATATTATATACATATACTATTAGGTGCAACAAATTTAAATTCTTAATTTTCCATAATGAAAATTGTAATTCAAACTTCTTATTATATATACAAGAATTGAATCCATGATGAACTCATCATTTTAACTTAATCATCAGTAAAAGAGATATTTCTTGTGCGGAATCAGAAATTTGGCTGAATAAAGTTCATATAAAAGTTTGTGAAATGTTATCATGATTTAAATGTACATTTTCTTTCATATGCATCGTCTTTATTCGCATGCTCCCACTTAATTACAGGTTGAAATAAAACCATGAAAGGAACAAGAAATCCTTTAATAAAGGAGAAACTTCACCATCATGCAATGAATAAACAACATGTAGAAATAAATAAATAATGCCAATATTGTTGAAGGAACTAATGTAATAATCTGAACATGTTTAAGCTATGGTCGTTGAAGTGATCATGAACTCGACTGCTACAGTTATGGCTGAGCTTAAACCAGACAGCCCCCACTCTACAAGCAATGCCAGTATGCTCAGCTACCTTACCTCGCTGAGTATTAATTGTCACCTGTTGTATACCTAAAAACATAAATGATTCAGCAGTCATATCTCAACTCCTGTTTCATTTCCTTATACCTAAAAAAACATGCATATACAAACTTAATTCCATGACATTCAAAAATATCTTCTTTTAGGGTTTACCGATTGAGCAAAATGGATCCTTGAGATGCCACAATTTTTACGTCGTTGAATTTATTCGATTATTAATTGTTGGGAAATCACTGAGTAAACTCTAAAATGAGTTGGTGAAATGGTGATAACGACCTTACATACACACACATACATACATATATATATATATATATATATATATAGGCATATTTCACACGCACGTCTTAGCGAAAAGGTTGGTTCCTATCACTTTTTACTTTTTTTGGGCAAAGTATGTGTCAAATGTATGCATGTATACATAATAGTATATTACAGTTTAATACGAAGAACAAAACAAAGCTAGGTGCCTTGCAAGCCATTCTATAATTCCCTCTGATTTTTCAATGCTTATTGCATGAATTTTACATGTGTATTTTGTCCATTGATAATCAAATTAACTGTTTAAGTTTAACACTTCTGATTTTTATTGTTTTCATTATCAACACCTGCAATATCTGATTTTAAAATGTTGTTCCTATTGTGGATGAATTTAATTGATTGAATGAATAGCTTATATGTGATTCATATGACCTTTTTAAAAATCATGAAATTTTCGATAAAAAAATTTACGAAGATCTTGAATTAAGTGTTAAATGCCAAATATTTCTTTTAAAGGAGGCCGTAATTTGAAAATAGAAACAGATGTTAAGATTTGAATTTTGAATTTGTTGGATGTCAATTTTTTAAGAGTGATTGCAAAAATAAATTAAATTAAACTTCAAGTTCTAAGTACTAATTATTCAATAACTTCTTGATTTAATAATTAAATTATTTGATAAAGTTTTAAGGAAGGAAAAGCATGAGATTACAAACTAGGTATACGCATTGAAGTCCAAAGTTCAGATTTTGAGGAAAAGGGTCCACACTGAACCAAACTCACCTAAGCCAAGAGATACAAGTCAAATAACCAAGAACTTTGAACATTAACTACCCCAAATCCCCTCATCTTATTATATTATATTATATAATATAGTATATACACGTATAAAATATGTGTATGCATTATTAGGTCATGGTGTTGAAACAAACTTTGACATGGAGATTACTTAGACAGGACACGTGTAACGAAGGGTCAATTTTATAAAGCCGATTTAGAAATGGAAATTTTGGATTATTTCAAATAAACCTCAGTCCTCCGATTAGGGTTATCTAAACCATCAATGGCTAAGAATCTAGTTGTTTGACCAATAAGCTAATCTAATTATTTATTGAGCCTAATGGAACAATCCAGAAAATATACTACGTGTCGTTTCAAGACACAATGGTATTTATAATTGTTAACAAAGTTATTACAAACCCTCCTTGTCAAAGATTACTTCTGTCTTCTGCTTTATTGAGATGGGCAAAGACTTGTTTGAGACAGTGGGTAAAGTATAAGAATCCGAACCAAAATAAATTTGAGGATTAAGGAGTAATGGAAATTAAGGTTTGACATTGATAAAGACCATTGCCAATGTAGTATATGATCAATCTAATTAATTTTTTTATTCTTCTTTGTGACAATCATGTAATATGAATATTGCCATTATAATTAAAGTACAATTGACCGATTAAGCAGTTGTAATTACGTGAATAAATATCCATAAACTTTCTGATTAATTAGCCAGATTAATCAATAAAATTTGGACAGGTAGAATTTATATTGATTCTTAAAGGAAAATGATTTTAAATATTTATGTATATATGGATTTAATTATCAGAGGTGTTTCTTATAAAAAACAATAGAATCCCTCTAATTTATTTTTTAAATTAATAATATCTTTAAATCAATAAAAAATTATAGCCCTTGGTCTGATCAATATAGAAAATTAATACACATGTATCATAATTATTAATAATTTCAGTTTGAAACTTACTGTAAAATTTTGGTCATATTCTCGTATTAATTAATAATTTAATAAAAATAATATATATATACATGATATTCTAAAATTAAAAAAGTATTTCAAGATATTAATTTGTAAAATGTCATAATATTTGAAATTTTTTATTTCAAGAACTAGAAAAATAATGAATATATTACATAAAATATATTTGCAAGTAAATTTTTAAGGAATTTATCAGCTTAAATGAGATTTTAAGAAAAATTAAATATTGTAGAGTTATTAGATGAATTTAATGAGCATAAAATTAAACAGACACATTTTTAAGATAAAATAATAATTTATGAAGCAAACCCTTGTAAGTTTGCTGACCATAACAGAAGTTCGAAGATAAGTTGAATTAGCAAGTTCTTAATTATACTTAAAACATTTTGATTGGGGAAGCGATAATCGACTATTGATATGGTGTTATATAATGACATGTGCGTTTTGATAAGGATGAAGCAACTAATGTTGTGGATTTCCAAGGCTAGGGTTAATTTCTTCCTAAGTATAACATATTATTACTTAACAGAAGTACAAAACACGAAAGAAAACGCACAACACATCTTGATTTGATGAGGAATGAGTTCGATTGAGATGAAGAAAAACGGATTGAGAATGTCAAAATGATCATGTTCTTCTTGAAGTAATTAATCATGAAGTTTTTTTCTCCATTCAACAGAGTTAGAGAATATACACGAATCATAATTTTTTATATTCAATGTGATATGAAACACCTCGTAATTTACACATAAAAAATATAAAATTGTGCAAGAATATAAGTAATCAAAGAATTAATAAAATGATATCTATAATTTAACTCAAATATTTTATACAATCGATCAGTCGATATTTAATAAATCTAAAATTTAACTCATATCACATGTAATCTTTTCTCTTATTTCAAAGTTAGACTTTCTTTGTAAAATATATATAATGGGAAGATTGCATTTATGATATAGGAGAATCAATTTTGTATCTCAAGAAATGGGTGGTTTTATTCTATGAAAATATTGTGTGTTGAGATCTAGGAGTAGTTCTTAAAACAGAAACCTTTTCAGGTAATAATTTTTCGACATTCTCGTTAACAAATCCGAATTCCGTGTATATAAAGTGTTCTGTTTCGTACTTCTCATGAACTCTTTAAAGAGGGGAATTTCACATTATATCAACATTGAATGTAAAATACGGTACTATCTAGCAAATTAGTATTAATTAAATAAGAACTTTATCAATTATTTACTACTATACACGTACGAAAATGGTTGTTTTATGCCAATTAAATATTAATTCAAATAACTTGCTATTGAAATTGAACAGACTTTTGAAAGTTGTGAATTAAAAACAAAAAAAAAAAACGCATAATTTTCTCCCCTGATGAATGGAGTGTCTAACGTAAAAAGATATAAAGATATACGAAAACTGACAATATTATTTCTTAACAATTATTAAAACAAAGCAACATAGGAATATGATTAAGTGACAAATAATATTAATTTGGTCAGAATGAATAAAGTCAAAAACCAATATTTTCCCTAAGATCAGAAGTCTCTGATAATCTCTCATGTAAACTGGTAACTCTAGTCCATTGTCCATTAGAAAAACTGTAAAAATTTCTACTGCAATTAGGGTACACGTAAACGTGGTGATGACGAAATGGATGATGGAATGGTTGAGTAAGAGTGCAATGAGGGAGAGCGGGGTTGTGTAGGAAAATGGGAAGGAAAAGTTTTGGAATGCTTAGATGTAGCCATGTCTTTGGGTCACCCATCATCCACTCTCCTCTCTTACTCTTGTGCATCTTTTCACACCAGAACACACCCATTTTAGTTCCAACATCGCTTTCTTGAACCAATGGTGGACCCTGGAATCTCCTCCTCTCATCTCTCTGTAAATTCTGAATTATATATACATATATTGGTACTTGTTAAATTACATAATCTCCAATTTTGTATTTATATATTTATATTTATCAGCCTCTGAAAGCTGCTCAAGGACTTGATATAAAGGTAGGTGTGGGGCTTTTGGGTCTTTACAGATACAGAATTGGTGAGACTAATTACTTGTTATTAGTGCTAGTGGTACTTAGTTTTGTGTTTAGCGGACTAAGTTATGGGTAGGCAGCCTTGCTGTGACAAACTCGGTGTGAAAAAAGGGCCATGGACTGCTGAGGAAGACAAGAAGCTCATCAACTTTATCCTCACCAATGGCCAGTGTTGTTGGCGTGCTGTTCCTAAGCTTGCTGGCCTTCGTCGCTGCGGCAAGAGCTGCCGACTTCGATGGACTAATTATCTTCGGCCTGACTTGAAGAGGGGTCTGCTTTCTGAGGCTGAAGAACAGCTTGTTATTGACCTTCATGGCCGTCTTGGCAATAGGTTAATTGGACTCTCTTTTATGTGTTATTCATTGTCCTGCATTTTCTGATTGCCTGGAGCGGTTTTTAAGTGATAACTATTATATTAATTTAATTGCTTTTGTGTCTGAAACAGACGCCTGCTCATAATCATATCGTTTTCTAGTTTTGGTCATGGAGGTTGAAGAAGATGTTATGCATTTTGAAACGTAATGCCTTTGACAGGAACTGCTTATCCTTAACGCATTTGAAAAACAGCACCTAAATGTTCTCGTTAAAAGGTTTTCTTGTTCTTCCAAGGAAAAGATGTGTTGCTAATTGCGATGATCATCAAATCAATTTAAACCACTAGTTCAAGGCACCGTAACTTGTTAAAATTTGCAGAAAAATCTTCCCAAAGAACTACTAGTTTTTATTCTAAGTTTTGGTAAAGTTAAACAAGGATACCATTCTGGTTTTAAAGCTTAATGGTTCCTTGTTCACGATCATCCAGTTCAGCCAGCTCCCTAATAAGAATAAATTGGTTTCTGGAGTTGCTTGATCAGCAAATTCGAGTGTTTTAACATCTTTGCAGCGGAGTTTTAAAATACACATAATTTGTTATTGGGTTTTGATATATTCCGGATTAAACTTAATATTAATTATTGTTCTTTTCTTTACCAGGTGGTCGAAGATAGCAGCCAGGTTGCCAGGGAGAACTGATAATGAGATCAAGAATCACTGGAACACCCACATCAAGAAAAAGCTTATTAAAATGGGAATTGATCCTGTTACTCATGAACCCTTGAACAAAGAAACTAAGGCTGAAGAAAGTTCTTCCCAAGCTGATAATTCTGCAGAAAATCTTATTACAGAAAACGATGGCAACGCCAACTCATCAGAGGATAATTCGAGCACACCGACAGAAAACTGCTCTAGCACTGATGACTCCAATTTGTTAGATAGCATTTGCAACGATGATTCCTTACTGACTAGCTTATGGATGGATGAACCTCCCCTAGTCGATGCTCCATGGAACAGCATACCAGCAGGAGAAACTTGTAATAGCACTAGTTTGCCACCTTGGGAGGACAGTTGCTCATGGTTGCTGGATTGTCAGGATTTTGGAATTCAAGACTTTGGGTTCGATTGCCTAAACGACATTGAATTAAACACGGTGACTGATGCACCATAGTTGAAGTTCCGAGTAAAAGATCGAAGTTAATTACTTGAAGCTTCAAATTAAAGTGCATATATTACCAGAGTTTTATGCCTAGTTGATTTTAATTAGGTTCTCAGTGTTGATTTAATCATCCTGTATAGTTCGGAATATTGTTGGAAGGTGGAAGGTAAACCTCACTTCTTCAAAGGTTTCTCACCTACCAATTCAAAAATGCCACCAACCCTCAAATCCTCAAGATGTGATGTTTCTTGGTGCCTTGCAAATATTGTAATCTTTCCTCTGTAAAAAAAAAAAAAAAAAAGGGAAACAATTATTATTTAGCCCAATGAAAAAGAAAAAGAAAAAAAAAAAGATAAAAGTACACAATGGGAATGATAAAAGTGCTAGTGGGGTTTTATCAACGTGCAATTAAACTTCTTGTATATATTTAATATTTATATACGCTAATAAAAGGTAAAAGAACTGTTACTTTGTTGTAATTTAAGTTCCTTGAGAAAAATGTGTTTTTCTTTCTCTTCTTTTATTTGTGGAAGAAAATTTTGAAATCGAATAATTTTGATGCAAAATTAATTATGATCATCTTCTCAGGATTGATTAAGATTTGGGGCCAAATTAAATAATATATTCATCTTTAGTCCCATAATTGTGATGGCAAAAGCATTTAGTTTTTTTTTTTTTTTAAATACATAAAGAAATTGCTAATGTAATATTTTTTAATTAAAAAATTGTAAAATCTTAAATTAAAAATGGCTACATAATTAAAAAATATTATATTATATTATGATTGACTACATAATTAAAAATATTGCATTAATACATACTATTATATAAACGGAAATCATTTAATAAACTTTCATTTAAATGTATTGAAGAGGTAAGAGCGCTCTCTTAACAGTTAACTCTTAAGTGTTGTTGTTACTCAGTTACAACAATTACGAATTGCTTACGTCATCGTCTTGATTTTTGTGATACGTGCTACCGAAAGTTCTGTAAGAAAAATAATGATCAGAGAGATGCAGAGGTTGTTCCCTATGTAAATACTCCGATGCTTAAGTTAGGCAGAGAATTTGACAGAGTTTCTGTAAATAAAATAAAGACTTAGTTTCAAGTATCATACATGTCCCCCGCTTGTTGATGGTGATTGTGCTTTTAAAGATCTGAGTTTGTACCTAATTGAAACTCTCTTTCTTTATCTATATATATTCTGATTTTTACCTTGATAATATTACAACCATATAGATGAGGTTGAGTTTGAATCTAACGACAATTACTCTTTTTTGCTTTCTTTTTATTATCATTATTATTATCAGTCACAACAATTGCTCCTCACTCTTTCGCTAGGTATAATCTTGTGGAATAGTACATCTATTCGCATCATAGCCTCAGGTCAAGTCCTCACGTTAGACTCTGAAGTCGAATTCTTAAGTTAGACTCTGACACCAAATTCTCAAGCCGTCCAATTCTCAAGCCCTTATTTGAGTGCGTGGCTTACCTCGCGCATCAAGCCCTTACTTTGAGTGCATAGCTTACCTCGCGCACTTTTCGTTTCAAACTCTTGCACTTTTCTTCGTGGCTTACCTCATTTTCTTCGTGGCTTACCTCGCGCATTTTTCGCTCCAAGCCCTCTATTTGGGTGCGTGGCTTACCTCACGCATTTTTCGCTTTAAGCCCTTGCACATTTTCTTCGTGGCTTATCTCGCGCATTTTTCGCTTGAAACCCTTTATTTGAGTGCTTAGTTTACCTCGCGCACTTTTCACTTCAAGCTCTTGTAGTTATTCTTCGTTGCTTACCTCGCGCATTTTTCGCTTCAAACCTTCTATTTGGGTGCGTGGCTTACCTCACGCATTTTTCGCTTCAAGCCCTTGCACATTTTCTTCGTGGCTTATCTCGCGCATTTTTCGCTTGAAGCCCTTTATTTGAGTGCTTAGTTTACCTCGCGCACTTTTCACTTCAAGCTCTTGCACTTATTCTTCGTGGCTTACCTCGCGCATTTTTTTGCTTCAAGCCCTTGCACATTTTCTTCGTAGCTTACCTCGCGCATTTTTCGCTTCAAGCCCTTTATTTGGGTGCTTAATTTACCTCGCGTATTTTTCGCTTCAAGCTCTTGCACTTATTTTTCATGGCTTAACTCGCGCATTTTTCGCTTCAAACCCTTTATTTGAGTGCTTAGCTTACCTCGCGCACTTTTCGCTTCAAGTTCTTGCACTTATTCTTCGTGACTTACCTAGCTTATTTTTTGCTTCAAGCCTTCATTTTAGATGTGTGGCTTACCTCACGTATTTTTTGCTTCAAGCCCTTGCACCTTTTCTTGTTGTAAGTTTCAGTTGAGATCTAGAGTTTGTAACCCACATTCTTGCGGGAATGTATCAGGAATAACACCATCCAGATTATTTATCCTTAAATTCAGCACCCCAAAGGACAAATTCTGTTGAGTTAGTCATTGAGAAATTGACTCACTCAGGGAATTATTAGACATATCAAGTACTTGAAGATATGTATTGTTGCATATCGACTTGAGGATGCTCCCTTGAAATGTATTACCCGAGAGAGAGAGAAGAAATAAGCAAAATTGAGGTAGTTGTCGATGACAGCTGGTAAAACAGAGCTAAAATCGTTGTTCGAGTAATCCAGATAGGTGACATATTGTGGAAGAAATGAGATTTTCCCTTGCAACTGGTTGCTATGAAGGTCAAGAACACTAGGATTTTATATTCTGCAAAGGTCCTTCAAATTCTACGAGGAAGTTCCGAGAAAGATTTAGGTGTTGACAAAGTAGAACTCCCAAAGAAGATAGCAGCAGTTGCCAATCTAGCGAGCAGGTTTTGAGTTGACACCATTACCCATAATCCAGTCATAGTACTTTTAGCAACCTCTCAGCAAAATCACTTTTTCTCTTGTCCCTACATGTAGTGATCGTTTCACCAGGAGTTGCAATTGATGTCCTTTTTACAGAAAATATAGAGAAAATGATTTTGTCGAACAATGATAGAAATGAACATCTACTCTCTGCAAAAACAGTTAATAATCTGAAAGGAGGCAGGAAACTTTTAATCTTCCTTGAAAAAGAGATGCATCAAACCTCCGCTGTATTGACTTCATTTCAGAACAAACTTCCTTGTCTCCAATTAGGACAAAAATAAAATTTGATAATCCAGACTGATTCTCAACCTCAATTAATGCAAGACCAAAGAGATTTGGTTCAGTTTGAGGGACATATATTTTGTATAATTCATGACCACAACTAGGGGACTCCTCTTTACTCTGAACATGTGTGGATGCAAGGGAATAACCATACGACATATACCTTCCAGCAAAAGATACTAGGAACCTTCAAGCAGCATTTCCAAGTCTCAACCTGCTCCCCACACAACAAATCTTAGCCCAAGAGAAGCAGAGAGAATACGTCAATGAGCTGTTAAATGGATCTCTCAGGCTTTTGGATGTGTGCTCCACCGCCAAGTCTGCCCTCTAGGAAGGCAGCTAAAAAGGCAATCTTGAAGGCCCTAAAAGATTTAGAGTATAAGGAAAATAAACAAAGCACTGTCTGTAATGAGACTGAAGCCACGATTAGCCTCTTAAGGAGGCGCAAGCAGTCACAGTCAGTGTGCTAGACTCCTTGTTGTCCTTCACTTGTGGGCATTGCTATCCCTTGCAACAAGAAAATTTGACATCATGCAAATTGAGAATGTTCAAAATGAACTGCAAAAATCAGTCTTGCATTCAAGACTTCGAAGAAGGACTTGAGGGTCTCTTGAGGCGCCTGATCAAAGTTAGAGTCAATATTCTCAACATACTTAACCATTAGATAGCCTCAAATATCATGTGAATTCATCTTGTATAGTAGATGCAACACAAATGTAATATTCTTACATCAAAGAAAAATATACTTTAGAAAATTTTGCCTCTATTGCATATTCCTCATTTCATATTCCTCTTTTTGTTTCTTTCTTGTATTTAGAATCTCAAACTTTCTCTTTCAAATGCATCAGAAAGAATCTCGTGACTAAAGAAAACAAAAATTAGCTGATAGGATAACACAAAATTTGCATCAGCAATATGACTGGAGGAATTCAATGTGTCTTCCTTATCAAAATAAAAGCAGTCATAAACTCAAAATTCTCGTTGGCTCAAGGAAAATAATTGAATTTTTACAATTTAAATATAATTATACACATACTTTTACATGATTGGCTCATATCTCACTTGTTCTGAGAAATGACCTATGCCCTGCATATGCAATTGTTAGCCTCATGTTGTTTTATAATATCATGTAAAGATTGCAAAACCAAGTAAAAGGATCTTGGCATAAATAATGGAGACTACCACAAGCAGGAATTATAAGCATGTGGCCGTTAAGAGCACTTCAGAAGCAATGTTCATCTTCGCCGCTAGGTTATTATTGCACAAAAAATTAGTCCATCCAAGGGAAAAAACATAGCATGTAAAATAAAGCATATAAAAATCAAAACAAAAGACAGAGTCGAATTCCCACAGACGGCGTCAATTGTTGTTGCTCGGTTACAACAATTACGAATAGCTTACATCATCGTCTTGATTTTTGTGACACGTGCTACCGAAAGTTCTGCTAAAAAAATAATGATCAGAGGGATGCAGAGGTTGCTTCCTGCGTAAGCACTCCGATACTTAAGTTAGCTAGAGAATTTGACAGAGTTTCTGTAAATAAAATAAAGACTTAGTTTCACGTATCTTACTTGTCCCCCCGCTTGTTGACGGTGATTGTGCTTTTAAAGATGAGTTTGTACATGATTGAAACTTTCTTTCTTTATCTATATATATTCTGATTTTTACCTTGATAATGTTACAATAAAGTTGAATTTGAATCCAACGACAATTACTCTTTTTTGTTTTTTTTTTTAATTATTATTATTATCAGTCACAACAAGTGCATTCAAGAAACTGCAGAGTGCCAAGATCACTCAAAAATTAAAAGCTTTCCGGAGAGCAATAGGACCATTGTTCTATCTGCTTCTGGCTAATGGCTATAAGAAGATAATGCCACACAATTGTAGCATGATCTTGAGCAATTCGGGCAGATCAGCAAACAAGTGGCTAGGCAACCATAATTTAAGCGTAAGGCATAATTTGGTTCGAGCACATTCTCCATTAATTCCCATTAATTTTTTATTCGTTTATGTACTTTACACCTTGTCACCATTCCATTCACCATTCATGGGAGCTTCAGGAATTAAACAAATGTTAGCTCTAATTAGTTCGATGCCACTTCTATGCAATAACTTGATCATGCTGTTTCTATCCAACTTGAAATATAGCAATTAGCTTTGGTTCTTAGTGCTTCTAATTATAAGTTTCTAAAGGTAATTATTATTCAATTCGTCACTTTATAACCTAACACCGCCAATAGATATATTATTTTTCTCGAGCTAAAGACTTTATGTTTTTCATTTTTTAGAATACTTTAATTTGGTCTTTTTGACATTGCTTTAGCAAAGACGATATCTTTTTTTTAGGATTTTAAGTTAAAAATTCAAAATATTTATCATTATCTTGATGAATTATTAATAACAATTCTCTATTCTTTGGGTGAAGCTTGTACCATATTTTACGACAATTTTTTTTTTGTTATTATTTTACTCAAATCTACGTATACATATAATTTACCCAGATTGGGGGGGAACTTTGATGATGTAACAATATAGAATTTTTTTTAATGATTCGGAGATTAAGAGTTCCAATGAAAATAGTCTCTATTTTAATACAAAACAAAACTGCATACAATAATTTTATTAAACACCACATAATGAAAATTTTATGCATTGAATTACTCTTTTTTTATATATATAATTCACCCTGAATCCATGATTGCGTTGAGTGCAGACAAAATCAGAGATAAACATCCTTTTATCTTTGATAATGAATGAATGCCATAACCTTTTGAAAAACAATAATTTATAAATAAAACATTTAAAACTTTCTTTCTATAACCAATGACAAATAAATGAATTAACAAAGTCCACAAGATGTTATGTCACCATGAGCTTGATGTAGAAGATTTGCAGTGATAAGCAGCAAGTTAATCTAATCAAATTGAATTTATTCATCACTAATTGTGACTTCTGATTAGACCTGACATTCAACATAAGTATTCATCAAGACTAAAAGGTTGACAGTGAGGTCCTTTAGATCACACATTCTCTTCTGATGATCATGAACTGATCTATAATTTAAATCCTCAAGAAACAATTATATAATGAAATATTATTTTTCAATACTAAGTAAAAAAATACAAAATGAACAAGTGTGATTTGCAAGCATTTATTGTTCTGTTAATCACACAATCAAAAGGCTATGTAATCGTAATTTTTCTTAGGACACAAGTCAAGGATGATGTTTCATTAAAGCTATCCATCAGGGAACAGGAACTGACTACATTGGCAATTAATTCATATATCTTGTTACAACAAATTTAAATTAAAGAAAAGAGAAAGGGAAAAGTTATCCTGGGATAGTTTTGCTGATACAAGCCAAAGTTACCTTACTAATAGAAATATAGTATAAAGTTTTAGCTAGCGGAGATTGACAAAAATGGTTAATGTTCGAAAATTAAAAGTAAAATATTCAAGTTTAAATTTTTATAATTTTTTATTGATAATCAAATTATAAATTTTGAGAAATTCACAAAAAAAAATTACGAATCCATAAATTTTAATTGACGGTTTGACCTGACATTTAAGATAAGATAAGTTCCTCCTCTTCTAAACTTTTAATGTAAAAAAAAGAAAAAAGAAAGATAGTATAAAATTTGTTTGTACCATATAGAAAGGAATTACTAAACAGAACCATCATGAAATGACTTGTAATTCCATTGAAAAGGAGTACGAAGGTAGTAATGGACCCTGGAAACAATTAACAAGATTTGAAGGAATTGAAAAAGAAGAATGGCTATGTCTGCAAAGGGGTGAAGTAAGGGTGGGAGACCCTACACCTAAGGTTCTCAAGCCACATCAATCCTATGGTGACCTGACCTTACCTCTCAAAGATAAAAAGACTAGACGGCGAAGTGGAATGTTCAATCATTTGGATAGTTTGTGGTTAATTTCTCTAAACCTTACTTCACTTTCTGTAGTCCGCAGAAGCCGCAGCTTTCAAGTGTTTGTTTGAACACTTGGAAGAGAGTGTCCATTTTGTAAGATATGCAAGGAAATGTATCCCAATGCTTCTCCAATGATATGCATATGGCATCTTAAAGTAAAGGCAATTGGGTACCACAGCCTTGATTTGTTCTAATTGTTACAAGACTTTTTGTTTGTGTTGGGGAAAATGGTTTTGCTGGTCGAGCGTGCTGAGAAGAATATATGGGCGCAACCTAATAAAGCAAGAGTACTAGAATGTTGTCAAACACGGCATCAAGAATTCAAGACATATGTTGAGGTCGCACATATGCCTTTCTCATTGTTCTTAACTTTGTTGAATAATAAAGGATTGCAAAGCGTGAGCCCTGAGGTCATTTGCTCGCATGGATTCTGATCATTTTCAACGCCTAATTTAATTTAACTCACAAAAATTAGGTTTCGGTAATGAAAATTTGGATGGTTTTTTTTGGATATGTAAAAGAAATAATGCCCTTCTAGATGTTGCACAAATTCATTACATTTGGTCATAGATACTGTTTTAAGAAAATAAGACTGTCTTTTTTTTAAAAAAAGAAAAAAAATCTTAATTTACTCTTGACTCCTTATCCTTATTTACAACACATCTAAAGAAAATATTATGCTCATGGATTTTCCATACGTCAATGTCTAAAGATTGCATCACATCTTAAATCATCTAACCTAATGCTTAATTGATAAATAAAGACCCCTTTCAATTACTCGAAATATGATGTAATAAGTTAAAGTTATGGAAAATTATTATTCGTAATATTTATATTGTATTAAATTAACTAGTAGATTAAAAGTGTTAAGACTAGATGAGTGAAAAATGTAAAGTAATTATGACACGAATAAATAAATATAAATAGATAAAAAATAAAAGATGAAACAAGTTTTACCAAAATTCAGGTGGTGTGGATTTTGGCTTGGTGAAATTTTCATTAGAAAACAATAATTTCCCTAAACCTCAGGAATTTGAAGGCGTATTTAGAAAATTGGGCAGGTTAGAGATTAAAGGTTGATCCATCATATAACAAATAATAATAATAATAATAATAATAATAATAAAGGTTTAGAATAAAGTTTTTTAATTCGATTGGGCTTTTATATGAATCCAATAAACAGAAAAGCCCAACATTAATTCGATTAGGCACAAGTAGACTTAATTTAGGCAAATGGACCGTCTAATTAAGGAATAAAAAAAGAAAGCCCAGCCAACAAGTAAAGAGCCTTCTGTCTCTCCGCTATAGGGTTTACACGAATAACCTCGATTTCAATCTCTTCTTCCTTTTCTCCGGCGAATTCCACCGTTTTGTTGGGTTTTGGCGCAGATTGAGTTCCAGGTAAGAAATCAATTCTTAGTTTCAAAAGAATCAACGATTCCTTATTATTTTGCATCTCTTGATGATTCTTCCATTTTGAATCTTAGCCTTTTTTTTTGTATTTACTCTCTTTGTTGAATTGGGTTTTGTTTTGTATATTGGTCGAATGAATCGGTTTTTGGTTTTGGTTTTGTTTTGTTTTCCTAAGCAATTGAATGGATTGGGATGATAAATTTGCAAATGGGTTTGGGTTTCTTTGTCTTTGTTGTGTCTGAAAGTGATCTGTTTGTAATTTATCCGTTTCTTTAGTTAAAATAGTTGATGAATTGTGCAATGTGCTTATTCATGGTCTTCTAATCTTCAAATTTTCACTTGGTATCTTGATTTCTCGTTTGCAGCCGCCGGTGCTTTGTATTGTTATTCGTTAGTCGTTACGGTACATTTATCTAAGATGACAAATTTCATAAGCTGATTTTTCAGTTTTGAAATATTTCTTATGCTAATTTTAATCACAAGGTGGATGACTTTTTCGTGCAATCAGCCTCGATATTTTGTTTCAGTTTGATGTTTTTCTTTCTATATTCTCTAGTCTCTGGCTGAGTTATGTATTTTTATTGTGCTATTTCAGGCACTCAGTAGTTGTTTGTTTTGACTAATGCTTTGAGCGAGTTTCCTGATGAAAGAAGTTGCTTACGAAAAGTGTAGCATTATAAGAATGGGCGTGCTATGTTTCTAATCCACTGCATGTTTCTTTATTGATGCTATCTGGTATTTTGTCTTGGGTTGGTTGCAGCATGGGTGAATTTTCAATCCAGATTAGCTCCAACCTTATCAACCGACTCGCTGGAGATGATGAGAAGCTGAAGAAAAGAACAAAGAAAATTAAAACCAAGGTGCCACGAGAGTCTCAACGTCCACAAACTAATGTAGATCTGAAGCAAATATCTGTTGATTCTGAAAAACAAAAAGGGACTGCAGGCACAGGATGGCCGGTTCAGCCTCCCTTATTTCTGCCTGCAAACCAATCTCCTTACCCCGCAACTGCAGAGTTAGATGCAATTCTATCTGTTGTTAAGGAGAGTGAGAATGTTGTAGAAAAGTTGCGGAAGCAGGAGGAGAACATGGTGCAGGAAGTAACACAAAAGGCTAAAGATATCCATGATAAAGAGTTCAAGATTCCTGAGCCGAAGCCTATGCCTTGTTTAGTTGAGAATAATACTTGGATGGCATGCTACAAGGAGAATGCTAATGACCTCACTAAATGTGCTCCTCTGGCTCAAAATTTTGCGGACTGTGCTCGCAGAGTTAGGCAGATAGCAAAATCAGCTGCTAAGTAGACTTTGATAGGGACAAATTTTCAAGTCCTACAAAGAGTGCAAGCCACTTGCCAGTTCGAGTGAAACCTGAATTTTGGCGACGCAAATAAACCAACTGAAAAGAAAAACTACTTAATAGTTTTTTGGGTAGTTGGGTAAAACTACCAAACCGTTTATCACACCCTTTCTGGGTTACATTTTGTGCCCTTTCGGCTTGTCTTAAGATTTTGTTGAAATCTTCTGCTTCTCTCCGACTCTGTCAATTCGTACATTCAAAGTGACATGATTTACACCATTTGAACATTGGTGCTTTAATACGATTGTTTTAGTTAGTGTCTTGGCTTTTGCAAACAGTAATTACATTGTTCATTAGCCATATGTAGAACAATAGTAAATCATTATACGAAAGTATTAATTAAATTAATTAGTTCTCTTAAAAATAATATTAGCCCTTGCTAGCCGTGAGGTGTTGATTGCTTCCTTTGCCAGCTCGTAAGGGGGTATTGTGTTTTTTTTTTTTTTTTAAGGGGAGGCGGGGTGGTGTGTGGTGTTGTGGAAGACTCGAGGGAGAGGAGAGATCTCGAATTTCTAAAGAAATTAGGCATTTTATGGATCAATTGCTTGAGCTGATGGCAATCCAATGTTTCTGATTTGTTCCCAGGAGTAACTTGGTTTGCACATACTAGGTGTGGTCCGTAAGACAAAGAAAGCAATGTCAATGTAGGATCAGATAGCTGATTCTGTTGTTCACGAGAGGCTAAAGTCGATGACGAAGCAAGTAGTCATAGCAGGCAGCTCTGATGAAAATTGGATTTTTTTTTTTTTTTAATTTGCTTCTGCAACATAAGATCCAAGGAGATTACAAGACTCCCATTACGATGAGCCATCTTAAGGTAATTAACTTTCTTTTGTCTTGCGATCCGAGTGTTTTTTAGCATCATAAAAGGGTATAATTTGCGACATATAATAAGTTAAACATTGGACATATTTAACTATTTTTCACAGCAAAAGAGTTTGATGTGTTCTTTTAAACAAGACATGATGGTAGCTGGGACTACATCCAAAATGACAACAGATGAGGCAATGGCAGAAATAAGTAAAAAAACCTGCGGGATAATGAAGAAAGTTAACAAGAATTGGAGGAAGTTGTAGGGATGAATAATACTTCTAAAGGCTGTAATGAAGGAGGTGCACCCAATATCTTCTGTGCCGGTTCCTCAACGTGCAAGCTTATCCTGTCCTGTCGGTGGATATACTTAATTAGTGAAGGTGCTAGAGTCCTTGTCAGTTGTTCAAGCATGGGCAATTCTCAGAGATCCTTGAATTTGGTACAACCCAATGCAAGCTTTTGAACCTGAAAGGTTCCTGGTTGAGAATGCTAAATATTAACCGTAATGGAAATGATATTCACTACATTCCTTTTGGGTCAGGATGGAGGATATCTGCAGGCATCACCTGGCTTAGAGATCAATACCTATGTACTTGCATAATCCCTCTTGCATTCTTTTCCATTGGCAATTACCCGAGGGAAGGAAACTTGATTTATCAGAGAAGTCTGATTTAGAACTCAAGAAGAAGCTCCCTACCTCTGTGGTTGCCATCCGCTTTCCAAGGTTATCCAGCATTGATATCTCTATGCTCAAAAAAAAAATTTCTAAGAAATTTAGGACGATGAGATTAGTTTTAATATAATTGAAAATTGTAAAATGATCATTAAAAATATATGTTTTTAATAAAATAATTAAAAAATTAGAATAAAAAATAAAAGGTAATTTTATCTCCACCACGCCGCGTTGAAAGTAACCACAGTATCAAACCAATCCTTACTTGATTCAAAAATATGCGGTTGTCGAGTACACTTAACCTTAATCAGATATATTCACAAATTGATATTGCTGTTAAGACATAACTATGCAGTTATTGTATTATATAGTCAAGTAAGAAGTTTGCCAACCTTAGTTCAGCATCTTGCCCCAACGTTGCCGTTTTAATCATTGATTGAAATGGTGACATCATCGTTAAATGATTTAACAGACAACAATGCAACATGAAGTATGGCCAGAGCCACCTCGTGATATCCTGATAAGTTTTGTCAACCATTTTCGCGAGATTGTAGATGATTCAGTTATATAATTCGTCTTTTGTCTTATTGAATTCGTATGGGCTGTGGTACAAAATTAAAAAAAAAAAAAAGAAGAAATTATTATAAAATTTATGTCAATAATAAAATGAGTCCTTGGGCTCATTTTTGTGGTCAATAAAAACATTTTAATATACAAGGGAAAAAGATAGATCCTTGGGCTTTCTGCTTATTCATAATTCAAATAATGAATATATACCACAATCTTCTACCCCATCTACTTAATTATTTTCTGCCATGACTCTTATTTATTTTTCTGCCATGACTCTCATCTCAAGCTCTCTTTATTTTGAGAACACTTATTCCAAAATGTTGCCATGGTTAAGCAAGGATACCAACGGAAGTGATGATTTCTCACGCCTCTTCTTCACCCTTGTTGCTGTTTCTGCAATTTTGTGGTACACATGGATGTACGTCAAATCGAAGGGGAAACCCCCATCACCACCAGGCCCCCGAGGCCTCCCTTTGGTGGGAAACCTTCCCTTCCTTGACCCTGACCTTCACTCCTACTTCGCTGAACTAGCTCGTACCTACGGCCCAGTTGTCAAACTCCAGCTTGGCAGCAAGCCTGGGATCCTGGTGTCCTCCCCATCCACGGCCCGAGAAGTTCTTAAAGACCAAGACATCGTGTTTGCCAACCGTGATGTGCCTGTAGTTGGCCTGTTTGCAACCGGCGGGCGTGATATAGTTTGGAACCCTTATGGTCCTGAATGGAGGATGTTAAGAAAGGTATGCGTAACCACGATGCTTAGCAATGTTACTTTGGACAAAGCGTATAAGCTTCGCCGTAAAGAAGTACGACAAACCGTGGGCTATATATATAGCAAGTCTGGGACGCCTGTAAATGTTGGTCAGCAAATATTTTCCACGACATTGAATGTGCTCACCAATATGTTATGGGGCGGCACGCTGCAGGGAGATGCCAGTGCGAACCTTTCTGCGGAGTTCAGGCACGCTGTCTCAGAAATAACAGAGATTTTGGGTCTGCCCAATATTTCTGATTTTTTTCCAGCACTGGCCTTTCTTGATTTGCAAGGTTTAATAAAACGTTTGAGAAAACCATTGGAGAAATTTAATGGAATCTTTGATAAAATAATCGATCGAAGGTTGAAGGTGGAGAGGGAGAGTGGGATTGCAGCAGGGGAATTCAATGACTTCTTACAGGTTCTATTAAAGTTGAAGGATGAGGAAGATTCTAAGACACCAATGACCATGGACCATATTAGAGCCTTGCTCCTGGTGAGTTTGTTTTTACATTTTAATTTTTTTGAATATTACTTTTATACATACTAAATACAATGAGGATAATCTTAAAAATTAATGTTTTAGACAGTAATAAAATAATGATATATTATATCTTTTAAAGACGTGTAATGCTTATATTGCACTCATCGTTACCAAATCAATATGATTAAATTAATAAGAATTGACTCTTGAATAAATTAATTTAAAAAAAGTTGATTTAGTGAAAATGAATGTGAAATAATTATTACATATATTTAAAAAAATATGATGTTTTATTATTTTATTAATATCTAAAACATTCACTTTTTAATATGATCCTAATATTAATTATTTTCTAATATAATAATATTGGTACCATTTGTTGGAGGCTTGTAGACGATTTGATACAGTAATTATTGTTAAGCTATCATAAAAGTTCTTATTTTATTTAGAAACGGAAAATTATCATTCATATATATATATATATATATATATATATATATATATATATATTGTTGGTAAAATTTTTAGATTATATAAGTAAAATTTACAAAATGATACATATTTTTTAAAATATTTAAAAAATAAAAATTAAACTAATTTGAAAAATAAATTACTTTTGAAATTAGAAAACTCTATTTAAATGAATAAGATAATAAAAATCCATAAAATAACTATGAAATACGGATGAATAGAGCAAATTTAGTTATTAATAGAGTTAATTTCTTTAGCCTCTCCTTTCTTAAAAGAGAAGAATTCCTTTAAGAAATAGTTTAACCCAAAGTTTTAATTAGATTAGTTTTTTTTTTCATAATTAGATGAGTTAAATATATATTACATCAACCACAACCATTTATCATTTCATTTTTTATTAGTTAAAAAATTAATATAAAAAATCAATTATGTTTAAATTTTTTATTAAAGCTTAAAAAAATTTATGAATTATTACCTAATATATTGTTAATATAGTTTTTAAATCTTATAAAAATAATTAAAATAGTAACCCATCTTTTAAAAAATAAAAAAAATAATTAAAAATGATTTGAAATATGTGTCCTACCGTAAAATTATTTTTACTAACAATATATTAAAAAATAATTTTATTAATATTTACCTATGTCTCGCAAAAGATCTGCTAAAACGAACCGGACCGCAACCTGAAAAAGGGGTATCTTGGAAATGGGATTATATCAAGCGCGCGAATATTTTAATGGTAGAGTAATGAAAGATTGGAGAGATATGACATTATAATATATTATAAATTCTTTTTATATCTGGACAGGATATGGTGGTGGGAGGATCAGACTCATCTGCCAACACAATTGAGTTTACACTGGCTGAAGTCATCAACAAACCAGAAGTCCTGAGAAAAGCACAACAAGAATTGGATGAAGTTGTTGGTAAAGATAACATTGTGGAAGAAACCCACATTCATAATTTACCATATCTACTTGCAATTATGAAAGAGACCATGCGTTTACACCCAGCTGTACCTCTCTTAGTCCCTCGCAGCCCTAGCGAAGCCGTCACTGTTGGTGGCTATGCTATCCCTAAGGGTTCTAGGGTGTTTCTCAACGCCTGGGCAATTCACAGGGATCCTTCCATCTGGGAAAACCCGTTGGAGTTCAACCCTGAAAGGTTTTTGAATAGCAAATGGGATTTTAGTGGGAGTGACTTCCGTTATTTTCCTTTCGGGTCTGGCAGAAGAATCTGCGCTGGAATAGCAATGGCCGAGAGGATGGTGTTGTATACAACCGCCACGCTTTCGCATTCTTTTGATTGGAAAGTGCCCGAGGGTAACAAGTTAGATCTTACAGAGAAGTTTGGGATCGTTTTGAAGCTAAAGAATCCGCTTGTTGCAATTCCAATGCCAAGGTTATCAAATCCAGCTCTTTATGATTCTAAATAAACACCATTAATTGTTGTATTAAGGAACGTTGTAGCCCGTGAACTCGTAAAATTTGCGAAAGTTGTTACAGTGTATCAGGCTTGGAAACACCTGCCTTCTATGTTGGATTTACTTTATCTCTTGGACTAATAAAGTTAATTTTGATTTTAATTTAATTTCAATTAATGTTAAATTAATAAATATTTTAATAATACCGATAATAATATAATCGAATTAAACATTATGATTTTGGTTATGTGTAACCTCGATATTATTTTGTACATAGACCTTTAATAAGATGAGTTAACTTATATTAATTAAAACGAGGTTGGTACTCTTAACATTTATATATACAAACTCCTCCAATAAATTTCATATTAAAAAAAAATAGAGTAGGAAAACCCTTTTTTCTTTCTCTTTTTCGTATTCAGGTCTAGGTACATTTAATATAAAGAATTAGAAAAGCACTTCAACTTTGGAGCAACTACAGTAGCGAGATTGAGTTCTCACCAAGATCCTAGTCAATTTCAGCTTGATGCGTTTTCAGTTGGTTTCAGCATTCTATTACCAGCTCTTCAAAAAGATATGGTCCATTATGTATTTCAAATTATACAAGTTTGCTAACATGAATAAAATTTATCGATTACTATAAAAAATTTGAGTAAATTTCATTCAAGTCGTTTGATATTTGAATCAAATTCAATTTTGGTTCATTAATATAAAAAATAATCACTCTATCTCTAACTTTTTTATTTTACAAAAAAAGTTAATCCTTCCGTTAGACAACTATTAAATAAACAGTTAAAAATTTATGTTTGAGATCATTTTGCCCTAAACTATTTTGAATACTTTAAATATTTAAAATCAAATAAGAATTGAAGAAGAAAATGTTAAAGAGCTAATGAATTTAATAGTTTTTTTTTAATTTAAATTTATTTTTATTTATATATTTGTTTATTATTTATTATAAACAATTTTTCTAAAGTATATCTTGTTAATTATTATATATGGTATGAAATTAATGAGAGGTATAAGAAATATTATTTTTTTATTAGGTTCAATATAAGTATCAAGGAAAAATTGAAAACTAAGGAATTGTTTAGATTGAAAAGTTTAGGATTGAATAATTTTTTAATTGCTCACATTCTGTAAAATTATTTTGCGAAGTGTCAATTTTTTGTTTTAATAAATTAAAATTAAATTAGATTCAAATATAAAGGCAAATCTGACAATTCGTGTATAAAATTTTTTTTTGTATCACTTTTTTGTCTTTATTTCATGTAGTGTTACCGTATCGTATATAGGATTATCAAATCTACTTAAGAAATTCAGATAGAATTTATTAAAAAAAATTGTTGAAGTAAATTCTTTATAATCATAATTGTTTAGCTTATTTTTAATATACTGTTATGAATATTTAATTTTTATAAACCAAATTAAAAGAATAATGTGTACTTTTTCTAATATATTTTTAGCTTTTAAAGTATTTAAAAAAAATGGTTTTGTGAAGTATCAAAAATTATAAAATATTTTTTTCTAGCTGTTGTTATGAAATATATTTTTAAGAGGATAAATCGTAAGAATTGAGATTTTTTTATTATTGACTATCGATTTTGAGAATTTTCAGCCATTCAAAATTCATAATGAGTTTGGGAAATCCATTTTCAAAACTCACAACAAATTTTAAAAATATATTTTTGAACAGTGAAAAATTAAAAAATAAAATTAATTGAAGTATAATAAATTAATTTTTATAAAGTTAATAAAATCATTTACTTAAAAATATTATTATCATAAAATTAAAAGAAAATCTATTGAAATAAAATTAAAATTAATTACATTTGGATGGACTCTCCAAAGCAAAGTTCTCCTTGTTAATGGGCGGCCCTTTTATTGAATATCATAATTGTTCATCGGACCATCAAGAAGCCGAGGAAGCAAACAAGATCCACTGCAACGAAGCCCATCGTGGCATGCCTAGAGTGTGATACCTACCTAATGTTTGTAGCCCAATCACAATCTTAGGCTAGGATTTGCGAACCAACTTAATTATGTCTCATAATTAAATAGTACGGCTATTTTATTTTTTCAAATACTGGAAAAAAAAAACCAGGCTGAGACAAAAATCGACTAATGAGATATTAGATGCAAAGCGATTCTACTCTCTTTCATGGGTACGTCAACGTGCGAGTCTACTAATAAGAAGATTGGGAGCATCTTGCAGGATGTTCATTTTATTTTTACTTGATTTCGTTATAAGCTGTTGAATTTAAGTCTCTCATTTTAAATTAATTAGTAATTATATAGAAACCCTTAAACTTAATCAGTAAGAAGAATCTCATCACTCACCATGAACAGTTGGGTTGAAATATAAGAATTGGGGAACAATAAACAATAGTAATGCCTCAATATATATATATATATATATATATATATATGTATAATTGTTTAAATGGAACACCATATGCTCACATGCATAGAATTATACCTTCCCATCTTTCTGATTGTCAATGAATGCCAAGAGCTTGACATAATTTCATGAATATTTAATAAGATGTTATTTCGTGATTTATTAAAACAATGTATAATTAATTTAAATTTTTGTCACACTTAATTAAAAGGAAAATGTTCGGTGAGTGGTATTTTCATCGGTTAAGAAGGTGGCTTAATCCTTCAGCTATTTCACTCAATTAATTCTGTCTTTTTTTTTTGTTCCCTAAGCCGGTATTATATGAAGTAACAAAAAAATTCGAAATTAGTAATAACTAGACGACAGAGTTTTGGTACAATCCACAACATTAAAATGAAATCCAAAGGTTCAACAATCTCAGATTTTAAGATAAAAAACACACTATTAATATAATATAATTCAAATCGATCATGAAGAAACCAAAATATATATATATATATATATATATATATATATATATATATATGAAACTGTTAACACCGAATGTCTTTAATGCAGTCCACCAAACTAGTGGATTAGCATAACACCACAAACATACCATAAACCACTAATTGTTAGAATTATCAATCCGATCTCTTCGCTCCATTTTCATCGACTTCCCAATAATAATCTCCTCTTCTCTTTCAATGCAGAATACAAAATGTTTTCCCAGTTTCCAAGTTTTAATTGCCTCTATATATGTACAAACAAACAGAAAAGCAACAAAAGCTAGCAAAAGATATTTTCGGAATATTCTAACCAATCCAAGCACGGCTCATTTTTGCCTTTCTATTCCTACAGATATAATTCAAATAATGAATATATACCACAATCTTCCACCCTATCTACTTACATTATCTTTCTGCCATGACTCTTATCTCAAGTTCCCTTTATTTCCACAACTCTTACTCTAAAGTATGGTCATGGTTAAGCAAGGATACCAACGGAAATGATGATTTCTCACGCCTCTTTTTCACCCTTGTTGCTGTTTCTGCAATTTTTTGGTACACATGGATGTACTTCAAATCGAAGGGGAAGCCCCCATTCCCACCTGGCCCCCGAGGCCTCCCTTTGGTGGGAAACCTTCCCTTCCTTGACCCTGACCTTCACTCCTACTTCGCTGAACTAGCTCATACCTACGGCCCAGTTGTCAAACTCCAACTTGGCAGCAAGCTTGGGATCCTGGTGTCCTCCCCATCCACGGCCCGAGAAGTTCTTAAAGACCAAGATATCTTGTTTGCCAACCGTGATGTGCCTGTTGTTGCCCTGTTAGCAACTGGCGGGCGTGATATAGTTTGGAACCCCTATGGTCCTGAATGGAGGATGTTAAGAAAGATATGCGTAACCAAAATGCTGAGCAATGTTACTTTGGACAAAGTGTACAGGCTTCGCCGTGGAGAAGTACGACAAACAGTAGGTTATATATATAGCAAGTGTGGAACGCCTGTAAATGTTGGTCAGCAAACATTTTTCACGATATTGAATGTGGTCACCAATATGTTATGGGGCTGCACGGCGGAGGGAGATGACAGTGCGTGCCTTAATGCGGAGTTCAGGCACTGTATCTCAGAAGTAACAGAGATTTTGGGTCTGCCCAATATTTCGGATTTTTTTCCAGCCCTGGCCCTGCTTGATTTGCAAGGTATAATCAAACGTATGAGAAAACCAGTGGAGAGGTTGAATGGAATTATTGATAAAATAATTGATCAAAGGGTGAAGGTGGAGAGTGAAAGTGGAAGCGCAGCAGGGAAATTCAATGACTTCTTACAGGTTCTAATAAAGTTGAAGGATGAGGAAGATTCTAAGACACCAATGACCATGGACCATATCAGAGCCTTGCTCCTGGTGAGTTTATTTTTACATTTTGATTTTTTTTTTTGGAGTAATATTTGTTTTAGTGGTACCATTAGTTGTAGGTTTGTAGACCATTTGGTGGAGTAATTATTAATAAACTATTAGAAAAGTCCACAACTTATCCATAATAAAATACAAAAAATTATCTGAGAGAAATGTTTAGATTTCATAAGCAAATTAACGATCATTTAAAAAATATTAAAAAATTAAAAAAATACGTTATGTGTCAATTATTTAAGTTTATTTATGCAATTAAAAAACTTAATTGTTAGCAAATGAAATAATATATAATCCATAAAATAATTATAAAATACCAATAAAATATAGCAATTTTAGTAGTTAATTTCTTTAGCCGCTTCTTTCTAAAATGTGAAGAAGTGAATTTCTTTAGAAAAATAGTTTAAACTAAAGCTTTAATTAGATTAATTATATATTTGTGTGTATATATTATATCGCCAATAACCATTTATCATTTCATTTTTTACTAGTTTAAAAAACTAATATCAGAAAAAGTCAATTATTTTACAACTTTTTATTAAAGCTTAATAATATTCTATTGATAAGTGGTTTAAAGATATTCTTCAGAAGCGACTCAATTCATAAACAAGTTTTGGCAGGGTTCACTATTTCTGTCCTTTTGTCAGTTCTGTGCTGTAACCAGCTGGAAGAACCACCGCACGTTCATATGATTATTTATAATATATTTTGAGCGAAAATATGATTATTACTATTTATAACGAAACCAATGGACCACAACTTATTCGCAAAAATTCGAAAGCTAACGCTATTAATAAATTTTTGAATAAAATTATCTAATGCTATTAATAAATTTGAGATTAATTTTTAGATCAGAATAAAAATCGAGTTTGGTCTGGGATTAATTTTTTCAAGTTTAAATTTGATTCAAACGGACTTGAATAGAGTTAAAATAAAAAGTTTTTTTAATATATTTTTTAAGTATTATGTAATTATATATATTTGTTACATATGTATATAAAATATTATTGATTAATAAATATATTTATATATATTTAATATAAAAATTAATATTTAAAATTTAACAAATTAAATTAAATTTTTAAAAAATTAAAAGAACAAAAAAACAATAAATCAAAATACTAAAACAATAAATAAATATTCAGATCAAACTAAATTTAGACCTTGCATTATAAAATAAAAATATGTCAGAACTAAACAGTAAATCCAAATTTATTGATCGAATCATATTTAAATTTATATATAAATTATTAATAAATAATCTTAACCCGACCCGAATATGCCAGTAATCACCTTCATTATATGAATTATAAAAATTATTGCTACTATTTACCGTGTGCTATAATTATATGTATCAAACCCATAAATATACTTTACGGGTAGAGTAATAGAAGCTTGGAGAGGTATCTAGACATCATCATATATTATTAATTCTCTTAATATCTGGATAGGATATGGTGGTGGGAGGATCAGACACATCTGCCAACTCAATTGAGTTTACACTGGCTGAAGTCATCAACAAACCAGAAGTCCTGAGAAAAGCACAGCGAGAATTGGATGAAGTTGTTGGTAAAGACAACATTGTGGAAGAAACCCACATTCATAAATTACCATATCTACTTGCAATTATGAAAGAATCCTTGCGTTTGCACCCAGTTCTACCTCTCCTAGTCCCTCACTGTCCTAGTGAAGCCGGCACTATTGGCGGCTATGCTATCCCCAAGGGTTCTAGGGTTTTTCTCAACGCCTGGGCAATTCACAGGGATCCTTCTATCTGGGAAAACCCATTGGAGTTTAACCCTGACAGGTTTTTGAATAGCAAATGGGATTTTAGTGGGAGTGACTTCCGTTATTTTCCTTTCGGGTCTGGCAGAAGAATCTGTGCTGGAATAGCAATGGCTGAGAGGATGGTGCTGTATTCAACCGCCTCGCTTTTGCATTCTTTTGATTGGAAAGTTCCTGACAACAGGAAATTAGATCTTACAGAGAAGTTTGGGATCGTTTTGAAGTTAAAGAATCCACTTGTTGCAATTCCAAAGCCAAGGTTATCAAATCCAGCTCTTTATGAATCTAAATAAGTACAACTAATTGTTGTATTAAGTTTGTTGTGAAAGTAACTTCCTTATAATAATACTTTTTTAGTTTATCTTTTATATTTAATTAAGAACGTTTTAATTTTATTAACGAAATTAAAAGAATAATGTTTGTACACTTTGTAATACAATAATTTATTTAGTTTTTATAAATTTTTATAAAAATATGTATAAGAACTGAGATTTTGTTTATTCTAGAGTAATTGGTTTGGATTTCGATTCATTCAAAAGAGGAAATTGAATTGATTCTCAACTGGTCGTCATCCTCGTCAGCTAATAATTGTACAATGAAGCTCACATGTCGATAAATGTCATCGAATCAGATGGCTGAAATGTTACTGTAGCGGGAAGGATTCCGTAGTATATATATATATATATATATATATATATATGCATGTACAAAATTATATAATTTAAGGGTCAAATGCAAAAGGGAAATGCTATTAAGAGTTATCCAGTCCCGGATGCTACTCAACAAAGCTTGATTTTTTTCCAAATTGATTTTGGCTTGGTTAGGATGTCCAATGGGCATCAGTGCAGGGCAGGGAGGGAAATGACAAAATAACGAGATAGCGAAATTATCTTTCTATTTTATTTTTAATTTTTTATTATTTATTAAAAAATATAATTAAATAACTAAATATATATTCAATTTTTATATGAAAGTGATATAAGTTTTCAATTGTTAATTTTATTATAAAAATTCTTAAATTTTTATTTTATAATAAAATAAACTCTCAATCTTTCAAAATAATATAATTAAATAAAATAAATAGAAAGCTAAAATTTTATAAGTACTAAACATTTTTATTTTACTATAAAAATTTATAAATTATTTAGATTTAATTATATTATTTTAAAACATTATAAATTTATATAACAAAATTAAAAATCAGATACTTATTTTCATTTTATACATAAAATTAAAAATATATTTAATTATTAAACTAAAAATACATATTTAATTATTTTCATCATTTTTAATCTCATTAAAATCAATTTTCCTGCTATCTAAATTTACCCTTTAGCTTTCCAGAATCTTTCAACACACTCTCTCCAACAAAAAGGACTCGTCCCTCTTAACAACTCTCCGAATACTTTTAGGAAACTTTTAAATAATGATAAAATATTTTGCTTTATTATTTTTTTGAAATTCAAGAAATTTTATTCATATTCTTAATTAAATATTTTTTCTGTAACAAAAAATTATTTTCTTTTTCACACAAAAAAAATTATCTTATTCCAAGGTTAGACTAATCATTTTATAATAAATATAATTGAATACCAATAAATGTAAAATATTTTAAAGTATTATAAACACATATTATAATAAAATCAAATTTCATATTTAATATATTTTATTTAAATTGATATCTAATGTATGATTAATAATGTGTTTACGGAAATAGTAATATTCCATTTCCATAGGATTTGCCTTAATTATGGAAATCTTGATCCAGAAGCTAGCAACCCATTCACTGATTTCCGTTCTTCAGCAGAATAAACACTTTTTTCCTTAAGTCGAGAAAGACAATTAGAACAATATTTGATCACCTTGTCTTGCGAGAGAGATTCTTCCATGTTTTGTTCTATTGAAAGCAACCCTGTTGGGTTCCCTTAAGGTCTGTAAATTTAAGATCGACAGGCCCAACAAAACTTTCTTTGAAAACATGCTTACATATAGAGGTGACAACCGGGCGGGCTTGGACGGGTTCGGTTCGGGTTTTTTTGAGTTCGAATTTTTTCGGATTCAGACTTTTTCGGGTTCGGACTTTTTCGGTTTCGGGCTTCTTCGGGTTCGGACTTTTTTGAGTTCGGTCCCGGTTCTAGTCGAGCGGGTTTAGTGGGCCAGCTTGAAATATTTTGAAATTTTATTAGTTATAATTTTAAAAAAAAAAATTGAATGCGATAATTAATTTAATTTTTATATGATTTTATATTTTAATAAATATTTATATAAAAACAAATTTATATATTTTAATATTTCTTATTTGACAAAAATAATTTACTCTTTTTTAATTTCTTACAATATTTATTATAAAATAGTAGATATAATTATATTCATTAAATGTAAAAGAAAATATTACATATAGATATTATAGGAAGAAAAGTACCAATTAATATTATCATTTACCAAAAAAATGCTTAATATGAATAAATGATCAATTAATTAACTCTATTTTATTTCTAATTTGTTTTTTATTTGTACATAAATCATAATTAATATTATTGCATTAAATATAATCGTTTACATTAATTAATCAAATGTTTCATTAAAAATTTAGAATATTAAATTAAAAAAATTATATATTTTTAATATTTGATATAATTATATCATATACAATTATACACTACCATATGATTGATATTTTGTAGTTGATATAATACACTAAAAAAATATATTTATACAAAAAAACTTTGTGAGCTTAAAAAAAGTATAATATAAATAATTATGAAATTAAAGTAGATAATTATGATTAAAATAATAAATTTTTAAATTTTAAACAGAAGTCACTAAAATTAGATTAATAAAAGTTTCATAATATTTTTTTTATTTCCTCTGTTAGTTTTTTTTTAGTTTTACAGATTTCCTCCAACTTCTAGATGTTATCTTCTTCACTTCTTTTTTAAATAAATGTTTTGCTTATTTCTTTGGCCTTAGCCAAGAAAAATTGAAGAGCATAAAAAATATGACTGGACTACAAATATAATCTATCTATAGAATAATTGAAATTGTTAATAGGCTTTCAAAGAATAAGAAAATAAAGGATATGATTTCATGATAAATTATTAAATTATTGTATAAAATGGAATAAAATAAATATTTCACGTTAATGTATATATATATATATATATATATAATTAATTTAATAATTTTCAAACAGAATTATCATATTATATAATAACATGAAATTAATTATTTATTATCAAAATAATTATTAAAATAAATATTTACTAATTAGTTATCATATATAAGTATAACAAATTTTTAATTTTTAATAAATTAGTTACATAATTTAAATAAAAAATTAACTTAAAATAATCATTTTTGCACAATCAAGTAATGATGCATGTTTGTCTTGACACGTTGCATAATGCACAAGAAAAAATATCTACTGATATTATTTTAGTGGACTGGTATAGATATGAACCGATAAGGTAGGCAAATAAATAAATAATCATATATACTTAACAAAATTATACCTAATTAATTGTTATCAATTCGTTTAAATTATACCTAATTAAAGTTCTATAATTGTAACTAAATTCTCAATTGATATATGCAATTAGTTTAAGTTTGGAAAAATTATTAAATATAATATAGAAGTTTAAATAAAATAGGTAAACCAAAAAGCTGATATAATTTAATCATAATGATTATAAGACAAAATATAATTAAAAGGATGAAATATGAATTAAAGAGAAAAAAATTATATAATTTAGTAATAAAATTTATACAAAAGACAAGACATGGCAAAAACTTAAATTTCCTAGCTAGAAATAAAATTTGAAACATATAAATATTTATTGTTAATTTGATAACATATTTATATAAATTTTTTGTTCAAAGTTTAATATAAATTGTTTTAGTAACTGATTAAATTATTATTTTTTTATATTAAGTAATTCTTTTTTGAGTTTTAATTTACATTTGTTATTATAATTTCATATATGAATTTATTTTGTTATTGTAAGGATTTAGAAATTTTAATTCTGGATCTCTTTTATATAGATCAGAGTTAAATGTATATTTGAATAAATCAAGAGAAGATTATGAGATTCAAATTGATGTTCTTAATTATTGGAAGAAAAATCAATTTCGATACCCTGTACTTTCACTTATGGCTAATGATATATTGAGTATTCCAATTACCACAGTTGCATCTGAATCAGCATTTAGTATGGGTGGTAAAGTTATCAACAAATGGATAAATTGTCTCATAACACATAATGCAAAAATTTTGATTACCACTCATAATTGGCTGTATGGATATGATATAGATAAAGATGGTAAGATTTTAGTGTCATTATTATTTTATTAATTTTTTATTATTTAAATTCTTATATGATTATTTTTATATATTTTATTAGATGAAGAAGATGAAACAATGAGATTTGGAAGGAAAGTTGGATTAAATTGAACTAGTTGGTTTATGGATGAGGATGAAGAGTTCTAATTGTAACGTATGTTGATATTTTATTTCTTACTATTTATATTGTTAAAAAATTAAATTTTTTTATTAAGAGTAATTATGATTGATCATTGCCTCATTAATCTTATTTGAAGACAGTGTCGCTCTTGAAGAGCTTAGTTACTTCCTGCATTTACAATCTCTTCGAGTATGTTATTTATCAAGCCGCTAGCGTTGAATTGAATGATCGTATTTTCCTGTTTTGTTCATCATACAATGTATGGCTAGGGATTGGTTTCTCTATGACTAGGTGGTTGTGTATGAGAATGATTGTATGTTTTCTATTTTATTGTTCTTGTAATATTACATGTCATAACTTTAAGTGTTTGATGTTTTCTTTGCTGGTTTGTTTTTTACTATATTGGACTAATTTAGAACATAACAATCATTGACTTGTTAATGGCATGAGAATTTGGATGTAAACATGTCATAGTTGAGTCTGAATCTTTTTTTGCAGTGAAAAAGTTATTACAACCTTTAAAAGGGTATGATCCGCTTTTTTAACTTTTAATTTTTATTTTTAGTATAATCACCATTTAAAAAACAAATTACTATTTTTCTATTTACGAGTTATAGGAGTCAGAATTTAAATTCTAATTTTGGTAATAATGTATTTAATATTTTATATGAAATATCAAATTTAAATAAATGTTACAATTATATAATGAGTTATATATATATTTGATTTATTATTGTATTAAAATTAAAATTTTAATATGAAATAAATATAATAAAATAGTATAATAATTGTTTTTATAATAAAATCAAATGTTATATTTAATAATATATTTATTATTTATTATTACAAATATAATAAGCATAATATTGAAAATTATTTGATATTGAATATTATATTGTGTTTTAAGATAATTTTATTTAATAATTGAATGTAAATATTTAATATTTATTTTGTTGATAATAAATTATTGATATAATTATGTAATAAATAAATAATGATTGTTTTAAAATTTTATAAATTTTAATTAGAAAAAGTGTATTATTATTTATTTATTTATTTATTTATTTTTTAATATAATAATTATATAATTATAATTCGGGCTTTTTCGGGTTATAAATTCGGGCTTTCTCGGGTTTCGGATCGGGCTGATTTCGGGTTCGGGTCGTATCGGGCTTGGGCTTTTTTGGGTTCGGGCTTTTTGGGTTCTGGATTTTTCGGGTCAGGCTTTTCTCGGGCTCGGGCCTTTAACTTTTTGGTCAATTCGGTCCGATCTCGGGTTCGGTCTCGGGCGGGATCGGGCGGGTTTTCGGGCTCGGGCCAACTTTTGCCAGCTCTACTTACATCGTGATGCTTAATTGAACAAAAATTAATTATAAAAGTAATATTGTGTACCATTAACCATTTTTTTTTTGCCCTATCATTATTAATTTACTAGACTCTGTTACTCAATAACTTCATATATATATATATATATATATATATATATATATATATATATATATATTACTAACAACTTTTTAAAAGAGTAATTAAAGAAAAGTGGTGATATTGTAAAGTTTTGAATTAAAATCCAATAAATTTTACCCTCATTCCTAAATATCAAATATTTTTTTTAACAAAAAAAACTTTTATATGTACTAATATTCTTCATTTAAAAATATTAAGGTAGAAACATTTATGAACTTATATTATAATTTTGGGTTTATATTTTATTTTGTCGATGTATAAATTTATATATTATCATGTAATGACATATTATTAGTATTAAAATTAAGAAATTCATTTATAAAAACTATTCATTTCTAAATTTATAAATTAAGAAAACAATATAATATGATTTATATATATTGACAATGTATCATGCAGTTAGTCTATAAACTTTTATTTTATTATAAATAAACTTTCAATATTTTAAAATCATACAATTAAATTTAAATCTGCTAAGTGACAGATTGACAATAACATCCATTAATATTATACACGTGGCAATGAATTAAGCTATGTTCGTCAGTTTCCACGTTGAACGTCAAAGTAATAATTAATATCATTTAACAAATTTAGTCTTAATTGCATGATTTTAAAAGGTTAAAAGTTTATTAATAAAAAATAAAAGTTTATGTACTGATTTTCACAATATAAAATATTGAGAACTTATATCTATTTTATACAAAAAAAAATGAAAATACATTTGACTATCAAACCTTTTATTTTCAAATAATTACCTATCCTAGATAGATATGATTGTTGAAATTAATGGCTTATTAGCCTAGTAAGGAATCCCACATTGGAAAATCACATAGGGAGAGAAAGAGTTTTGGCTTATAAATTGAGGCCTGGGCTAATAGGTTAGATATCTCTGAGAGAAATATAAATAGCCCGTATATTTGTATTTTGGCTTTTTCCTATTAGTTTCTGAATTTTACAATTGTGTCCAGATTTTGTAATAATTCCATTTTGGAATTAGTGAAGGTTTTCAGCAGCGCCCGTGGACGTAGGTAATTATACCGAACCACGTAAAATCTTGTGTTTTTCTCTTTTCTTCCTTTACGCTTTGCATTTGATCATTTGTTTAGCATTTGTTTTTATCTGCTTCAATAATTAGTGGTTATAGTTATGTTTTATGCTTCCGCTTGTGCACAACAATTGGTATCAGAGCTCTTGGTTGTCGTAATATGCTCTGTGATTGCAGCGTTGTCTGATTCTCCACATCAAAAAAGAAAAATTATTCCTGAGCTGTTTGATTAAGAGCACTCTGTTATACTCTATTTATACCATGTACGCCAGAATTGAGATAAAGTGGTAGTGCATGTCTAGGAAGGCTCTGGCTAAGGAAAGACTTGGTATTTAAGTGTGTCCTGGTGACCCACCTCTCTTTCCTAGGAGCTGACCTGGTGTACTGTTCACGTAAGTTGTGTTCTCTATTCTAGTATATGGTACTATTTAGAGTGTCACATTGTTTTGGTATACGGTTAGTATACATTTGGGAGAATAGTTTGAAGCAGAAATGACAGCATCAACAAAAATTAAAGTGGAGAAATTTGATGGTCGAAATAATTTCGGCTTGTGGCAAAGTTAAGTTAAGGATGTCCTGTGTCAATAAGATTTAGACATCACTCTGGAAGAAAAGAAATTCGATGAAGTCAAAGAAAAAGATTGGGAGAGACTGAATGCGAAAGGATGTGGGTTGATTCGTTCATATCTCTGCAGAGAACAGAAGTATCCATTCATAAAGGAAACTTCTGCCAAAATATTGTGGGAGGCGCTGGAGAATAAATATATGAAGAAAAGTAACGAGAATCGACTTTATTTATTGAAGAGGCTATATCGCCTTCAGTTGAAATCGGGTATGAATATCAGTGATCACATCGATGAATTCAACCGTTTGTTAGCTGATTTGTTGAATTTGGATGAAACCTTCAAAGATGAGCAAAAAGCTATGCTGCTAATAGGATCTCTTCCTGATGAGTTGGATCATTTGTGCATTACACTTATTCATGAAAGGAAAAATTATCCTTTGAAGAAGTGTGTGCAGCTTTGCTTAATTATGAAATTCGAAAGAAAGATCAGAAAGAGAATAGGGATGAATTAGCAGAGGCGTTCGTAGTTAGGGGACGAAGCCAAAGCCGAAGATGAGAAAGTAGGGGAAGATCACGTTCGAAGAAAAGACCTGATAAAGATGAATGTGCCTTTTGTCATGAGAAAGGGCATTGGAAGAAAGATTGTCTGAAGCTGCAGAAGAAAGATAAGGGTAAGAGCAAAGCTACTTCTGATGCATATGTAGTCGAACATGTTAATGATGATTTCGCGTTGGTCAGTCAACCATATCTGGAAGTAATGAGTGGATTTTGGATACGGGTTGTACTTATCATATGTGTCCACATAAGGAGTGGTTCTTCAACTTCTAAGCACTAGAAGGTGGAGTTGTTTTCATGGGTAATGATAACTCATGTAAAACTTTGGGGATAGGTTCAATCCAGTTAAAGAATGATGATGAATCAACCAGAGTTTTGACTGAACTTCGATATGTACCAGAGTTGAATAAGAATCTCATCTCATTGGGAGTCTTAGAATCTAAAGGCTATGGGGTAATTATTCGAGATGAGATTTTGAAAGTTGTGTCTGGTGCTTTGGTGACTATGAAAGGCACAGGGAAGAATAACTTGTACTACTACAATGGTTGTACAGTTACTGGATCAACAGCAGCAGCTTTAGAGAAGGATGTTGATTCAGATTCGATCAGGCTATGACATATGCGCTTGGGACATGCAGGTAAGAAAGCCTTAAGCAGTTTGGTGAATCAAGGCTTGTTGAAAGGAGCAAAGACCTGCAAGTTAGATTTTTGTGAGTATTGTGTTCTGGGAAAGCAAACAAGAGTGAAATTTGGGACTGCAATTCATAATACGAAAAGCATTTTGGATTATGTCCATTCTGATGTTTGGGGACCTACCAGGACAGCATCCATGGGGAGTAAACATTATTTTGTCACATTTGTTGATGACTTTTTCAGAAGAGTTTGGGTGTATACGATGAAGACGAAGGATGACGTACTTGAGATTTTCCTTAAATGGAAAAAGAGGGTGGAAACTCAGACTGGAAGAAAGATTAAGTACCTCAGAACAGACAATGGAGGTGAATTTAGAAGTGATACTTTTCTGAGAATTTGTCAAGATGCTGGCATTGTACGTCATTTCACAGTCAGAAACACACCGCAGCAGAATGGGGTGGCAGAACGCATGAACCGAACGTTACTGGAGAAAGTTCGGTGTATGTTGTCCAATGCTGGGTTGGGCAAGGAGTTTTGGGCTGAGGCAGTGACTTATGCGTGTCATCTCAATCGGTTACCATCAACAGCAATTGATGGCAAAACTCCATTGGAGGTTTGGTCTGGAAAACCTGTTAATGATTATGATTCTTTACATGTATTTGGTTGTACTGCGTATTATCATGTAAAAGAATCTAAGTTGGATCCGAGAGCTAAGAAAGCTATTTTTGTGGGGAAATCATCAGGGGTAAAATGATATCGTCTGTTATATCCAAATTCGAAGAAGATAATATTTAGTAGGGATGTTACTTTTGATGAATCTCCTATGTTGATGAAGAAAACAGATGAGAATGCTGAGGATATTCTGCAACAGGTGGAGTCTACACGGAAACAGGTGGAGTTTGAGTCAACAATTAATCCAGTTAAAATTGTTGAAAAGGAGACTATTGAAGATGATGAAGAGGTTTCCGCCCAAGAACCTCTACTGCAACAAGAATCGATTGCAATGAATAGGCCAAGAAGGGAGATTTGCAAACCTGCTCGTTTTGTTGATATGGTGGCCTATGCACTTCCAATTGTAGACGATGAAGTTCCTTCCACTTATAGAGAAGCAGTCCAATGTTCTGAAATAGATAAGTGGAAGAATGCTATGGATGAAGAGATGCAGTCTCTTCGAAAGAATGAAACCTGGGAGCTAGCTTAACTACCTACAGATAAGAAGGCAATTGGGTGCAAATGGGTATTCACGAAGAAAGATGGATTTCCTAACAAGGAGCACGTCCGCTACAAGGCAAGGTTGGTGGCTAAAGGCTACGCTCAAAGGGAAGGAATTGACTACAATGAGGTATTTTCTCCAGTTGTGAAACATTATTCCATTAGAATTTTGTTGGCCTTGGTAGCTCAGATGAATTTGGAACTAGTTCAACTTGATGTAAAAACTGCATTTGTACATGGAGACTTGGAGGAGGAAATCTATATGACTCAGCCAGATGGATTCAAGGTTGTTGGAAAAGAGAATTGGGTTTGCAAACTGAAAAAATCGCTTTATGGTTTGAAACAATCTCCAAGGCAGTGGTACAAGCGATTTGATCAGTTTATGATGGGTATGAGGTACACAAGAAGCAAATTTGACAGTTATGTGTATTTTCAGAGGCTACATGATGGTTCTTTCATTTATCTGCTATTGTATGTTGATGATATGTTGATAGCTTCGAAGAATGTCGAAGAACTTGAAAGGTTGAAGACTCAGTTGAATCAAGAGTTTGAGATGAAAGATTTGGGTGAAGCAAAGAAGATACTAGGTTTGGAGATTAGCAGAGATAGAGGAAGAGGCAAGGTTTGTTTGAATCAGAAGCAATATTTGAAGAAGGTATTACACCGTTTTGGCATTTCAGAGCAGTCGAAACCTGTAAGTACACCACTTGCCCATCATATGAAGCTTAGTGCATCTTTATCTCCTAGTACAGATGATGAGCGAGAATATATGTCTCGAGTTCCATATGCTAATGCAGTTGGTAGCCTGATGTATGCAATGGTGTGTACGAGACCCGACATTTCACAGGCAGTTGGAGTTGTGAGCAGGTATATGCATGATCCTGGTAAAGGACATTGGATACTACGGTATTTGTTGAAAACTATAGATATTGGTTTGGTCTTTCAGAAGGAGGACTCACTTGATCAGGTGGCAATCGGATACGTTGATTCAGATTATGCTGGTGATTTGGATAAGCGTCGGTCAACTACTAGATATGTGTTCACTCTTGCAAAAGCTCTAGTAAGTTGGAAGTCTACCTTACAGTCAACAGTTGCTTTGTCTACAACAGAAGCAGAGTACATGGCGTTAGTAGAGGCTGTAAAGGAAGCAATTTGGTTACAAGGATTACTGAAAGAATTGGGAATGGGACAAAAGAATATCACTATTCATTCGGATAGTCAGAGTGCCATTTATTTAGCAAAGAATCCAGTATTCCATGTTCGCACTAAGCATATTGATGTTCGATATCATTTCGTGCGGGAAATTCTGACTGAAGGGAAGATTCTCTTACAGAAAATTGGGACTGCTGACAATCCCGCAGATATGATGACCAAAGTGGTGACAGCAATCAAGTTCAATCATTATTTGAATTTAATTAATATTTTGAAAGTCTGAGAGATACATTTGAAGGCATTGCTGAAGGCTAATTCGCCGAGGTGGAGATTTGTTGAAATTAATGGCTTATTAACCTAGTAAGGAATCCCACATTGGAAAATCACATAGGGAGAGAAAGAGTTTTGGCTTATAAATTGAGGCCTGGGCTAATAGGTTAGATATCCCTGAGAGAAATATAAATAGCTCATATATTTGTATTTTGGTTTTTCTCTATTAGTTTCTGGATTTTGCAATTGTGTCCAGATTTTGTAATAATTTCATTTTGGAATTAGTGAAGGTTTTCAGCAGCGCCCGTGGATATAAGTAATTATACCGAACCACGTAAAATATTGTGTTTTTCTCTTTTCTTCCTTTACGCTTTGCATTTGATCATTTGTTTAGCATTTGTTTTTACCTGCTTCAATAATTAGTAGTTATAGTTGTGTTTTATGCTTCCACTTGTGCACAACAATGATTCCATATCAAATTCAGAGAAACTTCTTATAGTTGTGTTTTATGCTTCCACTTGTGCACAACAATGATTCCATATCAAATTCAGAGAAACTTCTTTAAACAATTTCATCGGTATATATTCATAAACTTTGATGACAATTTCTACAAATCAAAACGCTACATCCTGATATTTCGTTATCATGCATCTCGTCAACGATATCATTCTTTTTTCGCTCAAGTACATGCAAAACTTTCAATTACTTAAGGGTGCATTTGATTTATTTGAATAAATTATCCGGAGAATATTCAAATATTAAAAAAAAGTGACTCTAAAAATGCAGTGGAATGGGTAAATTAGCCGAACTCAGTTCCTTGGTCTATAAGCAATATCTCCTATCATTTTTTATTCAAGTGGTGAGATCTTAGAGAAGCTAATTTCATTGCTGATAGCTTAGTCAAGGCTGGAGTTAATAGATTAATCGCCCTTTCAGCTTATTTTTAATCTCCATTTTCCTTCTGTTGTTCTTGGTTTGGTCCCCTTCTGATGTCTTTGTATTCTTTGATATTGAACTCTTGTTGTTTTGTTTTTCTATTTAATAAAGTATCTTCTTTTCAAAAAAAAAATATTAAAAGAATTTCTTATGCATTTTTTAAAGGTGAAATTGAAAGAAAATTTTAATAATTATTGGATAAAATGGTTAAAAAAATTGTAACATGTAGTAATATTTAGATTTGAGTTCAAATAAGTTTAACCCTAACAATTATAAAAAAGATTAGATAAAATAAAAAAAATGAAAGAAAACAAGAATTTCTTTTTCAGAATTTCCAACCTAAAAAATTAAAAAAATCCTTAAGGATAATATATGATCTCTCTGAGTCAAATTCAAACTGATTAAACTTCAACATATCATAAAATATCTTTATAACTGGTACTAATATTTTCCACAACTAAACATTAGAATTTTGCTGCAATCAAACAATGGAATAGGTAGGCTGAATGCTGATCTCAGTTGATACTTTTTAAAAATATGAAAGGAATTTTTTTTTTTTTTTTTTATCCTCGATATTCAATAATTACTTTAAACTTGGATTAATTAGAAATCAATTTACAGTCTAATCCCAAATAAAAGAATATCTTTAATACCATTTTTTCTATTCATAAGATTAAATTTAAGACTTTATTTAAGAGATTAAATTTTTTCACTCGGCCAAACGGTCATTGGCAAGTTTAAAATTTTTGTAACTGTCCGACTGTATAGCTCTAGTCGACATCAGCGACTTTGGAATGGAACAGAAAAAAAACCAAAATATCAATACGTTATAGCCTACAGAGTCACTGCAGTTGCAACACGTGAGGACGACCATTGACTATGCCGCTGTCTTTTTCCTAGATTATTGCTTGCATACGTAGGAGGGCTTGAACTTGATGAAGTCCCATATTGCTTTGCCGTGGAACCATGACTTTTTGTCATTCTTTGATTCTAATTATCACCATTGATGACGGTAGTATCGAGATTTCTCTCTCGAGTCTGGAGGCAGTCTAAAACCACAGCAACAGTGCCGCTTTGAATCACTGAACAACTACGGAGTCCAAACGCCAAAATTTTTTATTCGTTTTTGTCTCTCTTTTTCAAAGATGAAGCGCAGAAAATAACTTATCGATTATGTTTTGTTGTCTTACTACCCTTTTCAATTTTTCCACCCTCACCAGCCATGATATATAAGACAAGTACCACTTATATTTAAGAATTCATTTCTTTAACTTCAATTATAATGTGATTTTTGTAACCGAAGGATCCATTATAATGTGAGTTTTAATAGTAAGCATCCAAAATCAATGGACAATATATTTAAGATTTTAATTTGAATATAAAATTATAAAAAATTTAACATTTAACATGCATACAAATCAGTAAAATTTGAAGAATTTTTCATGCACGTGATATATAAAAATTAGAGGAGAATCATTCACGTAAAAAAATTTGGAAGAGATAAGAAACAAGAATCATAAAATAAAACATAGTGATTAATATTTACATATTTTAAATGTCAAGATTTTATAACTTTTTATTAAAGTAAAAAATTTCAAACGTGGTGATCTTTTACAAACTGACATTTTAAAATATTCCTTTTGTTCTTGCATATTATCTAATGACAAGAATTCTAAAATAGTCGGATACCCGTCGAAATTGGGATACTCGAATCCCATTATTTTTCATGATACATGAATTCGATTAACTACTTGATTATTTTAATTTATGTTACCCAAATCTTACCGGTATAATGTAAGACCCGAATTTAATTAAAATACGAAAATTAAATAAGAAAAGATGGGGGATGTATGATGGAAGGTCAGGTAAAATTGATTTTCGAAAACAAGAGCAGGGGTAAAATGGTAAAAATACCCAAACCCGGTATTAAGGCGATAAGAAAATTTTAATTAAAAATATGGATGTAAGATATCTTGATCGATAATGAGGAAATTATACAATTTGGGTCAATTAATCAAGATTCGAAAATTTTAAAAATACCAAAAAATTATCGGAACAATATCTCGAAAAGCGCGAAGGAATAATATCAAAAATTTGGAGAAAAAATATATTTAATAAATTAAATTTAAATTAAATAAATTAAATTAAAATAAAATAATATAAGTGTAGATATTTTGGATTTTATGGAGTATTTTAATGAATGGTGTAATAATTAAATAAAATAAATAAAAATAAATAATAAATATATATATATATATAAATAAATAAATTAAGAGAGAAAAATTAATATATTAAAACGTAGAAAAGAAAACTCACTATGTAAGACGTTGAAAAGAAAAATTAATATGTGGAAGCATTCAATCAAATGAATAATTTTATAATGGGTTCATACAATTTATCATTGATGCAAAGATAAATTCTTTTAATTTTGATCAAATTGGTTATGGTTATTGGTACAACCTAACAACTTGTCCCTTCTTACTTCTTCGATAATCAGGATAAGATCTCTAATTATTTCTCTTGTCAGTAAACAACCTTAGATATAATCTTAAAATTTAATTTACCAACAGCATTAAAAATTAGAGAGACTATAAATTCTAACCAACAAACACACATATATGTTTATTTAAGTTAGATTATATATCACCATAACATAGAATTGAAAACCTCTCTATGATCAATTATGTTATTTACCACTAATATTAGAATACTTAAATAATTACGGATTCAAGTTTCTAATTGGTGATATATTATCTTGACAATTGAACAAATGACTCTTTTTGCACAACCAATCAAACAATAATTTCAACAAGCACAAAAGATATATAAATAGTGAAGATATAAAAGAACAAAATAAAAACTAATTAGATCTCACAATCTTTGAAGAACCCAAATATTTAATTATCTTTTGACTGGACTAAATAATTTAGCAAGTCATGGAGTTGAGAGAAAAACACTAAAGAACAATAAGTCTTCAATTGCCAAAGGAAAAATAGAATGTAGAATTGTAGAATTGTCTGTAACCGTCCCCCTCTAGCCTTATATATATTCTAAATATTAAATATCCTAGAATCTTTTCTAAAGGAAATTTTTCTGATTGAGTTTGATTACAAATCAACTTCTTTCCTTTTTTTTTTTTTACCATTAATTGCTTTATGCCCAAGAAAGCTATGTCATATCACTTCCTTAATAATTAACATCTTTCTCTTGTTATCTTTAGACTAGTTAAGTCAAATTCAGCTACAAGTGATGAAAATTGACTTGAATTCACATATTTGAGTTGCAGTTCTCGTCACTGCCTTAGACGTGCCCACGCTTAACACCAAGACATCTTTTGATTTTTTGACTTGATCAAAATTTGCAACTTTAGTCCATTTTACTCATATTCCTTCATCCAATAGTATAAAATACAAAATATAAGTCAAATTCAAAAATTAAGTATATAAAAGAATCTAAATCATGAAAAAAATATGACAATTAATATGTTTAATATACAACCTATCAAAAATCATAATCATTAAAAAGTTTTTCAGACCATACCTCCAATGAAGTTCTACCATCAATTGTTGTTTATGGTAAATGATTGATGAGATGACACGCATAAATCATTGCCTTAACCCAAAACTCCTTGCCCAACCCAACATTGGACAATATACACCAAATTTTCTCTAGTAACTTCAGCTCATGCGTTTTGCCACCCCATTCTGCTGTGGTGTGTGTTTGACTGTGAAATGACGTACACTACCAGCATCTTGACAAACTCTCAAAAAAGGATCACATATATATTCATTTTCATTGTCTGTTCTGAGGTGCTTGATCTTTCCTCCAGTCTAAGTTTTCACCATCTTTTTTCATTTAAGGAAAATTTCAAGTACGTCATTCTTTGTCTTCATCGTATACACCCAAACTCTTCTGGAAAAGTCATCAACAAATGTAACAAAATAGTGTTTACCTCCCAAGGATACTATCCTTGTAGGTCTCCAAACATTATAATGGATATAATCCAAAATGCCTTTGGTATTATGGATTATAGTCCTAAATTTCACTCTCGTTTGTTTTTTCAGAACACAATACTCACAAAAATCTAGCTTGCAGGTCTTTGCTCCTTTTAACAAACCTTGATTCATCAAACTGCTTAAGGTTTTCTCACTTGCATGTCCCAAGCGCATATGTCATAGTCTGATCAAATCTGAATCAACATTCTTCTCTAAAGTTGTTGTCATTGATCCAGTAACTGTACTACCATTGTAGTAGTACAAATTGTTCTTCCTTGTACCTTTCATAGTCACCAAAGCACCAGACACAATTTTTAAAACGTCACCTCGAATAATTATCTCATAGCCCTTAGATTCTAAGACTCTCAATGCGAAATCATCGTTATTAGGGCTGTAAACGAACCGAACACAAACGAACGATTGATGTTCATGTTCGTTCGTTTATTTTTTAGTGTTGTTCGTGTTCGTTTGTGTTCGTTAAGATGTTCGTTCGTGTTCGTTCGTTTATTTTTTAATACTGTTCGTTTCGTTCGTGAACATGTTCGCGAACATGTTCGTTTACGTGTTCGCGAACAAGCGTTCGCGAACATGTTCGTTTAAGCGTTCGCGAACACGTTAAATATTAATACAAATTGAAAATTAAATATTAAATATTAAAAATCTTACATAAATACTAAATCCTACATAAACAATAATACAATTTAAAATCATCCAATTAAAATTCTTAAATATAACACAACGAAATTTAAGAATTAATACATTAAAAGTTCAAAAATTAATACTAAAAATTTTAAAGTATAAAATAAATAAAATATGCACAAAACACAACTTTAATATTTTAGTATATATTATAATTATATAACATATAAATTATATAATTATATAATATAAGCAATTTTAATACTTTAATAAATTACAAACGAACAACAAACGAACATTAAACGAACAACAAACAAACATAACCGAACGAACAACAAATGACACTTTAAACGAACGAATAATAAACGAACATAAACGAGCTTGTTCGCGAACATAAACGAACGAACCACACCTCTGTTCATATTCGTTCGTTTAATAAACGAACACAAAAAATGTTGTTCGTGTTCGTTTGTTAAGCTTAATAAACGAACATAAACGAACAGTAACCGAACGGTTCACGAACGGTTCACCGAACGTTCTGTTCGTTTACACCCCTAATCGTTATCATGTTCGACTATATACGCATAAGAAGTAGTTTTACCCTTGCGCTTATCTTTCTTCTGCAGCTTTGGACAATCTTTCTTCCAATGTCATTTCTCATGATAAAAAGCACATTCATCTTTATCAGGCCTTTTCTGCGAATGAGATCTTCCCCTACTTTCTTATCTTCGGCTTTGGCTTCGTCCCTTAACTACGAGCGCCTCTACTGATTCATCTCTATTCTCTTTCTGATTTTTCTTTCGAATTTCATAATTAAGCAAAGCTGAACACACTTCTTCAAAGGATAATTTTTCTTTTCCATGAATAAGCGTAATGCACAAATAATCTAACTCATCAGGAAGAGATCTTATAGCAGCATAGTCTTTCGCTCATCTTTGAAGGTTTCATCCAAATTCAACAAATCGACTAACAAATGGTTGAATTTATAAATGTGATCATTGATATTCATTCCCGATTTCAACTGAAGACAATATAGTTTTTTCAACAAATAAAATCGATCCTCGTTGCTTTTCTTCATATATTTATTTTCCAACGCCTCCCACAACATTTTGGCAGAAGTTTCCTTCATGAATGGATACTTCTGTTCTCTACAGAGACATGAACGAATCAACCCACATGTTTTTGCATTTAGTCTCTCACAATCTTTTTCTTTGATCTCATCTGGTTTCTTTTCTTCTGGAGTGATGTCTAAATCTTGTTGACACAGGACATCAATAATTTCGCTTTGCCACAGATCGAAATTATTTTTACCAACGAATTTCTCCACTTCAATTTTGCATTTGTTGATGGCATCATCTTTGATGGTGATGGTTATGCTGATGATGATGCTGCCATTTTTGCTCCAAACTATTCGCACAAATGTATACGTGAATAGTAACCATATACTAAAATAATACGACATTCTAAATAGTACCGTATACTAAAATAGAGAATACAACATACGTGAATAGTACACCATGTCAGCTCCCAGGAAAGAGAGGTGGGTCACCAAGACACACTTAAATACCAAGTCTTTTCTTAGCCAGAGCCTTCCTAGACATGCACTTCCACTTTATCTCACTTTTGGGGACAACAAAATACTCTTAATCAAACAACTTAAGAACAATTCTTTTCTGATGTGGAAGATCAGACAACGTTGCAACCACAAAGCATACTAAGAATTTTTCGAACAACTACGACAACCAAGAGCTTTGATACCAATTATTGTGCACAAGCAAAAGTTCAAAATATAACTATAACTACTAATTGTTAAAGCAAAATTACAAATTGATAGAAAATAAATATTAAACAAATAATCAAATGCAAAGCATAAAGGAAGAAAAGAAAAACACAAGAATTTATTTAGTTCGGTATAATTACCTACGTCCACAGACGCTGTTGAAAACTTTCACTAATTCCAAAGTGGAATTATTACAAGATCTGGACAAAATTACAAAATCCAAAAACTAAGATAAGAAAACAAAATATTATACAAATATAGAGACTATTTATATTTCTCCAAATGGACATTTAAACAATTAGTCAAAATTTAAATTTATAAACCAAAAACTTTTTCTCTCTCTTTATAGTTTTTCAATGTAGAATTTTCCACTAGACTAATAAACCACTAATTTCAAAGCTTTTATTTATTTATTTTTTGAACAATTACATATCATAGATAGATATCGTTCTATATTAAATTCAGAGAATTTCTTTAAGCAATTTCGTCAGTATATATTCATAAACTTTGATGACGATTTCTACAAATCAAAATGCTACATCCTATTATTTAATTATCATGCATCTCGTCAACAATATCAGTATTTTTTCTCTCAAGTGTATGCAAAACTTTCAATTGCTAAAGGCCCTATTTGATTTATTTGGATAATTATTCAGGGAATATTCGAATATTAAAAAAAAAGGATTTTTATGAATTTTGTAAGGTGAAATTGAAAGAAAATTTTCACTAAATTTTCTTAATAAATTGTTAAAAAAGAATTATAACATATAATAATACTCAAATTTGAGTTCAATTAATTTTAATCTCATTAAATATAAAAAATAATAAAAAATAATATAAAAGTAAGGAAAGTGAAAGAAAACAAGAATTTCTTTTTCAGAATTTTTAACCTGAATAGTCAAATTCAAATAAAGTTGCTGATTGAACTTAAACACATCATAGAATATATTTCGGTTATAGCCTGCAGAGTCACTGCAATTGCAACACGTGAGGCTGACCATGACTTTTTGTGATGATCTCTTTTCAAAGATGATGTCGAAAAAATGACTATTCCATTGTTCAATATATCATAGAATATGTTTATATCTTTTACTAATATTTTCCACAATTGAACAGTAGAGTTTTACTGCATTCAAACAATGAATGCTGATCCCAGTTGATAATTTTAAAACTATAAAAGGGGAATTTAAAAATCTTATAACTGTAAGACTACGTAGCTCTAGTCGACATTAGCGACTTGGAAAGGAATAGAAGAGATAGCCTGCAGAGTCAATCCAATTGCAGCACGTTAGGCTGACCATGACTTTTTGTGATTATTTAATACTAATTATCACAATTGATGACAGTAGCATGGAGATTACTCTTTCGATTCTCGGGGCAGTCCAAATACACAGCTACAGAGCCGCCTTGAATCACTGAACAGCTACGGAGACCAAACGCCAACTTTTTTTATTCCATTTTGTCTCTCTTTTCGAAAATGATGTCGAAGAAAATAAGTATTCCATTGTGTTCAGTTGTCTTACTGCACTTTTTTTAAAATTTTCCGCCCTCACCAACCATGATAAATAAGACGAGCACCACTTATTTAATATTTCAATTCTTTGACTTCAATTATAGACAGTGGTTCGTTTTTTAATATTAAGCATCCAAAATCAATCGATGCTCAATCGAGAATTCAATTTAATTATAAAATTATATAAAATTTAATATTTAATATACATAAAAAGTAATATATTTTAATGTGCTTTCGTCCTGTGCATGAATAAAAATAGAAAAACTTTTTACGTGATACTTTAGAAGAAATAAAAGACAAAAATCATAATTAAAAAAGAACATAATTTTTATATTCAAATTAAACATTCGATTAAAAATTAACTGAAAAGATGTTAATAAGACTCAATTTAAATATAAAATAAAAATAATTTAATATATAACATATATGAAATATGAAATAACATCGCTTTGGCTAGTAACCTGGAAACTACAATGTCATTAGTTTTCCAATCAAATCCTGCGGTTGGTAGATCCACTATTGCAGAGAATATGGCTGCGTAGTGCCCAGGTACTCTGACTACTCAGCGGTTAGCTCTTTCGTTTGACTAGAATAATTACAAATTACAAGTCTCAACCATTGAACTTTCATAGCTTTTGTTTCTTATCATTTATTTTTCTTTAGAACGGAGGGTGGATAACAAACGTTCTTATATATATATATATGCTATAAATCATGGTCACTTCTCAGCTATATTAGGCCGTGCACTTCCTCGTTAGCTCATCGTCTCATCTTACAATTTCTTGTTTGTCCGGCCAAAGCAACAAGATGTTGCACACAATTTACAGCTCGTCTTTATGGCTGTTTAATGCAGCCAGCCAGAGAGATGGACTGTTTCAAGTTTCTTTCTCATTTCTGATTGCCATTCTGGGGATTTCATTCTGGCTCGTATGGACTATTAGAAAGTCCAGGAAGCCCGTCGCTCCATTACCGCCTGGTCCCCGTGGCTTGCCAATTCTGGGATATCTTCCATTTCTTGGAACAGATAATCTTCACCTGGCCTTTACAGATTTGGCTCGAGTCTACGGTCCTATCTATAAACTTTGGCTTGGGAACAAACTATCCATAGTAATTAGCTCACCATCGCTTGCAAAAGAAGTGGTTCGTGATCACGACATAACTTTTTCTGAGCGGGATCCTCCAGTTACTGCAAAGATTGTTACCTTTGGCTGCAATGATATTGTATTTGACTCCTACAGTAATCCTGACTGGAGAATGAAGAGAAAAGTTCTTGTGCGCGAAATGCTTAGTCATGCTAGCATTAAATCTTGTCACGGTCTACGGAGAGAACAAGTGATGAAAACCATCGCAGATGTCTATGGAAAAACTGGCAAGCCAATTGATTTTGGTGAATTGGCATTTTTGACATCTATCAATTCGGTCATGAGCATGCTGTGGGGAGGCAAACAGGTAGGAGATCAGAAAGGGGCTAATAGCTGGAGCGACTTTCGAGAGCTTATAACAGAATTAATGGTGATTTTGGGAAAACCGAACATTTCTGATATTTTCCCAGTGCTTGCATGGTTTGACATACAAGGATTAGAGAGGGAAATGAAGAAAATCATTCTCTTGTTTGATAAACAGTTCGAGTCTATAATTAAGGCCAGAATGAACGTAGCCACCGAAATGGACAAAGACGAAGGAAAGACAGAACCAAAGGATTTCTTGCAGATTCTTTTGGAACTCATGGAGAAGAAAGACAGTTCAACATCAATTACAATGCATCAACTCAAGGCCCTGCTGATGGTAAGTTTTTTGTCTCTTTTCATACACCATTTTCTTCTATGGTTTTCGGTTTTGTGCTAATGATTTTGTATTAGGATGTTGTGGTGGGTGGAACTGATACAACATCAACAACGATGGAGTGGGCAATGGCGGAGCTAATGCAACATCCTGAAGCAATGGAAAAGCTGAGGAAAGAAATAGACGATGTTGTCGGTCCAAACAGCACTGTTGAAGAAGCTCACTTACCTAACTTGAGCTATCTAGATGCTGTAGTAAAGGAGACCTTCCGGTTGCACCCACCAATTCCCCTCCTTGTGCCGCGTTGTCCGGGCCAATCAACCACTGTGGGTGGCTATGCCGTTCCAAAGGGTACCAAGGTCTTCTTGAATGTTTGGTCTATTCAAAGGGATCCAACTCTTTGGGACAATCCTTCAGAATTCCGACCTGAGAGGTTCTTGAATAACCCTGACAAGTTCGACTATTTAGGAAATGACTTCCGATACATGCCATTTGGCTCGGGAAGGAGGATGTGTGCAGGAGTATCTCTGGGGGAGAAGATGCTCTATTCCTCGTTGGCCGCATTGGTGCATGCGTATGATTGGAAATTGCCTCAGGGTGCAGACGGAGACATGAGCGGCAGATTTGGAATTGTAATGAAGAAGAAGACTCCTATAATGGTTATTCCAACGCCAAGATCATCCAATCTCCCGAACTATCTGATGTAAGTATATTAGTTGTTGTATTTCTTTTATACTACAGCGTTGCCTCTTTAGCATGGTTTGGAAACAGTGCCATGTAGTGTTTGAAGTATGGGGTTATTTATTTAAGTTTTTTAAATAATCAATTAAATATTAAATGATTTGGAAACATCTTGTAACGAAAACATGGAGAAAACGGGCTTTGAGCCCATGGCAGAAATCATGAATCAAATATTTGAAGGAAGCTATTATTTCCAGCCCATTAGTTTACAAATCGAAATGGACCAAATCCAAATTGAACACCCAAGGAGTCGATATGCATGCTTTCCTTTGAATCAGATTCACAGTCCTTGAGCTGTAATGCTAAAAACTGATTTGCTGCGACTTTGTAAAATTCCCTCATTATTTTCAGAGCTCCCGTCTTCCGAGGGTATTCATTCAATGGGTTCGTTAATTTCGGAACGAGTTATGGGTTTTGTCCTATGAAAAAGCTTGATAAATATACATTATATTATATTCTCGCAATATATCGGGGTTGGAAGATAATATATATTTTTTTTAAAAAAAACATAATGTTTTGGTCTATTTAAACAAAACAAAATAAAAATCACGTAAAGCGTTAGGATTTTAGATGCGTCTTCCATCGAATAACACTTAGTTGTTGTAGATTCTTAGTGATAGCTCTTATTGGTGATTATTTTGATATTATTTTTTGAGACACATACTAAACTTATAAGATATTATCTATTTTGATCAAAAGTTCTGATGATTTTATTTTACAAAATGCGATTTACAAATGTGAGTTTAAATCTTTATATATATATTATTTATTATTTATTATTTAAATATTTTTAAAAGATATGTATAATTATTCTAATCCTACTTGTAGAGTAAAAAATTTTATTAGCAGTGTATAGGATAATTATCCTATATATTATAAAAAAAGATAATTATTCTATATATTGCCAGTAAAGTTTTTTTATTCCATAAACGAAGTTAAAATGATAATATATGTCCTTCAAAAATATTAAAAAAATTAAAAAAAAAAAGACATGAAACATCATCTTTACTAATCATGGTAAACATGGGCAGAGCAGATGGCTCATATTAGGAGCTAAAAAAGGTTAAATTTTACATTTATTAAAGTTAGTGATATTCTCAAAGGAAGTGATATATATAACCCTAAACCCTATATATAAACACATATGAGGAGGGATTTATTTATATTATTGTAAATCAAATTGTTTTATATATTTTTTATAATTTCATGTAGGATTAATATTTTTATAAATAAACCGTTAGATCTAACAACTTACTTATATCTATAATGATGGTAAATTTTTTTAGTTAATCTGTCATTCTTATCATTTTAATGGAGAATAAAAATTTTTAAATATATAATAACGGTTAAAATTTTATCAATATGAAATAAGTAGTAAATATTTTCGATTAATTTAAAATATGACGTGAATGATTTACTCAAATAGAATATAAAATTTAATTATCAGATTAAAAAAATTAAAATATGTAAAATTAAATTAATTTTATACTTATATAAGTAAATTTTTTGTGTGTCCACACTCACGTGTGTGTAAATGTGTATATAAACATAAGTATAGAATTATTATTCAATATTTTATCAATCAAAATTTTTATTTCACAAATAAAATTAAAATAATAACACATACATCACATTATTTTTTATTATTTTATATTTTTATTATTCTAATTTCACTTATATATAAAAAAAAAAAATTCACCGATCGTTATAGGATAATAATCCATATTACCATTTTTAAGGAAGCATAGGCTCGGGTGACAAGGCCCAGGCAGATAGAGTGGGGATTGGGACCGGCTGGAATTAAATTTCATTAGTTGTTATGTATTAAGTTGGTGATATTTTTTCGAAGTGTTAAATCATTTTTTTCTTTCTACGTTTCTTATTTAAAAAAAAAAAACATTTTATCTTTCATTCATCAAAACGAATCATTTTATCTTTTCATTAATGTATTAAATAGATAGTCAATGTCAAAACTAGCTTAAGCATAACCAAACTTATCTTCTAATTATCTCCTTTCATTTTCTTTAAATGTAAATTATTACTTATATGTATAAAGTTGGTGATATTCCCAATGAAATACAGTGATATATATATATATATATATATATATATATATATATATATATTATCATCATCTTTAAAGAAGCATAAGCACGGTTGACGGCTTGGGATTGGGCTAGCTAGAATTAAATGATATTACTTGTATGTATTAAGTTGGTGATTTTTCTGAATAAATATCATGATATATATCATCCCAAAATAAATGTAATGACAATAAGAGTTAGAATTAAATTTTACGACTTGTATATATTAATAGAATATGAATATTACAAAATTATCTAAATCTAAACTTTTCAATCTAAATAATTATTCATTCTTTTATTTTTCTTTTATTTTCTACCATTCTTTATTCTTTTTTACAATTTTTCACTCTTTTTCATGAGTATTGTTTAGCATGTGATTTTCTTCTCAAATGTATTATATTTAATTTTATTAATATTTAAAAGTAAAATTATACTTAATTTAAATTTTAATAATATCAATCAATGTTTCAAAATTTTTAAATTTTAAATTATTTTGATTTTGAAAATCTTAAATATAAATCATTTTATGTTATATTATTTTAATTTAAATTATTTACATTTATTAAATCAATTTAAATGAATTTTTTGAACCCATATTTCGCGCTCTCTATGGTACCAGACTTGTAACAGAATTAAAGAGCAAAATATAAAATAATTATAACATGCTACTTACTTAATATTGAACCCAATAAACAAAAAATATATTTTTTTTTATAAATTCCATAAATTTATATGACATGTAAGTATTAATATTTTATTTTTAAAAAAAGTGTTTATATAATAAATAATAAACAAATAAATAAAAATAAATTAGAGGTAAAAAATAAAGTAAACTTTTCAAAAGTCAATAGTTTTTCAATATTTTTGTCTTCATTATTGTTTGATTTTGAGTGTGTAATATATTTCAAACTATTCAGAATTAAAATTATCTCAAATTTAAATTTTTAATGGTTGATTAACGAAAATACTTGCTTATTTTGTAAAATTAAAAAGTTTAAACAAAATGTTCATTTTTGATAATAATAATAAATTAAAATTAAATTAAGTTTAAATTTTAAGAATTTGGATGGAATATATATCTTAAAATTAGAATAGCCTAAAGTGTACAAAGCAATTGGCCTAAAATAGCTAAAAAGTGTACTTGACAATTCTAAACTATATGATAAGACCCGATATGAAAGCAACATGAAAATAATATATATTGAATTTGATAAAAATTAAAATAATTTATGTTTGGCATATAATATGAATTTTAAAATAAAATTTTTGTGTTTTATATAATATAAATACTAACTTACATAATAAAAATATAAATTATATGTAGAAATTAAAAAATCTAATCTAAATTTTCATGATATATATATATATATATATATATATATATATATGAGTAAAATATCATGATTTTTCTTCTTCAAAAGATGCAGCCAAAGATGATAAATGATCGATGAGCCGGTGCACTTCCTCCAGAAAGAAGGCTTCACAAACGCTAATCCTGATTACGCCATCTGTTCACAATTTTATACCTATCTCTTGAATTCCGAATGACACCTTAATGTGCCATAACATAAAACAAATCATGGAAAGTCAGATGAAACATTGAAATTGAACCAAAAAAAATTAATCATAACTAAACAAATTGCGAGTACATTAACCATAAGCACTTTTTTACTATCCATCAAATTCAAATTTACTTACCTCCGACATTCTCCCAAAGGTTAATTAGATGTAGAGATGGCTACTTAGAATTAAATAAATCACTAATTTTTTAACCGAATGATTAAAAAAATTATGATTATAAAATTTGAGTTCAAATATAAATAATTTCATTCGATCCCTAATTATAAAATAAAAATTACATTTTCTATGTATTAATTAAGTTGGTGTTTTACCAAAGTTTTTGTTGTACATGATGAAAATAATAATAAATAAAATAAAAAATAATAAAAGTGTGTCACGTGACGCATGAAAAAAATAGGCGGAAGAAACGTTTCTACCAATTAAATATTTAATTAAAGGTTTAATTAATCTCTATAAATAAGGGGACAGATATGATTCATAAGACTAAATCTCTATTTATTTTACAGAAACTCTACCAAATTCTCTTATGACTTAAGTATCGAAGTGTTTACGCAAAGAACAATCTTTACATTCCTCTGATCATTCTTTTTCTTACAGAATTTTTAGTAGCACATGATAAGAAGATTAAAGTGAAGAAGTTAACAAGATATCATCATTGTGTTTGACAACAACAGTGCCAAATTATTATATTGTCATAATTAAATGTATTGAATAAATAATTCCAACTAGCTATGCATAACAAAACTCATCTTCTAAATCTAAGGCCATTGTTTTATCTTGTTTACTGCAATATCACAAGATTTTTCTTCTTCACATAAGTTAGCATTTTCTTTTGCCATCAATTGATCAACGTAAGTAAAAAGACAGAAGTAAAGTCATGTGAACTGGGGTCCTGTGTTCTTGCCGGGATCCCACCGATGTACGGCTATTTGACACTTACTGTACAAACACAGTGCTCTCTTGTTTTTGACACGGTACACGAACGCATGTGTTTTTGTTTTTATTTATATAGTATAAAAAGAATAAAAATTTGAAACTTAAATTTAATTATTTTAAAAAATAATAATAATTATTAAATCAAATTTTGATTATCGAACTCAAGTGATTTCTATTAATGATGCTTTCTGATGAAATACATCATGTATGCATGTTGCAAAAAGAAAAGCAGATGGTAGATCTCAAGATGATAGTATGGAAACCACCTCCAACAAGGCTTAATACAGATGGATCCTTCTTGGATAGCTATATCGGGAGCTGGAGGTTTAATATGGTCAAACGAGAGACACTAGTTAGTGAGTTTAGAGCTCAGTTAGGTAAATGTTATAATATTGTGACCGAATTACAAGCCATGCAATATGGTTTACTTTGACATGGCAAAAATGCACCTGATTTCCTCCATGGGATTGCTGACAAAAATCACATTAAACTATCTTACAAGGATATTGATGCTGATTCAGTAAAAAAGGAAAAAGTTTGTGTGGGCTATTAGCCCATATCATAAGGTCTGGGCTGGTTGCCGGAGCCCAAAAAAGAGGGCTCCTTAGCAGGACATGCTCAAAAATAAGCTTTTGGGTTTTCCATTGCAACTTTTGATTTAGACACCCTTCATCATGTGGAAACTTTTTATTACCACGTCAGAAATCATACCAGCGTCTTCTATTTGGATCAGACAGGCACATTTGCACGAGCAGGAAAATTGTCAATGAATGCCTTGGCGACTATGCCACCCAACTGCCAACGGGATTGGCGTATCTTTAAATGAAAAAACGTTTTCATTCCGTGTTTACAGCACCTTGTCCTTCAAACCAGGAAATGATCCAGTGTTCATTACCAATTTGGATTTGGCTTTCATGATTGGCTCTTTAAATATTTCACCCACTTCAATTTGATAACAATTGGCAGCAGGAGACAGGAATTGCTCTTTTTTTTGGTAGTTTCTTAATGCCATTCGTTCCTTAGCCGTTTATGGAATGGCCCGATCCGATAAGCACCTACTAGGACCACTACTCTTTTCACTTTCCATACTTGCTGATGCTCTCCAATAGCTTAGGTATAGCCATATTACAGATTACTTAAACAGCCATCTCACTTGTCCAAAAAGGCACCCATCCATATCAATAACCAAATTATGAAAAACTATTGTGATAGTTTCAACTTTATGTAGCTTACTGAAACTTCCCACTAGTGTCACTTCTAAAAGCTCAATAAAGTAAGTGCTCTCTCTTTGAAGTGATTAAGACAATGTGACCTAATCTTGTTAGAGAAATTGGACAAATCCATCCATGGATTTCATAAATAGGGATAGCAATCCTTAGACTAAACTTTGATTGTTAACTTTTGGGTAATTAACATGCCATTGTTTGCGACTGTTTACATGGATTAAGTTTATATTCTTCTATTTCATTTATGCCAATTCTTCCCACACAAGATAAACATAGAACTAGAATTTCATGCTGAAGCAGCAGGCTTACAAACAGGTAAATCCTTTTCAAAATTGGGTGGAATCCGAAGAATTGGGTTGCTCTCAAAGAAATTAACCGGCTTCAAATCAAAGCTTGAGGACACGGTCGGCATGATAGGAAAATCCTCCTGGCATGGTATGTGATGGAAGCCTAAAGTATACCAGACCACAATGTCCTTGTTCTCAATTGATCGGTCCCTGTAAAATCAAACACAATAGACATTAACGGAAAGGAATATCAGCTATGGGCTAATCGATATCAACACTCATTCTTACCTATCAGACCAAACGGCTAGAGTGTCGTCACCCTGGCTCTGGTAAACAAATAATCCACCTGCCCATTGCTCGCTTCTGTTATACGGAGTAACCCATATTTGGTTATTTGTGAATGCGCCTCTTCTCTGTGGTGGATCTTCATGATCTAACAAACTGGCGGCAGTGCCACCAGGAACTACCTTGTATCCAACCGGATTCCCAACCCTAGTCTTCTTATTTGGATTGATCACATGGAACTCAGATGGGTCATAGAGTTTAAGCTGAACTTGGGCATCTTTCTCTGTTTTCGCCACATTTCTAACAGCTTTCAGATAGCTTTTTCTTGGTGACTCTCCTGCAGAGGTATCTTGCCTTTTGATATTTACTTTAACGAAGGAATTATCAGAGCCATCAATGTCCATATCCAAGTGGAATGTTACGTAATGATCATGGATAACTCCAACAACATTTTCGGACAAAAGGGTGCCGTAGAGATTTTCTAGCTCTTCCACTTGGTTCATGTTCTCATAGCTTGTCCCTTTCACCATCAAAATGCCGCTCAGTCCAACCTGAGGTCAGTAATTTTGAAATTAGAACATTTCAAAGCCACAGTTGAGTACAATATCATGATTTTTCTTCCTCAAAAGATGCAGACAAGGAAGATAAATGCTTGATGACCTGGTCCACTTCCTCGAGAAAGAAGACTTTTGAAAAGAACAAAACATCGGTTCACTAACCTTAATCCTGATTAGCCCGTCTGTTTGGAACTCCCAATCAACAATATAATCATAATTAGCGACTGAGGCAGCCATTCTTACCACTAACGCCACCTTTGGCCTAACTTCCTTAATCTGCCAAAATATAAACGAAATCAAGGAAAGTTTGAAAAAATTGAGCCACGAAATAAAAAGTTGTCAAAACATTAATTCAAAGCAGATTTTCTTTATGACCCGCGAAAAGTAGTCGAACTCAAATATGCTTACCTCCATACCCGTAATTGGACTCTCCGAATGCCGCCACCCAATGTCACCGTTGTAGCTCTCAAACACGCAGATCATGTTTGATCGGACATACGGTACACCATCACCGGCGGCAAACACACCATCCATATAATATGCATTTCTTGGACAATCATTAAGCGGGTCAAGTGGCATAGCTTGCAACCCGAACCCGTATTCACCCGCATCCATGTATGTCTTAAAATACCATGCATCAGTGGGGTCCATGTAAGGAACAAAGAGTTCAGACGTAAATCCTTTGTACATCACATTCCTCATCACACCACTTTCCGGGTCCCGGACCCTAGCCTGAGAAACCACTACACCAGCTCTCGGGTCGGGTTTCAAATGGAATTCCCAGTTTGCCCATTTCACCAAATGTTCGTCTTCAATTATAAAACTTGGACCCTTTGGCTGTTCAATGGATATAGGGTTAATCAAGTTGAGTTGCTGCTGAAGCTTCAGCTCCGAGAAACGATAATCCGTATTTGAGGCTTTTGGTATCGGGATGGACCGACCCGTATCAGATATCTCCACCACTTCTTTTGTATCCAAATCCAGTAAAACAGTTAACCCTTCGATCGGTCTCATGTAAAAGTTTGCAGTGTCTTTCATGGAGTAGCACTGTACCTTAATTAGCCTCCTGTTCTCCTCTTTTTTCCCGAACCACCCCGACGTTATCGGCAGGCAAGCCAGGTCATCAAGATTAACGCCTCGTGCGGTGATCGTACGGTTGAACATGGCATTAGAAAGCGGAGCCCACGTAGCCGACGTCATGTCTTCTATCGTCATCATCGGGTAACCGGTCGGAGGAACAGTGTTGAGAAACTTGACTTCGCTGGTTTCCAAGTTGACCGTCAGCACGTGTGACTGGCTATTGGCACGTGCGATGACAGACGCTATCCTGGGGAAGAGTGGTTGGCCTTTTTCCCATTGAAGGACGAGATCCTTATCGGGTTCTTCTAAGACGACGGAATGGAGCGCGTAGTTTTTAGAAGCTTTTAATAGCGAGTGGGAAGAAAGGATGGCGCGGACCTTGTTGATTTCTTGGATGGTGAGAGGGTCGAGTGGGTGACGAGGGACGTCTGAATCATGACGTCGACGCTTGGAGGTGGTGGAACGAGGCGTTTTAGTGAGTGTGGGTTGTTTGGACTGAAATCGATTCTTGGAGGTGCACCAGGGGGAGTTAGTGGCGCAGTCGAGGAGGGTGGAAACCTCAGGTGGTGTCGCATAAGGAAGGTGAGTCCAGGTGAAGAGAAGAATTAAAGCTATGGCGAAAAAGAAAAAGAGGAAGCGAAAGAATTGCTTTGATTCCATGACTGTTTTTTGTGATTGAAAGAGTGAAGACAGTAGAGAAAACAGATGACTGTGACAAATTATATAGAAACAAGAAATGCTGAAGAAACGTGACAAGTAAGCAATATGATGCAAGCGTGGCTATGCTTTTTTGAAGTTTTGATTTTTTTTCTTTTGTGCGTATAAATTATATTTGTTTTTTTGTGGACAAATGTAGCTACGTTGGTCATGACTAAGGAGGAAATAAGTTTTTATTACTTTCTTAGATTTTTTTCCTAAATCGCAACTCAAAAGTAAAAATACTATAAAACATTATAAAAAATATATTCAAATGATTATTTTCTAAATAAATTCCTATGATATTATAATTTTCAACATCTTTGTAAGTTTAACAATTAGTATGAAATTATGTTAATTGAAATGAGCATTAATTCAGATAATATTACATATTAGATTATTTTTTAAAAATGATAAATTTTATAAAATTTAGACGTATAATATTCCGTCTTGATAATTTAAATAAATTAAGGGATGCTGTTTTTAGGATAAACTAAAAATTAAAAAAAAATATAAAACTATCTCCACTTGATTACTAATTAATACTCGTAAATAGAAATAATTGTAGTATAATATTGGTGATTATTGCTAAATCCAAATTATTCTAATCTGATTATTTTAGAAAATCAAGATATTGCCGATTCCAAGTGGGATTCATGTTCATACTCAAACGTGGACCCACGTGCCCATAAGAAACGACAGAATGCATAGTCTATTGCCTATAAAAAATAATATTCTACTTAGATTCTATCATATACTAGTAAATTACAAAGATTGGGAGATTCGATGCAAATCAAGTATTATTTATTGCTACTACTATTATTTTAATTCACATTTCTCAAACAAACATTATTAAATTTTTTTTTCATTTAAATATGCACTACTCGGCTATTACTATAACTATTTGGCTTGTTTAAAGAAAATTGGATGATATTAAATATAATCTCAGGTAATTGTATATATAATTTATGTTCATATAGTATAAAATGTTAAAATTTATATTAAAATTTATGTCAATATATTAAGTAAAAAATAATTTTTTGCTTTTATTATAGTTAATTATTTTTATCGTATTATATTATAATTTTGTATTTAAAATTATTAGATTTAAAAATAAATATATATATGATGCATTAATAAAATAAAATTTCTAGACACTCTCAATGTTTCAGAGGTTGACACATAATTAATAAGCAAATTTTTTTTATTGATAAGATGTCAATACTTAGTGCGTTGATAATGTATAAAAACTATATATTATCAATGTATCATATATATAAACTTTTTAAAAATAACATAAAACATTATTCTTCATTAAAAATGTCATTTCTAAGCCTTACTAACATTAACTAGCTAAGATTAATTGATTATGATTTATGGCACAATAAGATCAAGGGTGAGCTACATAAAAGATGCCAACCTCTTTTAGTTTCAAAATACTAAGTTTTCACATTTTAACTATCTTTAAATTCAAAAATCGTAAATACTAAATCCCATATTCTAAATCCAAAAATCATAAATCATAAACTTTAACCCTTAAATCCTAAATTCTAAACCAAAAACCCTTAAATTTTAAACTCTAAACTTTAATTAAAGAAGGAAACTTGGTATTTTAAAATTAGAATAAGGTTAGTGTCTTTTTAGTATAATTATAACAGGTTTATATATTTTTTATTATAAAAAAATATTTAATAATTGAAGATAGGGATAAAATTTCTTAAATTTGAATTCAAATTTTACAATATTATATAACTTTTTCTTAACTATAGTTATAGTATGAATTTCAACCAAAAGTTCAAACTATATCAAGGTTATTTAGATTCTCCCAATTCTGTGATATATGTTGTGATTTGTCTGCAGACTTCTCGTGCAGGCACGAGTGTTTGGATAATATGATACTGAGAGAGAGAGGCAAGCGGCAATTAAGATTCAAGAGGAAGCACTTGGCCGGCAGACGGGTAAGTCTTTCTCGAAGGCTGGGACAGCTCGAAGAATTGGATTGCTTTCGAAGAAATTGACAGGCTTTAACTCAAAGCTTGATGTCACTGTTGGCATTACAGGGAAATCTTCTTGGCATGGAATGTGATGGAATCCCATGGTGTACCATACCACAATATCCTTATTTTCAATGGGACGATTCCTGTTTACATAGATAACAAATTAAGCATAAATCAATGACGGAATCGTTTCCCTAAAAGATTTGATTGATTTTTCGAGTTCTATACCTTTCAGACCACACGGCAAGAGTGTCGTCTCCCCTGCTCTGATACACTAGAAGCCCACCGGCCCATTGTTCACTCTTATTGTATGGGGTAACCCATATCTGTTGACCAAACAATAATTAATAAATCACCAAATCAGAAGCTTTTGCGTTCAGCAGTTGAGCAAATAAAGAGAAACACATTTACCTGGTTGTTCGTGAACGCGCTTCTTTGTTGCGGAGGATCGTCATGATCAAGCAAACTAGCTGCAGTTCCTCCAGGAACAAGTTTGTACCCGGTTGGATTTCCTAGCCGAGACCTCCTGGAAGGATTAATCATGTGAAATTCTGATGGCTCATACAACTTGAGCTTGATTTGTGCATCTTTTTCTGTCTTGGCTATCTTTCTCTTAGCTTTCAAGTAGCTCTTCCTAGGGGATTCCCCCGGTAAACTCTCTTCCTTGACGAGATTAACATTAACAAAAGAATTATTAGCCCCATCAATATCCATGTCCAGGCGAAAGTTAATGAAGTGATCGTGAACTACTCCGATAACATTCTCTGAAATAAGAGGGCCAGACATGTCATCTTGGTTGGGCACCTGATAAACATTCTGATAAGAACTCCCTTTCACCATCAGCATTCCTGAGAGTGTTACCTTAATCCTAATTAAACCATCCGTTTGAAACTCCCAATCGAAGATGTAATCGTAATTTCCCACTGATGCTACCATACGAGCGACTAGGGTTACTTTTGGTCTTGCCTCCCGAATCTATTCCAAAGAAAAAGGAAACTAGCTTCTGTAAGTGCAATAACAGAACGAGAAGAAAATGAAGACAAGCAGTAAACAATAATTCAAGTGCTAATATTTTCTTAATTTCTTGAAAATAGAATGGAAAACAAAGCAAAGAAAAATTATTGTAACATAGGAAAGCAGCTGATAATTACTGAATGAAGATTGACATTTGACAGAGATTCGTGATGCTAGAAGACAATAGATAAAGACGTTATATGGCAGGTCAGAGTCTGCACCCCTCCATCGTAGAAATTTTTGCACATATGAAAGCTACGTGACGCCATATGGCAGTATTAATAGCCGCTCAGCAAGAGAAAACAACAAACGAAAACAACCCATTTATGTTTTAAATGTATTGCACTTTTGTTATTGTTATTGTTGCTATAGGTTAGGTTACCTGAAAACCATTGAGTAGGTTTTCCGAATGCCGCCAACTGATGTCTCCGGCATATCGCTCAAACAGGCAAATCATGTTAGGCTGAACAAATGGCTTTCCATCCGAGGCCGCAAAAACCCCATCCATGTAGTAAGAGTACCTCGGGCAATCATTTAATGGTACAAGTGGAAGGGCTGTTGTCCCTAACCCAAACTCACCAGCGTCCATATACGACTTAAAGTACCAAGACTCGTCAAGGTCCATGTAAGGCACGAATAATTCTGAAGAGAATCCTTGGTACATCACATTCCTGAGCTCACCTGTCTCGGAGTCCCGCACCATGGCTTGTGAAATCACCAAACCAGCTCGTTGGTCAGCCTTGAGGTGAAACTCCCAGTTGGCCCACTTAACTCTATGCCCATCTTCAACTTTAAAGCTTGGCCCTTTGGGTTGTTCAATGGAAATCGGGTTTAATAGTTCCATTTCTGGTTGCTTCTCTTGAACTGTGTACCGGTAATCAGTATTGGTACTTTTTGGAACCGGAATACCTCGGCCCCTATCAGAGATTTTCAGCACCTCCATTTTATCTAGGTCTACCGTAATGGTGAGACCTTCAATAGGCCTCATGTAGAAGTTGGGTGTGCCTTCATTAGAGTAACACTGGACCCTTATGACTCTTTTGCCTTCTTCACTCGGCCCAAACCAACCTGCTGAAGGCGTCAAGCATATCAGATCTGATAACGAGACACCTCGGGCGGTCATGGATTCGTTAAATTCAGCAATAGAAAACGGCACTTTGGACGCACCCAAAATATCTTCCATGGATAACATTGGATAGCCAGAGCTTGGGTTGATGGCATGGCTAGTGACACCGCTAGAATCCAAGTCCACTAAGAGCACGTGGGATTGGCCGTTCAACAGAGCCAGAACAGCAGCTCGTCTTGGTGGAAGTGGGTCACCTTTTTTCCATCCAAGAACCTGTAGCTTGTCTGGTTCATCAAGCAGTAAATTATGAATAGTAGGGAAACTAGATGAAAAGGGCTCATAGTACGAGAGGATGGTCCGGACCCTGTTGATTTCCTGTACGGTAAGAGGGTCTAATGGGTGGTGAGGGGTCTCAGCTGAGTGGTCTGTCGATTTGTGAACTTGGTTTTGTAACACAGAGCCCGCGCGCGCCTTGGAGTTGGAGAAAATCCGGTTCTTGGAAGTGCACCATGGGGCACGCAGGCCGGAGCAATCAGGCAATTCTGGTTTGCTTGGAGAGTAATAGGAACACACCAAAAAGAGCAAGATTAAGCATGAAACGAGAAAGAAATGAAGACGTGATGTTTTCTCCATTAACTCCTTTCCAAGATGATGTGAGAGTGAGAGTGAGAGTGAGAGTGAGAATGAGAGAGAGAGCTCTGAGCGTTGAGTGTTGAGTGTTGACAATTGAGGTTTCCAAAGGGATATGAATTGTGATTTCTGACTCATTGCCGTCCAACAGAAAATGTCGTTTATGGCTGAAAGAACCCCGATATTTATCTTTCTTATCCTTTATTATTATATATACGTAGTGAATGAATAACAGTGATTCATTAATGACCGCAAGTGCAACCACTAGCCGTTAAAGATTTTAAAAAGGGGCAGACAGAGACAGAAATTGATAGGTGGCCAAGGTGCTTAACTAATAATTCGAAACATGGTAATATCAAGTATGACGTAATAATACCATAAAAATACATTTTTAATAAAAATTTAAATTATTTTTATCGTATTTAATATTCAGACAAATTTTGATATTAAATTTTTATATATAATTTTACAACTTAAATGGAAGGATTATCAATGCGTAAGCATGATCAGGGACAACTTATCTTATGGAAATGGGTTATAAGTTCATCACTGATAGCAATTCCACTTTTTTTTTTTTTTTAATAAATTTGGGATTCATTTGATTTCCAAATGGGCCAAGTCTTGTGTTTAACAGTTATAGATGCATTAGACATTGGTAGCATCCGAACAAGTCTACTTGTTTTGCTTGAATCCATAAGAAAATGACGCATTGACAAGTCAACTATTAAACCAGCGAATGAAACTAGTTCAGGCTCCATATAAAAATTTCAAGCACTCCTCAACCAACTATATACATGATTATGTTAAAGGAGAACTGTTATGAATAGACCACTCAACTAACCGTTACATTTTTTTTTTTTATAAAAAAAAGTGTATAATATTACATATATATTAGTTAATTCAATTAATTAAATTAATTTATAACTAAAATAAATAATTAAATTTATGTTCACGAGACTTGGGCTTAGATATTAATCTTATTCTATTTTTTAAATCAGCAAATAAAAATTAAAGCTAAAAGTTGATTTTGACTGTAAAAAAGTATTTACAGGTATTTTTCATTTAAAAAATAAATTATTTATTTATTCAAATTAAATGTACACTTTCAATTTTTTACCAAATAAAATTAAGATAATTACCATACGTAAATAGATATTTCAAAAGATAAATTTAAAAACACTAATCTTAAAAAATTTGAATTTTAACAGCAGAAGGCATCAATAGTTAAAATTGAATAAGTTTGACTTAAAATGCAAAATGAACATTTTAATTTGGAATTTAAATCCGGAGTTTAAGCTAAGAGGATGAAGATGAAAGAAATCAACTAAATTGAAATTCAAGCTGTCAACAAATTTCCCAAACGAGTCAGATCGCTAAAACGCCTAAATCCATCGCCCTTCTCTCGTTTCTCTCTGACATTTCTATGGTAATAATTGATTATTTCCCTCTCGAATAGTTTGCGAGTTACCCTTTCACACTTGACACCATCACTAACCACCCTTATAAACCCCCAAATTCCCCTTCTTGAAAATGACAACCAGCCTTCCACCTTCCTCCTCCTCAAACGCCGCCGCTACCACCCTAATTTTCCTTTTCCCATCACAGAATCGGAATATTGTTCCTAAAAATCCCACCTTTCCTTGTTCCCTGAACTTGACGAGGACAAATGTCACACCTCGACGACATTCCTTCCACCCCAGGCAAACACAAGCCTGACAAATATTTCCGTTTCCATTCCTCCGCCGCCTCCTCCTCTCTTTCCAAACTATCCCTTTATTCTACCCTTTTCCTTTCCGTTCTCCTTATCCTCCTCCTCTCCTCCCCTTCCTCCGCCCCGTCCCCACGCCGGCACCTCTCCACTGGGACCCACCAGACCCCAATCTCTCTGCCGCACAAACTAATCCACAAATCCGCCCGTCCTCGCTCAACAACTGGCCACACCGTCCTTGTGACTGGCGCTGCTGGATTCGTTGGAACCCACGTTTCCCTCGCCCTCAAACGCCGTGGCGATGGTGTCCTTGGCCTCGACAACTTCAACCATTACTATGATCCATCCCTCAAAAGAGCACGCCAAAAATTACTCGAAAAAGCTGGGGTTTTTATCGTCGAAGGCGACATCAACGACAAGGGTCTTCTCGAACAACTCCTCGACGCCGTTTTGTTCACTCACGTGATGCATTTAGCAGCCCAGGCAGGTGTTCGTTACGCTATGCAAAATCCAGGGTCTTATATACATAGCAACATTGCTGGGTTTGTGAACTTACTGGAAGTTTCGAGATCAGCAAACCCGCAACCGGCGATTATCTGGGCGTCTTCGAGTTCAGTCTATGGGCTAAATTCTAAGGTACCCTTTTCAGAAAAAGATAGAACTGATCAACCTGCGAGTCTATATGCTGCAACAAAGAAAGCTGGTGAGGAAATTGCTCATACTTATAATCATATTTACGGGCTTTCAATAACTGGATTGCGGTTTTTCACGGTTTATGGCCCCTGGGGTCGGCCAGATATGGCATATTTCTCTTTCACTAGAGATATAATGAAAGGTAAAACGATTACTGTATATGAATCGCCAGATAAGGGTAGTGTGGCTAGAGATTTTACTTATATAGATGATATAGTGAAAGGATGTTTGGGAGCATTGGATACAGCAAAGAAGAGTACGGGAAGCGGGGGAAAGAAGAGAGGGCCAGCGCAATTGAGGGTTTTTAATTTGGGGAATACTTCGCCAGTGACTGTGAGTAGGCTGGTGAGTATATTGGAGAAGATTTTAAAGGTAAAAGGTAAGAAGAAAGCAGTGCCATTGCCAAGAAATGGGGATGTGGAGTTTACTCACGCCAATATTACTTTGGCTATGGCGGAGCTTGGGTACAAGCCCACAACTGATTTGGAGGCTGGGTTGAAGAAGTTTGTGAGATGGTACCTCAGTTTTTATTTGGGGTCGAAAAAGAAGAGTTCTTGGTGAATTTTCTCAATCTTTTTTTTCTTCTTTTTACTTCATATTGATTACTTTAATTGTGTTCATTTGTGGTTTATTGAGCATTCACTTTATTGTACATGCAAGAAGTGGTAATGTTCCATGGGGAACTACTTTACTTGTCGGGTGGGAAATACTCTCAGACATTATACCCAATTTGTGGTGCTGGGACACTAGCAGCGGTATGATTGTTCTCCCATATGTTGCTTCCTTTTCTTCTTGGAAGCTTCTTTTAGCAGTTTAAGCATTGTACAGTTCATGACTGATAGATCAGAAAGATGTTCAGATTGCTGGGTCGTTTTTTACTCAACCTTTTAGTTATTTCAATAAATTTGCATCTGCTGCAATGTGCTTTTAAATGATTTTGTCTATTGGATTCTCTTGGTATTGCCTGTCCAGCTTTGGTTCAAAGATCTTGGAGATGAATAGTGTTTTAACTTGTTTGCTCTATCTGTGTTGTTAGTATAGTTCCTATGATAGGATTTCCTTCTGGAGCTATAACATTTACTTGGCCCCTGGAATGGTTTAAGTTGTCTCTAATCCTGAGCTAGAACACATACAATTTCTAGCATGAAAAAGTTCTGTACAGGTACGGGAACTTATATAGTAAGGTCTCAATGTAAACACATGATTTTAAGTATAAATTTAGTATCAATAAACGTAAAATATGTTAGAAGTATCGTAAATATATGATAATAAACATAAACATAAACATATATTGTAGCAAAATTATCATATGTTTACTTCAATTGACACTAATTTTTATGTTTATTCTTATGTTTTTACGATATTTCTAACGTATTTTATGTTTATCGAAACTAATTCTATATTATTTTAGTAAAATTTACTTTTAATCATATGTGTTTATGTTGACTTTATAATCATCATTATTAGAGCTTTTATCTCAATAAATTGAGGTAGGGCTATATGAATCAATATATGAACTCACATTGGATCAAAAATTTTAACTTCATTAACATCCAAAGCTTAGCCTAGGGTTGTTACCTATCATTAGAAGGAATTAGAGAATTTTCCTTCCCTCTTGACCTCCTATGGAAAAATAAAAAAAGAAATAAAAAACTTTATTGTAGAATTCCCTGTATAAATACATCTTCAGAAGGTTTCTGTAAGGCAATCTTAAGTTTAGAAACAAGTAGTCATACAGGCTTGCATTCCCCGTTTTGTCATTTAATACCTGTACCGCTAGGCTTGCCTTCCAATTTGTTATTTTAACATATTATCTTGATTGAATTGGTGAAGTTTGTTCTTTTTTTGTTTTAGAACACTTGCCATGTGTTGCTTGCAGAGCTGGTCTCCTTGATTAGGGGATTGTTAGGAAGATAGTTACTTTTTTTTGGTGTAAATAGGCAGGTAGCTATATATATATATATATACTTAGGAAGATAGTTGTTGCTAGATGGTTATAGCATCTTTATTGGACGCAACTTTGTGAGAGTATTGGCTATCATCTATCACCTTGTTCTAGGACTAGGAGGTTTCTTTTTTCCATTTTTTTTTAAATGTACAGATGTAATTCTTCTATGTTTGTATTCTGAAAATATCTTGGTTTAGATTGAATAGAAACTTGAGGAATTATACTTGTGCTGTATCATGTCTATCAAACTTTTTTTTTTTTAATGGATACTCATGTGAAATGAATGTGTATAGAAACATACCATGCATTTCTGATTTCTACACATTACTAGTAAATTTGGATCAGTCTCAATTAAAATTTTTATCGAGACTTAGTTATCTAAAAATACAATTTTAATAATTTTTTGACCTAAAAGAACTTGTAAATTTCAACTTAAATAATATGAAAATTTTAGACTTTTAATTAGTAAATTAGTATAAAATACAAGAAATTTTTTATTTAAAATGTTTGCTATTAATGAGCAAGATGAGAATTTTAAAGACAATCACACTTTTATTTATGTTACATAATCACTCAATCCCATTATTATATATATTTTTGTTTATTTTACAAGTAAATATGTTATTTGTAATTAATTAATATCGGTTGAAAAAAAAATGGTAGTAAATTTTTTCTTCAGACATTATTGATATACCTTAATAAGTATAAAATTATTTATAGTGTTTTATTTAATGATACTTGATTTCTAATGAGCACATTGGCAATCACAGCATCATCACGTCACTTGTTATAAAATTAAAAAATTTCCATCTTAACACTATAAAATTTGTGAAAACTCATTTCTTGATTTGTTTATTTTTTTTATTTTTTATTTTTTATTTTACTATTACTATTTAAATACTTTATTAATTAATACATCAAAACCCATCTCAAAATTTTATATTCAATGCACCCCAATCATTCTTTTAGGCAGTGCATTTATAGATTATAATCATTTTTGTCTTATTTTTTGTTGGTGATTTCTACAACTTAAAGGTTTAAAAGCAAATGCCATAAACTTTTTAATGAAAATTGTTTCAAGCTATTTGCAGCAAATGACTTCTTATCCTTTTATTGATTTTTCACCCTAACAGAAAAAAGATATTGATAAAGGTCATTTTCTTGGGAGGAAATTTCTTTAGATATTTTAATTTTTTAATGTTGAAAATGAGAGCTCTAGAGAATATGCCAGCTTATCTAAAATGCGCCGATAGGGTGCACGAAAGTTATACTGCGCATTCCCTTGAGATAAACACTGACTAGCTGTTGGGAAACGTTACTGTTAACGGCGAGCCACGTGGTTTCTCTCGTCCGCTCGTCAAATTAGAAGTTGAAACTAAAATAATAATAATAATAATATGGAAAGCTTAGATACAACCATAAAAGGGAGAAAAAATAAAAAATAAAGACAGAGGGATCGTCGATGATTTAATTGAAAACAATAGAATCGAATAGAATGAATTAGAGTGAGTAGATTCAGCAATGAAAAGCGTCTTCTCGGCGCCCGGAGATTACATGCACTTCAAGTCCCAAGTCCCTCTTCACAAGATCCCTGTAATTTTTTTTTTCTTTTTTACTATCTACTAATTTTTGGTAATTTCAATTTTCTTAATTTTTTTGTACAATTTTGATCATGGGTATTGTGGTTTAGTGGGTATGTTTTTGATTTTGCTATGGCCTATTATTTTGAGAATTCTGATTACAGAATTGCAAAATGTTGATCTGGGTGTTCCTAGAATTTGCTTGATTCTATGCTTTAACATATATTATAGTTTATAATTTAAGCTGGATGTGAATTTCTTTCAACGGTGAATGTCCTTTTTCGGTAAGTTACTCTTAACTGATATGTATGAGCTTAGATTTTTACTCATTGGGACAAATATTGTATTCGATTTCAGTTGTAATCTGAAGGATTGCTTTTTGTCTTATTCTAATTATTGAATTCTTATCTGCGGGATTCACTAGTTCACTTTCTTATATCACTGAGGATGCCTATGTTTGAAAGGTTATCAACCAGTGGTAGTTATCTGGTTTTCCTCACTGCTGGAGTTTTGTTATTATCTTTAAAGGTTTATGCTCATGACTTGTGAAGTCCTTAGCTTCAATGTGGTGTATAGTGGAATCTGCTGTTACACACACACACACACACACACACACACACACACATTCATGAAACTACGTTCTGATTTTTGGATAAGTTGATCAAACCTTGTTGGTTCATTGCTTAGCATGTGTCTTGAAGGTAGACATGGTCACTGAGCGAGTCTCTGCTATTACTTTTCTTCAATTGTGAAAAATCTGATTTTTGGAGTTTCTTATTTCTCTCTCAGATAGGCACAAAGCAGTGGCGATATTATGATTTTGGTCCTAAAGTGGTTCCTCCACTCATATGTCTTCCTGGAACTGCAGGGACAGCGGATGTTTACTATAAACAGATCATGTCATTGTCCATGAAGGTTGTAAACTATTTATTATAGTCTCTTTTGACAAGTTCTGGGTAGCTTTTATTTGTCCTTGTTTTCTTCTTTTTCTTCTTGGAAGAAATTGGGAGCTGACATATGCTTTTTATCTCTCCAAAACTACAAGAAAAATAGAAGGAAACCTGTGTAGGCTATTAGTTCTTATGTATGGCTATATTCTTGTTGTTAGAGAGTTAGCTCCTTGTGATCTGTGAATCTTGTCTCTTTAATAAGTAGAGTTCCTAATTTTTACTTCTTGTTAAGTCTAATAATTTAATTCACATATGTTAGGGTTACCGGGTGATTTCTGTTGATATTCCCCGTGTTTGGAATCATCAAGAGTGGATTCAAAGTTTCGAAAAGTTCTTGGATGCCATTGATGTTCACCATGTGAGAGCTTAATATATTTGTGGCATATTTGTCCTTTTCTTTGCATATTTCATATTTTTTATACCTAATCCTATCATATGTTTCTGAAATAAAGAATAGGCTGCCTACATAAAGTGAAATAATATTTTTGTTCTATTAGTTTCATAGTAAGTTTGTTGCACGTTTCTAAAATGGTGATTCTGATTACTGTTGAAACTATATTTTCAGTCAGGCTTTTGAATTGTAACATTTGCTTTGTAGATTGAGTAACATGTCTTTTACAGATACATTTATATGGTACATCCCTTGGAGGCTTCCTAGCTCAACTTTTTGCTCAACATCGTCCAAGACGGGTCAAATCCTTAATTTTATCAAATACATTTTTGGAGACTCGCAGTTTTGCAGCAGCAATGCCTTGGGCACCTATGTACGTTTTTACATTTCTTGTAATCGACTCTAGGCTGGATATAATCAAAATTGCTTCATTTGTTGGATTATGCAATCAGTGATTCATTTGCATATGATTTGCCTCTTACTTTGCTGTAAATTCATGGCATTGAAATCAAATATCTGCATGCATGCAGTTCATTTCGTGTGGCATTGAGTTAGAACAAATTTCCTTGCGATGAGTCTGCAAATTAAGCACTTGCTCATGCATTTCTTCGGTGAAAGGAAAAGTATATCCATTCTGCTTTCACATATTTTTCTATATGTGCTAGTCTTCCCTTGGTATATATCCACTTATTGCTGTACATAGTTTCTCGGATATTAAGTTTAAAATCAATATTTTATTTTATTTTTCGTAGTTATTGAAAATATTTCGGTTTTACTTCTTACATGATCTTTATTGCTTATTGCATGTAATATAAAAGTGTTCTTAATATATTAACTTGCCACATGCAGTGTTGGTTGGACCCCGTCTTTTTTGTTGAAACGATATGTCTTAACAGGAATTCGAGATGGCCCTCATGAACCTTTTATTGCTGATTCTGTGGACTTTGTTGTTTCACAGGTAGGTTTCTCGGAATACCTGGAGCATTTTTTATATTGGAATTTTGTTATTTTAGCATCTTGTAGGAGGCACACATCACTTGCATGTTGTGGCTTCATATGATATCTTGAACTAATCTTGCTTCACAGGTTGCATTATCACAGTTCTCAAATGAAAAGTGCATTTTGTCATCCTCCCAATAGTTGCATTATCATATATAGTCAACTTGTCTTAATTCCAGCCTTTTGCACCCTTCGAACATTTAATTAGTGATTTTCAATCCTCTTCCTCTGTTAGATTGGTCATCCTGGCTACAGAAATTTCTACATGTTTTCTGTAAGCTACTTGTAATACAATTATAGTTTTGCTAGGTTTCAACTTGGTTCTATCGATTTAGAAATGTAATTAGTTAAGGTGAATCTCATTATGTGTATCATCTTTATGTTTGGTGAAATTCTGAACAGTTTGTTTTTCCTAGAATTTCTCTCTCCCCGTCTCCTTTTTCTGTGGCTCTTTTCCTTTCTTTCTTTAATGGGCAAGGAGAATAAGCCTTTTTATTTTCTCTCGATAATTTCTTTTAATGTTAGAAGTCTATATCTGTATCTTGTTATTAATGCAGAACAATCTGCTGTAACAAAGAGGTCGCTCGCTTTTTCTGAGCCATATGTAACAATCATTTCAGGTTGAGACACTCTCAAGAGATGACTTGGCATCCAGGTTGACTTTGACAGTTGATTCTGCTACAGTTGAAACTCTTCTACTTTCAGATTCATTTATTACCATAATGGATGTAAGCTATCAGAAACTTACTTTCTTGGTTGTTCGCACAAACATATTCGTGTGTTTTTAAAAACCAGGTTTCTTTGTTAAGCTCAACGAGGAGAAGTAAGAAAGATGGTTTCTCTATCTTCATTTGCTGTTAAACTATCATATGTGATTTTATAAAATTTTTTGTTCATTTCTTCAACGTTTAGATTTTTTTAGTTAATGTTCAGGTTAACACGCCAAATTTTCTTGCAACATTTGTTTTCATTTTAGGAAGTTTCTCTTTAGTTTTTTATACTTGAAGGAGAACCTTTCGCTGATATGCTAGCTCTATTATTGGCATGGTTTTCATACACGGCCTCAAAGACTAACGACTACTCTGCAAATCCTCAACAACTTAAAGATCAGCTGAGTGAGAGGTACCCAGGTGCAAGGCGAGCTTATCTGAAAACAGGAGGTGATTTCCCATTTCTTTCCCGTGCAGATGAAGTCAACCTACATCTTCAGGTAAATAATGTGTATATATATCAACACAAGAACTTATCTCATAATAATATACATGGAGAAGACTGTTATTTCAAATGGTTTATGAAACATGGCAGCTGCACCTTAGACGAGTTGGAGTGGAAGCTCAGCCAGATTTGGTTCGGGGCATCCCAAAAGATGGCACTGGTGGGAGCCCTAGCAAAGAAAATGATGAACAAAGGATCGGGATGACCAACCAAAAGATAATGGAGGCAATCCTGAAAGTTCTTCTGAAGAAAGTCACTTATCTCCAGCTCCGGAAAGTTCAGAATCTCATGGCTTAGATGATCAGGTACTCTGCAATGCAAAAATTTGTTCCATCAGTCATCAAGATTCAATTGTTTTGATGCATTCTGCATTGTTGAAGAATCAACACACTGTAGCCACTAGAATCCTTCTTCAATGGACTTCGGAGTTTTTTAATTTCTTTTTGCTTCCCGTTTATGTGGAGTCACTGTACATTATTTCTAATAATGTTTGGAAATTCAGACAACTGGTGTAAAATAGAACATAAATCAGCAGTTTCTTCTCATTGTTGTTGTTCATGCAAGCAATTGTTGCAGACCATCCCGCATTTTCCATTGACAATGTTGAGGTTCTTGTTATTATTGAATTCAAATCAAATCTTGTGCATCTGGGACTTTGTATATATTGCAGGATCTGAAAACTGTGATGCTTTGAAATGGACAATACCATATGTTCCAATAGATTGTTAAAAATTCATCTTGTCTCAAATTACGAAAAGAATAAAAGAAATTGTGCTTATAAACAATTTGGCAACCTTTTCATATCAGGCTACAGCATGGGCCCGTTGCTAACCCTTTTCCGTGTATGAACCTCAACAAGAAAGACAAGACTTGCAGATTATGTTGTTAAGCATGTCGTTTTGTCTATTTGCTCATTTGTTGACAACATTTGAACTGCCTCCTTGTTCAGCACTTTAACACTCGCTGTAATAGATTCACTTTATTTCATACAATCATGGATTTTGTAATGAAAGGAACTTGTTTGTAACCAGCATTACAAACATCTCTTCCAATATTTCCCTTTTCTTCTTTCTCTGCCTGCAGTTTTTGTGCATACATGTTAATTTGTTGGTGTTGTGCGCTCGTGTTTAGGTTTTTGAACCTTGTCTTCCTGCTTATCATTGCAGTGACATCCACGCTAATTGAATTCCAAGATAAAGATGTTAACAAGATCAACTAAATTCAAGCCCTTGTTCTAAGTCCTGAATTCAGGCCAACTGATGATGGTGGTTAAACAAACCCGTACCGCACCATATCTAGTGCTTATACATTCTTCAATACCAAAGCACATATCACCAATTTTCAAGCAACACTTCCAGAAAAATGAAAGGGTGCTATTGGCATCGATACAGGAGGCAACTTGCCACAATTGAATACTACCAGCATTGAAAGAAGCTCAATATAACATCCAATAATCTACTTTTGTCCATCAAAAGAACCCAAGACTAGAAGGTACAGGACAAGATACTTGATTAAAATGATGGATCACACAACATCAGAGCCCCACAGGCTTATTTAAAGCTATCAATCAATGGATGTTGATATAAGCCGGCAACATTAAAGAGTCCATAATCAATCTTGTGGTTATCTTTCAGCCATAAGTCACACCATGACACACCATGATAAGTCATCACAATTACTATCCTTGAATCATCAATTCCCTCCCATTGACAAACTAATCTCAACACGGAGTCTATCCCTACAAAGTAAACACCTTTGGTCTCATCTCATCAACGCCATAAGATTAATACATGGAAAGTTATGCAAACAAAACAACTGGGTGCTGACTTGAATCACTGAAAATTTGAAAATAAAAATGTAACAAATATTCCCTACATAGAAGTTAATCCTAAAATTTTAGACACATTTTAAATACACAAACTTGCATAAAGAATTTAAAGGAGCAAACAAGGAACAAATTCCTCAGAAACATTGGGAAGGTAGCACAAATTTCTAATACAAAACCAAACCAAACACAAGAATATTAATATGAATTACATAGCTACATACCAATCAAATTCTCTAAGAAAGAGAGTTAGCATTCCTTTCAGCAATTCCACAGAAACAAACAAAAGAAAACCAAAAAAAAAGAAAACGCATTATCCTCCATAATATCAAATCCGAACAAACCCCATCTCCACCCTCAAAAAGGAAAAGGAAAAGGAAAAAACAATTCTTGAAAGACAAATAACAAACAAAAGCAAACATTAATGACCTTTCTCACTTAGCAACCATCCTGGCAATAAATTCCTCGTAACGGATCTTCCCATCCGACCCGACATCCACTTCCCGGATCCACTCATCGAACTCCGACGGCTCCAGCTTCTCCCCAATGCTAGTCAATATATGTCTCAGATCCGCCACAGAGACAAACCCGGTCGACTCCTTATCCAGCACCTTGAACGCATCGCGTAGCTGTCTATCGAACGGCTCTGGTTTCATGTGCTTCGCCATGAGATCTAAAAAGCGAGGGAAGTCAAACGGCGTAGTTAGCTTCTCTTCGGCGACTATAGTTTTGAGTTGTGCTTGGGTCGGGTTTCCTCCAAGAGACCTCATTAGGATCCCTAGCTCCGATGGATCGATCTTACCATCGCCGTCGGTATCGAAGAGAGTGAAAGCCTCCTTCATAGAAGAGACTTGGTCGTCGCTCAGATCCTTGCCCATTTTGTACGGTTGGGGTTTTCCGCTTGGGGCACGTTAGCGTTAAGTTTCCAAAAGAGGACAAGAAAATGAGAAATGATGTTCTCCTCTTTTTTTTCTCTCGAATTTTGAGTTTGTGATTTTGTCGTGATGATCGGAGACTTGTCCAAAACGGTGGCGAATTAATGCTAAAAAAACGATGTCGTTTTAGAGGTGGGATTTGTCCCCTTACTATTCTCTGTGGATGATGTGGAGGTGTAAGATTATCCGGAAACGAAAGTGGGTCCACAAACGACGGCAATGGATTTCAATTAATTAAGCACTAATAATAATAATAATTATTATATATATTATTATAAAATACATAAATACTTGAAAGAGTATGTTACTTTAATTTTTAAGTGGATAATTTTTTTGTAATTACAAATATTTTATTTATTTTACGATTTAAAATTAATCATATTCAGATCAATAATAAATTCAAATAAAATTTTTTCAATAATAATGATTTTAAAATTTGAATTTTATCTAAAAAATGTATAGAGAATAAGTTCATTTTCATCTCTTCTAACAAACTGTTTTTAATGGATAATTTCTTTAAATGATTTATAAGATAAGATAAAAATTAATTTATATTTTAAATCCAGATAAAAATCAAAATTTATTTTTAAAATTTGAAAATATTTAAAATTAAAATTAAAATAAAACATAGGATTAAATCTTTCTAAAATTAAAATAAATTAATTATAAAAATTTGAAAATTAAAAAAATTATTTTACTTGATAAAGTCAGATTTAATTATGAGGCTAGCACTCTAAAATTAAATTATTTCAAACCAAACATTCAATTTAATACGGACTATAAATCTACAATTATGAATCAAAATTTTATTTTTCTTATAAGATGTAAGTTGGATATATATTATATGATAACTTTGAAAAATTGAGTATAATTACATAAGAATATTACTAATATTTAAATAATTAAAATTAAACATGGAATCACAAACTAATGCATTAATACAATAATTAAAATAAACGGGAATTTCTCTATAATAAATAATAGAATTATAGGTTCATTGACATTGTCCAAAAAACCTATCTATCTTACAAAAGCTTCAGAACTCGGAAGTTAAGGCCCAAGGGATAATGAATTTCACGCTTCCAGGTTTCTTGTAATTGATCTTTCGGCGGTTCAGCCCGAAGTTGTTGGATCTGTTATATTAACTTTCAGCCCAAAGCTGCTATATTCTGGGAATCCACGTCTCATCAACGTTGCCACCAAGCTTATAGTTCTATCCTTCCAAAGGCCGATTCATGCAAATTGTCAACATTCAAGTTGTAAGGCAAAACTAGACCTCGAAATTTCTCTAAATAATTTGGTAAATAAAATATTTATTTGCATAGTGTAAAATATAAATTTTATGTTGAAATTTATATTGACACATCAAATATAAATTTTTTTAATTTATAATATTTATATATAACTTTTATTGAATTTAAATCTATATCATTTTAATACTTTCTATTCGTATTATTTTCATCTTGTGATGTAATATTATGTCTAAATTATCAATTTTAGGTAAAATCATTTATATTTATTTTTTTTGTCATTTTTTATAAAAAAATATAAATATTTTTAATTTAAAATTTAACTCAAATAAATCATAAATATTAAATTTAAAATTTAAATTTAATATCCACCCTCTCTTTTCAAAACAACATTAAATATTTTTTTTTCCTGAACAGTTTCAAAAGCAACTAATAATATCATCTTTGGCACAACTTTTAGAGCTTTCAATTACCCAATGTCATTTCTGCTTTATATGTTCTTTTATGGTTAAGGCCTAAGGCATAAACTAATCAACGGTCATATCTGTTTTTCCAGAAAGAAAATCTTAAACTCTTCCATTAAAACATAAAAGTACCCGTCATTAGAGGAGACGTTTATGGAACTTATTACTTTAATTTTTACTTTTCAAAAAGGAAGTTAACATCTTTAATAAAGTGAGCATTTTTGTGATTTTGAATATTAATCAAAATAATAATTTTTTTTAAATACGAAAATTTTTATAAATTTAAAATTGGAGGGTTTTTTTTTTTTTCATAATTGTTACTTTGACTTTTCACATGCACAAGGTGAAAAGAAGAAAAATAAAAGTCTCCACACCAAATTTCAAATTATAGAAAAGACAGGTTTTTGGTCTCTACGGCAGTTGACTAAACAAGTTGTAGTTGTTAGATACCCGTCAATCTTACCAAACAATAAATATTTCCATTTTTCTAGATCGAACAAGTCAATAAATCAATGTTAGCATATTTCAATTTTGTTTTATACTGTGTACGTATTCAAATACGTATATAATTGTTTCTTAGGTTTATCGAAAATTTGGAAGCAAACCCTTATATAAAAACATATTTAAACAAGTTTAGCTTAATTATTATTATCACTGCTTAAAAGAGATTAAATTTAATATTTAAATTTTTTTTCTTATATCTCTTTATAATGAAAAAAAAATACATTCACTTGTCTTTTTCTGATAAATTTTTTTTTTTTTTATGGAGTAGTATTAAAAAATGCAATGATATTTCAACGAAGTTGGCAATGTTGAGAAATTATTTGTGTGGGCCTACATATATCAATTTATTGTACATTACAAGCTATCTAATTTGTTTTAGTCCACTTAAAAGTAATCAAATAAAGTTATTGGACTTCAGTGCATCTCAATTGGTATGGGCTTTACAATGTGTAGAGACCTGATATTTTATTCTATTTTAATGATGGGTCAAAATAGAATAAAATATACTTCAGTTATAAATAGGTTATGGTCCCCAGTCTAAACGTAATTTTTCTCATTCTCATATCCCATCAGTGAGTGAGCTAAGGTTTTCTCTCCTAAAGAAAAGGTTTAGACTGGAAGACTGCTAACTTCAATCGATCAATTTCAATGGATCCAGGTACGCTTCCGTATTCCAATTTTCTTGATGATTTAACATGAAATCCTGGATATAATTATTATGTAATTACAGTATTCCTAACAAGTGGTATCAAGAGCCTATTCATGTTTAATCATTAAGAATTAAAATTTTTTGTTTTGGTTGAAAGAAAATCAAGAATATAAAGATTGGGTTTTAATTTTGGGATTGTTTGATCAATATTGGCTTGATTTGTCCCAATTTTTTGATGTTTTCATCCGATTTTTGCATGGGCATTGTAAAATACACATTTAATTTCAATTATGTACAGTTAATTGGATGAAAATAAGTCCTAAAATACTTTAAAAATCAAGAAAATTGAAGAACAGACTCGAATCGGGTCTGTTCTGGGTCCAGCCGGGTCGGGTTGACCCGGCTGGCTAAGGATGAAGCAGGGAAATCCAGAAAGGGACCTCCCCCACTCTCAGAGGGTGGAGAGTGTAACGCACGCGCCACCTTCCGGTGGCCTGACGGCCACCGGTTTCTCCAGTCCTGAATAAAATTTAATTTTAAAATTTTTAGTGATTTTTCTGGAATTTTTTGAAATTGTTAAATATTTATTATTTAATATTTAGCATTATTTGAATTAAAACTGTATGTTATGCACATGATTATTCTTGTTTTGCTTCATGGTGATATGTTTTATGACATTTTGAGTTGATTGGCAATATGTACTCTCCCTGAAATTGTCAATAAATTTATGTACTCTCACCTACAAACATGTGCATGTATTATGAAAAATAAAATTTCAAAATAAATTAAATTGATATAAAATGTCGCCAAAGTGACCTCTTTTGTATTAATTTATTTATTTTGGAAAATAAGGTTGTCATTAAGGAATTTATATGACAATGTTTTTTAATTCATGCGGGACATAATCGGCCCAAAGGAAGATTATTTCTTTGCCGAATTATTAACATATAAGGTAGTAAATATGTGATAAATTTTTTTTTTCCATGCATGTAATATGTCGGTCCAAAGAAAGGCATATTATTGGCAGGATTTGGTTATCAATATTTACTAATAAAGTTTAAGAGTACCGCTTACAAATTGATATTTCTGTCCAAAGACTAAATGTCAATGTTGTGCTTGGTATCTTATATGGCCTAATAAAATTTTTTTTCATGCATGTAATATGTCGGTCCAAAGAAAGGCATATTATTGGCAGGATTTGGTCATCAATATTTACTAATAAAGTTTAAGAGTACCGCTTACAAATTGATATTTCTGTCCAAAGACTAAATGTCAATGTTGTGCTTGGTATCTTATATGGCCCAAAATTATTTGGTTGTGAGCTGATTATTGTTTTTCTGCTTACAGTAAATGTTTCTTCCATATCTGCCAATTTGAATAACATTCCAGTGCTAAATGGCACTAACTTTGGAAAATAGAAGGAGCATGTAACCATTGTACTTGAGTGTATGGATCTGGACTATGCGATCAGGTCAGAACGACCTCCCGCCCCTACTGATAATAGTTCAGCTACGGAAAGGGCACTTTATGAAAAATGGGAGCGTTCAAATCGCATAAGTTTGATGATCATGAAGCACTCAATTTCGGATGCCATCAGGGGCGCAATACCTGAGGAAGAAAATGCTAAAAGTTTCCTTAAGCAGATTGCAGACAGATTTGCTGCAAATGAAAAGGTCGAAACAAGTACTATTCTGGCTAAACTTGTTTCAATGCGGTATAATGGCAAAGGAAACATAAGGGAATACATTATGGAAATGTCTAATCTTGTTACAAGATTAAGGGCACTAAAGTTAGAGTTGTCTGAAAACATACTCGTGTACCTGATCTTGATATCTCTTCCTTCACAATTTAGTCCCTTTAAGATAAGGAGAAATGGACTCTTAACGAGCTCATTGCTCAGTGTGTACAAGAGGAAGAGAGATTGAAACAAGATAAGATAGAAAGTGCTCAATTAACATTTTCTTCCAATGGTAATGTTGCCAACAAGAAAAGGAAAAGGAACAATACAGGAAAAGGCACTGCAAATATTGGAACTTCACAGCCTAAGGGGCAGCAGAAACAGGATAAGGTGATCACTTGTTTCTTCTGTCGTAAGGATGGACATGTGAAGAATGATTGTTCTAAGTAAGAAAAATGGCTTGTCAAAAAGAGTAAACTTCTCAACTTTGTTTGTTCTGAAGTTAATTTGGCTTTAGTACCCAATCACACTTGGTGGATAGATACAGGTGCAACTACTCACATAAGTGTGACAATGCAGGGCTATCTAAGGAGCAGAAAGCCAACTGATGATAAAAGTTTCATCTATGTGGGAAATGGCAAGAAAGCTCCTGTTGAGGCTATTGGTCTATTCAGATTAAAGTTAGAATCTGGTTATTATTTAGATTTGGATGAGACTTTTTATGTACCGTCATTTAGACGGAATTTGATTTCTATTTCTAATTTGGACAAATTGGGTTATTCTTGTTCATTTGGAAATAGAAAATTTAGTCTCTTTGGGTATACAGATCTTATTGGTACTGGTTCTTTAGTTGACAATTTATATAAATTGGACCTACATGCCTCATATGTTAATGAATGCTTGCATATAAATGATTATGGTACAAAGCGCAAATTAGTTAATGAGAATTCTTCTATGTTATGGCACAAGCGTTTGGGGCATATTTCTGAACAAAGAATACAGAGACTTGTGTCAGAAGGAATTCTCGATTCCCTTGATTTTTCAGATTTCAAAATCTGTATTGAGTGTATTAAGGGAAAACAAACAAATATAAAGAAAATAGGTGCCAAAAGGAGTTCAAACGTCTTGAAATTAATTCATACTGATATATGTGGTCCATTCCCTACGGCTTCTTGGAATGGTCAACAGTATTTTATTACTTTCATAGACAATTATTCTCGCTATGGGTACATATACTTAATTCATGAGAAGTCTCAATCATTGGATGTTTTCAAGAAGCCTTAAGGACTGCAGTGTATATCCTTAATCGAGTTTCAAGCAAAGCAGTAGCTAAAACCCCATATGAGTTATGGACAGGAAAGAAGCCTAGTATTAGGCACTTGCATGTTTGGGGTTGTCCAGCTGAAGCTAGGCCATACAAGCCTAATGAAAGGAAATTGGACTCAAGAACAGTAAGCTGCTACTTTGTTGGATACTCAGAAAGATCGAGGGGTTTCAAGTTTTATGATCCCTCAAGTAAATCCTTTTTCGAGACGGAAAATGCTAAGTTCATTGAGGATGTTGAATATAGTGGGAGTGTTAAACTCAGAGATCCTGTCTTTGAAGAAGAACATGTCCCTGTTCCTACAATTGCAATTAAAAATGATCAGACAATTATGTCTGGCGTTATTCAAGATGCAAATACAGATTATCAAGATACTTCTGGTTTACCTCCTACTTATATTGAAGAGTCAGCTCCTATTCAATCAGAGGAGCAACAACAACCTCAATTGGAAGTGCCATTAAGGAGATCCTCTAGGGAGAGGAGATCAGCGATTCCAGATGATTATATCGTTTATCTCCAAGAACATGAGTTTGATATAGGAATGGAAGATGATCCAACATCTTTCACTGAAGCCAAACAAAGTGTTCACTCCCAATATTGGATAGAGGCCATGAAAGATGAGATGAAATCAATGGAGGACAATGGCGTTTGGGATCTTGTCGAATTGCCTAAAGGAGCGAAACCGATTGGTTGTAAATGGATTTTCAAAACCAAACGAGATTCGAAAGGCAATATCGAAAGATATAAAGCACGTCTAGTCGCCAAAGGTTTCACTCAAAAGGAAGGCATTGATTATAAAGAGACTTTCTCTCCAGTCTCATCGAAAGACTCTTTTAGAATCATTATGGCACTTGTAGCTCATTATAATTTAGAGCTACATCAGATGGATGTAAAGACAGCGTTTCTCAATGGAGACATTGAAGAAACAATTTATATGGTGCAACCAGAAAATTTCGTGTCGGATAATTCGAAACATCTGGTATGCAAATTAAAGAAATCCATATATGGTTTAAAGCAAGCATCCCGCCAATGGTATCGAAAATTTGATCAAGTGATTATCTCATTCGGTTTTAAAGAGAACACTGTTGATCAATGTATTTATCACAAGATCAGTGGGAGTAAATTTATTCTTATGATTCTTTATGTTGACGATATTCTGCTAGCAAGCAGTGATATAGGCTTGTTGCATGAAACTAAGAGATTTCTATCAAGTAATTTTAAAATGAATGATCTTGGGGATGCATCGTTTGTGTTGGGCATACAGATCCATCGAGATCGTTCTCGTGGAATACTTAGCTTATCACAAAAGGCATATATCGATAAGGTGCTTAGCAGATTTGACATAAAGAATTGTGCATCAGGAGATACACCCATTGCTAAAGGTGATAAGTTTAGTTTGCTTCAATGCCCAAGAAATGAGATTGAAAAGAAAGAGATGCAAAAGATTCCTTATGCCTCAGTAGTAGGGAGTCTTATGTATGCTCAAGTTTGTACGCGTCCGGATATTGCGTACGCACTTGGAATGTTTGGCAGATATTTAAGTAACCCTGGTAAGGATCATTGGAAAGCAGTAAAGAGGGTTATGCGGTATCTACAGAGAACTAAAGATTACATGCTCACATATCGGAGGTCAGATCATTTAGAGATCATTGGGTATTCAGACTCCGATTTTGCTGGTTGCCTCGACAGCAGAAAATCTACTTCTGGCTATATTTTTATGTTAGCTGAAGGAGCTGTCTCATGGAAGAGTGTAAAGCAGTCACTCATAGCTTCTTCCACCATGGAGGCAGAATTTATAGCCTGTTATGAGGCATCGTACCAAGCAATATGGTTGTGAAATTTTATCACCGGGCTGTGCATTGTCAATGGTATTGAGAGGCCATTGAAGATTAATTGTGATAATAAAGCCGCTGAGTTATACTCTAAGAACAACAGAAACTCGTCAAAGTTAAAGCATATTGACATTAAGTTTCTTGTTGTTAAGGAGAGAGTTCAGAGTCTTCAGATTACTATTGAACATATAAATACAAACTCCATGATTGCGGATCCGCTTACAAAGGGAGTACCACCTAAGGTGTTTCATGAGCATGTAGCTCGTATGGGTGTGGTTCATCCAGATGATATACTTGTATAGTGGGAGCTTGTTTCTTGATGTTCATTAGTTATTGAGTTTTTCTGATCAGAATACAGTATTTTTGTTATTATTGAAAACTCTGAAATAAAGTAATATTCTTTCAATAGCAGTATGCATAAAGTTTTGAAAGAATGATAAAGTAGGACCAGTTGAAAATAGGCATGTTAAGGGATCACGTTTCATGTAATTTTCATACTACACATCCATACTTGATCTATGTCGTTGATTATATTAATATACGTGACCATTGATGGGTCTAGTTACGGAATATATGTAACGAAGATTGCTTTAATCCTATGTTGATATAATTGATGGACCAGATTGTTTAGAGATGTTCTTTGTAAAGATAGCAAGTATTGAGCTCATAAAGTTATTTTAAATGTACAATAGTCAAGCGACATATGTGGCCCAAGTGGGAGATTGTTGGGAAATTATTTGTGTGGGCCTACATATATCAATTTATTGTACATTACAAGCTATCTAATTTGTTTTAGTCCACTTAAAAGTGATCAAATAAAGTTATTGGACTTCAGTGCATCTCAATTGGTATGGGCTTTACAATGTGTAGAGACCTGATATTTTATTATATTTTAATGATGGGCCAAAATAGAATAAAATATACTTCAGTTATAAATAGGTTATGGTCCCCAGTCTAAACGTAATTTTTCTCATTCTCATATCCCATCAGTGAGTAAGCTAAGGTTTTCTCTCCTAAAGAAAAGGTTTAGACTGGAAGACTGCTAACCCCAATCGATCAATTTCAATGGATCCAGGTACGCTTCCGTATTCCAATTTTCTTGATGATTTAACATGAAATCCTGGATATAATTATTATGTAATTACAGTATTCCTAACAGGCAATGGCCTGATTTTTCCTTGTCAATTATAATTATGGCCCTTACGTCTTTTTTTTTTTTTTTCACCACTAGACCAAGTTCTGTCACTTTCTTCTTTAAAATATACCATGTGAGAGAGCATGAGGTAAGATCAGATATAAGAGAGTGACATTATATATCTCTAAGTTTTTGCATTTATATTTGATCTATTTATAGAATATAATCTTTATAGATTGTAAGTCAATCATAAACCATCATTTGGTTTATGAGAAAAATACATATTTTTAAAATTAAAAAATTATTTATTTTTAAAAACTTTCATATGTTTTAATTTTATTCATAATGAAAGTAACATCTTATAATTGATTCAAATGTATAAATAATACATTAAATATAAACTTAGAACATTGAAAAAGGAGGTTCGGTAGCCTACTTTTTCTCGTGGACCATGATCCAACATCCAGTTGCACGATCCAATTCTTTACTTGCGTATCGACATTGTATCCAATTTCGGGACCAATTTGATATAGTTTTGCTTCTATTATTACTTTTGTTTTATTTGAGGGCTGCTCATCACCTTAAACTGCGCTTTCAAAATCCAAGGATTATTTTTCTTCTCGGAGGACGGATCAGTTAGTTCGATTTTTGTTACATTTTCTTGTTTCGTACAGAGACTTATCCCACCACATCATCAACAATTTTTATGTGACCTAAGAACCAACACTTTATTCAAACATTCATGTCACCATGCACTCACTAATATAATGAATCGCTGGAAGGATTGTAAAGATGTCTTTCATTATATTCAAGAGATTATCGGATTGATTTAAACATCAAATATATCCCAAACATGAACTCTAATATCTAAGCCTAACTGTTTTTTTAAATATCTAAACCTAACTGTTTTTATTCTTTGACAGTTTACTAGATAATTCTTTCACGTCGATCTTTATCGATCTAAAACACTATGATATTTTTTTTGGTTGAAAAATCACCATGATGGTTGAATATCATAAAATAACATTTGAAATTTGATCTTAAAACAGGAATTTGAAGCAATACATTCTATGTACAAAAAGCCATTAATAAGATGATGGGACAGCCAGGTTGGACCATTATCCTTGTGTCGGCCATGCAACAGAACATTTGAACAAAGTTATAATCAAAGATCATTCAGACAAAATGAATCCCAAATGGTGAGGGCAATGAAGCGGGGTTTACGAGAATCCAAGGTTAAGGAACAGTTCTATATGTCTATATGTTTGTCCTACCTTGTTTCTGTTGAAAAGTGCAAGTAATAGTTTGCCAAGAATCCTTACTTGAAGCAAATCTAAGGGATATATTGGCTTATTGAAAGTTTGGTAGTAGAATTATGTGAGTGGCATCAAACAGGTATATATCGTCAGCCATTATCAGCTTCCCTTCTAGGAGAAAGAGAAAGAAATCTTTCCATAAACGAGGCAGTGATCTCCAGTTATTCATCCACTTCCCTTGTTTAATTATAAATCTTCTTGGGGTAGTTTGCACTTGGAATTTCTTGCTCTGATTTCTACAATAGGGCATGAGTCTATAGTCAATCTCCATGTGGGAGTGGGAGGCCTTGTTTTGTTAGGTTCCCTACCCAATTCCCTCTGAATTCTAAAACTTTTCAAATTAAAAATATTGAAAAGAATTCGTGGTGAACGACTGCAAATTAAAATAATATTAAGTATGGGACATAAAATATAGCAATCTAAAGGGTGATTGTCCCATAAAGAAATCATCAACTTTTGAAATTCAGGATTGGTGTCTTCTTTGTTTTTTTTTTTTTTTTTGGTTACAGTATCTTCGTTGTTTATTGCTTCTAATTGTTCTCAATTATATTAAGAATCCATCGTCAAAATAGTACCATTGTCAGACAGAAAAACTTCATCACAGCCCATTTTTTGATAATCAGACCTCAATCAAAATAAACAAAAAAATCAGGCGATGGTCAAGATTTTCATATGCTCACAGTCATGTTGGCTAGCTGTCATCATACCTTCACCCATATTTATTTATCAATGGTATTAAATTTCGAATGGGAACATGTTGAGTTGCCCGAAAAGTCGCTATTAATTGCGCAATCTCTGTTTCAACTTTGACATGCACTAAGCTCTACGCTCCTCCACTTCTCTTTCCCTCTCTCTCTTTCTTCGCGCTTTGTTCTCGTTATCTTCCTCTTCATTTCATTAAGTATTGGATTTACTACAAAAATTCTACACAAAGAGAGACTTAATTACTCTTCAAGGAAAAAACAGATACGGGTTGTTTTCTTTGATTTTTTTTTCGTTCTTGTAAACGAAGAAGAAGAGTTCTGTTAAAAGACCGGAAACCCCGGAAGATTTGAGTCAAGTGAAAAGATGGGTGTCATTCAGTTTCTGCTCTTTCTCGTTCTTTCGTTCACACTCTGCATTCCACCGTCGGTTCTTGGGAACACGGAGCTTAGAGCTCTAATGGAGCTGAAGGCTTCTTTAGACCCAACAAACAAGGTCCTTGAGTCATGGAAAAGTGATGGTGACCCTTGCAGCGGTTCTTTTGAGGGTGTGGCTTGTAATGAACATCGTAAAGTGGCTAACATTTCGTTACAGGGAAAGGGTCTTTCTGGTAAAGTTTCGCCTGCTATTGCGGGACTGAAGTGCCTCTCTGGTTTGTACTTGCATTACAATTCTTTGTCTGGAGAGATACCCAAAGAGCTTTCAAATCTTCAAGAATTAACCGATCTTTATCTTAATGTTAATAATCTGTCTGGTAGCATTCCTCCTGAGATTGGTAACATGGCTGGTTTACAAGGTTAGTTCATCATTTGGTTTCTGAATTCTCGTTAGCTCTTGAGGTACTATATATATTGTGCTTTGTATGTTTGATGAGTTAGTAAAACTAGGTTAAAGGTTTTTAAGATAACAAAGTCATATGATAAGGTTACATGTAACATGTTTATAAGAAGAATTTTGTTTTGTTTAGTTCAGTTGCAGATTATGAAAATTTGACACAAATTTATTCTTCTCTTTCTAGCTACCTCTTTACATTCCATCCCTTTCCATTGCTGCTCATCTTTTCATTATTTCTTCAGCTGTTCATCGGTTATTATTAGTTTATCGCTGAATGTAACATCTAAGGAATCTCTTCCCTTTTCGGCTTTCCGAATTAGCTTAGCTAGGGCCCCTATACTTCACGTTCCACCATAGAAATCACATGGTTTATGATATTTTCTGTTGCCCTATTTTGATATCAGTTACCTCAACCATGAAAAAAGGTTGCGTTATGCTCCACCCGTACTTAGAATAAACTTTGCTTTCCATTCCGTGATTTGAATAATACATCCCACCTGCAACTTAGCGGACCATGAAATTGAAAGATTTTGCTGCTTTACCAATCTGCAGTTTTTACTGAGTTGTTGAAATTTTAAGTAATGAAATACTATTTAATCTCACGACTTACTCTATCTTGTTTGATATTGATCGATCTTCGAAGTTCAGACACTTAACCGGAAATTTGTTTGACTTGTAGTTCTACAGTTATGTTGCAACCAGCTGACAGGAAATATACCTACAGAGATAGGGTCTTTGAAGAGACTAAGTGTTCTTGCTTTGCAATATAATAGACTAGATGGTGAAATTCCAGCTAGCTTAGGGAACTTGGGAATGTTGAGAAGACTTGACTTGAGCTTCAATCGCCTCTTTGGTGCAATTCCTACAACATTAGCTGATATTCCACGATTGGAAAGTCTAGACATCCGAAGCAATACTCTAACTGGAAATGTCCCTTCGGGTAACCCTGTTTCTCCTAAACTTACTCCTTCATTAGAAAATTGTTCTTTAATGATTCTTGTTCTTCATGTTAATTTAAACTGATTTGTAGTCCGTAATGAATGAAAACCAAGGTCTGAGGAGATTGAATGGAGGATTCCAAGGTGAGAACAACCCAGGTCTGTGTGGAACAGGCTTTCCAACATTGAGAGGTTGCACTCCTCTTGATGGACTGAACGTCAACCAGCCAGAACCTTTCCGATCACACCTAAATGACACTCCACCAGGAGTTGCCTCGCAGGCATTGAATAACCAGGGATATTGCAACCACACCCATTGCTCAAACCCATCGAGATTCCCAGAGATACCTGTTATTTCAGGGGTTATTACAGTCAGTTTCGTTTTCATGGTTGTTGGATTACTTGCACTTCTTCGCTACCGTAGGCAGAAACAAAAGATTGGAAATACTTCTGACTCTTCTGACGGGCGCTTCAGCACTGACCAGGCAAAGGAATTTCCAAGGAACGGAAGTGTTTCTCCACTTGTAACTCTTGAATATTCATATGGATGGGATCCATTAGGTGATGGTTGGAATGACATTGGATTTTCCCAGGAGCATTTGAATAAGTTTAAGTTCAATCTAGAAGAAGTTGAGTCTGCAACTCAATGCTTCTCCGAGTCCAACTTGCTGGGACGGAGCAACTTCTCGTCTGTCTACAGAGGGATTCTGAGAGACGGCTCTCTTGTAGCCATTAGGAGCATAAATGTGACCAGCTGCAAGTCTGAGGAAGCAGAGTTTGTTAAGGGCTTGAACTTGTTAACCTCCTTGAGACATGAAAATCTTGTTGGGCTGCGAGGTTTTTGCTTCTCAAAGGGCAGAGGCGAATGTTTTCTCATTTACGACTTCGCTTCCAAGGGAAACCTATCTAAATATATCGATCTAGAAGACGGAAGTGAACAAATCCTTGACTGGTCGACAAGGATTTGCATCATCAATGGCATCGCAAAAGGTCAGTTTCAAATCAGGTTTATGCGGCATTAAAGATCAAGAGTCCATCAAATGTTTCTCTTTGACTGATATTCTTGTATTTTGCTACAACAGGTATGGAGTATTTGCATAGAAGCGAAGCAAACAAACCGCCCATAGTTCACCGCAACATATCTGTAGAGAAGGTTCTCATTGACCAGCAATATAAACCATTGATTGCAGACTCTGGTCTCCATAAGATTCTTGCTGATGACATTGTCTACTCAACTCTTAAAGTGAGTGCAGCCATGGGTTATCTAGCGCCAGAGTACATTACTACCGGTCGTTTTACAGAGAAGACTGATGTATTTGCATTTGGGGTGATTATTCTGCAAATCTTGTCCGGTAAACTTCTACTCACAAGCTCAATGCGGTTGGGAGCAGAATCTAGCAGGTTTGAAGATTTCATCGACAAAAATCTCAGAGGAGAATTCTCCGAATCCATGGCAGCTAAGCTGGGGAAAATTGCACTTAACTGCGCCAATGAACAGCCTGACGATAGACCAAGCACGGAGACAATAATTAAGGAACTAAATGATTGCAGCATCAGTTATTGATGGGCTTTTTTCTCCCAACTTGAAGTGATGATTGGATCAATGAGATTGCTGAAACTGCATTTTATGGGTTGTTATGTCTTTTTTGGAGGGGACTATGATGAATGAGATGTGAGAAGATGGCCAATATCGTGTAAATTTGGAGTTGCAGACAGGAAAATTTTGGAAGGAGTTTCCCCACTGATGACTACTAGCAATAAGACAGCCTACGGAGAGATGGGGAGAAATATCGCGAGCATTTGCAAGCCATCTAAACGAGCTCAACTTCTAAGCTTCTCTCATAACAACAAGACTTGTAAAGAATTTTATGTTATCTGGAGATGCCATCGTTTAACTTCTTTTGTAATGCCTGCAAGTTCATTTGAAGCTTGAATTCGCATTTTCTGGGAAATTACATGTTAACCTCTCGAAAACAAATTATTGTTACTTAGAAGTAGAAACAAAGCTAGGCTCATGATCTAGTCGCATAGAGCTCGTCTCATTACTGGTGTAAAGTTGTTTTTTTCTTCTCAAACTCTACGGACATAAATGAACTAGAATTTCATAAGTTGTACCGCTTCTTATAACCGTGTGAGATGCCGCCAGGCTGAAGACGCAACCAAAGCAGTCTATGCAACAGCAGTATGTTGTTGATCTTGAAACCATTCTGTGGGCCACCAATCTGGTCTAATTGCCTCAACCTTTATATCCTCCTGTCCCTCTATTGTCAATGAGCCAGACCCTTTGAAGGCTTCATCCAGCCGCAAGACACCCATTCCACGAAAGCCGAGTGCAGAGGTCACACTCCCTGCCTTCTTACCGGAGGCAGTGTTAATCACCAGTGAACCAGGGGCAACTTTCCCTTCTACCTCTGAAATAACAGAAAGGTGTCAATTTGTGTTGTTGCAAGATAATTAACTTCATCAAAGACTAGTGGAGGGAGTTTACCCTTCCCATTATTATCAAGAAATTTCAAAGGAAGCAAACGCTTTCGAATAACCCCCCTGTGGTGCGTACGAGCTATAAGTTCTTGCCCCACATAGCACCCTTTATCAAAGCTAATTGCATTTAGGCCGGCGATATTGTATTCAAGTGGAATTGCCTCCCCTGAAAAACATATTGGTAATGTCACGACAGAAAGGGCAGATTATAGATCCAAACTCTGAAAAGTAGAGTGAAACATCTCATGATAAATTAAAGAAACAAAATAAGAAGATTAGACATGGTGAAAACAAAGTTAGAAAATGCAAGAAATGTCCAAGAAACTTAGGTATACATCAGCAATAAAGAAAACAAGCACCTTTTGGAATTTCAGTAGAGCCCTCTGCAACACCCTTCTCTAATCTCCATAGAACGTAATTTTCTTCGTCTGTTTCTTTATCAGACTCAACTAAAGATGCTGCAACAGACAAAAGAATGCGAAATTTTGCAGTTTAAGCAACAAGTAGGTTGAATGACTTATTAAGAAATACATCTTAAATCGATTATTATCTTGAAGCTAATGACTTACGAATTGTATCAGATGGAAAAATCCCCCTAAAACCTAGACAATCCAATCTGGGATCCTTAAACCATTGCCACCCAACATCATTGCCATGTGAAGCCGATTTGCCAGAACTATCAACACCACCCCCCCAACCAACTGAAGCTGACTCTGGTTCTTCAACCGCTGGCGTCTTTCCAGATAGGTTCCGGCCATACCTCTGCCAGCAAGAGAAGTCTTCTGCAACATTCTCAATATCTACTTTAGCCCTCAATCGGTATCTGCAACAGAAAATACAGGACCAACCATTGCCAAAAATTCCAAAGTTCACATTACCGTAAAAAAGAAGCACACATCACTAGCTGGTATAATAGTCAATGTCAAAAGGATACAAGAACCTTTTCAGATTTATCTCTTCAGCAGAACAATTTTAAAATAAATAGCAATACAGTAGAATTCATACTGATTGTGAATTTAACAAATAACAATACTCTGAGGAATTGCAAAGAGATAAAAAAAATTAAAAAAAAAAAAGCAACCTATCTGCTTTAGAACTGGCCACCAGTGATACAGGCATGTTCTCAAACAGAATTTCTAAGGTCACAAGCAAGGCATACATGGCTATTCAATGCCAAACTTGAGATACAGGTCTATCCAGCCGAAGCTTATCAAAGCAGCTTTTAAAGTAGCAATTAGAATTTGGAAACACAAAAGAAACACTTTTAATTAAAGCTAAAAACAACAGAAAATTTGACCCTGATACTTAATCTGAGGATGCGAGATCCAAGTAATTCAAATACAGAAGCTACAAACAACAGAAAGATATTCTTACAAAACCAATACTCTCAAACAAAATTAAATTAAAAAAAAATATCCAATCTTCAAGAAAAAGGTAAAGTAAAAATTACCCACTTCTTAAGAGTCGCCAACAACTCATCCAAGAACGACCCATCAACGTCGGCCAAAATCTCCACCGACCCACCAGACCGGCGAGAAGGACCCGAGCCAGTCCTGTCCAGCTTCTCCTCGGGCCGGGGCGGCCTATACAAGAATAAGTCATACAAAAATCTTCCTTGAGGCGTCAAAAGAGCTGCATACATAGGCGGAACCACGACAGAGGCCACGTTTGTCGTAGGAATGGGGGAATTATCTTCGCGTGGGGGTTCACCGAACCTCCGTACATCATTTGATAAAAGACCGTGAAGGAATTTGATGGTGTCGGGTCCCGAGAACCGAATTACGGACCGAGATTTTAAGTGCGAGCAGAGTGGACCGGCGTTCTGAAGGTGGTGAAGGCGACGACAGTGGTTGAGAAGGTAAGGCCTGAAACGGTTCATTTTGGAGTCGTTTTGGGACGGAGAGTTGGGTCGTTTTGAGGGGTTTTTCGTTAGTAGGAGATGAAGGGGTTAGGTGTTCGGCATGGGTTCGTTGGGGTGGGTGACACGTGGGCTTCGGTTGAGTTTTGGTTCGTAACACTGACACGTTGTTTGGAGTTTGGACTTCGCATGACGATTGACACAGCTCAACAGATGTTCGATGAAATTCATAGGATTTGGAAATGTGGGCTTTGAGTTAATTTTTTAGATTGGATCATTACCCTAAAGAAATGAGGCCATGAGCTTAGCAACCTCTATTGGGTCTTTGAGTCTTACCCACCAGAAACTCAATACTTACAGGAAGCACGCCTTTAGAACGGCCCGCACACCAAGTGTTTGATGGAAAAAAATTGTCGGATTTTCGATTGAAAATCGTTGCCGGTGACATCATATGTTAGAGTAATTACTATTGCCAAAAATAATAATTCAATAATTAATATTAAGCTTACGGCTGAAATTGCAACTGTATGCAGTCCACAGTTTTGAGATAAAACTGCGATTTGATACTAACTCTTTAATCATCGACAGATCCAATGATAAGAATTTCAAACGATTACTTAATTGTGTTAATTTGGTTATTAAGAAATGAATTTGCAAAGCCATCAGCCTAAGCCGTAGTCACATAATTCATCATGACTGCAATGCAATTTGTCATAAACTAAAGTTTTTTATTTAATTAATAATTGAAATTGAATCTGTAAAAATGAAATTAAAGATTTACTTAAAACTATTTGATTCATGCTGTTGGAGACTTCTTTACCTAATTTCAGGTTTTTTCCAGTCCTGAGTGAACTCGAGTCCATACAATCAAGTGCTTCTTGGTTGACAAGATGCATAAAAAATGACCAGGAAATAGTCAACCGCACTGGCTAATTTTTTTGCTTTTCTTTTTCTAACTTGTAGTTGATCATTTCCATTTAGATTTGGCAACAAAGCCAACCTTTTTCTAAAAAGAAAATCGAATATTCAGACTTTGCTTAGTGGATAAAAAAATAAAGCGAAAAAGATGAAAATTTTGTTCATCTAATAATTATGTTACAAAGTAAAATAAAGTGATTATAAAATTTAATCATTGAATTAATAAATTTTTTATTATTACCTTTTTTTTTCCTTTTTATCAAGTAAAAAATTTTAATATAAAAATTGGCAATTGTTCAAGATAGATCAGATTTAAATCTTATTTTATTAAAATATCAACTTGAAACATAGCTTTCAATATTATGAAACAGTTTTTTTTTACTTGAGGGTTTTGTGATTTAAAAATTATAAATAATTATTTAATATATTATTTTATTTATAAAATTTAAAAATTTTACTAGTAATATATTAAAAAATTATTCAAAAGTTATTATATTCTGAATTAATTGTTTTTTCAACTAAACTGCATATGAGATCTTTATACTTTCGTTATGCTCTTGATGGTTTTTAAAAAAAAATTCAAGTCAATGAATAAAAATAAATTTATTTATTTAAAAAGAATCAAAATTGTGCTTTTCCCAGATACTTCCTGACCAATTTGGCTTGACAAGTAAAGCAATCAATGAGCTTGCTCTGCGTAATGGTTGACGTCAAAGCCCAAAAGTCAAGACGGAAGGCGGAGGCCAAGGCTGGAGGGGCCTTCGAGATTTCGTTGGTACGGTGCGGTCTCTATCATTATCAGCCATCGGACGGCGGGTGAGGAAGGAATTTTTATGCGTTTTATCTTTTTGCTTCGTTTTGGATTCTTTAATCAAAATAAAAATCCGTGAGTCCTAGTTGAAAGTGGAAACGAAAAGCAAAACAAATCGACAATCGGGAAAAAGACGAGAAAATAATCTTTTAGTATCAATTAAATAACGGTGTTAATCAAAAGAATCAAATTTCATATTTTGTTTTTAAAAAAAAAAAAAGTAAACTTTTAGCATAATATTAAACTTCGCCTTAAATATCCAATTCATCCAAAAAAGAAAAAAAATGTACTATTTCAAACATTTCAATTACTTGTCGACGATTTAAATTTTTATAATTTTTTATTTATAAAAAATTTGTAAATAAAAATCAAATAAATTTGTAAATTTTAATAATAAATTGACGATATATTTTAACTTTAAAAATTAAATAATTTTTATATTCTTAAACTTTTTGTAATAAAAAAGAAATAACACTTATGTTTCTCTCTTACATCAAACCTATGTCACGCACTCCCGATTTTAAATTATTTCTTTTCAAATAAAGTATATTATAAGGGCGTAAATGGTACTTTAAAAATTAAATTTTATTAAACAAAAAACCTAAATAGAGAGGTATATAATATAAATCTCACCAAAAAAAAAAAAAAAGTTATTTATACACTATCAAAACATGCTGCATTTGTGCTTAGTTTATTGGTTGAGTGGATAAAACTTAAAAATATAAAAATACAAAGAGTTAAAGGAAATAAAATAAGGTGATCAAAAGTCAACTAAATCAATATGAAATTGTAAAATACTGTTTTATAACTCGTAAAATGTTAAACCATGCAATCTCTCGAAACATAATACAACCAATCTTGAGCTAGGGTTTGTTTCCAGCAAATTAGACTGAGATCCCCTCTAGTCTTAACTAATTTCTTTTGGATATATATCTTAATGTCAACAAATTATTATTTATACATAGTTTGGATCCTTTGCTTGATCCACTGAATTGATAAGATACTTTCTTATTTCAATATTCATCGATCATCTTCCACATTTGTTTGTGATAAGCATCAAATTTAAAATTAAATTAAATTATAATATATAACAAGAAACTCAAATTCAATATTTGAATATAAAATTACAAGAATTCAATAAGACTTAATATAATGTTCTTAGAAATCGATAAATATTTAATCTGTTGTCATCCAAATGTCAACTAAAATATGATAAATTGAGTCATAAAAAACGATGATGTGAAAGACTTTAGAAAATTTATACGCTAATTGATACTTAAACTTTTAATTCATATATAAGTATGAATTAGTTCATAGTTTTGATACAAATTGTTCCGTACGTTGAACATTCTTTCGATTTTAGCATGAAGAACATTTTATTATATCAATATTATTATTCTAGTATTTGATTATTTCGAACCCTATAACGTCAATGTTAATATTCTAATATTTGAGTTATTGACTTGATAAAGATTATTCATGCAAGTTATTTCTTTTAGTTGGAGGCTTGAAATCATTAGTGAAATTTGAGTTAGGCTTATCCAAGCTTATTCATTGAAATTCATTTTTAATTACTTAATTCATTAATTCTTAAACACCATATTTTTTTGGATTAATTATTTAGGTGGAAGCCAAACTTCCATAATATTACCATGTAAAATTGGGTAAATTTCATCTACCTCTTAAAATTTTACCCTAATCTAACTTTAATCCGTTAATTTTAAAAATGGACACTTAAATCCAAATAACTTAATACAATTAAAAATAGATAACCAAAAATGTGCAATAACAAAAATATTCAACTTTAAATTTTTCAGACTTATCATTTTTCATCTTCATTCACCTAAGCTATTACTTGAAGAATGCATAATAATATTCTTTAAATTTTTTTAAACTCCTAGATCATAATTTTTGCTAATAAACAATAAATAAACAAAAAAAATTTAAAAAAAATAACTTTTCAAAACCTAGTAGTTGTTTTTAGTATTTCTATTGTTGATTAGAGTATTTAAAGAACTCTAATAGGTAAAATAGTCTCAAAAATAAATTTTAACTGTTGACTTAACGGTTAAGTAAACGAGTGATGAACTTATCTTGCGAAATAGAAAAGTTTGAGACTGAGTATTTATTTTTTAAATTAATGGACTAAAATTGTATTACGATCAAACCTTAGAGAGATATATAGAATTTACCGAACAAAATTATAAATTATTGTGAGTTGACAAAAAATACTATGAACATATGTAGTCGGTTCTAAACTAGAAATGATCACATTATTAAAATTAATTTCTATATATCCTATTTCGTATAATAAAAATTTATCTTATTCTTTGAAATATTTCAATAAGAACAGACAAATTAAACAATTAAATAAAAAATAATAATTACAATATGTTAAATTTTATTTTAATTTAGTTTTGACTGAATCTAAATTGTTAAATTATGTTTACAATATCGGAGATTTAGAGTTGACAACAAGCAAGAAAATATTAGTCACATGAATGTGTGTGAGCTAGTGGCATTGGTGGGTGTCGAAACCAACAATAATAATTCCTACTCAAAATAGATTAAAACTGTAGTATAATTGAGTAGGGTCATTTCCCAAGAGATTGGTTAGATTTATTTTTCTGAAAAAGATTTAAAAAGAAAATATAATTGGGGGATTTGTGAAAATTAGATTAAAATATAAGCAAAGAAATAAAAATTGAGAGAGAATCAATATAATGAAAACATCTAACCAAAGGAATAATCTTAGAATGGGTTCAGGGAATTGATCATTGATGCAAAAATAAATTCTTTTAATCTTTACCAAATTGGTTATGGTTATTGGTACGACCTAACAACCTATCCCTCCTTACTTCTTCGATAATCAGGATACGATCTCTAATTATTTCTCTTGTCAGTTAAATAACCTTAGATACGATCTTAAGATTTAATTTACCAACAGCATTGAAAACTAGAGAGACTACCAATTCTAACTAACAAACACACATGTAGGTTCATTTAAGCTAGATTATATATCTTCTTAACAGAGAATCGAAATCCTATCTGAAATCAATTATGTTATTTACCACTTATATTAGAATGCCTAAACAATTACGGATTCAGGTTTCTAATTGGCGATATATTATCCTGACAATTGAACAAAGGACCCTTTTTGCACAATCAATCAAAACAATAATTTAAACAAGAACAGAAGACATATAAATAATAAAGATATAAAAGAACAATATAAAACTAATTAGATCTCACAATTCTTGAAGAACCCAAACTTTAATTATCCTTTGGCTAGACTAAAGATTTAGCAAGCCATAAATTCAAAGAAAAACACAAAAGAAAATAAAAATATATGAAGATTCAAGAATTCAGAATTCAGAATTATCTTCTCCCTAGCCACTCTTAGTCTATATATACTAAATGTCCTAGCTCCAGAATCTGTTTCCAAAGGAAAGTGCTCTGATTGAGTTTGATTACAATTAAACTTCTTTCCTTTTTCCACCACTTTGCATATCTCTTCTTTAATAATTAAAATCTTCCACTTGCCATCTTTGGACTGATTCAGTCAACTTCAACTACAAGTGATAGATCTTGACTTAAATTCCAAGATTTCTTCTGATTTTGTTATTTGAGCAGAATCTGCAGCTTTTAATCCATTTTGTCCATTTTCCTTCATTCACAATACAAAATAGAAAATATAAATCAAATCCAAAAATTAAGCATATAAAAGAATTTAAATCATGGGAAAATATGACAATTAATATGTATAATATGCAACTTATCAGGCATTGAAATCGCAAGGCTCCCTCGTGCCTCCATTCAACCAAATAATCGTATAGAGGTGAGTAAAATGATGAGTCCAAGATGATCATTGAAGTATGTAAGGTAGCCTTTAAAGAAGTTGATTTTTTTTTTCATTATCTTTCAATTGAAATTATATATCCTCCTGAGGAGAAGAATTCCACTTTTAACACTACAATACTAAGTGTTTGTCTTAGTTTAAAATAATATATATGGATTAATATCTAATATATTATCATCGAAGTTTTTTTATTCTATAAAAGATATTAGAATGATAACACATGTTTTATTTTATTTATTTTTTATTTTAAATATTTTTAAAAAATATATGTCATAATCATCACTCTACTTGTAAAATAAAAAATACTCCACGGACAATGTATTGAATAATTGTCCTATATATAAATTTGTATCTAATTTTGCCGACTGATCAAACTCTAGATAAGATTTTAGAAATTTGAATCCATAATAATGATATTATTTAATTTATTTAAGTTTAATTTTTAAATATTAATTTTTAAATATTTTCATACCTATCTAAGCTTGATGAGCAGAGTCGAATGTTGAACAAAATTTTTTAAATTATCAACATCTCTACTAATAAGTAGAACCACATTTTTCCTCTATAGATAATCAAATTCAACTTCTAATTATTGCCTTTTAAGTTAGTGGTAAAAAAAAAATACTTACCTTTAAAGAGGGGATGAACATAGTTTAAAATGAAATCATTAATTTTCCGTCCACTTCAAGACTAATTAAACATAGTCATAGATAAATTATATCAGTATATAATATATATATATATATATATATATATATATATATATATAATAAGAAAGTTATGATCCTCATGTATATTATATTATATTATATACATACACTCATACCGATTTTATTTTGTTAATGGAACTTTCTGGAATGGAAGAAAAATAGGATCATGATGATCACAAATTTCCGTGAACCTGATCGAATTGAGCTTCCCTTTCGATTATTTTGCGTGCCTTGCGCATTTATAATCTAATTCACACTGTCATCACACGGGCTGCCGTCTCTTGACATGGAATGGAAGCAAAAAGAGGCGAGGTACGCCCTAATGCATTTTAATTATCATGAAAAAGATATTAAAGTAAAAAAAAAAAATTACATATGTTAAGATTAAATTGGGAATATATAAAAATATAAAAAAAAATTATATTATCTATTATCGATTGATTTTATATTAAATGTTTATCATAATTTAACATTATATTAGAACATATCTTATTTTTGTTCATTGTCTCTTTGATAGATTTATTATGCTAATTACGCTTGAAATTCATGCTTTGAATGGAGTTTGTTGTTCATTTTGTGTCTACATGTAAATTTTATGCCATCTGTGATAGATTTATTACACTTGCAATGTAAAGTTCATGTTACATTTAAAGGAAGTATTACAATAAAATTAAAAGAAATTTCAAATCTAATAAATTGACGGTAACTTGAAAGGATAAATAAAACATTTATTTCACTTATTATCAATTATTCTAAATTCAATACTCATCTAAAACTTAACAAAAAACGACAAAGCTAAAAAAGCTAATACCCTCAACCAAACCAAACAAAGTTGCTCGAGTAATCATAATAGAAATAACGCGTCATAGCCCTTCACAAGAATTTAAGATAACAATGGCTGCATCATCAAATAATTAAAAGGCACGGTGAAACTTTTACTCAAGATATGTTATGATTACAATTTGATTGTTTTATATTAAGATAACTTAAAAGAATATGAAGTGTTGTTATTTTATTGGTATTTAAAATACTCATTTTTAAAGAACATCCTAATATAAATTATTTTCATCCTAAAAAATAAGTTTTTATGCATTATTAAAATAATGTTAACTCATATTATTAAAATGATACATAAATTCATTTTCATCGAACCATTTATCATTAATTTAGTTAACTCACATTAATTGTTATGATTTAAAATAAACAATTAACATATAAAAAATAATAATAATTAAATATTATCTTAAAAAATATATAAAAAAAAAAGAAAAATTAATTTCGATAAAAACCAAAGCGTAATCTATAAAACTTAATTATAGTAAATATTTATACCAATCCAGTGGTAACAGGCTAGCATTAGCTCAAATTTTGAATCTTTCCCGCAAGCCAATCTAATTGAGCAATTATCTTAACTAGCAAGTCAGAAAAACAAGTAGATGTAGACTTTAGTGGTGTAATAACTAGTACATTGCCTTTGTAATTTCATGGAGCAGCAGGGTAGTTGAAAAGAATTTGTTAACGAAACTGACATTTCGAAAGAATTTTCGTGGCACTCATATCTTAACTAGGTTGTCTCACGTCTGTCATGGAAACATTAGATTATACATAGTAATCCTAATCCGCCACACGTTGGATTCGTCTATGCAAATTATCAACGGTCCAATTCAGTTTCCAGGACATCTCTTTGTATCCAATAAAAACCCAACGCCAATCTTCTGTTTTCAGCTTGTCAACCAAGAAAAGCACAACTTGAAAACGTTGAGAAAAGGAGAGAGAGAGAGAGAGAGAGAAACCAAGAAAACTAAAAGAAGCAATGAAGCTAGTTTGGTCTCCGGAGACAGCATCCAAGGCTTATATTGATACTGTTAAATCTGTAAGCATAACAACGACTTCAATTCTGAATTCTAATGGTGTTTTCTTTTTGGTTTTTCATTTGATCAATCAGTTCTCTTTTTCTTGCTTCGGGTTTGCAGTGTGAACTTTATCATGAATCTGGTGTAGCAGAGCTTGTTTCAGCCATGGCTGCAGGCTGGAACGCGAAATTCATATTGGAGACGTGGTCACAGGGCGGAGCTACCGCAACAAGCATTGGCCTGGCGATTGCTAGCAGCCATACAGAAGGAAGACACGTATGCATAGTCCCTGATGAAAGATCGAGATTACAATACGTTCATGCTCTGGAAGACGCTGGCTTGTCGCCAGAAGTTATTGTCGGAGAACCTGAGGAGGTCATGAACGGATTAAGTGGCATAGATTTCATGGTGGTGGATAGCCAGCGAAATGACTTTTCCAGGGTATTAAGGCTGGCAAAACTCAGTAACAGGGGAGCAGTTCTGGTATGCAAGAACGCTAATTCCAAAAATGCTTCAGGTTTCGGATGGAGAAGTGTTATTAACGATGTATCACGCCGGCTAGTGCGTTCTGTGTTTCTTCCGGTAGGGAAAGGCTTGGATATTGCACACGTAGCAGCCAGTGGAGGAAATTCAGGTTCAGGCAAAGGCGAAAGGCGGTGGATCAAGCATGTTGATCGACAATCAGGGGAAGAACATGTCATAAGAAAGTAGAATTATCTCCTGCAAAAATGGAGAATACATTGTAGATTTTTCAACTTCTTTGTTCTTGAGTTGTACAGGAATTTTGAACCTGAAAACTATTTAGAAGAACATTCCAATCACCTGATTGAATCAATTACTAATAGTTTCGAGAAGATTTGACCATGTTTTCTACTTTCCTTAATCTATTTCTCATTCCATTTTTTTTCTTTCTTTTAGGCAACAAATATTTTTCTTCTTTTAGCACCCAATGTTTAACCAGTTCTTCTTCTTCTTCAATTTCATTGCGAGAATTCAAGAATCTCAACCTTGTTTCCTACATGAACCAGCTGAATTTGAATAAGCAAGCATGTAGGTTCAGACTTTTTAATTGATATTTTCCACTTGACAAAATTACTTGCAAAAACCCTGTGACCGTAAATCCTCAGAATACCATTAGATATGAGTGCCAGGGACAAACATAAACTTGTAATCAAAACTTTTGGATGTTATATCTATAAGAATGATGTGCCTCGGCCGCCTATAGTGGACCAATGGTTATTTTACATCGAGAGTAGTTCTTTTGCGCAACCCAATAGAAATAATTTTAACTAGAAATATGGGCAAAACACTTCTCCAAGCTCCCTTCTAGCTGCCTATTCCCTTTGCTGCTTTGATGATCTTCAGACACTATAAACCTATTAAAGTTATGACACCCTAGTTTAGTCCCAGCTGTCCCGACTTCTTCTAAATGCTTTCTTGTCTGAAAGGGCCTTCTTGCTTTTAAGGCGCTTTTGCTCCCCAATTGCAGCCCTGTAAGTTCATCAAAACACAAATAAATTGCAATCCAGAGCCATTCAAAAGTAAAATCTTTGAAAAAAATCTCAAATATTGCCTCCAAAATAAGACAGGTAAAGGAGCTGGAGGTGTCCATTCGTTAAAGTGGTGAACTATTACATCTTTGCAATTTTCTTCTTCTGCTCTTCAGATGGGGGTGGTGGCACATAAGCAGCAGCATCAATGATTGCCTGTTTGGTTCAAGCAAAAGGACAACAAGATGATTAAGTAATCAACATATCCAGGAATCAAAAGACCAACAGCATATCATACAATTCCAAACATATAACACAATAGCAAACCAGATATGATCAATTGCAACTTTGATGCGTAAAAATCAAATGGTAGGCATGAATTAGATAATAGCAGCGAATTATAATTGCTAAAGAGAGAGAGAGAGAGGGTATTTCAGCACCTGTAGCTTTGCCAGAGCATCATCAATGTTTCCCCTGAAAAAATATAACTCAAATAAATTACATATTAACTCATTAAAAGAAAATTGAAGAACAAAAAAGAAACAAGAGAGAGAAACAAACTTCTGAGTCCTAGTTTTTGTTGAAGAAATCACAATTTCTCCATCCTTGTTTATCCGATTTTTTTCCTGTTCATAAATAAAATAGTGTCAAGGTCACTGAAACCGAAAGATGAGAATAACCAGATCTATGGAAATTTAAACTGCAAGCGAATGCAAAATCTAGGGTCAGTACAAACAGGTGGATTTAGCATAATTTGGTTTAAACTCCCTGGTGGAAGACTCCAATTCATAGTAGTAGGACCAGTGTCATCTCTCATGTCTGCAGAGCAACAATAGTACTCAAAACTCAAGTAATTCCATCCACATTAATGCTATTTTTAGTTCATTTACTTATTTCAATTTAATCTTAATAACTAACTATTAATATGATAGAAACTCAAGTTCAGAAGAGATTCCTAGAGAACCAAATCTCCCTTGCTCCCATTTCAGCCCATGTAGCATGATCTTCTTCTCGCAGCTCTTATGGCCTCCACTCATATCTTCTCAACTTCATTGTACATTTAACACGTTCCCAATATTGGACATCACCAAAAATACCATTTAAGTTCCATTAAATAATCCTGTATTAGCTATGGACTTCACCTTTTTATGTTGGTTTTCTTCACTTGGCAAAAAAATTATAAGATACAAGCTACATTGCATGTTGATACTAGAATAACTGCACTAAAAGGACAAGCATACTAAATTTATTAGACGGGTCACAAGGGAACAAAGAAAGGCAGAGAACATGATAGCTGCAAAATTCTGCTAGTCTTGGCAAAACATTGTTTAAAATGTTCTCCATCTTTAACCATGACATGTTTTATTAGAGCTTTATTTCTCAATCCTTAATATGTGAAATTTAAACAATTTACAATCAATCTGTTGTATCTCTATAAAGACATTTCAGTTCTTGTCTCTAAGGAAAATGTTTTCCAAAATCATAATTTTTTTTTTTTTTTTTTAAAAGAAGCAAATAGCAGATGGCATCAACAAACCAGTTGCATGATCCTCTCTCTGATCCTGTCACTTAGCCAATAAGCAGTTTTTACATTGAAGCGCATGTCCACCTTGGTGTTGACTGCACAATTAGCAACAAGAAAAAATCTACTATAAGCCTTAGCAGCCAGGGTTTAGGGTCTACAATGAAATGGACTCTGAAACACGGAGAGGTGCAATACCTTTGTTTACATTTTGACCTCCAGGGCCACCACTTCTGGCGAAATTCACGGTGACATGATCTGTGAAGAGTTTATAAGTGTAAAGGAAGGGAATAATAAGCATATAAATTCAGCACAACGAGTCCTAAATTGCCTCTTTAAACTATATTCGTTTCAGAAAAAAGATAGCAGCATTGTTGCAATAACTAGAGAAAAGGAAGAGTGAAACCAGAAAGCAAATTTAGCCGGTTAGTACTTAGTACCCAGAGTGATTTGAGGGGTGGGCTCATTCCCGGCAGAGCTGGCTCGCTCTTCTGCTTCCTGTAGGAGCTGTTGTACTTGCGAGAGACGAGCAGACACTTTTCTATCGACGGTGTCGTTCGATGCCGCGCATCGAATCCGACTGAAATTGATTCCACGGCTGGGAGTCACTCGGATGGTCGACCCACATGAACGCGAAAGAAACCCACCAGCCGAGGATGATAAAGAAACGGATGATAGCGGAGAATGATGAAGGATTTCTTTCAGAATCAGGCTTGCACTTGTTCTAACAACTGCCATTTTGATTCCGCTAGAATTTCAAACCCTAAAATTAAAGTTTAAAGTTTACTTGAGAACATGTAGAGCGGGTGTTTTCATCGTTCGATGTGGTTTTATATCATAATTTTTGGTGGTTCAAAAAGCTTCGGCCATTCTCCCAGGTTGGGAAATTGGGACTCGGATTTTGGAGCATCTAGTGAAATCGGAGGTGAGAGATCTTTTACGCTGAGCTCCCATTGAATCGTGACCATTCAATTGATCCATCCCAAGGGTCACCCGAATGGGTGGCCTAGGTTGAGTTTCTTGTGATGTAGCCTTTCACGTGGCGCATGCAAATTGGCAAAGAACGTCTTGCCCAATTCCACTCAACCAGTGGCCGATATAAGATCAAGATTCGCAAAACAACGTTATTGAACAAAGACAGCCCAAAAACCCCAAATTTGGGGTTCCCATTTAACTTCCTTGTTCAATATTTGATGTTCTGTCCTTTCGGTAGCGGTAGGTAGAACAAGGATGAAGAGACCATGAAGACATCCACAAAATAACATTGCAAAAACGTTTAAATTCAGCACAAACTTAACAAAAGCATAAGCGAGAAACCAAGAACTTGGCAATCATCTCTTCTTGCAAGTTTTATATACTGAAAACTCGAGATTATAATGCGACATACGTAATGCTTCGAAGGGCATGGTTGGTAGTAATTGTCTAAGCCTCTCTACATTAACCACCTCAAAGGCAAAAGGTCTGTCACGACAGACACGTGGAGTAATATGTAACTGAAGAGCTGAAAACCAAGGGGTAAACCAAAGCTCTAAATTAGAAAACATGGCTATGGCCAAGCATAGAATACTGTATGAGAAAAGGCAAATGCCCTTTTCCGACACAAGATACACTCAGTGCCTTCCAACTGTGTCCCTTCGCTTCCCTTGCGAGTTGGAACTCTTATCTCTAAAATCTGTAGAACCTTTCATCCTCGTAGACTGCTGGCTGCGTGATGGCCCTGCCCCGTCTCTGGCATCCTGCGTCACTCTCCCTGACTGCTGAGAACGCTCGGTAGAAGGAAGGGCCCATCCTCCCCGACCTGCCTGCCCATTCTCTCCACCGTTGCCAGTCCCTGAGACAAAAATTGCAGCTACAAATATGATTTCATGTTGAAAGACGTAAAAAACCATTGCCAAAGAGTAAGATTCTACTGCAACATACTAAGTACCACCCTGGCACCCTCACACATCCACTATCAAACCGGTTTTATGCGAAAATTTGTTTCAAAACCAAACAATAATGTGGAATGTGACTGAAACATTAACAAAGATAAGAAGGGGAAACAGGTATTGCTTTTTCCAGAGAACAAATGATGCAAAATAACAAGGAAAAAAACATATCTAAAGCGTAGCACAACAAATCTTACCTATGCTATCATGGCCATTAAAACTCGCAGACCAGCCAGGCAAATACTTTTGGGCATTTCCATTCCAAGATTCTTCAAAACCAGCAAGCTCATCTGGAAAAGTTGCCAATTCAAAACAGTTACTTTAACTGCTGAGAACTAGTTAATATACCTCTATCAACAAGCATAACATAGCAAACTTTCGCATAAATATGTGCTTACCTTCATTCAAATTGTGCAAGGTTTGCGTCATATCCACCCTACCGTCTGAATTCAGCTTTCTAGAGACTGAATGACCCTACAACAAAAGTTCTCATCATAAAAACTCTACAATCAGACTCAAGACCAATAACATAATGCGGAAAAAAGTAGATTGACCAAGAAACAAAATTTGAAAGCTACCTTGTTGTAAAGTCCCCTAGAAACGCGATGGCTTGCTTGACGAGCGGCTGTGTCAGCTTCTTTGCTTTCTTCAAAGGTAATCTATTCCATAATAGAGAAATGTAAAACACAAAGGGCTTACTAATGAACACGTCTTTAAACATCCAAATTACTTACCCCATCACTTCCAGTTCTCCTTGTTTTGGATGAAGTATAGTAAGCTCCATTAGCACCACCATGAGTGACAGTGGAGCTCTGAAAAGTAAAGCTATGTGTTTGAGGCTGTTGCTGTTGTCTATGATATGAATTACTGTAACCATTCGTATACTGCAAATGCCTGTTCCTTCTCTCAGACTGCCCAGTTTCATCATCTGGAACCTCAACATAAGGTTCATCATTTGACCTACCATGCTTTCTAGGATTTTCTTTAATCTCTTTATCTGCTGCTTCTTTTTCATCATCAGAATTTAATTCTTGGATAATCGGGCCCCTTGGTATATTTGGCTCCGGGGCCTGATGCTCAATAAACCCAGTTGGACGCATATCCGCAAAAGGACTTTGGCCGGGGCCAAAGAAGCTTGATTCAAACATGCTTCCGAAGGGACGCGTGAAGAAAGGATCATCAAAAGGGTCCCTTCCTCCAAAGAAATTGGAGAGTAAACTTCTAGGACCACCAAAGCCTCCAAAACCACCAAAGGGGTCACCAAAATCAAAGAAAGGATCCCTTCCACCTCTGCCTCCCTGCATTTCTGATACCCCTAAACTCTGAAAAGAAGATCCCCATAAAACATCAACTTTTAGACCACCAAAAAGTGAAACAAACATTTTTTTTTCTTTTTTACTTAGATAACATAAATCATTCTAAATTTAATGATTTTTCTAAGCGATTATACAACAAATAAAGCAACATAAGCAATTCTACTACAAGTTTATAATTTATTACATATTTAAATAAATAATTAAAAAAAAAAAGCGATCCCATCACATTTCAGAAGCGAGGATCAATCAAAAACCTAAAACAATAGAAGAAAATTTTAACATAAAACATCAATCAAAGACAATAAATGCTTAAAAAATGAATGATGCAGTTTTTTATTTTCTAAAAAAAAAAAAAAGAATTATGCATGAAACAATCGCTAAAATAAAGTAATCACTGATTGGAATGTGATCATCGTAACATTTGCGCTTATCAATGAAAATTAAACCTTAAAAAATGGAAAGAGAATGACAGTACCTTGAAAAAGAAGGGAAATCGAGGCAAAATTTAGGAGGAACGAAGACCTAATTGCTCTGATGATTGATCGAAATGTGGGTTTGGAAGGGTATTTTCAGTTGTCTCTGATTTTATGTGGGATGATAAACCGCCTTTTTGCAAGAAAGAGAATGGAAGGCTCTAGTAGGTGCGAGAGTTTTACGGAATATTTAATGCCGTGTTAGACTACTATAAATTAGTGAGCACTTTTATTCTTTTATAAAAAATAATAATAAAAAACCTTAATAAATTAATAAATTTTTTAATTACATATTTTGTTAATTTTTTCTATTTACTTATTCCATTAAACAATTCTACTTAACTGTTGCGTCATTTAATAAAATAGCAAAAATGTTTTTGAAGATCTATATGATTTATCATAAATTAAATTGGACGATAGAAAAAAATTATAAATTACTGATTTTTAAATATTTATATGAGTTATACTACTAAAAATAAAAGGATTTATATTATGTATTATCAACATATAAAATTTATACATTAACATTGGAATTACTGACATATTATTAATTAAAAATTTTAAAAATATTTATTTAATAAATTTTTATGTTAAAATTTTTATTAAAAAAAAGGAATAAATTGACTTGTTATCATTGCATCAAAAATTAAATAATTTTTCTTGTCAAGTCCGGAAATAATTTGAGGTGATGGGCCGAGAAATTTTGTAAGCGGACTCGGACCAGCAGCAACGGATAAGGTGAAGATAGATGGGTTTTGTGGTTTCAGTTTCTTACTGGGCCTAGCCTAAGCTAGCCTTGAAATGCCAACATGTAATCCATTTGCTATTTGGTACCAGGCACCCATACCGCGTCTCCCTTGTTAAAGCATCAAAATAAGTATCCTTGGTATTTTTTTATTTTTTTTTGGTTGTTGTTTACTTTTATTTTCAAAGATAAGTTAAGACAAGTAATCCAAATGCATATAAGCATTTAATTTAATGATAAATGTAAACTTGAGTTCCAATCTTTCATTTTAGATAAAAAAATTAACATTTCAAAATTTAGAATAATAATGTTTAAATTTACTTTTAAAATAGAAAAAAATGTTTGAATCATTATTACATTGAATTTTTTTAATATAAAATTATCAATTTATATATTTAATTGCAAATATTGGTCCCTTTAGTGGAACTCTTTTCCTCATAGATGACATATGGATACCCATTACACCACTTAAATATGGTAATTCATGTTAGTGATTTGTTTTCTATGAACATGTTAAATATAATTTGTAATTTATATTATATTTATATATAATTTTTATTAAATTTTAATTCATATAATATTTATATTTTATATTCACATTATTTTCATATTATATAACTCTTATCATATTCAAATTTTGTAAGTCTTTTTGAAACTTTGCTCACTACATTATGTAATTATTGAAAATTGTACCAAAAGTTACGATCAGTCTATTAAGGCTCAGTTTGGTTTGAGGTTTCGCTCCAGTTTATTGTTACGGTAAAATGGAGGAAGAAAAAGATAAAAAAATGTGGGGAGTAAAATTATTTTTTTTATTTTTAATTTATAATTTTTTATTAAATTTAAATAATAATTTTTTTTCAATTTTATAAAAAATGATATCACCATTTATTCAAATTAGATCTAAAATATGTTGCATTTAAGAGCAAACTCACTACAACCAGAAATTGTTCTATAATTGCAATAACAAACGGGATAGTTCTTCAATAATTAACCATTCTACTACAAATCAAATTCGATCTTCAAAATTTTCAGTGTCAACCAAATCAACAGGTAGAACTCTTGGCGAAGTGGTCAGGACTTGAAATACTTCCTAGTTCCAACCGACATATTCACTGGCAAAAAACCGTACCGGTCAGGCAGCGGAAATCAGCTTCAGATCAGCCCCGTGCAGACAAAAAGGGACACGCACAAGTGATCCTATAGAAAAGCAAAAACGGAGGACACATCACCCATGTCAGCATTCGAGACATTGCTGGAGCCTGGCAGCCAGGCGCCACTGTCGTCAGCCTAGCCAGCCACCAGCCAGGCCAAGGATAAGGACCACTCTCTCTCTCTCTCTCGGCGCCATTGTCCCATTTATTACCCTCACATGCAAGCCTGACCAGGTCCACGGGAGGTAGGTTCGAGGGCCACCCAAGTGAAAGAGAGAGATTTATCTGTGTGGAATCAAAATTAATGCAAGTTGTTGAGAATTTGCCGATTGAGAAGATAGGGGAATTTAAGACGGTCTTAAATGCGACACCTTCTTCACGTATATTGTAATAAATGTTTGAGGTTGATGTTTACTGTTTTAGAAATAAATGTTTGAGGTTGATGTTTACTGTTTTAGACCTTTCTCGTTCTATTTGAGAAGATTACTTACATTTCTATTTGCCTTTTATATATATATATATATATATATATATATATATATCGGTCCAATAAAGAAGTTTTCCTCGACCTTAATAATTTCAAAAGTGTCAGAAATTTTACAATATCAGATTTATTATAAGTTTAATAGATTTTATATTTATTGATTTAAAATTTATATATATTTTTATATATTTATATTTATTATCATAAATTTATATTTATTTTCATATATTTAAATTTATCTTTATATATTTATATTAATTATGATATGTTTATATTTATTGACTTTAAATTTATATTTATTTTTTTAAACAAAAAAACATAAAATAAACTAATTTTACAAAAAATTAACTTTACTTTAAAATTCCTCTTGTTTTCCTGCTGTTTCTTTGCAACAAACCAAATTAGAATGAACAGTGTGTTAGTTTTCTTACTAGTTGAGAACCGAAAATGATTAAGCTTTTGTTTTTTGTCATTATTTTTAAGGAAGTTGGTGAGCACCTAACTAATTAGTTGGTGCCTGACTTCACAAAAGCACCATAACATGACTGAAAAAGTGGCACTGCCGCTTTACATTGACAGACCGGTTACTTTTAAATGCATTATATAATAAATTTATATTGTTCGCAAGAGTATTTTATCGAGGGAAAACTAAAATTCAATTTTAAGTTTTGAATAAAATAGTCATATCATTAACTTTTTATTGCTACTCTTCCGTGGAGGATGAGGGTATCTCGATAGTTCATTACTAAGCAACATACCGAGATCAAAGATTATTAGGATCCGTTTGGATTCAAATGGGTCATGATGTGGTATATTGAATTTTTTTATCATATTTTATTTATAATTTTGTTTTTTTTTTATTTTTTAAATTTTATTATAATATTTATAATAATTATTTTATTATTTATTTTATTATTATCATCTATACAATTAAATCTAAAAGTATTATCATTTAATATTAATTTTATTATTATCATTATTTTTAATCTCATTAAAATCAATTTTAATAAATTATACTGTCAATATAAACTAACTTTTAATTAGATTATTCATATATTCTTTTAACACAATCAATATTTTCTGGTATGTAAAAAGATAATTGTACTCTCTTATTCCAAAAGTGCAAACTTTGTCAATTTAAAATTTTAATTTCAATTCTTTACATAAAAACTTTTTTTATTAAAAAAAAAAAACTAAAAAACTTGAATTTAATTAAATCTGCTATTCTCGATCTTCACCCACTCCAACTACTTAGGTTTAACCACCATCGTGCCAACTCTTCTAGTATGTATTGGTTTGTTATAGCCATTTTCAGGATCTTTCTACTTCAACAAGTACTGTTAAAACTTAAATCGATATAATGTCCTTATTTTCTGAAAGAATTGGAATGGACCAGTCAGGCCCTGACCAACCTGTGTTGTTGTGGGTTAACTAAAGGAGTAATAACCAATAAACAGTTGAAAATGGAAAATTTGATCTAAACGCCACAGTGCACCGCTCTCCAAGGAAACCCCCTTAAAGCTGATCTTTGCCTTGCGTATTGGATATTCCCCCTGCGCGTTCGGCAGGGCAAATCTCGTTGCATGCTCTGTTTCTTGCATTTTTTTTTTTTTTTTTATAATAAAAATGGGTGGCATGGGCCCCTTTGGGACCCTGACCATGACTTGATTTAGAATTGTTCTATACCCGAAATTGCTATTTTCGTTTTTCTGATGTAGTTATAGTGGCGAGCAGAAGTAGTAACTTAAATCTTTGGTAATAAAGACAAAAGACTATTTGAATTTTGGGTTTCATCGTAAGGACAAATTTTAATTGCTCTTGTTGAGTGAGAAATGATGTTAAAGTTAATTTTTCGGTTAGACGCTCAAAAAAAAAAAAACAAAATTCATTACTTAAGAGATTTTATAAAAAAATTATAAATTTACTGTTTTAACAATTGCTTTTTATGTAATAAAAAAATATTTATTGTTCAAAAAGAACATTTGAGAGAAAAAAGGATTAAATTTGGCAATAACATTAATCATGGCTTCTATCAAGACCGATTCAGGGTGGAAGCAGTGGGAGCAGCTGCCCCCACTCAAATCTTAAATTAAATATGATTTATTAGTAGAATATTCAAAATTTTAATGATATTTTTATTTTGTCTCAACTAACGTCTCAAAAAAATAAATAAATATTAGAAACAATTCAAAATTTTTCTACCAAATTATAAAAGGAACATTTAAATATTTAAAAGTATATAAACGTATTAACAAAACAAAAGAAATAATTGAGTAAATAGTGATTCACAATGTAAATATAAAATTTTGTTAGTAGTTACTATAATAATTCTCTAGACATTAGTTGATATTAGGTTCAAAAATAAATTCAAAAAGTTAAGAAGACTCTAGAAAGAAAGAAAATTTTAATGAAAAAAAAAAAGATTTACTTGTTAGGAATCAAACAATTAAGTAAAAGAAACAAAATTTATAAAAAAGGAAATGTTAATCATTTTAGTGTAAATACTAAAATAAGTTTTATATAAGAAAAACTAAATATACATTTTTTTTATTTTTTCCATCTTAATATGATCAAGTAAACCTTATTTCATAATTTCAATTTTTTGTTTGAATATTTAATTTAGATTCATTTTGATAACAGGATAAAAAAATTAATATTTTATGAAGTTATTTTTTTTTATTTTTTTTAAAGTTATGTGACAAATTTATTACTTTGTAGACAATATAAAAAATGTCAAAAATATATTTGCAAATAGTTTTTTATATAAAAATTATCTTTCATAATTTTATTTTTAATTTTTTATATAAATATTTTATTATTTTATACTTTTAAAAGTATTTGATGGTACGTTTAATAAAATTAATTTAAAATTATAATAATTGTAAATAAAATAGTGATAATAAATTTTACTTAAAAAATTGTCTCCGGTGATTATAAATACTCGATCCGTCGAGGTTTCTATGATTATGGGACTGGTGGTGCACCATTACTTTCAATTGCTAGCAGAGCTCCATGATTACAACTAAAAGTTCGGTAATTTGTCTATACGGAAGTAGCAAGAGAGGTTGTTCCTATCATATTCATGCGTGGTGACAAAGCTTTAGACATTGCCGCTATTGCTATGATCACTTAGACGCGCGGCTATAAGCCTTAATTCGTTATTTTGGGTGAATGCTTGATCACAGCTAAGGATGCCATAAAAATGAGATTGGACTCTAGACATATCCATGTCCTTGTCTTTAATAGTTATAAATCTTAATCTCTGTAAAGCCTTCAATTTCCTAATTAATTCCAGGATAAATGTTGATCGAATATTTGAAAGTGATAGCTTATTAAACGTGGGAGAATCCACACATAAAAAAAAAAGTAGGGTTAATCCTAAAATTTTAAGTTTTTGATAAATGTTAAATCTGTATTATATATATAAATATTTAGTTAAAATAATTTCTAAAGTGATGTTATTTTATTTTTTAAAATATTAATTTTTTGTGGTTTTTATATTTAAGGTAAATCTCTCTATTATTGTTAATTGATTTTTAAGTTTAATACTTAATATGATATCAAATCTCATGTTATGTTCTATAATTTTGAATTATTTGATGATTTCTATCAATAATAGACTTACAATAATTTTTAAAATTGTTATGCCGCAAACTCTTTTATTTCCATTTATATGTGATGAAGACGTTATTTCACATCTATTAAATATTGAATTTTTTATGATTTTATATTTGTGATTTGATAAATATTTGTTAATAAAAAATAAGAATTATTATTTAATATACTGAATTTTTAAACTCCATAAATATTAAGATGATGACACATATGTTATTTTATTTATTTTTATTTTTCAAATATTGATTAAAAGGTTCTATATTATTATTTTAACTTTGGTTTTGAAATTTAAAAATTCTAATAATTGTGGATTAGATAACAATATTGAAAAATTAATAAATAAAGCTAAGAGAAAAAAAAAGAAAATTATCTTGAAAAAATTGTGCTATAATTTATTCAGAGTTTTTTATTTGTATTTTACCATAAAACTATTCATCATGAAAGATGAAATAGGATATTTATTTAAAAATAATATTTTTTGATGCAAGACTTTGAGTATTTGATAACCACTTTAGATATGTTTAAATTTAGAGTTGAACCGCGTCGAATATCATTTTAAAAATTGCTTTCTCAATGATACATGATTCATTCATAAAATTTGAATTTAAAATTTTTTTACTTAAAAGATATAAATTTATTTCATTTAGATTAATAGATGTTGATTAAAAAATAATATTTTAAATCCTACATGGAGGTAGGAATTTTTTTTTTCTAGTTTAATTCTGCATAGTTTGCTTATTTCTTTGAACTTTATACTTTTTACAATCTCATTAACAGTTGTTTCTGACGTGGTTCAAGGGCCAAGGACAGGGATTTTTTTTTTTGGGTGAATAAAAGGACAGGGATTTTCATGCACAAAAATCTAATATAAGCAATGTTATGCACTGTCTATTTCCTTTGACCGCGCATAGTAACATAACATCTCTCTCCTTCACGCCTCAGATTCACAACCATCAAGCATGATTAATACAACACGACGAAAATCGAAAATGAAAGCCAACGATAAATCAGAGTTGAAAGTGTGAATTCTTAAAGATAATATCAATGCATTAACTTTAACTCCATCAATCATGGTTCTCAGTTAAAACCAAATAAAAGAAACCGAAATGTCAGATAACAAAACCTGAAACCATGGCTCCTCCGCCTTCGTCTTCGTCTTCTTCATGTTCTCCTTCTTCCTCAAAATCCCCTCCTCCTCCTCCTCCTCCACCTCACCAATCCCCTTTTTTTACTCCTGTAAGTTATTTTATAGTTCTGGTTTTCCTTTTGTTTCCCGAGAAACAAAGTACTAGAATGCGTAGTTAAAATGGGTACTTTTGTTTTTGGGTAATTTTTAAAGCTCACCATCGGTTTGGCTGATGAAAAAGTTTCGTTTTTTTTGCTTTTTCCTTGTTTTGTCTAACAGATTCAAGAATGTGAAAGGGAGGAACAGGAAGATGCTACCCCAAGTGTAAACACGGACAAAGGGATGGCGCCAAAGCACCTCCCAACGCCCCTCCACGACAAGAACATTGGGAAAGCCAACACCAGGAAGCGTCAGGAATCTGGGGAAAGTGGCGGTGGAGATGGTTCAGTTTCTTGCAACAAGTGCAGGCCACACTCTAGGGAGAAGATCTCCGTTGTTCCTTTGGACAACAATGGAGTTCACAAGCACTCCTTTTCCATGGCAAGTCCTAATGGGATTTTCAAGTCCATTTTCCATTCTTTAACAAGAAAGAGTCCGAAATCAACTGATATTTCTACAGCCAGAGATGAGCAGTGGAAAACTGCTGTTGCTGAACTGTCACACAAGCTTATTCAAGCTACAAGGAAGAGAGATGAAGCGTTGCTGGAAGCATCGAAGTTGAAATATTCCATGGCTGAGCTTGAGAAGAAGCTTAACAAGCTTGAAGTTTACTGTCATAATCTGAAGTCTGGTCTGGATGAATACAACAGCAACTCTCCTTATAGAATTGGTAAAGGTCATAATATTCAGCAATTGAAGAATCAAGATGGAGTTATTGGAGCGAATGAAAAAGTGATTAAACAATTCCTGGTATCTGTCTCTGAAGCAAGGTCTTCAATCAGGCTTTTAAGTAGATCACTCACCATGCAATTAAGGCACATGAGTAGCAAAGTTTATGAGAGAATATCTGTGCTTTTACAGCCTTATGATATGAAGATTTCTTACTCGAAGAACCCCAAAAGCATTCTTCTTTACCTCGAAGCTTTACTGAACAAGGCTTTCTTCGAAGATTTTGAATCAATTGGGTTTCAGAAGAATGCAGTGAACCAAATACTGAACCCTATTGATCGTTGTGAAGCCAATTACAGGTCATTCAATGATTTACAAGGCTTAACATGGGAGGAGGTTCTGAATAAGGGGACAAGGCATTTCAGTGAGGAGTTCAGCAAGTTCTGTGACAGGAAAATGAGTGAAATTGTAGCCATGTTGGCGTGGAACAGAGCTTGGCCTGAGCCATTGTTGCAAGCCTTTTTTGGTGCGTCAAAGAGCGTGTGGTTGGTGCACCTTTTGGCCAACTCGGTGCACCCTGGTTTGCCGATCTTCAGAGTGGATAAGGGGGTAACCTTTGATTCAATATACATGGAGGATATGGGTGGAGAAAGAGCCAAAAAATTGGTTCCAAGCCTGGTTCGGATAATGATCACACCGGGGTTCTATGTCTATGGCAATGTTGTCAAGTGCAAAGTCATTTGCAGGTATTACAACAATCTAGATGGTAACCCATCTCCTTAGTGTTTAATCCTAAATAGATTGAACTAAAATTGAAATCCCTTTGATTTCTTTTGCACTTTGTAATATTTTGGTGCTAGTTTACATCTGATAAATGGGTGTTAATCAAGACTACTTTTGAGTTTTTTGGGATTGGGATATATATAATATTTTCCCCACAGTCGAGGGTTAGGGAATTCTTGGATTAAAGAAAAGAATTGGCATTTTCTTCTCTTTGTTTTACTCTTTTTTTTACCAATTTTCTCCAATAGTGGGACTTGACTATGTGGATAGAATTGTCCCAAGAAGTACAAATGAAAGGGAAAGAAGAACAAAAACCGAAACCTGTTGGATGCTTATCTTGTGAATGATTTTTGGATCTTCTGCTGTTTGCTCCTTATCATATGAGCAATTTGTTCTCGAACTCTCTTCTCCGCATTGAGGATATAAGTAATAGATCTGGTAATTTAAGTTTGTATTAAAATTTATGTTAACATATAAATATAAAATATAATTAATTGTTTCTAAAATTTTGTCAGCCTTGTGAGTATAGAATTAAGATACAATTTAACCTATAATTGTAATGTTTCTCTGGATATTTTAGTTTTGTTTAAGATTTTTTAATCTCAAAAAAGAAAAAAATATAATTATTAAGAATTGAAAGTGGAGGTGTCTTTTTGAGGGAAAAAAGGCCAGCAATAGAAATAATGGAGTGAAAGATGGGATAGGATAGGACCAAGAGTTGAGGACCACTCCACGTTTGAAGGAAATTGTCTTTAGTGATGCAGAGCAAAGGAACCAAGACTGAGTTTGATTATTCCCTGGTTTGGACATGTTTAGTTATTTTACTCTCTAGCTGTGACTTGGGTCAGTCTGTCCATGGTTTTGAATTATATATCAACTAGGTCAAGGTTTGAGTGTATATTAGTTACAGCGTGTTGTCTCGTTTTGACACTTTTACTTTATGTATGACAAATGTTTGTCTGCTTTTCTGAATAGTGGCATCCAGTAGCTTATTCTTGCAGGAGAGGAGAGAGTTTTTTTTTTTTTTTTTGTTTTGGTACATTTTTTTTTGTTTACATGAGGGAGCTTTTTTGGTCCTTCAGTCATTTGATTAAAATTAGATAAAGGCCTACTCAATGCAAAAAGTTCTCTTATGGTAAGATTCAGAGAAAGTATGCGCACATAATATTTCTTTTGTATTTACATAAAAATTATTTTTGTAACATGAATACTTGAAAGTGTCAATTGATGATATGTCCTGAGCTGGAATAAGCTCTCAACAAATGATTTTTTAGGCTCAAATGATTATGATTCGTTAATACATAGATGAAAAGAGACATTGAAAGTAATATTTGAGAAAAAGGAAACAATGGTGAATAAGAGGAGAAAGAATTCCTTTATATCTGACTACATTGATTTAAGATGTTTTTAAATCTCATAATAAGTGACATGATGATAGCTTAATCGTTATTCTTGCGTGCATTAAAGGAGGGAGATTGAATGTATAATTTTTTTATAGTATATATATATATATATATATATATATATATATCAAAATATCATCTATATATATAATCACACATTTCATGAATAATGAGCAACGTGAAACACGAGTTATTGGGTTTCCCATTGAGCATGTAAAAGCAAATAATAGAACTTGGAACTTACTTCTGTGGACATGTCGGCTGTGCAAGAAATAAGCGTTGACCTAATTGTTATTAATGCACCGAATATTTGTTTCTTTTTCTTTTATTTGTTTTTGTTGGGGGCTTTGAGGCTTACACGGCAAAGCTTATTATGAACAGCACCTAATAAGATGGTGTGAATACATGTATGGCTGGACTTCTGCCGCCAAGTCCAAGACTAGGGACCTCCTTTCTGTGGCCGAAAATATGGGCCCATTTCGGGCTTTTTTTTTTTGTTTCTTTTTTTATTTTTTCGATTAGACATTATAAACTTACACGATATTAATATTAATTAAAATAATTATATTTTTATCTTAAAAACATAAAAATTTTGTGAATTTAAAATTCAAATCTTTACATATTAAGACCATAGATTATAATTGAAAAAAAACTCACCTATTTAGCACTGTATAAGTCACCCTTACACAAATTGTGTGGGCTACATTATATTTAAAACTTTTAGTAAAACAATACAACTTGCATTTGCATATGCATTGTTATATATATACACACATAGCAACACAACATTATGTATTTTCCAAAGCCCAAATTCGAAACTTTTGGTGTTTTTATTTTGGACGGTGGTGTCAGTTACAAGTGTAATCGAGTCAAGCCGAATCGATACAGTGAAGTACTCGATTTGAAAATTCGATGTTCGATACTCGGCTCGCTTGATAGCTCGAGTAGCTCGACTCGATTAAAATCGAGTCGAATTCGAATTTTACTCGAGTCGAGTCCGAGTAACTTACAAGCATCACTGTATTACTTACACCCTTAATGCCAGTAAATTTTTCTTGAACAAACATTGTTCAACGCCCAATCCAAAACCAAATAACAAAAATTCATATGCAAATCATTCCTCACAGAGGGGAAAAAAAAGTCGAAGAAAAATATGAAATTTGAAAACCATTAGCTAAAGTAACGTACCATGTGACTAATTGACATTTTATTTATTTAATTTTTTATCACAAGGTGTTATCATATAAGTATGTGGCCAACTTTTTTTGCGTTTTGTAATTAACGCTAGTTTAACAAAAATTAATTTAATAAAAATTTAAATGTAAATTTTTTTATTATAAATCATTTTAATTTAAAAGTTATTACAAAAGAAAAATTTGATGTTTATATGATAGTTGTAAATCGAAATTTAGTTTTGACCGAAGGAAAGGAAAAAGGTTCAATGAAAAGAATTCATTTTCTAAACCCTTTATAAAACATGCATTGCCTTTTTAAAAGTGGGTTTAATTCTGTTCTTACGTTCATTTAATCATGCTTGAATCACAACTCTATTATTTTACTTGTACTTAATTAAGGTTTGGTTTAATATCGAGATTATATTTAAAAGCTAATTTTAACCTGATTTTAATGCTAAATGGTAAAAATACAACTTTTCGATTTTAAAGTTTTATTTACAAATTCAAAACAAATATTTTTTATAAAGGTGTTTTTTCAGTTAGCCACAATAATTTTCACTAGGAAAATAACATTATTATTTTCATATCTCTACACTTTTATTATCTTATGTATATTCTTTTGGACATTTTTTTTTTTTTGCAGTAATGTCAAATTTTTAAATTCTTAAATTTTATTCTTCTCAACACACTTGTAAATTATAATTTTTTTAATTCAGTTTGTTTCTAAATAATAATTTTTTTCTTCACTAATTCATAAAATTAACATCAAATACTATTATAGTTTGGATCAAATCTGAATACACCTTTACCCAATACAACTCCTCATTACATCCTATTTCAGAATTTATGTTTAGCCCCAGTAACAATGTTAAACTAAACTTGGGCATTACTTATAAACTAAACTAAACTTAAATTAGTGTTGTGGCGTCTAGCTCAATCGGTAGCGACCCACTCAATCGTATTGTCCGCTTTGGGTCTCGCCTTTACGGTCCCGTCCTCACGGTTTTATCGCGTCTTTAGAGGTTCGAACCAAAGACCTTAAAGTCATTGTTCTGACAGAGATGATAGCGTTTAGCTCAGCCGGTAGCGACTCACTCAACCGTATTGTCCGCTTTGGACCCCTCCTTTACGGCCCCGCCCTCACGGCTTTATCGAGTCTTTAGAGGTTCGAACCCATTGGTATCATCTCTGTCAGAACAAAGACTTTAAGGTCTTGGGTTCGAACTTATGAGGACGCGAAAGAAAAATCGTGAGGGCGGAGCCTGAGGGCAGGGCCTATCCTAGCTCAGCCGGTACGACCCACTCAACCGTATTATCCGCTTTGGGCTCCGCCTTTACGACCCCGCCCTCACGATTTTATCGCGTTTTCAAAAGTTCGAACCCAAAACCTTAAAGTCTTTGTTCCGACAAAGATGATACCAATTGTTCCTTTAGCGACCCACTCAACCGTATTGTCCACTTTGGGCTCCGCCTTTACGATCCCGCTCTCACGGTTTTATCGCATTTTCAAAGGTTCGAACCCAAAACCTTAAAGTTTTTGTTCTGACAAAGATGATACCAATTGTTTTACTAGAACAATTGGTATCATCTTTGTCAGAACAAAGACTTTAAAGTCTTGGGTTCGAACCTTTGAAGACGCGATAAAACCGTGAAAGCGGGACCGTAAAAACGAGACCCAAAACGAACAATACAATTGAGTGGATCGCTATCAACTGAATTAGGATATCACAACTATTAGTATTTCTAGATTACTAAAAATTTGCTCAAAGAAGGAAAAAAAAAAACAAGTACATTGAATTACAAGGAAACCGAGTATTCTTAGATAAGTAAAAATCTAATAGAAGTTTCTTTTTTGTATAACTATGGAAAGAGAACGACGGACTTGACCCTTTCCAATAGGGGAATATCGTAAGACCAAAGAAATCAAGAAGTTTCCGATCATCGTTAATTGGTCAATAAAAACAAGCGTTTAAGGGCATAAAAGTAATTTCACCTCCACTCTATCCCGGTCCATTACATTTCCCTGCTCCGAGACGGAAACGCGAAATCTCTATATCTTCGTTTTGCCGATTCAATATATGTCCACAGTCAACACGTCATCTGAAATTGAAAGAGAAAAGAAAATTAATTTCCCTTTCCCCCTTTGAATTTTTTATTTTATTTTCATAATGATGGTTAACTTCTAATTGAAGTGAGAAAAAGAAAGGGAAAATTAATAAAGGCTCCATTCCCTTCCACCCTCTCTTTTTCTCTTCTTTTTCTGCTTTGATTACTCATTGATCCCCATTTCTCCGGTTGCCCTTTTTACTGGATCGGTTAATCGGAGATTTCTGAAACGATGTCGTATTCGGATTCCGACTCTTCCTCCGGCGCCGGTGACTACAAGAATTTCAAGCAAATCAGCCGTGAAAGTGAGTTCTTCTATTCTATGTTTTGTTTAATGAATTAATTTTTCTTGTTCAATCCAGATTAAATAATATTAATATTCTCTAATCATTTTGCTAAAGATCTATCTCGTCTGACAATCGTTAGTAATAGTTTGAACTTAATCATGGAATTTCAACTGTATATTTTTATAATTAATTTGTCAGTTAAGTTAATTATATTCTCAACGGCTAAACATTTTGCTTTTAAGAAGTCTTTCATTCTGATAAGAAATTTAGTTTAAAAAATAAAAGGAAAACGAAAAAAACGATATCGTGATCTTTTCATAATGCTTAACTGTATTTTTTACATTTCTCGATTCTGTTGCATAAAACACGACTAGCGAATGCGATTGGCCTCGACATTCAACAATGCTAACTGGGAAACTAAAATTTAGTACTAAGACTGTGCTATATGTTGCATTGTTTGCATCTTCCATTTCGTAGCTGAGAACTACTATATTATAAGAATGATATTTCTGATGACAGGAAGAGAGACTTTAGATGAGCTATTGTTGCCTTATACTGTATAAGAGTTTCTTGTTGACTTTCTGCTGTGAAATCTAAGCATAATAGGATTGAGAAAAAAATGAAGAAAATAAGAAGTTAAAAGCAGCTGCAATTGGTACACTTTGCATAAGTTTAGGAGTGTTTTGACTAGTATAATCAAGGTTACGCATGAATGTTAAAAGTGAGGTGTCGGATAGTTAGATATGTCACAACCCCTTGGCAAGGTGTTTTTAGTGAGGCACACAAGTTTTCCACTTTGGCTTCATCTAGTGTTTGCTGTTCCTTTGTATTCTGTTTTTTATTTGAAAATCCAAGGTTATTATAATATTTCGATTGTGTTTGTATTCTTTGGGCATGATCTTGTTGCTGAGTAATTTTGGGAGGCTGACTAATGTGATGTTTTATGTGTATTTGATATATGTAAAGGATTATTATATGAAATGCTTCGTTCTGCAAAAATGAAGGATTCAAAATCTACTTGGAAGGTATGCTTATCTTATTGTGAATTTCTTTTTGTCATTTATTGGGAGGCTCTGTTCTGTTGGTATTGTTTACTAGTTACTAGAAATGCCATTCTTATTTCTCTTGTTTTCAATCTCATCTAAGTAGGTACTAATCATGGACAAGGTTACAGTTAAGATAATGTCTTACTCTTGCAAGATGGCTGACATCACAGCAGAAGGAGTTTCATGTAAGCTTAGCTTTTTTCTCTTTTGATTTTTTACTGTTGGGTAACAATTGGTCTTACAGGGTGGACAATGAAATAATAATAAGATGCATAAGATACTGCGTCATCTTAATTTTGATGGATCTTTTTCCTTTTTTTTTTTTTTTAAGGATTCTGGTTTTTTTGTGCAGTGGTAGAAGACATATACAGACGTAGGCAGCCATTGCCATCGATGGATGCTATATACTTCATTCAACCAACCAAAGAGAAGTAATGTATCTTCCCTTTACTGAGTTCCAATTATTAAGTCTTTAGCTGGGGAAGGTATTGTCGCTTTTGGTTGGGGTCTTTTATGCGTGGATCACATTTGAGCCCATTTTCTCCCTATCTTTACACTTATTTAATTTTAAATTTCCAGGTGCATAAAAAATAGTCCATTTACCAACAGTTGCAGACACCATGTTGAGTATTTTTCCATGCATATATTAGATGACCTCATATCATGATTCCAATTTCTGAAATTAACCTGCTGAAGCCTTATTTTATTCTATTTTTCTAATTTAACTTTTCCTTTTAGTAAAGATGCATGCATGAACGTATGTCTTCTGCACAAGATTTAGTTCTGTTAATCAGTCAAAACAATAATTTATATGAGACTTATATGCCGTAATGCAACATAATCCTATTTCCATTCTGGTTTTTTTACTCACCCTTTATTGCTTCAATCATTTACTTTTGCAGTGTTGTTATGTTCTTATCAGACATGTCTGGAAGGACACCCTTGTACAAGAAGTATGTGAAATATTTTTACTTAGTTTGTGTTCTTATATGTGTGGCTATATCTTCTGAATTCTGATTATATTACAGCTTCTGATACATTTTTTCTTTTATTTGGTATGTGGAAAAGGGCATTTGTTTACTTTAGTTCACCTATTTCAAGAGAATTGGTTGCTCACATCAAGAAGGATTCAAGTGTCTTGCCTCGCATTGGTGCATTGAGTGAGGTTAGTTTTTTGTTCTTTAAATTGGCCATTGCGCTTGGAGCAATCTTCATTTCAAACTAAGCACATTGTTTATTCTAAGTGCTGATTGTTTTTTGGTCGGCATATGCAGATGAACTTGGAATACTTTGCCATAGACAGCCAGGTATATGATTTGGTCACTTAGTTGAATACCATACAGATGACACAGATGGTCAGAATTAAATTTGCACAAATTCAATTTAAGTTGTGTTCATCATCCTTTTTTTTTCTCCTAAGAAAAACATGTACAAGGGACTATGTGGCATTTTCATATTATTACGGGGATCAGTTCATTTCAATTTGCATCTAAAAACATTAAGGTTAGAATTTGAGATGTGAAATCTGGCAAAAAATGAGTCTTATAAAAGCCTTGGTGGTTTAACATTGAAAACCTTTGCTGAAGAATAAGTATTATTTATATGTTCTTATATAAACATTGACTCTTGGTTTTGAAAGACTTTAACCTTGAGTATTAAGCTATGTTTCGTATGCCATATGATGAAGCTCTGTATCTCTATCACTCTAGTTTGAGTTTATATGGCCAAACTTTATCTGATAAGTTCCTATTGATGGTAATGGCTTATCAGCATTGTTATCAAGTTAACTGTGGTTTTCTTCACCACAGGGTTTCATCACTGACAATGGGAAAGCTTTAGAGGACCTTTTTGGTGATGAGGAAAATACTCGCAAAGGTGACGCTTGTTTGAATGTGATGGCTACCCGCATTGCTACAGTTTTTGCTTCTTTAAGGGTATACGCAACGGTTTTTTGAATCTTGATTCTCAAATGTAGTGGAATTTTTCCTGAGATGTGTTTATTTCTCAGGAGTTTCCTTTTGTGCGCTACCGGGCTGCCAAGTCTCTTGATCCAATGACGATGACTACTTTCGGAGATCTAATTCCCACAAAGCTTGCAGCTGGAATCTGGAATTGTCTTGGGAAATTTAAATCAATTCCTAACTTCCCTCAGAAGGAAACATGCGAGTTGCTCATCCTTGATAGATCTATAGATCAGGTTTGCATGTTCATATTGGTTGCAAGCTAATGATATTTGCATTGCACACTTGTCCATTATGCTTATGTTAATTTCCATATTTAGATTGCTCCTGTCATACATGAGTGGACTTATGATGCCATGTGCCATGATCTACTGAATATGGAGGGGAATAAATATGTGCATGAGGTGTGTTCCATTGTTTGATTTAGTGTGTTCTTGAATTCACTTGGGATTTTCTTTTGGTTTCTGTATATCAAGTAAGTGTACTGTTTAGGTTCCAAGCAAAACAGGTGGCCCTCCTGAAATGAAGGAGGTTCTTTTGGAGGAGCATGATCCAATATGGCTTGAACTTCGCCATGCACATATAGCAGATGTACGTATGGTGCTTTTATACCTTGTATACACAGCATATATTGCTCTTATTCTTCATTTCCCTCAAGTGCCTATGTTGGAGACTTGTCAGACATGTCATATTGGACATAGATATGGGGTCTGGACTGCCGCATAGAAGGAAAAACTTCAAAAAAATTTTAATGCGTCCATGTGTGATCCATACCCATGTCCAATACTCCTGAGTCGGACCAACACAGCACTCCTTGTTGAATCCTGATTGACCCTTGGGTGTATTCTTAGGCTAGTGAAAGGTTGCATGATAAGATGACCAGTTTCGTATCAAAAAATAAAGCTGCACAACTTCAACATGGTTCAAGGTTCGTGTAAAATTGTTTTTAATTTACTTTATTCATTATATGCTTGAAAGTTCTGGGGAACATACTGTCTTCTCACCTGGCACCATCTGATTGTTTCATTAATGTTGTAAGAATAAAATAGTTATTCATCGGATCCATTTTATAGAAAATTGTTTCAACTGATTTTGAATCCTTATTATTAATTCTAAGACTCATTATTTGATTATGGAAGTTGATAGTTGTCAGCTCTATGATTTATCTATGTGGTCATGGTCATATGCCAAGATGTTGGAACAATTATTAATACTCAAATGCAAATGCTGAAAGATTGAGTTAATATTTTAAATATGTTGAAGCTGTAACATTTTGTACTGAGTGAATTTATTTGGAACTTTTACCTATGTCATGACTCTTCTCTCTCTTTAAAATTTGACATATTTATAGAGATGGAAGTGAACTTTCTACAAGGGACTTACAGAAAATGGTTCAAGCATTGCCACAATACAGTGAACAAATTGACAAGCTCTCCCTTCATGTAGAGGTTAGTTTCTATTTGCCCCACATTTCTGCCCTGCACCCCCTGTTTGCATAGAGAAGAATCTATCTATTTTTGTTTTCGGCCTTCTCTATGGTACCTGTCTTTTTTATTCCTTTAAATGATCAGATATTTTGTCATACTTATGATGAATTTCTAGATGCTACTTTTTGTTACTTATGTTTAACTTTGTAGCATTACTATTGCTGTTATCCTATATTTCCTCAGTCTAATAGACCAATTCTCTTTAAAGCCTTGTAAGTGAAACAAGCATTTTTAGATATTTGGATGATTCTTGGGAATCTTTAATTTTTCTGTTCAAGCTCTGCATGTGTTACCAGCCTGATGCTTTGTCACATGATTACACACTCAACTTACTAGTTATATCTTCCATTCATGCCAAAGAGCAGCCAATATTTGCCTAAAAAAGACAGATGCTAATGATTCAAGCTTCATGTGTTTCTAACCAATTTCAGATGTATGAATTATGATTTTTTCTAACTGAAAGAAAATGCACCTGATTTATCAAAGATATATTGTAGGATCCATGGCTTAATGCAGATCCGGTTTATAATTGCAGATTGCTGGAAAAATCAGCCGAATCATCGGGGATCAAGGGCTTCGAGAACTTGGGCAACTGGAGCAAGACCTTGTTTTTGGTGATGCAGGAATGAAGGATGTAATTAAATTTTTGACTACAAACGAGGTAAGAACTTGTACTAGCATAAATGGATGTATTACTTTGTCAACGTTTCTAAAATCTAGAAATGCCAATTTTTGCAGGAAGCATCTCGTGAAAATAAGTTGCGTTTGTTGATGATTCTTGCAGCCATTTACCCTGAGAAGTTTGAGGGTGAAAAGGGTCTTAATTTGATGAAGGTTGCTATATTTTTCTATTTTCCTTTTTTTTTTTTTGTTTCATCCCCACCTTCCTCCAACTTCTTACTCGGTTATTCCTAAGGCTTACAATTCTATCCTTTTCCTTCAGGGATTTGAGTTCATGTGTTTTTCAGATTGCTGTATGCTTCCCGCACCTGATGCTTTAATTTTTTTCATTTCAGTTAGCAAAGTTACCACCTGAGGATATGAATGCTGTGAATAATATGAGATTGCTGGCGCCACCTTCAGATGCCAAGAAAAGTTCAGCAGGTGCTTTTTCTTTGAAGTTTGATATGCATAAGGTAAATGTTTTGCTAGTTGAACCTTTGCTTATGGTGGTTGGTCTGGTGTTGCTATTTGCTAATAAATACGGGCTCTTTTCATTCTTTCTCTGCTCCTTTGCTCATGTATTGCCAGAAGAAGCATGCAGTTAGGAAAGACCGCAGTGGTGAGCAAGAAACATGGCAATTATCACGCTTTTATCCTATTATGGAGGTATGTTTAGACTTAGGTTCGTTCTTCACTGACAACTTTGTATAACATTTATGACTTGCATAATCTCTGCACTTCAGAATAACTTCTTATTACGGGCTCTTTAGAATTGCGTAAACGTTATAACTTGTTTTTATCATATGATGATGTATTATTTGTTATCATTTTCTATGTATGTCGGCTTTTGTTTATGATAGATCTAAACTTCTTTCTACAGTATGCTTTTCAAATGTTTTTAGTTTATAATATGTCCAAACCTCTAAAATATTATATAATCAATTAATCCATCTCAACACAACTCAATAAAGTTCTAATTCCAAGATTTTATCTAAAGTGATTTATTATCTAAAGTAGTTTATAACAAGTTCATTGGTAATAAACAAGCTTCAACGAGAGATTATTATTGCACAGTTGTCTTGTTATATAATTGACTCCTACCTCTTTCTACAACTTATCCTATAAAGCAAAAAGATGTTTATCCTTGCTGAATGGATTAATAACTCGTGAATTGTTTCCATTTACAGGAGCTTGTCGAAAAACTTAGCAAAGGAGAATTATCAAAGGATGATTATCCTTGCATGAATGGTCCTAGTCCAACTTTCCATAGTACATCTCAAGCCGCATCTATACATGAAGCTCCAGTTGCTCATTCTATGAGATCAAGGAGGACAGCAACCTGGGCTCGGCCACGGGGCTCAGATGATGGGTATTCAAGGTCCTGGCCATGTATATGTAGCAATTACCTTAGTCTTTATCCTTTTTTTTTTCCTGGTTGTATCAATTAACTGTGATGCATGACTTTTTATCCATCAATGCCACTGTTAGGACTGGCATGCATTACCTTGTGCATTTTTAAGCTATTGGATTTCATTTTAATGTCTGTTTTCCTCCCACATCTCAGTGATCCAATCCTCAGACACGCATCAAGTGATTTCAAGAAGATGGGCAAACGCATTTTTGTGTTTATCGTCGGTGGAGCTACAAGATCTGAGGTATGAAAAATTTATGATCTCCATTGCAAAGACTGTGAGGTTATGATGATGGCATTTCTGATAGTTTGTCTCCTAAAATGTCCTTCATGTACAGCTAAGAGTATGTCACAAGCTTACAGGAAAGTTAAACAGGGAAGTTGTTTTAGGCTCAACAAGTCTTGATGATCCTCCACAGTTTATCACGGTATTAATTTTCCAAAACCCACAATTTTCTCATTCTACTTAGCAGAATTCTTCGTCAGCCGAAGTAACTCTGTATTGTCATGATCTGCAGAAACTGAAGCTTCTGACAGCCCATGAACTCTCTTTGGATGATCTGCAGATATAAACCTGGTGGAGTAGGAAGCTAGGAATGTGCCTTTTTGCACCATCCTTATTTGTAATCATAGGTGTTCCATTTCATTATACCCATTTTTTGACATTCAATGGAAAATGTCTGCCTCCTCTTGATTGCAGTGGCTGTGCCCGTCTAGCCTCGACCGAGCTTAACAGGTCTCACTGGCTCTTCATTCTTGTTGTGTATTACTGATGCCGGACGCCACCAAGAAATTCATGTGTATAATACTATTGTAATTGATAGGAAACAACTTACTGAACTTTGAAATTTTTAACATAGTGAATCCTAACACGGTTGTGCGACTAACAAGATTGTTGATGCAGCTATGGTTCATCTTTGTTTAAATCTTTGGTAATGATTTGTAGCAAGGAAACTAGTTCTTCTGGGTACGGCAATGCCTAGCGTCTCTCCTCAAATACAACGGTTAGTTGGAGGTAGGTGTAAGTTCTAAGCCCATTCCCATGCCCCAGAAATGAATCATATTTGGCTGATAACAGCAAAAGTTATCAATCAACTAGTTCTCTAGGCACGATCGATTCCTCTAAAAAGGTATCAACTGCCTTCAGAGTAGCAAGTAAATGAAACATTAAAGCATATATTAGATCTAACAAGTTACTAGCAAAAGCAAGCCATAGAATGATTTGAGATTTCAGCTGCTGCAGACCCGAGCATAAGGTTTCTGAAAACTACGTGCCTCTAAGGCACACCCCTGTGCAGATATCCGGCCAAAATGTAGATATGGAGACAGACAAGAAAGAGCTCTGGGTTTTAAAGGAATAATTCTTCAACCCTTTTGTCAAGAATCCATCCCTCCGTCAATACTTTCATTGCTGCTGTTTCTCCTGGTTCACTCCTTTCAATTTCAGGTATTTCTGTCCCTTTCCTGGCCACAGGAAATATCAACTCAACTCCACCGAAATAGATAAATTTCTGACCTCAAAACATCGGCAATGTGACAGTCCCAATCAATTAACTGATTCATTGCATCCCATCTCTTGTTTAGTGGTTGCAGCATTGGAAAGTCAATTAAGTACCCTCCGGAATCAGGTTATGTATTTTGCCCCCTAGCATCCTAGCACTATACTCCGATATAATTGGTGCAAACCAAGTAGGAATTATATCGTGGACATCAACCTCATGTATGGCCACTGAGTCACTCACCCTCATACAAATTTCATCTTGACATTTTCGAACCTGCCCTAAAGGTGACAAATCTGTTTGGTATTGTAATTTCTTCAGCTTCTCTCTAAAATTCAACACATAGAAAGGCTAAGTTTTGATACCGATGAAACATAAAATTTCACAGTCAATGCTGATAAAGTCATTCATTTTAGACAATTTTTCATACGTGTCATTGAATGAAAAATCCTACACAACTAAGCTGGCATCATTTAACTAACATAAGTAACAAATGTCACCTTTTACATGAATATTCAGAACCAATTGGTAAAAAAAAAAAAAAAAAAAACCATAATTCCTGAAAGTAAAATATAAACCCCTACAAATTGGTAAATAAGATAACTAACACTTGCTTCTAAATTGGACCATAATTGCAAAACCAAAAAAAGGGTTATCTTCAAATGCATATAAAACCCTTACTTTCAATACTTTCTAATTGATGTAAACCCTTTAACATGAACCATAGTTGTCTTGCTTTAACCACAAAGTATTAATCAAAAAGCTTGAAAGCTATAGCGGCAGGCACATTTTCCTAGTTGGCTCGATCAACGGCGTGAATCAAAGCCCAGTTATCTTTTAGCCATTGATCTCAACACATCCACTACCCACGGGACCATTGTCCAATGGCTGCGACCTTCCTTCATGACCCGAACCCAACCCGGTTGTACAGAGGTTGTTTGGTTGAATGTCAATATAGAGAAGCCATGAAGAGGGTGAAGAGGGTGAAGGTTAAGAAGACGGGGGCTTGAGCTTTCGCGGAAGAAGAGAAATTGGAGGGAAGCGGCCAACCAGAAACAGTTTTAAGGTTGTGGTTTTGAAATGATATACGTGGATTTGTTATAAGTCTGACACGTGTCAAAACATCGTTGTGTTTATGGGTTCTGATCTGATGTAGTGTCGGGCTAGGGAAGTTTCCTATTCCTTCCAAAGTTCCCACTTCCCTATTTATTTCTTAAATCTTAATATTTGCATTACGTTTTATTTTCATATCTTTACTTGTTTTTTTTAATTAAAAGGAAAGTGTAATGGAGATGATTGATTACTTACTAGTTTCAATTGAATTCAGAATTCATATAGAAGACATCTTATTGTGATAATCTTAAACTAAAATTAAGCAAGTGAATTTAAAATGTATATCATATTATGTTGGTAAATAAATATTACTTTGTAGGTTAGATTTAAAGTTTAATTTTTAAAATCAAATTTAAAGAAATTAATTTTTTTAAATGCGTTTGATCGATGTGAGTATACTCTTTTAAAAATGTCTAATAAAAAATTAATTTCAAAATGCATATAAATTAATTCATAAATATCTTTATCATAAAAAAAAAAGAAAGTATAGCTCATGAATGTCTATGCTCGTATTACATTGTCAAGATCATGTTAAATGCACCCCAAAAATGATGCCAGGTTTCAAAATCGATCGAATCAGTCTTCGAATTCATTAATTAAGTTTTGGTATTGAATAATTCAAACAAATATAAATTGATATTTCAGATAATCAGAATAGGATTTGTTCGTATGTTATAAGAATTTTACATCTGATATTAGTGTCTAACAAAATCATTTATAAGATTCAAACCTAACGTCACTTGCGTGAATATATAAAACGAACGAATATATGTGCGTCTTTTTCCTGCCAGTAGGTGTGCTGTCAAATGGATCCTTAACTTAAATTCTTCATCTTCAATGAAAGCGATACTACGTAACATCTTCGTCATTCGCAATTTGCAGGAAACCAGCACACTTTTTCGGTTTATACATCGTATCAAGTCCCATTCAATTATTCAATCAAACTCTGAAGGTTGCTCCTCTTTCAAGTATCGTTGGTCTAACCCTCAAAAGATGCTCGGTAGCCAGCAACAACACAAAGCATATTTTATAATTGGTATATATAATTTATATTTATATTATATTAAATTAAAATATGAAAATTTTGTATAAACACTCAAAAGGCAAAATATTTTGTTTGATATTTTTGATTTTTTACATATAATCTTACCATATAATTGTATTATATTTAAACTTGTCGATGGTTCTGAAGTGAAGTTTAAATGAGAGGGAAAGAAATTCATTCTCTTTTAGTGCTCCTACTCTTCTTTCCATTTTTGCTGAGTTGGTTGGTCTTTCATTTTTCAATGTTGTCACTTGTCATATGCTCAGCTTCCTGAAAGACATATTTCTACTTTGCTGATATCTTCACAAGCAAGTCTAATAAGGTTATTGTCTAGCAAGATCGCATCATGTGAGTAGGGTCATTCATAGACAAACCCGATTCTAGAGCTAGCAGCTAAGATCGATCTTATAAATGAACTATTAATTAGCTGCCTGCGGGGTATATATTTGACATGGCTTGATCAGTCACTTTCAAATTGCAGGAAATTTCACATGTTCATATACATATGTTCTTGATCTTGTCGGTTGGGTTCGAGAGGTTTTTCAAAATCATTCTTGATTTCTTCGATGAAACGAAATCATGATTCGAATTAAAATTTCTCACAGATAACTTTCATAAACCCCTTTACACTTTAGTTTCTGGTTTTTTGTCTGCTTTTGCTTCTTGTGTTCTCTCTTGTTTATATCAATCATTGTCAATTTTCTCCAGAATCTCGTTAATAGAGGGTAAATTTATTAACAAGTTCATCTATCATTATCATCAGCCTGCAGACCTGCCGACTAAAAGCAGTATGAACTATGGAGGTCTTGGCCGGTTTCATTGGAAACTGTAGACCATAGGAAACAGTAAAAAAAAAAAAAAAAAAGAGTTATTCCACGGAAATTTTAGGTAGAATTTTGTCACAACAACTTTTCCACTTCAGTAGCTTGAAATTTTATTTTCATTCAGCCATTTTTCCTGGTATTGACTACAAGAAAATGAAATCATAATTCACCCCATATCGTTTAAAATTCCTACGCAGAAAGAGAAAGAATATATATAAGAAAATGTACTTGATATTCTAATATTCTATCCAACCCTAGCTATCTGCGCTTTATTCTATGATTCTTGTATTTCTTTTTAGGTTTGCCGAAGTAAGGAATGATTTCCAATAATAATTTCTTTAGTATTTTCCAGTTCGATGCCGACAGAAGCCCCGAACCACGGAAATAATACAGCCAAGAGTGAAAATCAGTAAGTATTGTCAAGTAATGGTCCTAGGCTAAATGATCAATCTATTGAAACTTGAAACTGATATTGTCAGACTCAAACTAAAGTGGAAAGTGGAAACCATTACTATCTGTGAAGATGACTGAATTTCACATGTGGTCTTGAGACAGTTTGTGATCAATGATGCCACTAGCTGGATGTAAATTGATCGACAAGGAAGAAGAATAAATACATCATATTGACAGTAAAATTTGAAGTTATGGTTTTTTTTTTACATTTCGATGTTGGAGCTTTGACTTCAATTAGGAATGGAATTGAATATTTATTTAGAAGTGTGAAAGAAAAATTTACTTTTTAAATTAATTTTTGAATTGAGAAGATTCAATTACATTCAACATTAATATCAAAGTTCATATTGTTATTATCCTTTCGAGTAGAGTAATGTTTTCCGCTCTCTCAAAGCCCAATGTATGAAGGGGAAGATTGTTGAGGTTTTTACCTCCGTTATAGCCTAATATATGAAGGAAAGATTATTAAGATTCTTTACATCGATTGTAGAAGGGGTTAAGTATATATTTATAAGTGTGAATGAAAACATTATTCCTTAAATTAATTTTTTAGATTAAAAAAATCCAATAACATCTTTAAACTAGTTTTTACTAGCTTATAAACACAAATTTATGTATGCATCGTATCGAATCTCTTCAATCAAAAACTAGATCGACAGATGAATTTTAACTTATATTTATAAATGCTCACCCAATCCTTTTCAGAGTGGATGTGGAACCCAACAATTGAAATTGAATGACTATTTCGTCTCAAGTTTACTTTGTTAATTGAAGAACAACAATGAAGGTCATCAATTAATACTTCCGGGGCATCGATATTTTCCCAGTAAACCCTTCAGGATCACGTAAACTAGCTAGTCGTCTTTTTAATCTGCATCTGCAAGGGCCAGGCAAAGATTAATGCTTCCAGAGACATTGGCATTTCCATAGCTGAAGGTCTGGATAAAATGAATCTGAAGTTCAACATTTTTCTTCACATCAAGAACTGAATTGTCTTCTTTCAAAACTCAATTCCTCTCTCCACTTATTCCCAACAAAAGATGTTTGGTCAGAGATCGGTACACTAGTAAAACATAGGACTACAGTCATTACTCACTCTTTAGCAAGAAATGACTGATATCTCTGCTGGAAAGACGCCAAAGCCATCAATAGAATTAAAAGCAGTTGGAGGTCAAGCCTTATGAGTTGTTGTGACTCAATGGAAAGGACAAAAAGTAATAGTAAAAGGGAAAAAAGGGCACAACTTTCAGTAAGAATACTATAAATGCATCGCATCCTATGAAATGGAGCAAACCAGCAGCAATGTCTTCAAGGAAAATGCAACTTCTAGTTTCCACTTTTTCCCTTCAACGAAACAAGAAACAAAAAAGAAACCAGACTAGTGGTATTGTTGGCTGTCTTTTGGAATATTGTAATCTTAAAAGCTTCTTCTTGTTTCTGTCTGCTGGTTGATTATGCTTCATGTGAGGAACATGAAACTTTCATGGCTTTATTATTATTAAACCTTCAAAAGTGAGCTCATGTTTAAAAATTTTTTACCCTCATAATGCACATCTGTCCTTAAATTCCAAGTCACAAAACTTTGTTTCAATTCCAATCAAGAGAAAGCTACTCCCTCTATGTATAATATAATATAATATAATATAATATGAGGTCAATTTTTTTTTTTTGCACAATAGTAGGCATTTTTAATTCCACAACGAAAATTAAAAATATTGTCACAAATCTTGTTCTCCTTTTAATTAGTTTTTTAATTTTTTTAATATTTATTAAGGAATTGTGTTACTATGTTAATTTGATTTGTAAAATTTAAAAAACTCTGTTGACAATATATTTAATAATTTCTGTATAATATGATTAGAATAATTATGAAAGCAAAAAGTACTTAATTCTTCCAATTTTTTTAATGTACTAACAAACCATTATAAAAAGAGAATTCATGATTCATGACAACCCAATTTCAGTGCCCCAATCAACGCATACATTTTTGCCTATATTTCAAAAGGTCTGCTTAATCATAGGAAAAGTAAGCATATATGATTTAAATTTCAATGTTTAATGTCGCCAAACGTGGGAAAATGAGTAATGTTTGCATGTAACTAATTAAGATATGGAAAAAAATATATATCAAGTTGAAATGAATTGCCTAAACTAAACTTTAACTAATTAAAGCATTTTATTATTTTTTTTTAATTTTTAAAGCCTAAACTAAATCCTCTTTGAAAAGCTTTTTGTTACTTAATTGTTAGATGTTATTGTACCTATCAAGCAAGGTTTAAAGCTAATGACATATTATTCTACATGCTAATTCACTTTGCTTGTGTTCTAATCTTCTTTTTTTATTACATTAAAATTTAAAGATATAAAATTTGTTAATTGTTACAAGTTGGCCAATGTATTAAAAGAAACTAATCAAATTTAAACAAAGCATAAGAATCCAAGAGATACTTCTGTTGTTTGCTTAACTAAATGCTCCACTTTCACCAAATAAATTAAGGGGTTTTTTCCCATTGTAATCTTTGCAACTTATACTTTCTTTACCCTTGTTTCTAACCACGTGTAATACACTCATACAATTATTAGCCAATGTACGCAATCCAATGAACTAGGAATTATACGTACCCACCAAATCTTATTTTTGAGATTTTATACAGTAGGTTAGCAATGATAATGCTTTTCCTTTTGTCGCAAATGGCATCCATCTTTTTGAAATGATAAAATTATTTTATAAAAAAAAAAGAATTTTAACTTATAAAATAAAGATATATTAATTTATTTTCTCTCCCAACATATCCGAAAGTTTTTTTGCCCTCCATATTTTATTTAGATCATTTATTTTGAGTTAATTTAATTATATTTTAATAATAAAAAGAAAAAAAATTATTAAATAAAGTGAGTTAAAATGCCACATCAGCTATCACATCATCGTGACAAAATTTTCTGTTACGTTAGATGTCACGTTGTAGCTAAATTATTTTTTTATCCCATAATACCTTCACTTAAATTTTTATGATTAAAGTGTGACCTAGCAGTTTTATATGAAAAATTTGATGATTTTATTATTTTTTTTAAATATGATTAAATTGACTCAAAATAAAAAAATAAAACATTAAAATAACTCAAATAAAACATTATGGACCAAAATGAATTTTTTTTTATTATAACTCGAGAGCTAAAAGAATTATTATTCCAAAAAAAAAGGTAAGTTATAAAGTTGGGTATTTTAATAGTGTTTTTTGGTTCGTGGGTACTTTAATATTAGAGATATATAGCTCTAAGTCCATGAAAATCATGGGTGCCCAAAATTCTAGACTAATGTTAGTATATCTTAGTCGCCCATACAAATTATTATACTCATAAAGATGGAGTAATCAAATCCAAAGTAAGATTGACGCTTAGAAAAAGTGGGGAAAAAGAAAGAAAAAGTAATATAAGGGGTTCTCAATCAAATTATGTTAATTGGAAATTTGCCCCACAAGACTAACAAAAGCAAAACCAAGCACTTTTCAACACTGCCCATTAAACACCACTTTCTTCTCAAAAATAAATTAAAGTTACCATTGTTTTTTTTTTTTTTTTTTTTGAATTTTTATGGACAGTTTCGAGAACCAACCATGGCATATTCAACTTAACAATAAGAAAACTAAACTAAATTGAAATAAAAATACTATCTTCTATATTTGTTTAATCTATGTTGTATGAAAACAATTATGCAATCTTTTTAGATATGTTTGGTATTAGGTAAAGTGAAAAAAAAATTAAAGAATTAATAGGTGTGAATATAACAGTATACAGAAAAAATATTATTTTTATATTTATCACCAAAATAAATAATTTTAAATTAAAAATATTAGTGGAGAAAAAAAAAAGATTTGAGTTAAGTATATAATATATTAAGAAAATTATCAATCATGTTTTAAAATTTATCCTATTACCTTAACTCAAATCTTTTTTTATATTATATTATTTTTTTAAATTATATCAAGTAATTGAAGAAAAAAATTATATTTTTAATTTTTGTCTCTTTCTTAACAAACAACTTCCAAAAAATATATATTGGTTCATCTTTTCACTTTTCTTTCTTTTAAATTTTTTATTTTTTTTACCCACTTTATCTTCAAAATTACAACTTTTTTTAAAATTGTAAGTATGTAATTATGAATAACAAGAAGATAATTAAGAAAGTTAATTATAATAAAAGACGGAGGCAATAATTTCGTCGGTTGTGATTGAAAGCTGAGTTTTAACTGAAACTTTAGTTTAGTTTTAGTATAAACAACTCAAAGCCACCATGCGACATTATGAGCATTATCGCAGTAGATTCCAGTCTCACACACGTGCTGCCTTATTTATACACGTGAGTTATCACTGGCGCGACAGTGGTTAAATCGATTTTCCCAATGAAATTAACTATTTGACGCCATAAATTAGAGACAGAATGATGAGTCTCTTTAGCTTAAGCTCGAGTTTAGTACGTTGGATATTATGGGTATTTTATATTTAAAAAATAAATAATGCAACATAAGTTTAATATTTAAATATTTTCTTTAATGTAACTACAAAATGATATAAATAAATTTTATCTTATCATAATCAAATTTTAATTTTTTAAAATAATTTAATTAAATTAAAATATATTTAATGACGTTATATACAGTTTGAACATTTTATGATACTATTTAATATAAATATATTTGTAAATTATTACATGACATATTATTTATGTAATAAAAAATAATATTATTAAATAAATTTAATTTAATCATACGATTTTTTAAGATTAAAATTTTATTTATAATAAAATAAAAATTAATGAATTATTTTAAATATAATAAAAAATATATATTTATTTAATACTAAAGCTAGAAAATTTGATATATTAAACGAAAATATATATATTTTTTTAATATTGAAAAGGTTGAGAATAATTAAATATTAATAATGGTAAAATGACGTAATGCGTTGGACAAAACGTTACGTCAAAGAGTACGGACATTGACCAATAACATGCAGTTCCCATGAATCATCATCCCAACACAGTAGTTGACCACGTGACGAAGTTAAACGAATATAATCAAGTCCTTTTTTGTAGTTGCGTCAAGGTTGTCGTAATTGTTCGGTTTCGACTTTTGTCTCAACCCTTCTCCACTCTCTTTGGTTTTTGATTTTGCCAAGGCACTGCCATCCAAACCACACTCAAAAACCGACGATACCCTTCTTCGACTTTTTAGTTTTTTACCAAACTGTCCCTCTTCTAACCCATTGGATTGGAGGGAGGGTGGGGGCCCACCGGCTCCAATTTTAAGCTATCGTGCCGACAGTCAACATCTTGATGTTATATTTTATCATCAAGGCTACACGTGGTCCTGTTCCAAGCCTTGGACGGCATTTGATGCGGCTCATCACTCATCAAACTTGGGCTTCTCAATTATCATGATTCGAATCGAAAGACATGATTGTGTTTTCCCCGTTGGACCCCACCCTACGAACCACAGCATTATAAATTATCCAAAAATACAAATGCATTATACCACGCCATGATTGTGACACGTGTCTCCATTACTGCACCTCTTAACTTATGTGTGAATACAAATGCCGAACTTCGCGTCGAATGAATTGATTTATATAAATACATTTAAAAATATTTAATAATAAATATAATTGATGATTTTATTTTTTTAAATTAAAAAATATTTTCATATCATATTAATTATAAAATTAATTTTTATTTACAATTATATAATTCACGTTGATTAAAAAAATTTGACTTAATAAAATTTTAAATACAAAATTTTTGTTAAGAATCATTATCAATTAAAAATTCAATAAAATTTTAAATTGTCAAATCAATTTTTTAAATTAATTAATAATTTTATATTACTTACATGTGGTTTATTAATTATTCAATTAGAAGATAAACAATAAGTAAATGATAAATATATTGAAAACTTGAGCATATTATCAACAATCTTGAAGCACTATTATTAAGATCATTAGAATATTTTTTTAACCTTTATTAGAAAAGTAGTAATCAAAGGTATATAGATGATGCTTTAATGATATGATTATGATATATCCTTTATAGAGAACGATTTTAATTCTGCAATATACTGATAATCATAAATTTGATCATATAATTTATAATTTTAAAATAAAAAATTATGACCACCTCTTTGGGGAACTTTTTATTTAATGAAACCATGTTAGATACTAATTATTTATTTAAATAATTTTTTGAATGTTTTAATATATGTATTGATATTAAAATAATTGTATTTTGTTTTTTTTTTGTTACAATATTTTGTTAATTATATGAAAAGTAATTATTTTTACATTTATCATATTAACTATGAATCAATTCACTTTCAATTTTGTTGGCTAACACAACATTAGATATATTGTATCAAACAAAGTTGTTGCAACACTAGATTAAAAATCAACATAGATTAATACAATGTCTTTTCTTTTTCTAAATGCATTATTTTTGTTTATGAATGGTATATAACATTTTGATCCAAAGAGTTTAATTCAAATGATTAATATAATCACTATTAAGTAGTGATATCTAATAAGTCTGACATTCAAAATTTAGTACTTGAAACTCATTTTTATATTTATGGGTTATGAAACTTTTTTTGTAAATATATATATATATATAAAACATGTTGTGTTTGTCAGTTTTTAATTTATGATAATTAATTTTGTAATCCAATTTTCTCCCACTAAATTTTTGGGAAGATTTTCTTAATAAGAAATATGACACATATTTTTATGGGTAATTTTGAAAATTTCATAATATCAGAATGATTTTAATTGGATAGTCCCGATCATATAGTTGATTATAACTAAGTTGTTTTAAAGACTACCATGAGCCGTGATTGAGAACTAAATTTATTAGGGTTTCAATGAAATGTCATTAATCATTTAATGACTTAGTCACTAGATACATCATATATATACATCTTTCACTTACTCAATTTCTTCTTTATTCTAGTGGGCTAACTTTGTTTCTATCAAGTTGGAAACAAAATTAAAAAAAAAAAAGCTTTGCATTTAATTTAATTTATATTTTTTCCACTCTATACAAGCCTTAGTTTTCATTTTCATTTTTCCTTAAAAAATTTAAAAGATGCTAGAATTAAATTTCAAATTTATTAAATATTATCTCTTAAGAAAATTATATAAATTATTTAAACTATATTTAAAGTAAGAATATACACTTTCAATGGAAAACAAAAATGGTAAATGAGGTTTTTTTTATTATTATTATTTTGACAATGTTTGACTTGAAGTTGAAATGACCCAGCACTTTTATTGGCTGATGTAAAATCAGTGATGTTGACCCTCCTTGAATAATGTCATTCCAAAATTTTAGAATTGATGTTGGGTGTGCATTAAAAAAGCAAAAACTTATTACTGTTAAAATAACAATAATAATAAGATTATTATTTCTCACACTAACGATAATTTTTTTTTTAATTTCATAATAAAAATAGTCTATTTAATAATATATATTTATCTTTTGAATTTTTTGTCTATATAAATGTGTTAATATATATATATATATATAAAGATTTTGACCATTTATGTCATGAAATTGAACTTTAAAAAGTTACTAAATGAGAGTATAGGATAGGACCACTTTGAAAAAATCAATTTAAACTTCATAACATGACAGATAAAGACAGTAATATACAAATGAAATACAAAGGAAAAAAAAAAAAAGAATGGTAAGTATCCACATGTGAAGGAACAGTAGATGATAAATAAGATTGATAGTTATATCAAAGTTAATGCGGACGCCGTTTTCTTATTCAATTTAGGGCAAACAACAATGGGAAAATCTTCAAAGATGAGAATGGAGTTGGGATGTTTGGTTTTGCACGTAAACTGAGTTGGGTTTAGCTTTTCAAGTCGAAGTTTAATTTTCTCGAGGTTGAATTTGATTTAAGGTTTAAAGTTTAGGAAAATGTTAATGAAATCAGATTTTCTACTTGCAGTGCAAAAAATTGTGAATCCTGTAAGGAATTAATAGTGTTCCTATGGTTAGAATAGAGGTAGCTTGTCACAATTTGTTGTTAAGGGACTGAAATTGTGCGCTCAATAATTATGTTAATTTTCTACAAGATTAGCACATGCCAATAGTACGACAAATACTATGATAATTCGAGAGCCAATGAAAGATTTAGATTTTCAGTCACGGAATGAGATTTTGGGTCTTAGTCGTAACCCGTAATAGATTTTGCTTAGCATAAGCTCTTAAGTACCAAAAATGAAAAAGGTTATATCAATTAAAATTTTTCAACTTCAAAGGTGAATTGACGACTGGCCAATGAGCTAATAAGCTGTATTCTATCAAATCAAATAAATTAAATTTGATGATTCATCGATTTTGAAAATTAATTTAAATAATTAAATTTTATTCTAAGATAAATTTTTTTATAAGTGTGAGTTTTAAATATTAATTTTTTAAATTAAAAATTTTTATTGTATATAAAATATTGATAATCCAATATATATATATATATATATATATGTATATATTTTATGTTATTTATTTTTTATTTTTATTGTTTTTATATTTCTTAAAAAAATCAATCACATGCGCGGAATCTCAGACTTTAATAATGCATGGTAAGCACTCATTTGTAGAATATTTAATAATTAGCACTCACGTGTTGCAAGCAATATTTCATGAGGAACCACCTCCCTGTAAAAGCCTTACTCTAAAATGATATTATATATATTTTTTATTAAGATTGGAAATATAAATTAAAATTTGCTTAATTTCTGATTCACAGTCAAACAGCATGACTACATCGATCTTTTGATTTTTTTTAATATCAAAATACCAGTGCACTAATAATTACTGCATAATTTTTATATATTATCAATTAATCACAAATAAACTGATATTTTATTAATAAGTAAAATTAAAAATTATAAAAATAAATATGGTTACAATTTTTTAATTTATTTTTAAAAATCTAGATGTTTTTAAATTCTGATCATTAATTAGGTAATAATTTGTGGTTGATTGTCAAATATAAACCCTAAATATGTATGGTAATACCTCTTTAGGATATGATTTTTAGTAAAACACATTTTTTATCTATGCAATACTAAAATCCCTAGTTTAATGCAAACTCAAGCAGTAAACCGGATGAGATCATTGCATTTGATCAAATTCCATTCTCATGATAATTACAACAAAGTTAATAATAATAATAATAATAATAATAATAATAATATTAATTAATTCAAAGAAACCCACCAAAGACAATGATGCAGATAAACTATACATATAATTAAGTTCAATCTCAGACATTGTTATGGAGGTTGCTAATGGTAGAAAATTCAAAGAAAATGAGCACTTCAATGAGTGAAACCAAGAAAAATGGAAAGGGAAAAAAGAAAGAAAGCTGGTTGTATGATGAGAAGCATTGGACGAGGCAAAGATTCTTGTATAAAGGGAGTGTCGTCCTACAGGCCACAGTACACTAATCATTATACTTTCCCTTTTAACCAAACAAAAATGAGTGGAGTGAAGCATACCATACGCAGTGAAAGAGAAAGAACAAGAAAGAAGAAAGAAAGATTGGTAGCTTAGTTTGGTGAGAAGTCAGTATTAACAAGTCTTGCCGACAGGAAATTCTGTGTCTCCACTAAATCAGTAATTACTAATTGAAAGAAGACCCCAAAGGGTGGTAAAAAATGAAAATTCACTCCACTTTTTCTTCACTCTTCTTCTTCTAAAGGTGAACGACCACTTGTTTCACCTACATATTTTTCACCTTTTTGACTGTTGCATGGTAGAGGTGGGTGGGGTGAATCTAATTCCATCGAGATTCGAGGCATGTATTAAGCCAAAAAGGAGAGTTCAAAGATCAAAGTTCGTAGTGTTTTTTAAGGGGGTTCTTAATTCTTACATATGATAAGAAGGTAAAAAGATGGAAAGTCGATAGTTTCTTGGAAAATCCACGTTTGGTTTCCACTGAAGGGTTGCATCATGCGACGGAGATAGCTTACTTTGACCAGCCATTGTCAAATGGCTCCTTGTCTATGTAATCCCTTCAAGATTTTCTCGATTAACATTTGTTTCTGTTTTTTTTTTCCTGAACAAAGGATCAGAGTTTTATGATTAAATTTTAAGTTCAGGCTTCTATCACCAACTTAATTCATCATACATGAGACTAATGGTAATAAAAAAAGAATAGTTCTAACAGTAAAAGGTATAAAAGATTGGTATCTATATATATATATATTAATCAAAACATGATATAGAATTATTTATTGTTTACAAATCTTGTTTTTTCATTGGATGAATATGGGGAAATCCAGAAGAGAAGTTGCAGTACTGGCTTTAATTAAATTGTAGTTCTAAAATTGCCAATGCATCTGGTTGATATGGTTGTAGGATCAGTCTCAAGTGTGAAGCATCTTGTGTGCCACCCAAGGCCGACAATCTTCCCTTGAATTGGGTCCTCTTTAAGACCTTTCTCGTATCATGGGAGGCATCACCCAATGACTCTGCATGAACATCATGAAGTTTGGAATGTTTAAAAGATAAGTTACCCCAAAGATGATTTGATGGGAAAAGCCTCATCTCTCTCCTAGACAACCAAAGTTTGGAAAAAGACTTCCACTTCTTTCATGGTGGGGGGTTCCACTCTCCCAAAGACACAAAAAACAGCGGAGATGTAGATGAGATGGAAACAGTTAGAAGTGCTCCTCCAGCTAGAAAGGCCTGGTCTCAGGTCCTTCCGAGTTTGCTGACCCACATACTGAAGTATGGCTCGCCATCCACCCAACCGGCTCGAGGATCCTCTTGCAAAAAGACCTCTCCGCCAAAAACTTCACGTCCCTGGATTCTTCAAGCAAATTCCTCTCTAATCATGGTCCAACAATACTAACGCCCAACCATCTTATGGTGGTCTCTCCAGTCCGACAATATCTTTCTCACATGCTTCTGCCAACAAAAAACGACATTCAGCATAATTATCCTAAGTTCACTGCCTCAATGCAAGTTCAACTTACAATAATAATTGATTTTATCGAAGTTTTTGAACATATGTTTCGATAGTTTAGCGTTCAAAAAAAAAAAAAAAAAAAAAGTAATAAACACAAATGTATATCTGAAGAAGTGATCCTATCCAAACAGTTCTCATGAAATCGTACTCGAATCTACTAGTTTCAGAGAAGTAGAGAATGTACTTCGGATGTGATTTAGTTCACAACCAGTCAAAACCATTGATTGCATCACAAGTCACAAAAATTAAACACAATGGACAGGAGGCAGAAATCTCATCAAGTTTTGGTATCTCTCGAGGTACAGATACAGCAATGCATGGTCCAGGCAAAGGCCATTACCTCTTTTGGCTGAGAGAACGAACCTAAACTTGGAATTTCATTCCACTTCAGTTTGCAGAAACACCCTCTAGATGGGCATACAAAGGACCACCAAGCAGCCAAATTCAAGTACCAAAGACCAGAAATAGTTAAAGGTTTCTGGGCATAGCCTCCCCAATCAGTTTTACCATACATCAAAGAGCAAATGATATCCTAATTGGACGTGTGAAATTGCACAAAGACAGAGTGTTCATCACGCTTGTTTATAAAGGAAATGAGATGATCATGCAAAGGATTCAACTTCAAATAATATTGAAAACAAGGGACCAGCTGTACATTATATGAATTATAAAAGTTCAGTGACTTGAAGATCTAAATATAGAAACGATGTAACAAACTTTTTCAGACAGAAAGGAAATTGTCTTTAGAAGATTAATTACTTCATCAAGAACAATAAAATGGTGTACTGGATTACAAGAGAAATTGCATTTTCATATTCTTAATAACACACTCATAATTCTTAAAGCAAGATCGTAAACAGAAGAGAAAATTCACTATATGATATCATCTATACGCACATGCATTGGAGTCCAAAACCTATACCGAGAGTTCCATGAACAAAAGAGCACATATGGAAGGTAGCACACAAACCAAATCAGATCACACAAATTTCAACATTACTTAATATAACGGCTAAATGGTGCATAAGTGCTTTATGCACTAGTTTTCTAAACCTCAAAGGAAAGATATGATCAAAGCATATGACTTGTTTTCTAAACCTCAAAGGAAAATATAGACTCAAGATATGTTCATAAAACCCAAAGAGAAATCATAAATCTTTCCCCTTTATAGATATGATTCTTTATCAAAAATGCTTGAGGAAAAGAATTTACAATGTTCTTCCTGTTCTGTAACTTCTATTCATGCAGCATTCTCTATCTTTACAAACAAGAAGACTCTTTTGTGCAATCCAGAAGCCCCAAAATCATGCTAGGGTAAAAGATGGGAAAATGCTCAAACTTTGAGGCTGAGCAGTGGTAGGAATACAATATTCAACCCCAATCAATGCACTTTTCCTCCCACCTGACTCTCCCAAAATCTTCTAAAGAGTAAGTAGACTAGTACAAAATGGGAAAAAGAAAAGTAGTAAAAAGAATTAAAAAAATCCTACAATTTTTAAATATCTAAACAAATGGAGAAAACAAAAGAGAAAAAACGTTACACTGATGATGTTTCAACAAGAACTTCATTTAGCACATCATCCTCACCGTTTGCCAATGCGAAAAGCTCTGCATCCTTCTCTTCATCGCTGGAAAAATCCCGCCTTTCGTGCTTGGAGTGTGCTGCGATAAATATCAACTTTTGAGCCCTGTCCATGCCTACCCTTGAATGCCTATGTGTACTTACCCATCTCAACAAAGACCAACTGCATTTGAATCCACATGAAGTTGCATGGAGGAAAATAAGCCTAACTGCCACTTTCCCTAGGGACTTGAACTCAGTAAGATAAGTTTCCCAAACAAGCCTACTGCTCTGAGGATTCGCAATTTTCATCTTACCAGTGACTGGATCTCTCTCCTTCATCTGCACAGCTCGTGCATATACTGGATCAAGCCCTTCCGTTCTCCATTTCATAAGTTCCATAAGAGCTATATGAGCCTCCTCCCTAGATACAAGCCTGGTTATCAGCTTATCGACATCCTTTTCTTGCTCAAGTGTCAAGCATTTGAATGGGGGAAGGTACTTTCCACTCATGTCTTTAATCAAATAAAGTGGGTCGAGTACATATGCAGCAGCCCAAGCCGGGTGGTAGTTCTTCTTGAACCGCCTTTCGATCACTTTCTCTACTGGACCTTCTGCAATGTGAAATTTTGAACACCAATCCTTCACTTTGGTTCTAAGATCATCCCAAAGTGGCAGGCATTGCCCAACTAGTGGTCTTTCTGTCTCAATCTCTTGAGCCATTTCTTTGATCAATTTAATCAATGAATGCACCGCCTCTAAGTTATTCCAAAACCCCATATCTCGAATCATCTCTGCAATTTCCCTGGCAACTGGATCCTCCATGGATACCATCTTATATGTTTCATCAAGCAAAACCAACTGAAGTGCTCGAGCTGAGTTCAATATATCTTCAATCATAGTATACAAAGGTCCAAAATTCAAGCTTTCATGATCGCGCGAGGGCACTCTTAATAACCCCGCACTGCCACACTCCTGCAACTGATATTTTTGAAAGCTACTTCGAACTTGACTCGTATTATTTATGAAATTTGCAAGCTTCATGGCACTCTCAGTCACTGTCTTGAACAAAGGAAGCTCCTTGCAAAAGTCCTTAATCAAACTATTAAAACCCTGAAACTGACAAGAAAGATTAACCATCCAATGGTGCTGATTCTCCAAATTTCTCAATGCTTTAGCCTTAAATTTGTCAGCAACAATTCCTGCACATTGCTGCACAGCATTCCCACAAATTCCCGTCACTGTCTCCCACAGCACCTCCTCTGCATATTTAGAAGGAATAGAACCACTAAGAAAAACAGCTCTTCTATACAAACTAGTCCCATTAGGCAAATTCACGGTCAAATTCACCAAGCTATCTTCCCCGCTAGCAAAGCTCTTAACTTTCCACCCATCAGATGCGACCTGAAAGAACATAGCATCTCTAATCCTAGCCTCGGATTCAGCTTTCACTTCCTCATACTTAACATCCAATCTACTCCCAGCAAGCTCCCTCCTTGAAACTGGTGGCAACCCGACCTGATTAAGAAAAGCTCTAAACTTTGGATGTTCAAGACTCGAAAATGAAACCGACCCACAGCACTCATAAATCCAATCAGCTAAAAAATCAACGGCACACTCAATCTGGGACTTGCTTAATGTTGGCCCAGGTGAAGTTTTAGGACTTTTTAGCCTCTTTACACTATCTTCCAACATAGCCAAAGCACTTAAATCCTCTTTCCCTCCGGACAAAACCAAATGCTGCTGATGTTGTGGTACGAAACTTCCACCACTTGCCGTCACAACGGCCCCTGGCGACGGCGAGTAAGCTAACTCGCCACAAAATCTTGAAGGATCAACAATAGCCAACGGAGTAGCCTGATAAGAACAACCCGAACCTGAAACAGAACCCGAGCCAATAAGGACCCCGCCAGTGGCAGTTACAGCAACCGAAGAGGAACTTCGTTTTCTATTACTTTGAGTTGCGGTTGCTGTTGCCACCGTTGTTGGAGATGGAGAAACAGAAGAAATGGGTTTGGCAAGAGAGTTAAAGTTGGGACAAGTTCCCCTCTTTAGATGTTCTGAAGCTGTTCTTGAAGGATTAGAAGCTGAGAAAACAGCGTCGCACAAAGAGCATCGGAGCTTTACAGCTTTGGGGAGTCCGGTATCAGTGTTATGAACGAGCATGGGCTCGAGATGAGCCCAATACCAAGCTCCTTTACCTTTTATAGCCTTGGTTCGAACCGTGACTAACCCTTCGTACCTTTTGTTTACGTTCTTGGCTATTAACTCGTCGGCTGAGACTGAGTCCACTGGAGTCGTTGTCGTATCAGTCGTGGCAGCCATTGCAGAGGGACTTCAAAGAAAAAAATGGAAAATTCGGCAACTCTATTGGAGTTTCACTAAAAGATTCTGCTTCTTGTCTGCTGATGTCGTTGTTGTTCTTGTCATCATTTTCTTCTTCTCCTCGTTCCCGTGATTATATAAACGAAGACGTTTTATGAGTTCTTGCATTTAGCCGGGAAAATCCGCCGGCGCAGGCCGGATCTTGATTTCCCGGCGACTTTCCATGCAGAGTTTTTCTCCACTTTTTTTTGGGGGGGTTTTGTTCTTGGGTCGTTGTTATTTTTTTGCAGAAGAAATTTCAAAGAGAGAGAGAAAAGTAAAATGGGTAGGGTAAGAGAGAAAGTATGCGGACATGAGAGAGACTGTGTATTGTATTGAAGCTAGGACACGCGCCGTCGAGGTGAGCGTGGGAAAACGGAAGGGGAGCATGCTGATGGAAACTGTTGCAATGAGGTAACACCAGAGTCCCACGTACGAGAACATTTATAACTTGACACTGGTTGTCACGACCAGGTGATTGGAGAGTAACGTACACGCGCATTAAAAGGCTCTAGTTTTGGTATCACTTTCATGTTTCCGACTTTTTTTTTTTCTTTTCATTTTTTCCCGACCATTTTCTCCCTTCTTTCTAATTTGTGTCGTTGGGGTCTTGTTTGTCTTGTCCATTTCTTTCGCTTTAAATCTTGAGAATTTCATATAATATTATTCTTCACGATGAAAATTTTAGATTTAATAAAAAAATGATTTCATAATTGAAGTTGTCAAATTAATATGTGCTCTTGAGATAATATTAAAAAAATTAAAAAATAAAATAAGTAACAAATTTTTAATTTTGTTTGTGAAATTAGAATATCCTATTAATAGATAATGATTCATTTGTGAAAAATTAAAAATATTCTAACAATTTGTATATTTATATTGTATTTATTTTATATAAATTGTGTAATATATGAAAATTATTATATAATTATTTGTGTTTGACAAGTTAAACATTTAAATTGATTTTTATTTTTATTAAAATTTTAGTTCATATTATTTATTTATTTTTTTTCACCGCCAACCAAACCAGAGCTGAGTTAAATTGAGTTTCCTGACCTGCTATTCATCTGGTTATTTTCAGAAAATGGACATAAAAGGACAATCTAGGAATTTGAGGACTTCCTTTCCCTCCGCTCCCCTCAAACCATTTCTTATTGGGCAGTGTTGACCAAAGACAGCCAAAATTGCCTTGAGAAAGTTCCACCAAACACCCTATGCAATCAAAGCACGGAGATTTCTCATTTATTTTATCATTTTCCCCTCGTATTTATTTCTTTATTTTGAACTTTTTATATATTATTAATATGAGCAAATTTTGTCCATTACTAATTATAGTTCTTTTCTATTATTAAAAATGTATAATAATACTACTAATTTACTTATTTCCTCGTTACTATAATTTAATGGGTAAAGAGAGCGGAGACAATAGTTTTTATTTGATTCGATAATTTTATTTTTATGTTTTCACGTAAAATTTAGAATGAAAAATATATCGATCATATATCAATAAGAGATTGTAAATATTTAAATTTAATTTTTTTTGTATTTAATATTTGAACTTTAACATCTTATATTAAGATTCGATGATGATAATTATGTTTTAAACACCCCATGATTTATCAATTAAAGCAAGCTATGCTTAACTACACATTTAAAGGGCAAAAGAATTCAGCTACACATTTAAAGGGCAAAAGAATGCAGCATTGAAATTAAGATCTTCTCCAATTCAATTGGTGTAAAGCTAATCATGGCAGAACACATTAATATCACCATGGGAATATCAATTCCCTTTAGATTGTGATCTAGAAGGAAGGGTCATTAAGCCAAGCACCTACCCTTAAAATAAGTATTTGTAACATCAATGTGTACCATATACAAAATATTTTATACCCCCACCCTTCGATTGGCTTATTTGTTTCTTAGAAAATTTTTTTTTTTTTTTTAACAAAACGTTTGATGGACATGGAAAACAATGATTTTTCTTTAGATGTATATTATGTGGTCTTAAGAGATTAAAAAAATGCTCCAAGTTTCATTAAAATTCTACTCAAGATCAATTAATTTTATCATACTTGATGTAAAAAATATATATATTTGAACCATATCTCTATCCTATAAAGAGAGAGAGAGAGAGAGTAACATCTCTTTTGAATTAGAACTTAATTTCTTCCTAAACCTAAAAAATATATATATTTTTTTATATATATATTTTTTTATAAAATAAGTGGATATATTCTTTGATCTAGTTTGGGGGAGAGATTAAGTTGGATCAATAATTCTTTTAAAGAAAGGTAGTTACTAATTAAATCTGGATTAGATGGAAGAGCCAGAGTTGTATTAAATTGTTAAATGAAGTTTAGTTGGTCCCCAAATGGAGCCAGCATTTATACCATCATAGACTATAAATGGGAGAAAATGTCAATTTTTAATGCCAAAGTTGTGAATGTCAATTGAGTCAATGAACCATATGTCACCCAACTGTCATCCACCTTAGGTATGCGTTTCAACCCATGGACACAGCCATCAATACCCATTTTTAGGCTAATAATTTTGAATTCTTCCCCAATTCCCTAAGCATAGATAAAATCCCTTGATTAAAGATGAGGTATTTTTAATTAAATTTATGTTTAAATAAATTTTGTATATTATCTTTCAATCGTACTATTACACTTCATTAGTGAATTTAAAAATTTTATTTTAAAAATTATAACTTTTTAAGTTATTATATTAGGTTTTATTAACACTGTATGAGAATTATACACGAATAATAATAATAATATATTAAATATAAATACCTTTTAGATAACAATTTTTTGTACCTACAAATTCCATTTTTTAAGGCTTTTACAAGAACTAAACAGGGAATAAATGGACGTGTGATTAAAGTCAGTATTATTATTATTATTATTATTATTGGAGAAAATCTCATTAGCAGTTAGCAGATTTGGTGAAAGTCACATGTTTGCATTGCAATTCGTTATTGAACTAGCCAATGGTACAATAAAGATAAAAACTTTTTCATTTCTAAATTATTGAAAATATTTTTTAAATAAATGCTTAAAAATAAGTTTATTCTTTTTTCGGATCATTTAAATAAATTAATTTGCATTGTCTCCATGAATTTTATAAATAAATTATCTTCTTATAAATTTTTTATCACTTAAACCAATATCCGTTAATAATATTAATACAAATTTTGAATAATTGCAAGCTTGAATCAAAGACTAATGCCAATTTTAAAGAAAAATGCTTTATAATCATCACTTGTAATTATAAACAAGAAAATCCCAAATCATAAAGTAAAAATAGTAGAGTGAAGTAGGCCATGTTAATTGTAGAAAAAGTCAAAGAAAAACCAAGACGTTGTCGATCAACCCCTTTACATAAAAATAAAATTATAATAATACCCGTCAATTAACAGTGATTTTTCCTTTTCTTTTTTTTTAATTAATTACTGAAATTGATTATGTTACTGTTACCAAACCCCACTTTTTATTTTTAATGCATTTTATTATAAATCACAATTATAATCTCGAAGTTTGAAAAACCGCTCTTACCATTAAGTTAAAATCTTAAATTATAATTATAATTGTAATTATAATCGTTTTGTTACATTTCTTAAATTAATAATTATAAAAATCAATTTATTTAAATTAAATAAATTAATAAGTAATTAAAACTAATAAAATTAAATAATAATTCATGATGAAAATTTAATGTGAGATCTCAGAATCTCAATGACTCATCTTTATCATTAAACTAAAGCTTTACTGTCGTCAAACCCCACTTTTATTAATCTTTAACAATATTGCAATACATTTGTAGTACAAATTATTATAGGGGTTGGCCTTAACTCTTGAGAAATCATGATTATTGTCTTTTCTTTGTTGTCATGGATTTAAACTCTGAATTATCTACCTATGAAACTGAATAAGATTTTTTTTTTTTTTTTAATTTTCCATTTTGAGAAAGGAAGATCATAAACCTACAATCGAATCAAATGTTCCAGCTTCAAGAATTGGGAGTTCAAACATTAGCTATTTCTTGATTTCAACATTTGCATTGTTTTTTGCCTAACAAAATTAGGGCTAAAAGTATATATTGATGATCAAATGTATTTGTTTGTTTTTCTTATTTTACATTAATATTTGGAGAATATAGCAAATGGCATATAGTTTTGATGATTTTTATTGCATATTACATGCTTTTTTTTTTTTTTATCAATAATAATAACTCTCTATCCATTCTCTTTACTATCTATTTCAGTCTTAAATTTGAATTCAAAATCTTAAACTTGCTTAAAAAGGAACTCAAGAAAATACCATTGTTCTTTTTTCCTTTTTCTTTTACACTCTTGTTTAAAATGGAAACCAAGACATCTTTGTCTACATGATAGACAAGACTTTCCTTCAAGACATGCCTTATTTTTTATTCTATTTATTTCGCAACACAGATACCTTTCCTGAATTCTAAGCTTTCAACATGCTTGATCTGCGTTTCCCTTTCTTGCCATTAGACTTTGGAGACACTAGTAGGCATTTTCTTTTTACATCTTATCATTGTTGGTGCACCAAAATTATCTCTTTTAAATTTTTTTATTTAAAAAAAATGAAATAATAAAAACTCATATATTAAAATATTAATCGTGAAAAATTTTAACTTAAAAAACGAGATTAAGATATTCTTAGATCTATTTGTTTAAAATTATTTTTAATATATCTTATAAGGTATATGTAATCTTATTAACTCTGATTGTAAAGTTAAAAAATTTTATTGATTGCATATCAAATAACTTTTAAAAAAATAATGGGTTTTGTTCTATTTCATATAATGTTTAATTATTGGACATGCCAAAGAAGTTTAAGAGAAATTGATAACATTTTTAATAATTCTAATTAAATTTGAAAAATCATCTTTAAAGTTAATTAAATTGAAACATATTAACAAACACAACATTTTCGAGTTATCATTAGGAACTTCTTTTGTTTGGATGTGAGCAGTGGGTATCATGCATATCACAAGAGTAGCAATGCTTCCATACTCTCAGTGTGGACCAAATTGAATGAACAGCGTTGTTTTATCTAGGGAGCATGACCCATTCTCAACCTAAGGTCCCATGATCAACCTTGTGATTTATGCCACGTGTCAATCATGGATTGATGAAAGGTAGACAATTCCCCAATGATGCCACAGAAAAGAATGCCATAAAGTTGGAGAAATGATGAGAAAAGTCATTTGCAATTTCCCCTCTTTATAAAAAGTTGGGGGGGGGGGGGGGGGGGGGGGGGCGCGCAATTTTAAGACCTAAACAAACCATTGAATGCTGAAACTTGTTTTTGCAATTTACAAACCAGCTGGCTTGATCAACCACATGATTAATGGACCCACCTTTTTGGTGAAATCTTTGTGGGTTTTACTACTCCCACCTGGATCTCACTCAAAGTTAACAAGATTGGACAATGATACAAAATTCTCCTAAAGTTACAGTTCTTGCTCTGTTTCTTGTCTGCTAGCTCCTTGATGGGCTAAATATGGAAATATAAGTGAACATTTCTCCCTTGGATTTATTGCATTCGGGTATTTGATTCAATAGTATATGTCTATGATTTCAATCTATAGCTTTTTAAAAAAAAAAAAAAAAAAAAGACAAAGGAAAAACCATTGTACTTGCCTAATTGTCTCAATCCCAACACAATATGTTTATTTCAGTAAATTTTTTAATAACTTTAAATGAATATATATATATATATATATATGTTGATGTAAAGTGATCTATTTATACACTAATTCATAAAAGTATTAAATATGCGTTATTATTGATTCAATTTGGATGGAAATAGAAGTTCACAAGGAATTAGACGGATTATTTTTAGTATCAAACAGCATATACATATATAATTCATATGAAAGCAAGCGCTATATGATATATAATGGGCCACTTGTGATCATCAACATTGTTAAAGTGGATTTTATGATCCAAAATGCAACTGATTGAAGCATATGAATTATGGTGGGCTTCATTCACGGTTTTGATTGAAGTAGGGAACATTTAAGAAATTTTAGAACTGAACAACCCAGTTCCAGATTCCAATCTGGTTGTGGCCACTAGGATTAGAACCCAAGAAGCCGAATCTAGGATGGAAGACGACATATTAGGTTACATATGGGCTTAATGGGTTCAAATGCGTGAAATGGTATAGGCCCATAATTTCCTTCAAAAGAATTTAAAAAAGAAATTAAAACCGCCCACCGTGGGACTCGAACCCACGACCACAAGGTTAAGAGCCTTGCGCTCTACCGACTGAGCTAGACGGGCTTTTTGTTTGGTTAAACGAACTATTACTATTATACTCTTCCTACAAGAAACCACTGCTTCGAGCTTTGGCTACGTTGTTTTGTTGGTTTATTTATTTTCCTAGCAAATGCAAAGAAAAGAATGTTCGGAGGCCTGCGGCTGTGAACACCAAGTACCATTTCAACCTGACATCACATATGAATGAAGAAATCATGCAAATTTACTTTCATTTCTTCTCTGGTATCAAGAAAATAGCAAGCGCCGAATGATACCAGAGATCACATGCAGATTCTATACCTCACCATTTAGAAATACACACCATGATTCTGATTTGTAGTTTCTAAGCTTAAACAAAAGTTGTAAACAGAGGACAGACAATAAACCTAAAACAATAAGAACTGATGTCTCCCTCAAGCTACACAAATCACATTTGGAAAAAGCCATGTTACTCTCCATCTAAATCACTTACAGAATCTACTTTATCATACTAAAAATGATGTCAACTTGAAATCAGATTTCATTTCCATGAGTTGTCACGAGGGAGAGGTACACTGAAGATGCTGCTCAAGAGAACTGCTCCATTGACCAGCGCCTATTCTGATTTTAGATCTTGAGTAGGCCCATAGTATGAGCTGCCATTCTGAGATTCCTCTTTCAACTGTATTACACCAGCAATGAATAATTAGCACAAGAAAAGAAACAAAAATCTCAAGCTGGAAGACAAGACATGTGATTGAAATATGTTATCTAATAAACATAAAGCAAGGCCATGTGTTCAAAGCCATTGAATTGAGACTCTTGGTGAAGCATATAATAAACACCAAAAGTACTTGGAAACAACAGAATCTACATTTTAAGCATTCAACATTGTCTTTCAATATTTATGATAATTGAATTGGCGACGATCATCTTTCAATCAAGATCTATTAGTAACATCAAATGCTTAAAATAAACATAGTTAACTTTTATCCATATTCTTATTTTCAACACCAAGGATATATTAGTAACTTCATAAGTGAGTTGGAAATAACTCCTTTTAGACCAACTGGTCCACTCATATTCTACATCAGTGTATTTATAGATTGCGATTTCCCATTTACTAAAGCAAAGTTTAAAAGATGCCTTGAAAAGTAATAGCGGAAACAGCAGAAGAAGTGGGCAACTTACCTTCCTTGGGACCTTCTTCTGGTAGCGATAGCCCTAATCACACAAGAAAGAAATTTGTTACAGGAGAAAACTATCAGCTGGTAGGAACTAAATCAAAATAAAAGAAAAGAAAAGAGTAAGCATGTATTATTTGATTACTTTGTCAGTGCCATATATATAATCACAATAAGTAAACACCGAAGCAAAGTTGCTCTGGCTTAGTCCTCCAACATAATGATGGTAATCATGGTATTCTGCGCCACCATAAAATGGGATAAATCTTGTGGGAGTCCAGGGGAAGTCATATCTGCATCACACAACTTATACTGTGAACTGCCTACTTTTGCAGCAAAAGGCACATACTAGCAAATAGTATATATATTATCAAACAAATTGCTACTACTAAGCATGGAAGGAAAGAAATAGGTTCTTTTTTCATCTCCATGTTTGTTCTGTCAGCCAAAATCACTTGCAGCAACATTCCAGAAAACTTCATCCAAAAAATAGTGATACAGTATATTAACAACAGGCCAATTTTTACAATGATTGATAAACATAAAATAACATGCAGATAAATATACTAGCAGATTTTTCAAGATGCTGTTCCTTTAACCATGCCCTTTATGATGCCAACAGCCGGACATATTTTGTATTTGGCTTATGGCTAACCTAGCATTCCAACAATTATAGGCCTATCACTCAATGACTAACTCTTAAAAGGTTAATGATTTATTGGAAGAAAGTTTCTAGCACCGAAGTTCTCAACTTGATAGTCATTAGATTAACTCTACATATCCAATCAATACAAAAAACTTTTTAAATACAAAAGTCATGATACCTGGAAAGAAGTGAGGATTGACATTTTTGCATCCGTTTTTTCAAGCATGCAGGTTTTATATAAAAAATGAATCTTATACACTGGCAAAAGATTACAAAAAAATGCAAGCTGCCTTACTACAGATTTTGTCTCCAGGATAGACACAAAACCAATTTATACCCGATTAAGTAAATATTCAGACATTAGTGGTAGATTGATATGCATGTGATTTTCTACTATATGCTTTGACACAGCAGTCATTAATAACAAAAATTCAGCTCATCTTCTTTCTATGAAGCTTGATAGGATGTCAAATACCAGAGTCCTTCCTGCTTTAGTTATTAACCAAAATAGCTTCTTCACAGAAACTCCTACGATGAGCTCCTAAATCAACAATATTCATAAATGACTTCAGCAGCCCCTATTAATTCAAAAAATGAGTACATGACAACTCTTCATTAGAACAGAGTGGTCACTGGTAAACACATAATCATTTTTTAAACTCTAGCTTTCATTCCTTTATCCTCATTTTGATCAGCATAAGGACATTATGGCATTTTTCATGATTTCAACTAGAATTTAGCCAGCAGGCGTACTAGCTGCACATTAATGTCAAAGTATGTAGCAAAATACTAAGGCTTCTGTAGCAACAAAATATAATCGAGCTATTGGATGCTAAGTCAGCATCAAACGAGGTTGATCTTCATTACACAAGAAGTGCTGGAGAGCAGAAATTTCCAAATAAATGTGATGATAAGCAATAATCAGAGTTCTAAATGAATGTAATCTTCAGGAAACAAGCTAAATCTCTTGGTTATTTTTAAATCTCTCACTCAGAGTATTCAATTATTATAAAAAAAGGGCAATCAAGTGCACAAAGGCTCCCACATTGTAGGGTCTGGGGAGGGTCATTGTATGCAATCTCCCCTCTGCATTAACAGCAAGACTGTTTCTACTTGAACCCCTGACCTCTAAGTCACAAAGGAGTAGCCTTTACTGTTACACAAAGGTTCCCCTCAGTATTCAGTTATTAAATTTTCAAAAAATGATAACGGATCAACAATAGTATTATACGTGGATGTAAATGATGACAGAATAACAAAGTGGCAGAAAAAGAAACCATCGAACAAAATTTAAAAAAAAAAGTTTTGATCAATCAGAAATTTATACAAGCTTAGAAAATTGCATTCTACATTTTAAATGGTAATTAGTAGTAATTCCCTGCAAACAAAGTTAAACTTATGAAATAGAACATAGTTAAAAACTAAAGTTGAAAAGAGAAGACACAATCATAGACCGCATCAAGAACAAGTTAGCCACCGTTGAAAAGATCCTTCCAAAACCCAAGTACTTTGATACAGAAAGGAGGAGAGAAAAGTAATATAAGAAATTCTAAAGTTGGCATCATTTAGTCACTAGAATTAAAGCAACAAAGGGCAGTCAGTGAGCAAATTGGAAAACTAAAATAATATAAAAAGGTTTAGCTGTAGCATGCATACCCACTGTGTGTCTCTATTGCTTCAATTTGGCGTAAAGCTATCCACAACCAAAATGTGATCATGTGTCCTGGAACAATTGCTGGCCCAAGAAAAGATGGAATTCCCAGGATCAAAACTTCCAGCCAATGCGCATATGGTGCTGCAAACCCAATCGGAGCAGTGTATTCATGGTGAACCCGGTGAATTTTCTCATAGCCCCATTTACAATGCAAGAATCTATGAATCCAGTAATTAGTATAATCTTCTATCATGAAATATACCGCCAACTGAGCCAGAATCTCCCACACTGAAGGCAATGGCAGCCCCGTTCCAATCCCAATCATCTACCAAGAAAACACTTGCAATCTTAGATAAACATAAAATATGCTTCAGAAAGTTATTCAATTGAATACAGAATAAATATTCCAAAGAATTTCAAAACTCCATAGTTTAAGCACGAAGCTGCAAGAAAAAAGGTAACCCAGTAAGAGCGTGAGTTGCAACAATCTGATTACAGAATCAAAATTTCAGAAAGTGCCAAATAAAAATATATAATGAACAGAGAAATCCCAATGTTTAAATCTCCAAGAATCTCACTAATGAGACGTTGAGACCTGAGGAATACACTCACTAAAAACTTCCTTGTTTAGAAAGCTTAAAGCTTTGGAATCAAACTTGAACACAAACTGATCTGTCTTTTACAATTCCAATTCTAGTGTTTTACAACAAATGATTTCTCAAAACGCCAAAGTTCCTCAAGAAGGACTCATTTACAAAGACTTGAACTAAAACTGAATAAGAAATCAATCAAAAACAAATTTCCCATAAAACTAATCAACTAATTTCAAAAAGTAAAGAAAATCCCAATATTTACATAATTAAATCCGAAAAATAAGCATATTTCCTACCATCAGTACATCACATTCCCAGAAACTCAGACTTTCACCGCAAATGGCATCCAAAAAATCCCAACTTTATAATCAAACTCAAAGTCAAAAGTTTAAAACAGCCCAAAAAAATCCTAACAATCGGAAGACTTTTTACCTTAATTGAGGGGTAAGACACTAACTGCAAAGGACCCACGACAAGAACAAACATCCGCATTACATCTTTATAACATCTGAACATCTCAGACAACGACAGGCTAACTCTGGGCTGAATCTTGTACTTATCGAATCCTAAAGATCTCATCATCTCAACAAAAACAAGCGGCAAAGGCACCACGGAAAATATCAGAAACAAAAACAAAATATTGTGGCAGTAAAGATAGTAATCCGATTTTTTAGCCGAGTACTTGAACCACAATGTCTCGGCCACCGTCAGGTTCCGTCCCAGGAAAGTAGTAGCCTCCTCGATTGTACTAAACGGCAACATTTTAGTGTTGCGGCGGCGGCGGCGTCGAGCTGCGGTGGTGGATTTAATGCAGTCAAAAGATGCCTTGCATGAATTAATGGAGAATTTAAGATTGTTACTTGTCAATAATTCTTTTTAGTGGTGAGATCGTTGTTTGTTTTGTTTGCATGGAGTACATATATCTTGTTTTAATTTCAGTTTGTTTGTTCTGACTGTGAGCTGTATTTTTGTCTGGGCCCATTGAGAATTTAGAGAAGTTGTTTAAATATTTAAAGTACAATTATTGTTTTAATCTGAGTTTTGGTCAACTTTATAAATATATTTTTAATTAAAATATGAAAAATTACTTTTCAATTTTTTTTATATGAAGAGATTTTTTTAAAAATATTAATGTAATAAATTATTTAAAATATTAATGATTAAAATTGAATAAAAAACTCTAAAAACTAATCCAAATCAGACGTACTAAAATCTTATTTAAAAAAATATTTAATATCGATTTTGAATTAAATTTTAAAAGTAATATTGTTATGAACTTTTTATCGATCTCATAAGTAAATATAAAGAGATATTTAAATTTGAGTGATTCTTTTATCTAAAAAATCGATCTTTTAGATTAGATTATCTCTTTAGACTTAAATACCTAACATTGATGTTATCGTTGAGAGTTGATGCAACGAAAATGACGACTTAGAAAAGAATTACTTAATGCTTGATAATTTCTGGATTTAAGTTTGTCTACTTTGTGCCGACAAGAGTTCGGAGTGAAGCCATCTAGAGTGGGCCATTGTGGACGTCGATTTCTCAAGGGGTGAACAATACTATGAATTTCATATCGACTCCAAAAACAATTGTGAATGTGTATTTAAGTTTAAGGGATTATCTTACCTAATAGGCCAATCTTTTGGGTCAAATTCTCTCTTGGGGTTTCAGTACCTAATAAATATATTAATTACATGTTTTTTAATTTATCTTAACTAATATAGTAAAACCTTTCAAATTAATATTTTTTGGACCCATCATTGAATATTAATTTTGAAGGGTTATTAATTTAAAAAATTTTATCTTGTGAATTATTATTGTCTTAAAAATGTGTTTAAATTTTATATTTTTTAAATCTTTTTAACAACGGTATAATCTTTAATTTTATAAAAATTTCATTGCAAATATATATTTTTAATATATTTTATACTTTTTTAATTTTTGGAATAAAAAATCTTAGATATGGTAAGCTTTTTTCAAATGACATCTTGAAATGCTTTATAGTTTTTGAATTATATGTAATATAATTTATATTTTTATCAAATTATTAATTCATGCGGTAATTGTGATTGAAATTTTGTATTAAGTTAATTATTAATTATTATGATAGAGAGATTTATTAAATTTTTTTATAGATTTAAGTCAAAACCATGATATTTTATTAATTTAGAAAAAATTATTAATTTAGAGAGAATTAATTTATAGAGGCTCTATGGTGTTATAGACACTAGTTAATGCTAATAATCATTAATAATTAAAAATGATCTAAAAAGAATGATTTTTTAGAAATATTAATTTTACCTTGAATTACAAAAAAAAAATGTAAAACAAATTATTTTGCATTAATATACTTTATTTCTTCTAAAATTTAAAAAAAAAAAAAAGAGATTTAAATCCAATTCTTTGGTGGAATTAAACATTGAGGTGCATAATATTCCTTCTAAAATGTTAAACAAGTAGTTTATATTTGTGTGGAGGGAAGAGGATTCTCATCCCGTCTCTTTTTTTTTTTTTCTTTTTTTTAAATACAGTATTTAAATAGTTAAAATATTGTTTATAAATTATACGAATGCGGGCGATGGGCAATCCGATCAACTACTTAGAATGTTCTCAATGTGATGAGGTTAGGACGTGAGCTACCACTTGGTTTCTGCCATTAATGCGCTCCACCTTGTCCAGTCCAGGGTGCACGTGATCGTTAGTTTTCTTAGTCAAATTAAATTGAATAAAATTCGAATTCATACAAACTGAATGAAATTTTCGAGTTGGAAGGCTGTAATAATTAAAAGTAGTTCATAAAATAAGTAGAAAGTGAAAAAAGCTAAGATCAAAGTCATGTCGTGCCATCTTTGTTTTCACAACTTTCTCGTTTCCTTTTGAATTTTGGCAAGGGAATAAGGAAACATGACCACACTACTGCTACCATAATAAGTTTTTTAAGCTCAATTCCCTTTTCCCATCATTAGTAATTTCACTCCAGTTCTTTTACTTATTAATAGTAATAGACTTTGTAAAATCATTATTATAGGAGTCTTTTGTGTTTCATAATTAACATTATTTTAAGATAATTTAACTTAATAAAAATTTAAATACAAATTTTTTTTTTTGTTATAAATCTTGTTTATTTAAGAATTCAGTAAAATCTTATATTATTTAACCAACCCTTTAAATTTGTAAAATAATAATTTAAATTCGAAAAAAAAAAACTATATTATTACATTTTCAATTTCTTTATTATTTTTTCATAACTAATCTAAACGGGTCTCGGTTGATATTAAAAATAAATAAATAAAAATCTTACTAATAAGTTAGTAAGACAGTGCAAAATGAAGTGAAAAGAGTGAGTTTGAGGACAAGAGTGTGCTGGAGTCTCTGACCTGATTGCTTCACTGCGTCATGCAAGCTACCAAATGATTAAGGTTCACCAACTTAGAAAGCAGAAAAAAAGCCATGGCAGATCATCAGAAGTGAGACTACCTTTTTTTTTTTTTTTAATTACATTTTTCAAACGCTATTCACTTTGAGGAATGATGATTTGCCTTTGCCCTCAACCCCATCGCTCATCGGTGGCGAATAGGAGCCGACTATGCTACAGTACTCGTAATCTTCACGTTTTTGACTCGAAGGATAGCTATTTCATGGTGATCATTTGCAGTACTCTCCAACTACAGAATGTTGCAGGCTTGAAATTGTGGCCTCCACCGTGAGGGTGAGGACCAATATCTCTTTCGGCGTAGGAATTTTGACAGGGCGGCCTACCGACTCTCTAGGAAGACCGGAGGAGTTTGGTTAATTTGCATTAATTGTTTAGTTGATCCAATAGGTATCTAATTGAGACAGACCGCAATAGGTAGCACCGAACTTTAATGTTAGGTATTGAAGCAAATAGAAGGAAATTTGTCAAACATCGTGCACGCTGCAACTTACCTATTCACACCAAGTCCGCACAACCTTTTTACGTTTACAAATCCAGGACGATGTTCTCATGGGCTAAAGACACTATCCATAGTTCCAGGACAATGTTCTCATGGGCTAAGACACTATCCATAGTTCCAGGCTTCAAGCCGATCACAGAAATGATCAAATATTTTATATTTGATGTATTAAAACGAATTTTGAGAAAAAAAATAATTTACGTAATATAAAATTTAATCTATTTAGTTTATACAATTGTTTAAGAAGTAATTTTAAATTGTAGTTATGAATTTAAACACTTTCATTCCCTCCTTTTATCTCCAATGTATTCACCCACTAACAAGTGGCAATGATCAAGCTTCTTTAAAAAAGGGTCATAGAAAAAGTTAAAATTAAAACCAATTTGAGGATTAAGTTGGTTCGTACAATTTTTGAGAAGTAACTTTAAATTTTAATTTTAAATTTCAACATTTACAGTTCTTTTTATTTTCAAATTATGAATTTTTTTTTTTCTAAAACAAAGAAAAAAATTACCGTTTTTAATCAGAAGATGGAGATGCTACTAAAAACGACTCTTGGGAGATCAAAGAGGAACATTGCCAATTTGCCATGTTTTAAGGATTAAGAAATGAATCGAACATTTGAGTATAGATATTTAAAGCAATTTGTTTGAACATCATTGTTGGCTCTTTGCGGACAAACTTCCGAGTCAAATATTGGCCAATTCTTTAACACTTTATTCATTTCATTCTTTATTATTTCTAATTTTCTAATTACTTAAACAGTTGAGACTATAGTCACAAACACAATTGTTAATTATATTTATTAAGAAATTCTGTATACAATCCCTATTTTACTCTTAAAATCCCACTACTAAATACATTTCATCTTTAAAAAAAGAAAGAAAAAAAATACATTTTACACACCCAATAATTTTTGGTAAAATAACAAAATTGACCTTAATTCATTTCTTTCATTTCGCATCTCCATTTCTTTTACTAATCCTTCATCCAAAATCTCTGAAATCCCCAAAACTCTTAACTTCTAAAACATCTCAAAATTCTTTGAAAATCATCGTGAATCCTTACAATCATTTGTTTTCTTACTTTTAGATATGTTTCGTTAGCTATTTTTTTTGTTATTTTATTGTGAAATGAATCTAAAGAAAAAGAATGGTCGAGATTTTGTGTCCAGCACAACCAAGTTTGCGCGAGATTATGTTTCTCGCACAAACAAGCTTGCATGAGATCGCACAAAACACATAGAAGAAATACATAATATTTGCTTGATTTTAGCCTTTTTTTTTTTTCAGAAATCTTATCATATTTTTTCCATGCTATCATATTAGTTTTTTTCAATTTAACTATCAAAAGTTTTCATTTTTTAGTAGATGCACAGGGTTTACAATAGGAGAAGAGTAGTTAGGGAAGAAACAGTTAAGACAGTTGTTGTTACTCTCAACAAGAATGAAATAATGTTGATGTGATCTTTTTTGTTGTCTCCTCTACGTGTATTAAAGATTCTGTAAAAACAGTAAATGTCAGAGAGGCGCAGAAATCTGTCGCTGCACGCGCACTCCGATACTTAAATCAGAAAACTGTTTAAGCAGAGTTTTAATAAGCAAAATAGAGATTAGAGTTTTTCTTATCATACCTGGGGATATTTATAGATATCTCTAAATTGCTTTGATGAACTCAAGACTCATATTTGTGTGGGTTTCAAAATTTTATTATTTTGAACTTTTTGTATTCTAAAATCCAGACGCGTAATTGAACTGATGGTAAATTACCTTTATATCAACAGTAAAAAAGAGAGAGACAGGAGAAAAAAATAAAAGAAATTTTTTTGGTTAATTTAATAATTTTATTAAAATTAAAATGATCTTTTTGTTAGAAGATACTTTTATTTTAAAATTAAATGAATATATAAAATAATCTTGAAAGTGTATTTAAAAACTTTCGTATTTTTACATCTATGTTGATTAAAAATTGGATCATTGATTTTCTTTTTTGTTTTTGACAGTTGAATGAGTGATTAATAATTTAGGGGATGAGGTGTCCGGGCGGTGGACTGGTCTTGTGTGGCTCCCACCTCACAGGAAAATGGTTAATGGGGAAGCTGTAACGTCAAAACTTTCTTAGGAAACAAACAAATCCAAGACAAGGTTTGAAACAACTTTAAAAAAAAAAAAAAAACCAAACCGGTTCCAAATACAATCCCTTATTCCCAACCAAGCCGGTAACTAACTACCCTTTCCAACTGCTATTCCCTCTTTCTTGTAGTCTTTTCGTTCTCGAAACAATTTATTTGTAAATATAAAAACCAGAGACAACATCGGTTCGGAAAACAAGAAGACTCGAAATCAAAGCAACTGATCTATAGTCCTTTTCTTTCCCTTTTTTTATGTCCGAAAAGAGTCTGCGACGACGGCTTCCAAGATGCCGGCGACCAAGGCTCTCGTTGCCGTCACCCACCCTAAGGCTTCGGACGCCTCCTCCACATCGGCGATCAGCGAAAAGGTTGTCCAAGCATGGTAGGATTCTGAAGCGATGTGCGTCAGAGCCGTGTCTTTGGAACAGTGTCGGTCATGAAGATCAGCAAACTAGGAGTTCTTTCTTGGGGTCTGAAGGGGAAGGGGGACCTTTGTTTAGGCCTCAAACTTTTAGCAACATCTTTGCTTCTTCTCCATCTCTGTTGGGTTTTGGTTCTCCTTCTTCTTCTCCAAAGCAGGGTTTTGAGGTACGCTTATTTGTCAAACTTGATCCCCTGTTTCCTTTAGAGCACTTTCCTTCTCTGGGTTAAAAATTGCAAAATTATATAAATATTTGTAATTATCCATGCCCTAAACTTTTGCCTAAGGTATTGATTTGAGTTGAGTGATTTTGATTTAAAAACACTGTACGTTCACAAATATCGAAACCTTTGAATCAACTGCTCGTGAAAATTCGTGTTTATATAACTAAAGTAGAGAATTTCATGGTTTCCCTGTCTTGTTATGAAATAATCCAGAGTCAATTAATCAATTAGATCAATCAACTAATATAGATATTATTGCTTGTGATTGCGTGCTTGACAAGCAGCAATTGTCCTCAAACTGAAGTCTTCGATTGCTTGTGAAGTTTGGGATGCAGGGATACAACAAAGATGCTAAGGTTGTGATCAGTGTATCAGTTGAAGGAAGTCCAGGACCAGTTCGGACCATGGTCAAGTTGGGGTCCACTGTCGAAGAGACTGTAAAGCTTGTTGTAGACAAGTATGCTGAAGAAGGGAGAACTCCTAAGCTTGATTGCAATTCGGGATTGGAATTGCATCACTCCTATTTTAGCCTTCGAAGTAAGTGGTTTCATGTTTTTTACATTCTTCCATTTGGTTGCAGGTAACTGATCACTCATCATGTTCTTCAATCCTGTCACCTGCTGTTTTTTCTATTTGATTAATTTTGATCCTTGGTTGCACTCATTTTCCGATGTTTCGATGTTTTTGGTTGAGTAGGTTTGGATAAATCAAAGCTAATTGGGGATGCTGGTAGCAGGAGCTTCTATCTTAGAAGGAACAGCAGTGGCCATAGCAGTAATGGAGCATCAAATTCTTTTGTTGCAGAAATTGCTCCAGCAGGTGCCAACTCTCCTCCAGCCGTTCCACCTCCTACGTATTTGCTTCCAGCTTTCATAGCTCCGAAACTGAGCAAAATCGTAAGAAGAACGCGTAGGCTCTGGAAGGTCTTGGTTTGCATGAATTGATCAGCATAGCCATTGTTAGAGTAAGACAACCTATTAGCATGCTGCTCTAACAACTGTAATCACAGTGACAGATGATTTTTTTTTTTTGACATTTTTTGATTTCTTTCTTCCATTTTTTATGGGGAATTGACTTTCTGTTATTTACAATTATTTTTATCATATAAATTGTAAATAATAAAAAATGAAATAAAAGAGAAGTGGAGCTATTCTATTTTTTTTTTTTAGTTTTAAAATATCTTTGAATTTAGATGTGCAATCGAACAAAAAGTTTAAAGAACAATTCGAAACATGTTTAGTTTTTGATTATTTATATAAGTTTATTAATATTAAAATACGATTTCAAGTAGAAGGATGATTCACAAACTTATTTAATGTTTGCTTAAAATTCGTTCCTTAAATTGTTATTCAATAATAATATATTTTTAAATTATACTATAACTTATATGTTATTTTAATATGTAATTATTAAAATTATAAGTTAATATAAGTTTTTTTAATTTGACATCAAGTGAATACAATTTATTTGTATAATATTTTTTTTTTGAAGTTTTACGATCAGGGCATCTTTAGTCGAGCTTGCACACACCTCAAGACTAATCCTTCCTCAAGCTATCTTAAAGGCGTACCTTGCATATTAGTCGGATGTATTTAAAGAAATTAATTTTTTTAAGTGTTGACCCTAATATTTGAACTTTAAGTTTAACCAATAAATCTATTATAGACATTTTAATTATTTATACAAATGGACATGTTAACTCCTTGACAATTTCAAATTATTTGTATAATTTTTTGTTTAATGTTTACAAGCATGTATTTATGAATATGTACGTCAATATTTATAAATAAATTTAATAACATAAATTAAACGCGTACAATATAAAAAAAAAATCAAAAACTGCAAATATAATAATATTTTTCATATTTAATTTCCTTATAACTCTATTTGAATCATTAAAACAGCTAAGATAGAGGTCAAACAAACTCATGGAAAGTAAGAGATAAAAATAGTAGAATAAAATCGGATATAATTTTAATCATTCACCTTAAAATTAATTAACAATAAATAAAATATTCAATTTAATATAAAATCACAAAATATTTAAAATTTAATATATATATATATATTTATGTATATATATATATATATATATATATAGTACCGCCACTTTCACGACAATCACTCAAAACATTGACATTTTATTTTTTTATTAAGTTGGATTTGTGACGATCCACTGAACCAAAATCATGCATCACGGGTAAAAAATAAACCAGGATGGCATAATGTATTCTATATCGTTTCGTACAAAATAAATGGGGATGATGAAATATTCTGCTTCCTAGCAATTAAAATGTCGCACGTGAGGGTGAGCGTATATTAGGGGAAAAGAAAAACAAGCATCTTGTCATATTCAAAAGAAGGCATCAAATTTCATACTCGTCTTTGGTTTTGTATATTACTCATATAATTACTCTAAACCCTTTTTTTATGAGAATGGATTTATCAGTTAATATAATCTTAATTAAGATCTTATTCATTAGTTGGAATGCTCAAGTAGAGTCGTTGAGCCCCTTTGTACATCTGAACCACAGGTATCATGGGATTGGGCGGTGGAACAATACCATACCCTTTTGCAGTCTTCCGAAAATTGGTCTGATTTGTACAATCAAAAAATACATATACATTTTTTTGTTTGTATAATATTATATTTATATTATGTAAAAAAATAAAAAAATTGTTAAAAAATTATGTTAAGCATAATTTTTTAATTTTTTTATATTTTTTATAAAATTTTCATCAAATTTTAACTCATTATTTTTTTATATATTTTTTTTTATGCATACGTGACTAATTTTTTTCAATGATACATCCCCCATAGAAGTCAGAACCCCGCCCTTGGCCCTGTGCGTTAGAGTTAGACCAGTAATCTTGACAAACTCAAACCAACTTCACTGCAGGCCTCGTCTGACTAAGGCATGTTTAACTATTAAATGCAAATAAACAAAACATCATCTGCTTTTCAAGCAATTTAGGTATCAAAATTCCAAAATTATCAATTCAGGTCCAATCCAATGGAATTTGCCATTTTGGCATGTATGTGGGCAGGTTTTTTTTTTTTTTTTTTGCCAACACTATAATTTGAGTCAGATAATTATATCTCCGTTGATCAATCGTTTCACCAGAGACTATCATTCATATCTGATTCTAAAATGACATTAACTGCTCTGGGCTACTGTCTGTGTTGCTGGCATCATTGCTTGCAGGAATGTAGACATTTAAGAGTTTAAATTCATGATTTTACGACATGCCAGCCATCGACTAAACTTATCTATGCAATTAGTAAGATACAACTATTATGCATAGACAGTTACTTCACCTATTAATCATATAATTAATGGGTAATTATCTATTATTTTTATTAAATTTTTAAATGAATACCATTTGTAAAGAAAGATCTCATTTTCAGATTTTTATTGAATTCAATTTTTTATTAATATTATCCACACAATATAAATAAAAATTAATTTTATACTTAATGTAATATGAAAACGTATTAATTTACACAAAAATAATATAAATAATTATTTTATATCAAAATATATATTTTATTCAAATCATATTACTACTAAAAAAATCACTTACTATTAAATTAATACCTAATATGATTTGTTTTTAATGTTTTTTTTAATATTTAATAATTAAAAATAAAATAATTTAAATTTATAATATATTAAAACTTTTTTAACAGTAAATGTGAATAAAAAATTATAGGTAATAATTGAGTTTTTAATAATAATTATTTGATAAACCTGTAGTAATCATTCCATAAAATTCTTTAATTGAAATGAACGAATAACTGATTTGACCTGGAGAAAAGCTGTAGCAATTAATTTCCCACCCCACCAATCCCATCGTATTTTCTAGCGGGGTTAGTTAAAATTTCTTAAACTCGAGGTTTAGGGACTGAGCCCCGGAAGCGAACAATTTCCTGGAACTTTCACTCTACTTTTGCTTTATATTACGAACAAAACCCACAACCTTTCGAAGCAATCATAACGCAACCGCAATATTCTCCTGCAAACCGCCAATAGATTTATACGAAGGAAAATCATCTTTTTCATTCATTCTCTCGTTTGTTGATCACTATGATTCCTCGTTCTCCAGGTAACCGGAGACTTAGCTCCGTCGGGGTTCTGTCAACCTCCGAGAGATCACAACAGGCATTCCCACCAGAGCATCGTTCAGTCATAGTTCGACGGCGAGGAGGCCACATCGCAGCCCCAGAAAGGCTGACAATGTCGCCGTCTTTGAGGCTTCCCGTGAATGATGGATCCCAAAGGCTGACAAAGTTGCTAATGAATGTCAACATAGAGAATAGCTTGGGGCTAGTGCATGTGGTGATGTTATCAGAGAATACAGTGAATGATTTGATCAAAGTTGCTATAGAAATTTACGTGAAGGAGAAGAGAAGGCCATTGTTGAAGGAAACTGATTCTAAGTTTTTTCAACTTCACTATTCACAGTTCAGCCTGGAAAGTAAGTTTCTTTTCTTGAATTTGTTTTCCAATTTTTATCAATGCTGTGGTTGTTCGAGTTTTGTTGCTGCGACTAATGTCCAAACACTGAAATATCATACGAATTCTTGTGATTAGCCAGCAGACAATTGTGTTGAATAGGAGATTAAAATCATCTTACTTTTAAATATTAAATGAAAAGTATCCCTACTCTTTTCTGTACTCTTCGCCCTCATCTTTCTTTTATTTCTTTTATTTCCATTATATATTGCTAGTTGAGATTAATTTGTTTTTTGTGTTAAGTATGAATTTAATTTACTTGTGTTTACTGGTAATTTTATTTCCCCATTCTGTCTACAAACTTCATAATAATAATAATAATAATAATGTCATACTTGAATTTCGAACATTTTTTGGTACATGAATTTTGAACTTTAAATATTCCTCATTTGTGTGAATTATTGTGATTATATACATACACTAAGGATAATTATATGCATTAGAATTTTTAAATTTTATAAACAAAATTAAGAGAATGACATAAAACTTTTAAAAAGAAATAAATAAATAAATAAATAAAATTGAGTATATATTATTATCCTAATCTCTTTATATATTGGATAATTATCCTTATTATAATTTTATTTATAATTTTATTAGGAGAATAGAGAATTTGAATTTATTTTTAAATAAAAATTTATGTATTAATTATTAAATCAAATGTGTTTTGTATTATTAAGACACTGTGCTGATTAATTTGTGTGACGTGTGCAGGTTTGAAAGCAGGGGAGAAGCTGATAAATTTGGGGTCCAGGAATTTCTTTTTGTGTTCGAAGCCTTCTTCCTCTGTCACTTCTTGTGGCTCCGACAAGGCAAAGATGTCATCCGGCTCACTGTTTTCTTTAACAAAGTTTAAGTTTATGGAGTTCTTGCTCTAGCTCTTTCCATTTCTTTCAATGTACGGAATATTCCAGTCTTTTGTTAGTTTTAACTATGTATAATTAATTTCCCTTTCTTTTTTCATATTTTCATTTACATGGCATAGTTCAGAGAACTTAGAAAACAATGCCCCTTATAATGTTTAAAATAATAAGCTTATTGTTTTCATAAAATTTAGATTTGATAATTTATATATTTGTGTCGTGTTTATTTTATGTCAAACATGTATAAGCTAAGAAAAATTGTATCACAATTGAACCAACAAACCAAATACAAGATATATTTTTCAATTTTTGTTAAAATCGTATATAGGTTTTTACCCAAACTTAAACCATTATATATATATATATATATATATATATATAGTATTTTTTATTGTGTCACTGTATGATACTTGAAATTATTCATTCTATCAAAATGTCATTTTCTTAATATATATAAATCTTCGTACAAAAAAAAAATTACTTTTATTTTTAGTGGATAAGTATTTGAATAAGGACAGTGTATTTTATTTATTTATATCTCTTTGCAGGCCAAGAGAATATAAGTCAGCCAAATTTAGAGAGAAATGTTACAAATAAATTGGCATAGTAACAAGGAAAATTTTATAATAAAGTCAACTTCATTATAAAGTTGATTTTTTATGCTTATTTTAAATTTATTTACATTTATTTTTATATGTTTATATTTATTTATGATAATGTTCTATTAGAATTAAATTTACGTTTATTTTTATATATTTATACTTATTATTAGAAGTATATGTTTTTTGACCGTAAATATTTTTTTTTCAAATGTTTATACTTTTTATTATGTAATTACATCTATTGATATTATTTTTACATTTTATTTTAACGTGTTTATAATATTTTTAATATAAAATATATAAAATAAATTAATCTTACCATATAATTTCTCGTAAAAAAAATCTTTCTCTTTAATCTTTTACCATAAAAAGAAAAAGAAGATGATTTTCCTTTGTCTGAAGAATACCTTTCTTTCTAACCAAATAAAAAATAAAAAACTCCTTTCTTGCTTGTATAAGGAGAAAATGTTAGGGAATATATATATATAAATTAAAAAAAAATGATCAACTCACATGTTCTAAATCATATATAGGCTTTTACCGAAACTTTAACCATTGTTATTTTTTTAAATATTTTTTAGTGTTTTGTTATTGTGTCACCTTATGATACTTGAAATGATTCAATCTATCAAAATCTCAGTTTTTAATATATATAAATCCTCGTACCCATAAAAAATAATAAAATTTTATTTTTAGTGGCTATCTATTTTTTTTTTTTTGATGGTTAGTGGCTATCTATTTGAATAAGGATTGCGTATTTTATTTATTAATTTATATCTTTTTGCAAGCCAAGAGTAAGTATAAGTCAGCCAAATTTAGAGAGAAATGTTACAGATAAATTGGCATGAAAACATCTTACTCTTTAGTTTTTTCCCGTAGAAAGAAAAGGATGATTTTCCTTTGTCTGAATAATACCTTTCTTTCCAGCCAAATAAAAAAAAAAAAAATTCCTTCCATGCTTGTCTAAAAGAAAATTTTGTAGAATATATATCTTTTTTCCAATAAAAAAATTATAAACTCACGTGTTCTAAAAAAATTTTGGTCCAAACCCTTAATCTCTGTAATTTTTTTTATGACTTGGATAATAAAAAAAAATATTTTATGCATTGTTTGTATATAATTTTTTTAAATTATTAATGAATTATAATATATCATTATATTAATTCATAAATTTTTAATTGAAACATTTTTTTAAAAAGTATTCTTAAATTTATTGATTGATAAAATATTGTATAAGATTTATATATTAGGAATACATTAAATAAATTAGAAAATAATTATAATTTTTTATGTAATTAAATATTAAAAAATTTGTAATTATCCCGAAAAATTGTATTCTAGTAGGGCTGTAGTCTATTGGAGTACTTGTTTTGTTTATTTCCAAAAATATTAGTCGAAGTAAAACAGTGAAAAATACAAGAAGCCTTTCAAGTCTTGAACTCAAATACTAGTTATGGTCGGATTTTTCAGGCGTTTCAGAATTGAAAGCCACAGCCCAAGCCAACGCAACCTTCCTCATCCTCTCTTCCGAGTACTATCAGAGGCGGGGAAAACCCGTGCGCATTTCTCACCCGGCACAGCCAAGTCCCGTCTCGCGCCTGCTATCGTCAGCGCTTCATCCTTTTATCGACGAAGCAAAAATCCAGGGGAGAAATAAGGAAAAGAGAAGTAATAGGAAGAGGGAGAGAGAAAGAGAGGCATGGGGGATCTCTTCATATGGCTTATTTCTTTTTTCATCCTCATTGCCCTTCTCGTTCTCCTCGTTTATCAGGTCAATTCCCTCTTAAACCCTAGAATCTTTGTTTTTCTTTGTTTTTTCTTTTCTGGGTCTGCTTGTATTTTTGTTTATATATATATTTTTTGTTTGAACTGTATTATGCTTTGCTATTAGCTTGGTGAGTAATGATTATTTAGTTGATTCTTCATTTAGTTGCAAGAAAATCACTCAATAAATGCAAAAATTTGTATCTTTTTGTTGAGGAAAGGAGAGAACAAATAGTATTTTTGCAGAGCATTTATATGGCTGTGTTGAATTTTGTTGTAAAAAATGGTGCGTGGGAAGTGGGATCGATGAATTTTGTGACTTATCGGAGAAGAATCTGGGTTGAAGTCCTGATTCCTGGAATAGTCAATCCATTGCCCTTTGATTTGGAGAACCTATTGGGGCTTTGTTTGGATTTTAAACCAAAAAAAAAAAAAGTTTGACAAAAGAAATTTATGTGGTGCTTTAGCTTATTGGTGATGTTGTTCATCTGTAGATTGTTCTGGTTATACGAGAATGGGAAATTGAATTTAACAGCTTGATTATTTTGTTGCAGCTTATGTGCTTGGCTGATTTAGAGTTTGATTACATCAATCCTTATGACTCTTCATCACGGATAAACAAAGTGGTCTTGCCGGAATTTTTCCTGCAAGGTTTTTTATGTTTATTCTATCTATTAACGGGGCATTGGGTCATGTCACTGATATGTGCTCCATATTTATATTACAACGTGAGACTGTAAGTTTTTCTCTCATCTTCTTATTCAACTTTTTGTTGAGTGGTCTATTTTAAGGAAGATGTCAAATGATGATTTTCACTAGCTTTGATTCAAGGTTAATTTCAAATTCCTTCTCTGCAGCTCCTTTATATATTGAGCTTGAAACCCTATGTCCAGTAGGATTAATCTCCTGTCTGTTTGATGATTCTATTTAGTTCCAAGAGCTTGTCGGATGATGCGAATGATGAGTTATGGGCCTTGTAGCTCTTAAGTTTTATAACATTTAATTTGTGCAAAGAGATGCATCAGTGAATGGCTAATAACTTAATATAGGAGCATTGGAACTTTGTGACAATGGAAATTTTGTTATATGTCCATACATTGCCAGAATTCTGAACCTCCTTGAAGTGAATATGACTATATGAGTATTAATAAGTAGCTTATTGCTCGCTTTGTTTACTTTAGATACCTTTTTCTCTCTCGTAGAGACTTGTTCTATGAAGCAGCTAACTGTAAAGAAAATTGTGATTTATCCTAAAAGTGCAATATGTATGGGCAGTGTTATATCAATAGATGGAAACAATAGAATGCCTTCATGCGGGGTAAAAGAATAGAAGAGCAGGGAGGAGGGGATTGATTGGTTGGCATAGTAATGACTTTCAGTTTAATTTTGTAGCAGACAGTTATCAGAGGTCCGAAACAATCTATCTTTTCTGCCAAGTTAGATGGATTTAAGAGTTGCTTTTTATAATATTGATCATGGATGAGAACATAGACACTCTTAGTGCATATGGAATTTACTTGGGGAAAAACTAGTATACTGCCACTAACATTTATAATTTGCTGAGTATTGTTGATTTGGAAATGATTTGGGCTGTTTTCCTAACTCTTTGTTATCAGTTACACACGGAAACAGCACCTGGTGGATGTCACAGAGATATTTAACTTGCTTCACTGGGAGAAGAAGCAACGCCTTTTTAAGCTTGCCTACCTTGTTGTTCTCCTCTTTCTCGCTATCTTCTGGTATTTATTTGGGACAATCCGCATGTTGCTTCCGCTAAACATGTTGCTTTTTTGGTAGCTGCTAACATGGGAACTTTTGTATGCATTTGCTAGGATGATCTTTTCTGCGTTAGAAGATGCAGATGATTAACGGAGACGGACCTTGCTTGGAGTATTTGTTGATGTAAACTGCCGCTGAACATCGGAGTTCACATTGGTTTTTCTCCCATCTTATTTCAGCTTCTGTCTGTTGTAACTGATATAGCATAAATTCCAAGGTTGTATAATTGTGAGAATTTCAGATTATTTTTGTTAAATATACATTTTTCAGGCCTCAGGTAATTGTCTTTTAGACAGAGTTTACATCATGCTTGGATTTGCTTAAACAAGGAGCTTTCGAATCTTAACCGGAAAAAAAAAATCTCTTTTTTTGAAATTAGTTGCTTTTTTTTCGATTGTCATCGTATTTCTTCTCGTATTTTTTTGATGGAGAATGAAGAAAATAGGAAATTGACGACAGATGCTGACGAAACGTGTTTAAAAGAACGCAACTGGAATCAATCAACTTTCAAGCAGATTATAAAACATGTTTCAATTTTTATGAAGTATTGCATTTATTCACGAAAGAAATTAATTTGAATTCATTGAAGATCATGATTAAGAAGTGAAAGCAAACGGGTTAACCCGATACGTCACAAACCGTCAGACGCCTTGTTGTATGTAAGGTTTCAAACCAGATTTAGAACGCAGCAAAGTTCGCTGCTAAGCTCCGAACTGTCCGTCTGTTTCTTCAGGTATGTCTTCGTTACAAAACTTGACGTGTTTTTGCCGAAGAACATTACGGTAAGCCGTGTAAAAATTGGATTTTTATTTGTTACAAATCGAAAAGCTTTGATTTTTGACCCTTTTTCACTTTGGGTAATTTTTTTTTTTTGGCAACTGGAAAAGGGTTTCATCACTTGGTTTACATTGATTGTGAAGTTTGATCTTTTGTTAGGATTATCTCGACGATTGATCGAACAATCTGCTGAATTATCACTGCAACAGAGTATAGATTGAAGTGAAAATGTGAAAATGTGGAACACTTGGGTATTTCAGTATTTGGGATTGATAAGGAGAACCACCGTTTACATGTTAGAAACTTGGGAGTTAAGATGCAAATCCAAATGGTTTGAAGTAATAAGCATGTTCTATTAGATGTTGTTTTATAGGCTAAAGTGCTTCTTAAATAACCGGCTAACAATCAAACAGGCTAAACAAATTCATGCTCAAATCCTTATTAGCAATCTTAACCACCTCCAGCCTCTCTTGCTTCATCAGTTCCTTCTGTCTACTAACAACTACTCTAGAAATGTTTTTCTATATGTGCAACAAATCCTTTACCATTTGCAAAAGCCAAATGCTTTTTCGTGGGGTTGCACGGTAAGGTTTTTATCCCAGCATGGGGAGTTTGAAGAAGCTTTCTCTCTTTATGTTAAAATGCAGAAGCTAGGATTGTTCCCAAACACACATGCCATGTCATCTGCTTTAAGAGCATGTGCAAGGATTGAGTGTAAAACGGGTGGGATTTCGATCCATGCTCAGGTTCACAGATACGGGGTTTGCAACTGTGTTTTTGTGCAAACAGCTGTTGTGGATTTGTATACGAAACTGGGTGATATGGATACTGCAAAAAGGGTATTTGATGAGATGCCTGAGAAAAATGTGGTCTCATGGAATTCGATTTTATCTGGGTATTTGAAAGCTGGGAATTTAGGAGAGGCTCAGAGGGTTTTTGATGAGATTCCGAATAAAGATGTTATATCTTGGAATGCAATTCTATCTGGGTATGCGAAAATGGGAAATATGGATCGTACGCTTTCATTTTTTCAGCAGATGCCGGAGAAAAACTTGGCTTCTTGGAATACTATGATTAGTGGTTATGTGGAAAGTGGAGAAATAGAATCAGCTCGGAGATTTTTTGACATGATGCATCAAAGAAATAATGTTACTTGGATCACAATGATTGCTGGGTGCTCTAAATGTGGGGATGTCGAGTCTGCTCGTGAACTCTTTGATAAAATGCATGAGAAAGATCATTTAGCGTTTAATGCCATGATATCTTGCTACACTAAAAACAGCCAACCGAAGGCAGCCCTAAAGTTGTTTGATGAGATGCTTAAAGTAGGTCTTAGTATCCAGCCAGATGGGATAACTTTGGCAAGTGTTATATCTGCTTGTTCGCAACTCGGAGAATTGAGGTCTGGTTCATGGATTGAGTCATACATAAATAAGCATGGAATCCAAATGGATGATCATATGGCTACAGCTTTAATAGATTTGTATGCCAAGTGTGGGAATATTGACAAGGCATTTAACCTCTTTCATGGGCTGAGAAAGAAGGATGTGGTTGCTTACAGTGCAATGATATTGGCATGTGCCATCAATGGTAAGGCTGTTGATGCTGTCACGTTGTTCCAAAAAATGGTGGATGCGCAGATTCAACCAAATTTGGCTACCTTCACTGGGTTATTAACTGCCTATAATCATGCTGGCCTGGTTGAAGAGGGCTATCAATGCTTTAATTCTATGAAGGACAATGGAGTTGTGCCTTCAACTGATCAATATGCAATCATGGTTGATCTTTTGGGCAGGGCAGGGAGATTGGAAGATGCATATGAACTTATAAAGAGCATGCCAATGAAGCCTTATACTGGAGTTTGGGGAGCTTTGCTTCTTGCCTGTAGCTTACATAACAATGTTGAGTTTGGAGAGATTGCAGCTCAGCATTGCTTTGAGTTAGAGCCTGGTACAGCTGCTTATTATTCTCTCCTTGCCAATATTTATGCCTCTGTTGGGAGGTGGAGTGATGCCAGAAGATTGAGAAAGAATATGGAAAGGAAGAAGCTGGCCAAGATACCTGGTTGTAGTTGGACAGAATCAACTTGATTCTTCCACCATTGACAGGAGCAGGCATTTACTGCTAGCTTAGAGGCCATTAAAGTGAGAAAATGACTTGGGAGTGGCAAGCTCTTCCTTCAATAAAGTGCATGGAGTACTGCATGATTTGTGACAAGGAAATTGCTAAATCTCTATGCCTTTTCTTAAATTTTATGTCAAACAGGAGATATAGGTTATTGTTCCTCAACGGCATAGGGAGATAGAGGATACCTCCATTTTCACCCTTTTTTATTTCAATTTGAGGGGCATTTCAATGAGATGTTTCATCTTGGTTTCATTAATTAGAAAATGAATCCTAAGAGTAAATTGGAGGATTTAATGGTGGATAAAACTATCTTGTCTAAAAGATTCATAGCCTGGTGATTCTATTATTTGTATGGTAATGGTGTCTGAAACTTGAGAAAGAACTTGATTGCTTGTCAGTTTAACTGGTTAAAATAGTTGCCCTAGAGAAGTCCTTTGTTTTCTTGTCTTTTATATGGCTTTCCTTCTTTATCTCTGACTTCCTCATTGTAGCTGACGGATTCTTCTCCATTCTTTCATCCTCAATATGAATGCTTCGACACCAGCATCTCAGAAGTTCATTTATCTGAGTTCAGAGGCCAGAATTCCCATGAGAAACCATCATGAGCTCAAAATGCCTTCATTTTCCTGTTTTATATTTCTTCTTTAATGGAGTTAAGATTCGAAACCAAAACCAAAAAAAAAAAATAATCTATATATAACTATGAGCACTTGCTGACTTATCCATTTTCGTTTTCTTATCAGATTCTGATATAATTCAGGGCTATATCTATTTTATGATTTTTTTCATATATTTAAGATTGTTATAAATTAAATTAAATCAAATCATAATTGGGTGAAATAAAAAGGAAAGAGACAACTAATGGTGTTCGAGTTCGAACTACTTCGAAACTCTTGTCTGTCCACAAGGTAGCTGTTTGATGGTGATGCGATTTGCATTAGGGATGAGTTAAGTGGAGACTATCACTTTCGAGTTTAATTTGATTCGAAAATTTAAAATTTGAAATTAGATTCGAGTTTAATAAAATTTAATTCTTTAAAACTCAAATTTTATATCAAATAGTTTGAAATAAACTTAAATTTATTTTAATGAATTCGATTCGTAATTTTTTAAACATATATTATAAAAATAAAATAATAAAATATAATATATATTTATAAAATTTGACTAGATTTGCGAATTGCTCGAGTTAGATATACCTGAAATGAATTCGATTTATTATTCAAATAATTCAAACTTAATTAAAAAATAAACACATCAAATTAAAATAATTATGAAATTGAATTTGAATATTTCAAGAACACACTTTAATTTATAATTTTTTTATTTATTTATCCTATATCTAATCCAACAAACAGAGATTTGTTCATGAACATATCTACAATGGTAACGGCTTCATCATAGCCTCATTGAATCATCCAACCCTCTTTCTATCTTCCTTTTTTTCTTCTTCCTAGTAAAACTCTCTTCTTATTCTTCAAACCCCAAAAATATTGGCAGCCTCACTTGATACAAATCTTCTTCAGCCTTCACTCAGCTTCTCCTCTGTGTAATACATGTACGGTGTATTTCTATACGTACATGACATGGGTATTTTGTATTAATTATGGAGTTGTAAAATAAATAATGGAGATTTTAGTGAGTATTTTGTTTTTGAGAGGTTTTCTAAGTGTGGTTTTAATAATGGAGTTGCAAAGGAAATTAATAATGGAGTTGCAAAGGAAATTATGGGGTCGTGAATATAACAGATACGTCTGAACCAATAATAAGTGCAATTGAAAACTTCACAGCTGAAGCTACATAAACAAGCCATTAACAATGAAATTGAGATGTTCAAAAAACACTGGTTTTCTAATCTGCAATCCATCCGTTCGTAGAAAGGCCAATTCTCTCAGTAAACATTACACAATCAAAATATTCTACATGACACAACAGCAGCAGAAGCCTACCTAATCAGCTGGCTAACTAAACTACTGGTGAAAATAAATAGGGTTAATATACCCTAGGTGAAAATGAACATGCCGGTACTTGTGAGAAGTCAATAAGCTTACACATAAAACAACAACAAAGGTGAGACTGAGAATGAGATTTATAGCTTGTACTTCGATTGCCAGTGCTGTCAGTATCAAAGCTTGTACTGCACATTAGCCTCCGGGCAGAGATACATTAATGTCAGTGGGCGTATTCCTTGACTCTGACGGCAATGAAGACCAATTATCACCACGGAAGGATGGGGAGATGCTTAATTTTGGATCAGCACTAGAAACAGGAATAGCAGCCATTGGTGTGGCAGCTGATATGGGCTCCTGCTTCTGTTTCTTAGGCTTCTGCTCATGCTGGTTCCCTGCCAGAAAACTGCCCACCACAACCTGTTTCAAAACAACCAAAAGTAAGAAATTCGGAAGCTCTGTCTTCGCTAGGGTTTGAGATAACATTTGGTTAAAAGTTAGTAGTGAAAACGCAGAAGATGTAAAAACAGCAGAGGGAGATAGAGAGAAGAAAAAAAGGGAAGACGGTGGCACTGACAAAACAGAAGCCGAACCTGCACAGGGCCAGCAGCAACTAGGAGACCAGCAACTCCACCACCTACTACACGCCCATCTGGACTTGCTAACGAAACACTCATCCCACCAGATCTGCTTCTTGTTCCTCCACTGTCATTGGGCATGAATGAACCAGACAAGGACAGTATCTCAAAACGACCCTGCAAGAAATTTGATGGGATGTCAGCTGATGAAGGACAAAATAAGGAGAGTGAACTTCACCCCAGAAATAGGCAGATCAAGGAAAGCAGAGTAACCGTATAGGATTCAATGATATAGTCCAGTCAACATGCATTTTCTTTTGGCAGCCACTAATTCCAATGACCTCATTTAGCTACAGTCATTGGTAAGAATTTACTTTACTCCTAATTCTTCTCATTTTTAGCAAATTAGCTCTTGAATTAAGACTCTCACAGTTAAAGAAAACTGCACTAATAAAACCTCAGTAGAAGCAGAACAATTACAACTCGTACTAAAACATTTCACACTGTTTACTAGAAAAGGAGTACTTTGTCCTTTGATTTTAAGCCACATTTCTTAAAAAAATTATTCTAAGAAACAGTTCTATAGCATCATATTTTCCCAAAAATAAAAAGGATGTCATTTCAACTGTCACTGCAAGAAACACAGCATAGCTCCAACAAATCACAATGCCAAGTATAATTTCAATACCTAATAAAGCAGGAAATGGTTTCTTGATCTCTGATTCCTCTAGCAAAGAGATCAAACAACTTATTTTCAAGCGAAAAAAAATATCAACTGCTGCCTCAACACGTGGCTGCTTATTATCTCTGTTAGAAACTAAAAAAATCAATACCAAATTTCATGTTCCCGCATAGATAAGACAGTTCTAATTTAAGAAAATAGGATTGATGACCATCAGAGTTGAAAATCTCAAATTATTAGAAAGAGGAGGCCGTGGTGCAACTTAGGAGTGTAAAGGCGAGATTATTAATATTGATCTAGCTGGAAATTTTAGTCTTTTCATATGTAGACTTCAAAGGGATATTATATTTTGAATATATGCAATATTTAAAATGGGAATGCTCAGATTAATGATTAACTCCAATATATATGTATGTGTGTATGCGTGTATGTGTGTGTATATATAATATGGGAAAGTAAAGTGCATGACATAACTAAGATGTTCCTGCAACACTTCACAACTGTTGATCAAGTAAAATTTTAGAAAAGCAAGAAATTCAGTCTTCATTTGTTAACAAGTTAATGATTAAACTATAAACAAATTTTACATTTTCACAGAGAATTGAACGTTCAAAAGGAATGAACAATGGTACAGGCATAAGTATTGAATGAGTATCCATGCTCAGACCCATATAATTGAAAAGTTTCATTGAAGCGATCTAGAATTAAAGAGAAATAGAGCATTACCTCATATGTCAATGTACCCCCGGAAGAATCAGGTTGCCGAAGAGTGACACTTGAGATCACTCCATTTGCAGAGAGAACACATATAGCTCGAGGCCCTTGTTGAGAAAATGATATAATCTTCATTGTGACATCCTAAAACACCAAAATGAAAGTCACTGATGTACTAAACTAATAAGTTTGTTCTTAAGATAGACTAAAACATCATAATTAAACTCAAGAATTCTCAAACCATATTTTTTCAGCAATTGAAAAAATATGAAGTTTTAGCGTTCATGCCAAATATAACACCGCGCAACCTTGATGCAGAATGTAAGTTCACTTCCAGATAACAGTAATTTTGACAACATACCTCACCAGCATTAACAGTGATGATATGCGGCGTGAAATTAGCCCCAACAGAGCATGCAACCCATTCACCTACAATGAGAAAGTCTGACAAAATTAGCAACTGGATGTATGAGTTCTCTCTCTCTCTCTCTCTCTGTGCAAGAGGTCTTGCCTCACAACACAGACAAATGCAAAAACATCATAAAGCAAACTGGAAAATTAAAAGCATTGAGAAGGAAATGCTAAATCCTTAAAATGCAAAAATAGGAAGATTCCAAGAAAGTATCATGATCTGCTCATCCGCATATATTAATCAAATTGAAAAACCAACCAACATCAAGCATTGAAGCCTCGAAGCCCAGTTAAAATCCTGCCAGACAATAATTAACAGCTTGGGGAATTCATGAAAATTATCCAGCGGCAATTTGATAAACCCCAAAACAGTGTATAACAACACCTAGAAGTTGCTTCCTTCGCTAATATAAATGGCATGGAACTTGATCTATCTGCCTTACTACCAAAGTCAGAGGTAGGACAAACTAGAGAAAACAACTACTAATGACACATAAGATTAATATTCTTCACTTTAGGTTCAAACACTCAAAAGATATGAGCACAGCAGAAATAAAAGAAGCTAAATGCAAGTAATCAAACAGAAGCCCCAGATATTCCTCCTTACCCACACGGTAGAAAGAATCACACAACACAATTACATATAGGCTATGGCCACAAAATATCAAAAGCTTACGAGTTATTATTCAAGAAACCAACAACCAAGAACGAAAATCCAAACTCAATAACCCAAAGCATATATAAAAGCACTTCCTTCTCCTCCATCTGGCAATAAGATCAGTCTGCAAATAGCAGACAGGTTTCATATCCACCAGCTCTTGGCATACTTGAGCAGGTACCACAAATCAGGTACCTTCCACAAAATTTTCTTCCCATAAAGGCTGCCAAGTGGCAAAGGACACTCAAAACAATAAGATTCCATCATTCCCATATTACCAACCCATAAAAACTCTCACTATCCTTCCAAAACTACCGCATACACACTAACAAGAGATCTCTTAACTAGGTGCATCTAGTCACAGCTCTCAGGTCCCACTTCTACCCAACACTATCACACACTTAAAACTCAACACCCCCACCTCTCATCCTTTTCTTTATACATAATAAAACATTTCCAAAAGAAAAACAAACAAAATAGAACAATCATCACCATAAACACTAAAGAATCCAACTTTGAACCTCAAAAGATTTCCAAAATGGTTAATCGTTTCTCACCTAAATTCTCTAGTTCGTACTTAGCCTTTGAAACCGACGTCGGCGACTTCACTTTCCCTCTCTTCCCGACCGAGAAGTCAATTACCGGAGGCGGCGCAGCTGTGGATATAGGCTTCGGAGAGAGCGCCATGGTGACTGAACCATCAGGTCCGTATTTTCTTGGCCTTCCCCTCTTCTTTTTCACCGGCATCCCCGCCACCGGAACCGGCGGCGGGACGGGTTGCGCCGCCGGCTGAGACGGCTGAGCGGATCCAGGAGTCGGGTTCGAATTCTGAGTCGAATTTTCGGACCTTGGAGCTATGTGGTAGTCTGATGGAGCATCGGATCCTACCACCGTAACCCCACCAGTGACAGCAGTGGTAGTAGTGTTACTCACTACTTCTCTTGACTCCATAGTTAAAACTTGAATTTTTATTTTAAAAAAAAAATTATGGCTTTATCAAAAACTCATTTGAATTTTAAGCTCAAGCAGCTAAAACCAAGATTAAATTTTTTAAGAAAAACAATAAAAAGAGAGATTTTAAGCTCAAAATCAGGAAAATTTTAGTAAGAGTTTTCGAAATTTGATTTTTGAGGTTTTTTTTTTTTTTTTCTTTCAGTTAAACTGAAACAGAGATTATGGATGGGTTTCTAACGTTCTGAAAAAAAATTTGTAAATTATTTTAGAAGATAGAATGAGATTTAAGAAGAAAAAAAATGATTTTAAAATATGATTTTTTTTAATATGAAAAAAAAAATGATGAGATATAATAAAGAGAGGTTTTTGTTTTAATGGTTGAACAAACTAATTTAAGTTTTTAACTTTCCTAAGTCTGTCTGAATTTAAGATTAGTAAAATAATAGAAAATAAAATTATTCAATATTGGGGGCTTTAATGAAGTATTATCGTTTGTAATAATTAATTATTTTACTATATTAAGATATTGATATTTGTGTTTGGTTGGAATCTGGTATATTAAAAAATATATAAAAGTGGGTTGATGGTTTTTCCTTTTTTATTTTTTATTTTGTATGGGACAAGGTGGGGCATATATTATTATATAATAAATATATTAAAAAACATTGATAATTCATTTCTTTTATTTTGAGTGAATGGCAAGTAAAATTAGATTGCCAAGGCTTGAAGAAATTGTCTATAAAAGAAACAAAATGGATGCGTGGGCTAAGGCTAGCTAATAGCATTTTTTTTTTTAAATGGGGCCTGATAATTTATTATATTGTCTTATGGAAAAGCAAGAGGAAAAGAAGAAAATATACAAAACACATTGAATATTTTTAAATTGGAAAAAAAAAATCTTTCATATTTCAACTATTTTCTCCATTTAATTTTGATGTATCAAAAAAATTTAAAAATAGAAAAAAATAAATAAAAAGAATGAAAATTCCTAGTGCTATAATTGAAAAGAGAGTACCTGAAAAAAAATACACACGTGCACAGATTGTTTTCCGCTCTAGGTTTTGTTTGGTAAAATAAAAAGAAAAATGTAAAGATAGAAATGAAAAAATTGAAAAATAAAAAACATATTTTTTTCATTTTTGTTGACATGCATGACAATAAAGGTAAAAATGTGAAAGAAAGTTATATATATGATAATAAAGATGAAAATGTGAAAATTATAAAAAAATAAAACATTATACTATTATGTTATTAATTATTTGAGATAATAAATTAAATTTACTAATATTTCTAATTTACAATGATCTTATTTTTTTACTCCCACTTTTTCTCTTAACAAACACCACTAAAATTTATTTATTTTTTTCACTGGCTCTTATCCATCATTCTACATTTTAACTCTACTAAGTACATCCTTAGTATTTATATTTCCAAAGTTGAAATGGAAAATCATTTGCCAAAGTGAGAAAGTTAAAAAAAGAATTATTTGATATTTAATTTAAATCATATCACATAATTATATTATAAAAAAATAAACTATTTAATGCTCGTTATTAAATGGTAAAAAATTATTTTAATAAATATGCAAATGATTTGGCAAATGAATTTTTTAATAATATAATTACATAATATAAATTAAATAAAAAAACATACTTTTGTTAATATATTTTTAATTTAAAATTTAAAAGCAACGATAAAACTCCACTCTTTCATTCATATTTCAAAAAATAATTATTAATTATCTCATCAAACATCACCCTGACCCCATGTGAAAATTGAAAAGTGTATTAGCTGATATCATGTTACATCTAAATCTTACCTAATGTAAATAAATTTTATTCATGGATTGAAATATATTGTAATATTTTATTTCAAAAAATATAAATTATAACACTATTATGTATATTTTACTTGGTCAATTTGAAAGGAAAGAGTAAAGAGACAAAGAAATGAGAAAATTTATGGTATAGATTTTAAAATAGGATTAACAATTTTCAAATTTCCCTTTTTTCAAGAATAGATCTAGCTTCTTGAGAAATACATTGAGATAAATATAATATATATATATATATATATATATATATTTATATATAAAGCATAGATCTTTTTCAATACTTTTTTTCTCTCTCTATTTTTTTTTTTCCTTCATATTTAAGGGAAATTTTTTAATATCAAAGATTTTTAATGTAATTTCAATCACTTCAATTTGATAAAATAGTGGTAAACTTTTAATTTTAACATTTTGTTGTAAGTTTTACAAATAAATATTTTTTAAGAAAATTCTTTTAAAATCCTTTTATATTAAATCTGATAATTCATTATATATTTTACTTTTACGTCATATCAAATTGTATAAAAAACTAAAAATATTATATGAAGATATATGTAAACATGAAAAACATAAAATGTTATTATATTCGTATGTAATTTTTATTAAAATATTAATATTTATAATTTTTATATTTTTTTAAATTGTATATCTAAATCGTGTTTAAAATTGATAAATTTATAATTTATTAGTAAAGATATATATAAAAATATTTTTTTCTATTTTTTTCGAATAAGAAAATCATTAACACGTTATGGGCAAAAAATTGGTGAGGTGTAACGGCTAGGCCAAAACCAAATACCTTTTTTTTCGAAAAGAAAACCATTAAAAAAATAAGGCAGAACTTTCTTGTGAAATATTCAAATCGCACTCTCTTTCTTGTAATAAAGGTTATGAGAGAGAAAAAATTATAATAATAATTAAAAATCTTTTATTCCCAACAAAATATTATAAAAAGGTTTTATGGAAAATGGAAGTAATCATAATTCATTAAAAAAATAATTATTCTAATATTTGTGATTAATGGATGGACCACGAGCATTGACCTAGCAAAAATGTAATTAACTTCAGTTATAATATTATCAAATTTTGAAAGGCAAGTTACCAAAAACGAGAAATAAATATTAAAGAAATTAGTTTAAGATAAGAGCAAACTTGCTACTATTATTTAATTAATTTCTTAAAATTTATAAAATAATGGTGATGAGCTCGATGAACATTATCATCTATAACTTTATATTTTCTTTTTTTTTTTAATTTATTAATAATGACAATTAGTATTATTATTATTATTATTATTTGAATACTATTGTGGAATTCACAAACATCTTTAATTAATTTAATTTATTTTTGGTCGGTAATCAGACCTAACTCTTTTTTTGGTTTCTAACTCTTTGAAAGGGGAAAATTAGAATAAATAATTGAGAATTTTTTTAATAAAAAATTAACATTTGAGGTTAAAGCTAGGTGGTGCTCATATTGCTTGTCTTTGTCAGGGGGTGGAATGCAGGAATCTCATGGCCAAGCCTAAAAAATATATAAATATATATATATATATATTATATTTTATGTATTTAACTTTTATATTATTTTTATTTTATTTCTTAAATTTGGTTAATGTTTTTGTAATCAAGAAAGGTTAATTAATTGCCGGCATTCCGATAAAGTTTAATTGAGAACATGGGGGCTTTGATTGCCCACATTATCATTTTTTAATTTAACTTAATTGAGTATTATCATTTGATAATGACTTTTATTTTTCTTTACTTTAAAATATTTAAAAAATTGTTGTTCTTGTTTGATTCAAAAGAATACATCTAGATTTTTCCTTTAAACAATCATTACAGTTTATTTTTTTATTTTTTCAAATTACGATTTATTTTAAATTTTATTTTGAATTTTCTTTATCTACCGAAAAAAAAGGGGAATTCATACCAAGAACTAATACAACACAAGAATCTTGGGTATAGGATGGAACATGAATCCTATGAAACAGCGGTTATGTAAGAATGGAAGGTCAGTCAAGGCAAGTGGAATACGAGTCAAAGTGACAGATGATCACATGGGTCATTGTTCCTTTTAGATTCTTTATTGGCTTTGGTGTTTAATGTAGTCCGACCATAATTTATAAATGAGTAATAGTATTCCCTAATTCAAAAAATATACATTAGAGTTGTCGAAATTCGAATTTTATATCCCTACAATTTTAAGATGTAATAGAATCGAGTATGGAAAAGAAACACAGAATCTAGGTGTTGGTTTTTCAGGTAGGAGTCAAAATCAACAAAGGGTCAAACATAGGAGCTGACTGTTCTAAATTCTTCCTCTTCTACGTTTCAGTTCTTTAATTCTGGAAAATTTGACACTTGCTCTAAGTTATTGTTTTCAACGGCCAAGTCCAAAACCAGAGACGTTTGTTGCTTGGAGGAGTTAACATGTGAACAACGCATGTCTTAAGATATTATAAATTAATCCTATTGTGTAGAGTAAAAGAATGTTAAAATTGCTAAAGAAACAATAATGTTTGGAGTTCACTCCAGCAAAAGATAATAGTACAAGTAGTTTACAAGAAAAGATAATGAAGCAAATTTTTGTTATGGCAGCCGCAAAGGATTGCTGGCCGATTACACATGGCTTGGTGTCACTTTCTAAAACAGGTAAATAAGGCAAGCTTTGTATGAAGGGAAAGTCTGGTTCTCAATTTCAAAGGCCCTGATCTTGAGCTCTGGGCTGTATGGCCCATTTTCGAAAGGCCCTGGAGGGATCCCCGGATTGCTAAACTGATATATGCTTGCTGATCAGGACAGACTGGACGTAAATAAAATAAAATTTGTTTTCTTGTAATAGAAAATTGTGTGTATAATATATGCATAAAATATAAATTTATTAATTTCTTATTTTTATAAATTATTTTGTGTCGTGTCCGAAATACAGTCAATACGGACACCAGCTGCATTAATCTCACACATTCATGTTGAAATTTTAGGCCCAATCTCAGACCAACATATCTTCAAATGGGTTGATTTGTCGTCGGATTTTACCCCAATTTCTGCAGAAGCAAACCTTTCTAGGAACCCATAACTTAGGCTCAGGCCGAAGTGATATCCTTTGAGTTTTGGTACTTTTTTTGTAATTTGCGTACTTAGGATCTCCATTTCTTTGTCTTTTTCAACAATTGGAATTGCATGATTTTCATATATAAATTAAAACCTTTTCTTTCACTAAAAAAAGAGCAAATAGCATCATTTTTAGGAGCTGATAATGGCATGAAAGAGGCTTGTCATAACAAAAATTTATTAAAATTGACTTAAAATCCGCCTTATGTTTGGGTTTGGCTCAAAGACATGAATCATGTTGCATGCATATTTGGAATATTGACAATTTGTTCTAAACTTGGTAAGATTAGACATGAAGAATTGTGCCATTGGGGATTTGGGGGAGTCAACTAGTCCGATCATTTTCATGAGCACTGTTTAAACACACATTTCAAGACCCTACATGACATAATAAGAATAGTCAGATTCTATTAGACAAGTGGTAAATTTAATAGCATAATCCAAAGCTTTGGTCCGAATCTTCCTTACCCAACGTCTGCTTATCTGATTAAGCGTCTTTGGGGAACTTCGCTTAATTGAAACCGGCTGTATTGGAGTTTGCATGCATCAGCTGGATACTTCAACTATGCCCGAATTAATATTACAACTGGATAAAGCCAAATGCAAGCATCTAAGAGATTCTCCTTACAAACAGAAAACAGATAAAACAAGTTCACCGTTAACAGCCTAGATATTCTCCACAAAAAGGCTCCTTGGACCTTATTGAATCCCTAGTTACACTCTTTGGTCAAAATCCGGCAATGATTTTGTCCAAGTGGTTATATCGAGACATTGGATAAAATTGGAACTATACAAATATTGTCATCTATTCATTATAATTAAATTAAATTTGATAATTCGTGTATATAATTCATATTTATATTATTTAAAATTATATTTTGTGCCGTTTAAAAAAAAATCATATTGGCACATTAAGCATAATTTTTTTTAAATTTCTGTCATATTTATATATATTTTAAATTAAATTTTAATCTATATTATTTTGATGTTTTTTATTTATGTTATTTTTATTTCACCTCACCTTTTCGTATTTGAGATTAAATATTCATCAAATGAAGAAAAGTCTTCCTTTTCAATATATATTACATAGAAAAACAGTCTGCTTGCAAAGGAGCATATACGCTTTAAGACTGCAACAGAAACTAATACTGAACTGGCTTCCGTTTCATACATATTTAAGAAAAAATAACTACTTCATTCATTTTCATGATCAGTAAAACCCCAATGATAATTGCAGAAGAGCTGCTTGCCATTGAAGTAGGTAGAATTGCAGGATGTAGTGTCTATTTTATTGGATATTATTGCTGAAATGGTGTGGAACTGTCCTAATTGGTTGCGTTAGGATGGGTTGGAAAGATAGACAATTGGGGCAGTGAGTGCTGAGATTCCTACTACCAGGTGGCAATAAATCACACCGGGGTATAAAGCATGAAGAGCATTTACAAGAAGCAGGAAAGGGAAACCAAATGCCAGCCTGCCACTATAAATGTGATGTTAACAAAACAAGCTGTATGTATAGAAGTACATATGCAAGAACTTAATTCCCAAAAAAAAAAAGTACATATGCAAGGACTCAAAAATTTGAGAGGCACCTAAATTTCATGATGAAATAAATGTAGACTGGTTAATAGAATTACGAGGGCATCCTAGCTAACTGTGGAGCTGACTATAATTTGAAATATATATATATATATATATATATATATTATTGCAAGCAAATGTCGTTTAATGTTATTCTTGGAGTTTTCGTATTTGATGTGAAAAATATTGGGGTGTGTTTATAAATGAGAAAAAAAATCTCATACCTTAAATTAATTTTTAAGTTGAAAAAAACCTAACAGTATTCAATGCTCGTATCGAAATTTGTATATTGTCAATATCTTCTTGTGATCCAAACAAAAAAGAGATTGTTGGAATTCTTATATAGTTTATGGAAGATATTTGTGTATATGATTATAAGTAAAACACTTCACTTTTTGAACTAACTTTTGCTCTTGAGAAGGTCTAATAACATTTAATATTTAAAAACACTAATTAATTATATCTTAATTATCTTTCTTTAAGAAATATCGAGGTAATTCGGGTTAAATAAAAAAATCATAATTCTGTAAAAAGAAAAAAATATATAAAATAAAAAAAACGAACATTTGATTAAATGATAAATGTATATAATATAGTGTTTTTTTTTGTTCTTATATAATATAGTGTTTCAATTTGAAGAATCAAATCCAAATACTCATTGTCTTATATAAAATTATATAATATGAAAAAAATCAAGGACAGAGAGATAAATCTCATTTAAAATTGGAATATCTGATGGTGGCTGCCTAAATGCTCTTTGAGATGTGGCTTTATATTATAGTATTTTGAGTTGGTCAAGAAAATAAGGTCAAGAATCTCCTTTACAGAGAAAATGCTTTCTTTCTTCCATGTATTGTGGGATCATCAAGAGCTTCAAAGCTAAGTGAAAACGATCGAAGGAAAAGCCAAAGACAAATTAAGGCATAAAATTATAGAGAATATTGTTGCAAAAGGAAAGGGCTAATCATATCCAAAAAAGTATCTCTACAAAGCAATTGCTTTGTTGGATACTTTAAATATCCAATAACCCAACCCCCACCTTGTAAAAAAAACAAAAAAAAAAACCCTCTCGGATAAATAATGATTCCGCAGCAATTTGTAGTGAATGTTAGAATATTAAAGAAAAAAGGGAAAACAACACAAAATGCATTAAAGAAATTGATGTTCTTTTTGCTACCGTTGGTATACCTCTATTCTTTTGGATTATTTCTTGTCTTTTTTTTTTTAGATAGTAACAATGATATATAAGTGTCTATCTCTACGAATATGGATCTATTTATATATGTAAAATTAAATAAATTTTACATTATTTTTATATCTTTTTATACGATTTATATTTTTTAATTCGTGATTAAAATTATAAAAATATCGAGAATCGATTCAAAAATTTATACACATGATAAATTGAGGTAAGTTGTTAAATATAATAATTGATTTAAAAAATTATTAATTTTATATAAAATTATAAAAAATGTGTAAGTGGATCTCTCCTCTCTATCTGAGAACAACACGTGAGTAGGTTTAATCCGATAATTATCGTGGTAATAAATGATGAAAACAACAATAATACAAATAGTACAAAGATATTTGCTGTTTTGTAGTACTATTTATAGTTGCCATAGTTAATATTGTGAAAAGTTGGTTAGGGATTTTGACACACTGTGTGATTAATATGAAATTATCAATAATTTTCCTTTTAACATTATTACATGTAGTGAGAGAAACCAGATTTTATATATTGTACACTATAGAAAAAGTTTAAAAGACTTTCACAGCAAAATTCAAAACTCTGGACTCTTGTTAAATTACTCAGAATTTTAATCCATTACATGACATTTCAAGTAAGTGCAATGAAAGGGGAAATTCATGAAACCAAACCCACATTTATCTTTTTGCAAAATTGGTAGACAAGATAAGCCTCTAGCGCATTCACATGATCAATAGGATAGTCTCCTTCAAATAATAGGATCGTGAAGGATTCCTTTCTTGGCTGTAAAATTCACATGGAGTGTCGGTTTTAGGCCACTTAAGAGCATTGAGAAGGTTAATATATTAAGATTAGCTAAATTGAAGTAAAAACTAAATTAAATACGGTGAGAATTCAATTTCACTATCGACATTTTATATATGAAAAAAAGAAAAAGAAAACAATAGCCCATCTTTCCTTAAGTTGAATGGATCAATTTTATATTAATAAAGGATAAAATTCTATAACATGATTCCAAAATTCTTAAAACACTTAAACACTTCTATTTGTGATAATAACAACCATTCCGTACGTACTACTTAGCTTCGTATCTAATTAATGGGTTTGGAGTTAATATAAACTTGCTTTTTGATTGACTTAAAAATATGGTTCTAGAAGCATTTCAATATCTTAAAGGTTGCATTATGGTGGTTCTTTTATCTAAAATGGACAGATTCGAGGAAGATTTTTATGCTACATTATTTTGGCCGAAAGAAGAAGAAAAAATTATATGGACCGACATTCTCAATTATGCTAATAGTATCTATAGACTATAAACCTATTGGTTACTTTAAACAAAGTCTTCCATTTGAGTGGAGAATTTTTTTCAGAATACTGAATTGATGTTAGTATTTATAAATAATCACATACATGTGGCTAAACAGTTTTAACGAACAACATTGTTTTAGAATTAATTAATTAATTTCCATAATTGAACGAAACCATGCAGAATTCATAGTAATTCTTGAACAATTTTTTTCATAGAAAAAAAAAAATAGAGATATAAGGAATTGGATTGGACGGATTAAGAAAATTACATATTCATCCTGTATCTGATATATTTTATATATTTTCGAGTTTTACAAATAGTTTTCTTATAAAAAGAATTGCGTAATTTTGTGAATGAGTAAAAATTAAGGGCAAATATAAACACTGTTTATAAACAAGATTTAGCTTTTCCTATTCATTCTATTAAACCACAAAACTTAATAAAATCTCAAAATAAGTGAAACTTTAGCAAAGAGATTATCAGCTTAGCTTGGCTTGTTAGTAATTTTAATTATTTTCCTCTAAGTTCTTGCCATCTTTACAGGAGTCATTTTAAGACTTATTAGGGTTTTTTTAAATATGATTGTAAAAATAAATTGGATTTAAATTTTTACGGTGCTTCGTTTGTAATTAATGTGTAAATTTTAAAAAATTTATAAATAATAATTTAATAAATTTCAATAATGAAATGATTACTTATTTCTTATGCTCTTAAAATTTTTTGTTAAAAAAATTGTAAAAAAAAATTACAGAAATAATTATAGATTATACCAAAATGTCACTGTAGAGTATTTAACCAAAATCAACCAAAAGAATTAGGGATGTAAACGGGGCGGGTACCCGTTAATTTTGGACTACCCGAACCCGAACCCGATTAATAATTACAAAACCCGAACCCTATAATTACCCGATTAATTTTTGAAACAATTACCCGAACCCTACCCGAATAAATTTTGCACTACCCGTTAAAAACTCGAACCCGCATAATACCCGATTATTCAATTAATATTTTGACAACCCGTTTAATAACCCGAACCCGAAACCCGAAACCCGACTATGAAAAAAATTATTTTAACATCAAAAATCAAAAACATAAAATTAAATAAAAACATACATGTTCCATCATAATTAAACAAATTTTAATAGTTCAACAAGTAACTTGAAACCATTATGAATGCATAATATATACCATAGTATTTCTAATTTGATACATTTGATTTCTTATGAAATTATGATATATTTATGTAATGTAAATTAATTTAATCAATGATAATAATATTAAATGATTAAAAATATGTAGACCTTAAATTGATAATTAATATTTTCATTACAATTTGTATCATATACATATACTATAGTATCATATATGTAAATGATCATATATTATAATATCATATATTATAATTATACTATAATATCATATACTATAATATGAAATTATCAATTTATCATATACTTAAAATTTTAATTTGAATCATTGATTTTTTTGAGTAAACAATGTTTTATTATAGATGATAATTTCAATTTTAAATACAATTTGTATCATATGCATGTACTATATTAGTATTATATATAATACATGTAAATGGTCAATTTGCAAGAATTACATCTTAATCAAATTTGAAACTTTTATCATTTTAATTTCAATAGTTTATATTTAAAATTTAAATACTTATTATCTTAAACATAATTTACTAATTTAATTTCATAATTATTTTATTATAATGTTTCTTTAATTTTTTGACTAAAAAATGTTTTACTATAATTGATAATTTCAATTTTAAGTATAATTTATACCATATACAAATTCTATATTAGTGTGTGTGTGTGTATATATATATATATGAATTTGATTTTAACTAAATATGAAACTTTTTATTATTTCAATTTCAGTACCTTGTATTTAAAATTTTAAGACATTATCTTCAGCATAATTAACCCAATTTAATTTCATAATTATTTATTTTATTATTATTTTTTATTAATTTTTTTAGTCAACAATGTTTTATTAAAATTGAAAATTACAATTTTAAATACAATTTGTATCATATAAGTGTATTATGAATTGATATCATATATGCAAATGACTAATCATTAATGTGTAAGAATTGCATTTTAACTAATTATGAATTTTTTTAATTTAATTTTAGTACATTATATTTAAAATTTTAAAACTTATTATTTTAAGTATAATCAATTATTTTAATTTCATAACTATTTTTATTATGCTAATTACTAATTTTTTTTAGACACACAATTTTATTGTATAAATATTTTTTAGAACACATTATGTCAAATATAAGTTATGATTTACTTGACAAGTTCATTGTATAAAGATTAAAAAATGAAGATTCAAGTCCCCACAACCTTAAAAATTATATTTTGTAAACAAAAAATAAACGGGTTCGAGTATCGGGTTCAGGTACTCGAATCCGATTAATAACTCGATTACATTAATCGGGTTCGGGTATCGAGTATCCGAGGGGTACTATCCGAACCCTACCCGAACCCGTCACAAATAGTAAAATTACTACCTAAACCCGATTAAAATCCATTTATCGATATTCTAATCCAACTTAAACAAAACGAATAATATCATATATCTATTTACACACTATATATTTACATCCCTAAAAAGAATGGGTAGCCCCTACAATGGAATGATCCACATCTCGTACAAATTTCATGAAAATATTGAAAGTGAGACCAAAAGAACAGAAAAACAAGTCTATGAAAAGCAGAGCCACATAGGTGAGTCAGCCGCAGGCTGCAGGTCCATGTCAATCACAGTTCGCCTTAAAGCATGTGACTCCAACAATGTCAGTGTCTCTTTCCCTGTTCTTTCTTGCTTAAGGTAAAAGGGCCAGGCCAGCTAAGCTACACCACCTTAACCGGCGCGGTTGACGGGCATGTAACCCAATGGGGGGGACTCTAAGCTGACTCCAATTTCTTACCCCAATGCTCACGCGGTTAACTGTTAACCCCAAATTTCTATGTACTACATGTGTTCTTAGGTCAAAGTCGTCTTAGTTGTTCACCACCAAGTTTCCATTTCTTTCTTCAAATTCCCATTGTGGACCACAAGGGTTTCTGAGTTCTGAACCGAAGACTTTGCTTGGAGGGAGTTGGGTGGAAGAGCTGAAAGAAATTGTCTCTTCCATTTTCATCTGTAATGGGAAAGTGGAGAGGGACAATTCACATTTCCCACCCTCCATACATTAATGGGTCAATGACGAGGGATTTGATTTTGTTTTGAAATTGCAAAACTGCCAAATTCTTATTACAGCTGTTTGAGGCAGTGGTTTCATTTTCTAGTTTCTACCACTGCCAAATTCTTTTGCTTATATTGTATTGTTCCTTGTTATTGTTATAGGACTAATATTCAATGTTTTGTCGGTTGAGTTGTTTAACTCTATTAATTGGATTAAAATGATAGTATATATATATATATATTTTAAAAATATTAAAAAATAAATAAATAAAATATTTATTATCACCTTAATGTTATTTGTATAATTAAAAAATTTTAGTGACGATGTATATGATGTATATAAAGAGCAATAGAATGATGAAAACATTTTTCATAAAATGCATACTACTTTTGTGGTTAGGGATGGGATATAGGTTGCACAACCAAATAAGAAAATCTATTTACTTATCACATTCATGCTTAATTTAAATTATATCTGTTTTAATATTAAATACGTATAAATTCAAAATTTACTTATAATCTTAAATTAAAAACGAAGGACAAAAAAGATTAGAGTTGAAACCAAAGCAACTCACCAAGAAACCTTCCAGTTTGGAGGATAAACCGTGTCGGTAGTGGGTGGCTTTTTCCTTTTGGACAGATTAAAACATTGGTAAAGACATGCAGGCAGGCAGCCGACTTTCCCCACTCGGCTTTTGCCTACTGCTTCCTTCCATCCCATGCTAATTTGATTCGAAATTAATTATTTTGTTAAAGCAATTTGGTGCAGAGGCTATAGCCTGTACGCTATGGCCATAGGGTCCCATTTTTTGATCAAGTATTAAAGTTGAGTAATCAAATCTAACTGAATAATTTGGATTTTTTTTAGAAGTTACTATATAAATATATTATTTACACTTCGAAAGTATGATCAGGGACCGTTGACAAACTCTACCGTTGGATGTCCTGCCGATCCAGTTTCTTTTATTTAAAATATTATTTTAGATGATTTTAACTGAAATAATATTTAATATATTTAAATTTAATTACATAATTTAAAAGATTTAAAATTTATTTACTGTAAAAATAAAAATTTATATGTTCATTTACATGCAATAAAAAAACTAAAGTCTTATATTCATTTTGTATTAACAGTGAATGACATATTCAGGTATTAAATCTTCCATTTTTAATAAAAAAAAAAAAAAAAAAAAATCAAAAGCATAGCCAAGCAAGATGGCAACTCCGAATCTATAAAGTTTGAAAATCCAACCAAGTTTGATGGTTATAATAAGGCGGCAGCGGGTGCAAACCGTTATGATATTCGTAATTTAAACATCCACCATAATTTTCTTCCATAAGAGCTGGTAAATTCAGAGGGTATTAATTGTTGTAAGACTTTGCCAATTGCCATATCTCGACCACATCTAAAAAGTTAGGCTAACAGATTAATCTAATCACCTAACCTTCCCTACCCCTTTGAATGGCTGGCCAATACTTGCCTAGATCTAGTTAAAATTTTATGTTCAATTTGGAATTTTAGTTCAAAGTAGTTAGTTGGATGAGAGGCTTAAAGAAAAAGTAGTTGCTTGGGTGAATAGGTAGGGTTCCTTAGGATAGAAGAGGTAAGATTTTCATATAAATATATATATATATATATATATAATATGATATCACGAAAATGATAGATAAAATTTTAAAATAATTATATATGAATATAATAAAAATTATATTAATATTTTATATTAAGTGATAAATTTTGATACATAATTTTATCTATTTAACATAATACAAATTCAAATTATATATTACTTTTAGATGTGTTGACTAGAGAAGAGGCATCTTGAAGGTTTGTCCTTTAGGCAAGGGATTCTTTTCATTAACCTGTAAGGGTAGAAGCTTATTATATCTCCATACATTAATCAAGAAAACACCAGAGATTGATGTGCCCGAGCCAGAAAATAGTAGTCAACGAATATAAAAAATAATAAAGTCAACTATTATAATTAACACTCAAAAGTCGTTATGTACAAATGTTGTGTATAATAAAACCATAATTTTCTTCTACCTAATCTTTCTTTTCTCTCCGCCAACAACAAATCTATAGCACAATTGACAAACCCCACCAACATCTTTAACTTATCTTCTGTTTTCCACCTTCCCATTCAAATTCTTCCCCCAAACAAAGCATTGGGGGGTAATAAAAAAACTTGGTGGAGCTGCCTCCCAATCTTGTCCATGCGATTCTGTCTATTCAACCAACCAAAACCCAACTATAACAACAACTATCACCAAATTCCACCTTTTTCATATGTACACAAAGGCCAAAGCTCAAACCTGAAGCAAAGAATATGCCAATTGCCAACCAAAGAGCACTGAACAGATCTCCCCTACTACCAAATTGCTGCCCTGGAGTTTCCACTTCATGAATACGATTTAATCAAGCCGAGATTGTAGAGATTCCTTCTCACTAGGCTCCCAAGTGATAACAACACTGCCCCACCAACCCCTACTGCTTGCTCTTCCCTTTCTGCCTTTTGATGATAAGTAAATGGCAATTCCTTTACCTTTAATTCCCCTAAACCAATCTTTTGTCTTACTGCTTCAATGATTTTGGGATCTGCTACGTTACCAAGTGCATCTGTTACATAAAAAACGTTTAGAGCCATGTCTGTTGTGGTTGATATTTCGGCTCTTGTCACATTGAGACCGTTTTCTCTAAACGTTCGGGTCACATCTGCTAAAAGACCCTGCTTATCTGGTGTGCATAACTCCAGCCTGACACCCTGAAATCACACAAATATGCATCAGAGTTTGGAATACTGGATAAACCTTGAAAATTAAACAATGAATTGGAATACAAATATACCTCAGATGCTCTCCTTTCAACTGCAGCTTGTAAGCATTGGATTACACGGTGTCTTTCAGGTTCCGAACTAATTGGGGTTCCATCTGTGTGCCTAATATAGAATTCCTGTAACAAGAATAAAAAAAATTTAAGTCAACAAACTCATGTCGTATAACTAAAATCTTACAGAAGATTAGTAACGAAACAATGTAGTACCAGATATGCTTTATCCCCAGCCGTGTTGATAGTGGCATGAAACACAACATATTGCATGTCTGTCAATGTGCAAACAACATCAAACAGAAGTTTGGATCGATCCTTGCACTGAACATTCACAACCGAATAACCCCTTTCCACCCAATTTTGCACAGTGACCACAGGTGAATCCGCCCTATATTGCAAAGTAGGCTTTCTTTCATAGTCCCGATCTGCAAACATCATTTGATGCAACCTTCTCTCAGTGTGGGTTACAGCCATAGAAACTGAAGTTTTGGCGCTACGAATATCATTGTCTCCTTTCAAAACATTCCTTAATCGTGCTTCAATTCTGTCAATTTGCTGTGAGTCCTCAATTGGGGACCCTGAATTGCAGTCTTTTACATAAATTAAAGATGCAATTCGACCATTATGAGTCCACACTTTAGCATCTACCACATTGCATTGCAGGTCAGCTAAAACTGCAAATACTTCTGATAAAAGACCAACTCTATCCGTTCCTGTCAATTCCAACGCTGTTAAGCCATTAAATCCATGGCTTCTATCCGGATAAGTGGTCTCAAGGGACTGTCACTCAGACAAACATAAAACAGAACACAAATCAGTTCTATGGCAAATTAAGCTAATATAAAGGACATTAATTATAAAATAATAGTATAATAACTACCTGCTCAATGTAATTAATAACGCTCTCATCAGTTAATTTGTTTCCGTTTAGATTAGTCACATGGAAAACTGCAAAAACCCAAAAGGAAAATGTCAGTAACAGAAATTTCAAGTAACACCCAGAAATAGTAACATGCCAAAAGAACAAACTTTATCTCAAAAATCATATTTTTTTAGTAAATTTAGCTTACCATCCATGAACCATTGCCCATCCGATGAAATGTAAGCCTTCTTAATTGAAAGATTCAGATCTGTTAAAACCTGAACAGCGTCTAGCAAAAATCCGTGTCTTCTAGCACTATCAACCTGAGAAATCAAAGCACGAGGAAGGAAGGAATGAGTCACAGGCTTTGAAAAATCAAAGGAAAACAAGAAACCCATAAGTCAAAATTTGGGGCAATAATAAAGGAAAAAAGACAACAATTTGTGCGCCTTTATATTTGAAGGTTCCATGGAAGCTAACCTTGACAAGAGTCGCAGTGGGGCAAACGGCATTGTCGATCACGACCCTGTAAAAACAATAAAAGCAAGGAATTGTCAAGTCAGGGAAATTCACTTTCCAGTATTTCTTCTTTTTTTAAAAAAAAAAATTTCAGAAAGAAGAAAAATTTTAAGAAAGAGAGTTTAAAAAGTCTAAGGTAGATTCCAGACCCTCTGGAAAATATGAAGAAAAAGAAAAGGAAATTTCAAAGAATAATTATAAAATTTAAAATCAAAATTGTGTAAGTGGTAATAATTATAATTAAAAATTTGTAACTATTCGTTAAGGTTTAGAAATGATTTTGTTAACTTGTTTTCATAAGTATGGAGAGATTGTTCCGAATTAAAAGAAAGAAGAAACATGAAAAGCAGAGACCTTGAAGCCAGAAATGAGTAGAACATTGAAAGGAAAAAGAAACATATTAAAAAGGAATTGTCGACTCTTAAAAGCATAGAATCAAAAGCCTATAAAAGAGTTCAAACCCAAAATCCCAGGAAGCTCAAGGCTTGAGACAGAATCAACAGGAAAGAAAACCCACAACCTAATTTATTTGATTTGAAGAGGAAGAAAGAAAGAAAGGCTAGTACAAACCTGGGAGTACTCATCCTTATAACAAGCTTCTCATATTCATCAAGACAAGCATGCCACTCCATTTTCCTCTTCTCTTTCTTCTTCTTCTTAGTTTGCTGCTTCTTGAAGAACTCAAAAGAGATTGAAAGCTTCACTGAGCACTAAAGAAACAACTTCAAAAACAACCCTTTATATGGTCTGGAAAGACCAAGGATACCAACAACGGTCTTGGCTGAATCAAACAAGGCCAAATGCCAGATACTCTAAAAACTCTTATACTTTGTATTCCTTTCGACTAAATCGCTTCTAACAAACCCCCAGCAAACTCTTCTTTCTCTTCGTCTTTTACTTCCCTTGTTTTTGTCTCTAGAAAAAGAACAAAGACTTGCAAACCGCACAGCACGCCTTGTTCTTAAACGCCTTCTATGCTCCCCCTATTATATATTTTACATTAATTAATATTTTTTATTTTTCGTAATTTTGTTAATTTATAATATCGAAACTACGCCTAAGTTTAATAGAGAGGAAAAGGGAAAAGGAGATTACATGGCGTGATAAGCGCCTGCCCGATGAGATTGCCCGCGCTGACCTATTTTTCTTAATCCAACAGACAATCAACTTCAAGTTCTACACACTCTCGCCGTTCAACTTTAATACTGCCACGTGTCGCTTGATCCCCAAATCTTGGTATTCATTAGTCCAGCTCGGATGCCACCTGGACTAAAGCCATTTTTTAAAAAAAACATTTATTTTTTAAAATTTTGTGTTATTCAATAAAAAAAACTAAAATTATTCGTGAAAATAATAATACGTATTCTTTGATAAACGGTGTGGATCCATCCGCGTTGGCAAAGTGGGGCCCAGCGTGGCTTGATAACTAAGTTTTAATTTGCCGACTGGAATTATGACGTGCGCACGTGACAAAACCACGCTGGCATCAGCTTATTCTCTGTCACTCTTTTTTGGGCCGGTTTTCTTGTTCTTCTCGGTGTAATGTAATATTTGATCTTTACTTTAGCTTATAATTCTATTAAGTTTCCCTTTTTACCCTCAGATTTTACCCTATTTGTTCAACATGCATGGCTACATCCGTCTTTCTAATTTTTCCTATTCTTTTATAAAATAAATTTGGATCGAACGTACTTTTAAAAAAACGAAAGCTGTGTAAAATTGAAGATTCCGACCCCATACGTTGGATCGACTTGTATTAGGCGAGCCACGAGCGTAAGCAGTAAGCATATTCATATTCCTTTTAGTACGGTGGCGAACTCTGAGAGGGTAAATTAGTCCACTAAAAAAAATAAAGGCGAATCTCACGTGGTCGCATTTAATTCGTCAAGCAGTAAAACTGCGCGCATGAGTTCAAACGTAGTTCGTGGAGGCACGCTTTCGGATTTATTACGTCTCGCTCCTTAAACTGAGTGGTTCTTATTTTTTATTTTTTAATTATCGTTTTTAATTGCTAATTTAAAACGTGTCGGTCTTACAAGTAATATCCCACGACATGCTGTCATAATAAAACACTCCCAACCCACATATGGGGCCCACTGTCTGCAAATCACGTGCAGGGTTATCAGATGTTCTCCGGTATAGCTAACCGTCTCTTCCACCGCTTACGACTTGGCCGTCTCTACAGTTAAGAGCCAAACAGTCAATTACAAACATCTCCTCCCCCCCCCCTCTCCCCCCAAAAAAAAAAAAAAGGCCAAATAGCTACAGTGATTTTGAATTCTAGTAGCTCTGATTGAAGGACGAACGCCGCACGACTTTTGAACCACGTTCGCTCACGACTTTGCCACGTGGCAGTAATACATTGAATGCTTTCGACCCTCTCTCTCGGTACGTGAGTTGCGCGAACCGAAAACGGACAGCTGTTAATGTCCCAATGGAGGCGTTTGTCAAAAGGGACAATTGTTGGCGGTTAAAACTTTAAATTAAGAATCTACTCCCGAAGCTAATGGGGACCAGCTGCGGATCCGGGCATGGCGGGAAACCGGTGATGTTCCCGCCAAACCGAGGACGGCAGTGGGGGCCCGGCCACCTCATCGCGGAGATATCCACATCGATAAAAGTAAGAAATACAAATTTATTAGTATAAAGGGGGAAAAAAAAAGAAGGCAAAAGGAGACCCATGTTTCCTGACGTGTAAAGCACGCAGGAATTGGGAGGGCGAATAAGTCGAGGTATAAAATAAAATAACGACAGTTGCTACTTGCTGGCTTTTGCAGCAACGGGGAGTCAAGTACGAGGCGAGAGTGAGTGACACGTTGGATGACAGCTCAGCACGTCGGCAGCAGGGTCCCTCCGTAACTAACCTTTTTTTATTGAATTTTTTATTTTTTAGGAAATCCGGGTTTGTCTTTTTGTTGGTCGGGGACGGCCCTGCCTTTTGACCGTTATGTAACTTTTTTGGCGCCAAATTCGAAACCGGATTCACACTTGGGGGCGGGAGTTCAGCGGGACATGGGTTAGAATAGGATACAGCGGCGCCGCAGATCTCTCCGTGAGACACTCGAATCATGTTTTCCTTTGACGTGATTAAACATGTTCGATTAAACTAACAAGTAACGATGGATAATTGTGAAACAAATCATGAGATGTTTATTTTATTTGTTGCCCAAATCTTTAGTTTGATTGAGCTTTGAGTTTGGATGGTGTTTTTTTTTTTTTTTAACTCATTTTGGGGCATTTCATGTTTTTTTTACGTTTCATAGTCAAACGATCCTAAATATTCTCAATCAAAAGATCTTGGCCGTCAAATTAGGTTCCTACATTAAGAAAATCGTGATTTGGTCAAATGTTGCGCATGTGCTTCTCCAGTACTACGCTCGGTTTAACTCATGCTTTGGTCACTATTTATTGGGCATGATCATAAAATTAAAGATTTTACAAGAAATAATTTGATTTAGAAACAAATGCGAGTAGGTAAAAAAATTAATTAAAAATTATAAAAATAATTATTTTATGTTAGTATATATTTTTATTTAAATTATATTATTAAAAATAATTATTTGCCAGCAAAATCTTTAATGAATTTATTATTTAATTATTATATATAATATATAATTTGAATGAAAAGTATATGTGTTGACACGAAATAATTTTTTATATCATTATTTTTATCAGCTCACAAAAATAGTATGTTTATGGAATAAATTTTTGAAAGTAGTGGATCGAGAGGGTTTAAGTATATAATATCATCTAATCGATTTATAAAAATTTTCAAAACATAATAAATTTAGAATTCAAATGCCGTTATTTACATTTATTCCTTATATTTTCAAACTATCTGTTTCTGACGAAATGCATGTGACTAGTGCCTATTATAGAAATTTCACGTTTAAAAATATAGTTTTCAGAAATCATGTTTTAAGATATGAAAAAAGGAATTTTAATACACGTGGATTTTATTGGTTCGTTTGTTCTTTAATCGATAGCAAAAGACAGCAACATCAATTAATTTCTTTTCGGAAATTAGGTGCAATTTCAGATTTTCAATCACTTGTACATTTATGGCTACTATCAAACGTTTTCTTTCCAAATTATACTTTCGAATCAAAGAACAACCTTTTTTTGGGGTAATAATATAAAATCATGCACATGGCTAATTATGTAATCTTGATGGCTAACATTATAATTTTTTTTTTATATAGTATCAAAAAACTTTGTTTGACGGTTAGATTAAAAAAATTTATTTTATTTAACCCTTGGGAGAATATTCTTATGTGCTTGAAAAAGATTTCGTATGATGACGAAGGCTTTTCCTAGATAGGGCAATTACAATTTCAGACAAGAATTGATTGGTTTTGATCTTAATTGAATGGTTAATATATCCAGCTCGGAACAAGCAGACAGCGTTGTGGAGACTGTGTAGCTAACAAAGAAAACGTAAACAGAAAGCAAATGAAAGCATCATAGGATACTAAGATCTGCCTTGCCTTGCAAGTCTGGTTTTTTTGTTTTGTTTTTTTTTAACTGATCCATTTGAGAAAATAGATTTAGAAATGGAAAAAAAACCATGGAATTGAGTCAATTGACTTGATGACTCAACTCACCCACTTTAAAAAAGAAAAAAAAAATTGTTTCTTAGGGTTGAAGCACTTAGGGCTGAAGCACTTGGGGCTTACGGTATGCTTTGAAAGAGTAAAATTTTTGTTACATTGATTATATAGATGAGAATGGGTTTTTGTTTTTGTTTTTGAATTATTTTTTTATTGTTTCACAAGAGATTAATCATGTGTAATGTTAGTTTGAGAAACTATATCATATGCTGTCAGTATAATTTTAAAACTTTACAAATGAATCAATCGAATAACATCTACTATTAAAATATAATAAAAATAAAACATATGATAATTTTTTATTTTATTTAAAAAATTAAAAATTTCAAAATTAATTTATCAAAAACGAAGTTTGTTAGTTGTTAGTTGTTATTTTTTTTATTATTATTATTAAATGAAAGATTCTAATATAGGAAAAAAAGAAAATGTTAATGTTGACATTCAAATTTTAAATTTACAAAACTCTTGTACTTTTGAAATGAAAACATAATCATTTGTGGTAATATTTATAGGTTGTTAGTTTATGTTATTTAGTGTTATGGATGCAATAACATAAAATTATATTGGATAAAAATGAAAATGTGATGAGTGCAAAATCTTTTACATTGATTATATTGAAAAACATACAAAATAGAACAACGCATAACATTTTTCTTTTTATTCACATATAATATGGTAGGTCATGATTGTTCTCATTTACTCTCAATGGAAGACAAAAAAGGGCTACAAATTAAAATCAATTTATATTCATTTATTAACGTTGGTTTCTACTTTCTTTTCCGAATAAATGCAATTACTTACCACCAGTCCCAACAAAGAATTTAACACTTTATTTATGAACCCTAATTAAGCTAAAACCATAAACATTTAACACAACTTTTTCGACATGCTTTTTTTTCCTCTCGCATTGGTGAAGCTAATTATGAATAAGTTTGCCTCTTCTGATCATCAGGAACCAACAAAGCTTTCCAACAAACAAAATATAAATGCAAATAAAGAGGCAGCTTTCAAGCTAAGGGAATTATCAACATGTTTTTTTTTTTTTTTTGTATTGGAAGTAACAGTTCATTCATTGACAGATGATGGCAGATATTACATCAAGTCGAACCAGCTGGAAATCTGATTTGTCGAAACCAGAGACAGACGCTATGGCATAAAGAAAAAATGCTGCGAATTCAAGTCAATTGAGGATGGAGACTTTTGCCCTTTGCAAAGGCAAAGACTTTGTGAAGAACACTTGGGTGTGGGCCTTTTGCCTCCCTTTGACAGGGCATCCAATCCAATTCGCCACTCATTGTGTGCCCTAAGGACCAATTTGAAAAGGAAAATAAAGTGTGATTAATTCATTTGGCATGTCCAACAAATAGGAGATTTTTATTTTTATTTTCATTTTTAATGATTAGGCATGAAGTTTTTAAGTAATTATAATAGGGTGAAATGGAAGTGACAAGTTTCTTAATTGTTCATTGTAAAAAGATTTACAATAGCGTTTATTCCCTCTAGAATTTTTGAATTGCTTGATTTGATGTTATCTTTTGTTTATGTAATAATAATGAAAAGGCGCACTTATTAAAATTATCATTTTTAATTATTAAAACGAGCAAAATATGTTGAAGGAGGGGAGCCAATCTAAGGGATTTTAAATTTTCATTGATATTTTTCAATAAATATTTATGATAATGATCTAGTATACATAAAAAAATTAGTAATTATTTTGTAGAATTTATAAAAAATAAAATATTACTTACTATAAAGTGAAAAATAAAAACCATACAAAGGATCAAGATGCCACTAGTCAATTTCATGAGTTTGGTTCGACAGTTGAGCTAAAAAAGATTTTTCAAGTACAAAATCAATACGATGTGATCTAAAATATCATTTTGTTGATAATTCTTTATTTTTATTTATGTTCAATATTAAAAATATATTTATTTAAATATTTTTAATAATATTTTAAATAATAACGAATTTAAACGAAATTTAATGGATGAATTGAATCTTAAATACTTTAAAAGTATCAAATGATAATTTAACCCGACAAAAAAACTTCACCCGATCCCATCCTACTCATAAACACCTTTAAAACTAGTAAATTTTACCAAGCAATAGTTTTTTTTTTTTTTTTTTGAGTAAAAGTGAAGCAGTAAGTCATTAACTTTTGCCTTTTTCTTGTTTGTATTTTTGGTTGATAGCATCAATCATTAAATTTTATTTTATTTTTTTTCTTGCAGTGACATGAGAATGACTTAAGGAATTGTTCATGCCTTTGATTATGCTTTCACGCCCCGTCAAAGAAGGCAAACAAAATTTCCATCGTCTGAATTTTCACCTTTTTGTATTTTAGCATAATATGAATACAAATCACTACTACAAATTTATTGCAAACTCATTAAAAAGTCTTTTGAAATAACGTTTCATTTATAACCTCCCTTAATTATATTTATTGCAAATCTAGCTAGATATAAAATTTTCAATTTTGATTATTTATTGCGGATGCGTTTTTTAATTTGAGAGATAGGATTCGCGAGAGGCTTGAAGTCGAAGATGGCTTATCACTTTTTTTTTTTTTTTCAATAAAGTTAGATCAACTCTTAATTTTAAATTTTAATCGAATCATATCTTTCAAAAAAAAAAAAACTTTAATACCTAAAAAAGTACGTGACTTTGCAAAATAATCAACTATAACAGACATTCCATATTTTAAAAGTTTAAATTAAAATAGTGTAATAGTATAATTTCAATTAATTTTTGGTTGCATTTTATGGACTGACATGTGAATAATTAGATAGAAATTGCTCAAACGTCAGCTGCAAATACTCCTATTGGAAAAAGATTTGGTTGTTACAAAAAAGATTTTATCTTTAGCTGAGGATATGAATTTGAAAAAATGGATTAAGCTGCTTTTAACCTACTACTTTTTTTTTTCAATTAACCATTATATACACCACTTGTTAAAATTAATTAAGATTTAGTGTTAACTTTTTTGTTTATTTCGAGGATTGAAAATTCTAATTATTATATTTTAATCTATGAAATTCAAATTAGTGGAATGTTAGTAACATATTAAAGTTTAATTAAATTAATCTGATTATGTTCATAATGTGGTATGCATTTGTGGCACGTGGTTTTGTAGTTTTGGTTTGTACAGCTGTCATGAAAGTGGAAACAGGTTGGTAGACAGGTTCAACTAATAGCATATGCTAGAATGGCTCATGTTCTAAGTAAACACGTTGCAAGATTTTCTTTCGCGTGTCTAGAAAAAAACATCTTTATTTGTATTACTTGAAAACCTTTTTTTGTTTGATAGGAAGACATGGTTTAAACTTCAATTAGTAAAAGCATTTGTAGGTTTTATGATAGGGTGTATATTAAATATGTTAATTGTCATATTCTTTCATTATTTAGATTTTTTTATATGTTTAATTTTTGGATTTGACTTATACTTTATATTTTGTATTAATGAATGAAGGAATATGAGCAAAATGGATTAAAGTTGCAAATTTTGATCAATTTTGAGAACCAAAAGATGTCATGGTGTTAGGCATGAGCACGTCTAATACAGTGATGGAAAATACAACTTAAATATATGAATTCAAACCAAGTTTCATCAACTGTAACTAAATTTGACTTAATCAGTTAGAGGATGACAAGTGAAAGATTTTAATTATTGATGAAATGATATGACATGACTTTTTTGAGCAAAAAGTAATTAATGGTAAAGAAATGAAAGAAATTGATTTGTAATCAAACTCAATCAGATAAGTTTCATTTAAAAAAAAAAATATAGGACTAAGATATTTAATATTTAGAATATAAAAGGCTAAGAGGGGAGGGACGACTACACAATATACATTATACTATTCTCTTTTTCTTTAGGAATTGAAGACTCTTTTTTTTTAGTGTTTTTCTCTCAACTTCATGACTTACTAAATTATTAAATCTAGCCAAAGGATAATTAAAGATTTGAGTTCTTAAAAAATTGTGAGATCTAATTAGTTTTTACTTTGTTCTTTTATATCTCTGCTATTTATATATCTTCTGTACTTGTTGAAATTATTGTTTCGATTGATTGTGCAATATGACTCATTTTTCAATTGTCAATATAATATATCACCAATTAAAAATTTGAATCCGTAATTATTTGGATATTCTAATATTAGTGGCAAATAACATAATTGATTACAAAGAAGTTTTCAATTCTATGTTATTGGGATATATAATCTAACTTAAATAAATCTACATGTGTGTTTGTTGGTTAGAATTAATAATTTCTTTAGTTTTTACTATTGTTCTTAAATTAAATCTTAAGATCATTTATTTAATAGTAAGAAAAATAATTAGAGATCGTATCTTAATTATTGGAGAAGTAATGAGAGACAGCAATTTGGTAAAAATTAAAAGAATTCATCTTTGCATCAATGATCAATTCTATAAACTCATTCGAAAATTATTCCTTTGATTTAATGCTTCCCATATTAATTTTTTCTTTCTAACACTTCAATATATTGATTTTCTTTTCATTTTATTCATTTGTAGTATAATCAATATATTTTTTTTCATTCTTTTGTAGAAAAATAAATCTAACTAATCTCTGTGACCTTACTCATCTATATTACAGTTTTAATTTATTTTTTAGTAATAATTTAATTTGTTGATCTCGACAGCCATCAATTTATCAAAAACAATAAATTGTAAGTGAACTTACAATTATAATCTATTAATACATAAATAAACACTTAATTCACATATTTGGTGAAGTTTGAACTTAAAAACTTTCTTGTCTAATTAGAGTCTTTGGTCTCATCATTACCATTAAAGAAGGATCTTATTGGTGGTTAAAAAAAAATTTATTCATACTTCTTTTCATTTGTCATGCCAAGTAAATTTTAAATCTTAAAAATACAATTCTTTCTATCGATATAACATTTGTTCGAGTCTAATATATTGACGGAAAAATAATAGGTTTAAAAACATGATTCAAGGATAGATTGTATCTCTCATATTTATCTTTTAATTTTGTTCATAAAATTTAAAAATAATATGTCAAAATAATTTCTCTATTTGTTTGACCAAAACCTAAAAGAAATATATAATCTTTGCTTTCAAATTCTTCATAAAATTTTACTTTAAACTCAACATAAATCCCACGTACTAAAGAACAAAAAACATAAATTGGTTAAAATTTTGAGGCATTCGATAGTCATAGATGTATATTTGACATACAGATGTTGCATATCCAATCCAAAGCTGAATAGGGGCCCATTCACGAGATGTAGTAGGTGCTGCACATGCAGCAGATTTTTTCCTGTCCCATCAAGCCACAAAATCTTCTTAGTTTAGAGCAAAAGCAATTCCCTTCTTTCTAGTCGCAATTTGACTAACCGGACTTAACTAACATTCTCTGCTACCTTTTAGCCTGAAAACAAGCTTGCCAGTTGCCAATAGATCACCTTCAAGGCGGTTAGGACAGTTTGTATATATTTGTAATTAGTTCGGTGTAAATATTTTTGTATTTAAATAATTTACCATTATCTAAAATTATACAAATAAATTAAAATAGCAATTCATATTTTTATTTTATTTTTTATATTTTTAATATTACTAAATATATATATTATCATTTTAAACTCACATGTTTAATTTAAAAATCTTATAAAAACTGTATTTAATGATAATTCTTAAATAATTCTAATTTATAATTAAAAATGTGATAAAATAATAATAATTTATAAATTATAAATCTACAATGTCACTATTCAATAAAAGCATCATACACCAAAAACCTCCAAATTATTTACATTTCAACGTCATCACAAACCACAAAATATTAAAAAAAATTTCCAACATGTCATAAATAGAAATGGCAAATGATTTAAATCCGATTAATCATTCAGAATAATTAATTTAAAAAAGAAATTAGGGGAAAAGAATTGAATAAAAAATTAGTTTTTTTTTTTATAACATTAATGGAATATTAGGTGACTCACAGGATAAATAATATTTCATCTACGCATATACTTGTATACGATTATATTCAAATACAATTATTCACTTAAGAGTAATATAATGAAAAAGCCTCTTATGCCCATATCTGCTCTAATCGAAAATCGAATTACCCATCTTATACATGCTTAGTTCCAATCTTTACCTGCAAATCCAAGTGCAAACTACTTGATTGCTCACATATTTCTTAAATATTGGTGCGGTTCAGGCATGCCTGAGGCTGAGGAGGAGCCCACAATCCTACAGGGAATTGGCACTTGCCCTTCATCATGCGTTGGGTAGATTGACAAAATCATGAGAAAATGGGTTTTGCCACTCAAAATTGAGCCCTGATTAAGGCTTAGTGGTTCCCTTAGGATTTTTGATTAGGTCCCTTCCCCACCTGCTGCCTAATCACAAAACATCACACATTGTTTTGTCAATGAATTCATGTCTTGTTGCCGAAACAAGTTAAAAGAAGAAACACTCTAGCTTTTTAGACAACATTGGGGGGTGGCCTTGTGTTTTTCTTTTGAATCCTTAATCTAAGATGCGGCGCGACGCAATTGGCGGCGTGAGAACATGTTAATCTCGTAATCTGGTTGGGTGCAGGGAAGAAATTGATCTTTGGATTCTCCCAATTGGTTGTAAGCATTGCATGCGATGTGAAGCACAAAAATGATCATGCATTAAATGGCTTCGGCGAGGGAGTTTTGAGTTTGTTTATGGGTTTTTTTTTTCTTGTCGAATCGAGCATCCGAATATTATATATTTATAAGATTATTATCTCATATATTATGAGTAGAATTTTTTTTTTTTACAAGTCCATAGAGTTTTTTTGTTATAATAAAAATTTTTACTTCACAAACTTGATTAAAATGATAATACATAATCTATTTTATTTATTTATTTAATATTTTAAATAGAATATATGTAATTATTTTAATTCTACTTTTAAAGCTAAAAAATTTCACTTACTATGTATTTGATAATAATTTTTGTTTATATTCCTTTTTTATTTTTTAAATATTGTTCGTCAATAAATTCATTCGTGAACATTAAATGAACATTGCCACAAACTTGTTTTTATAAATATTAAACAAATATATTTATAAATATATGTTCGTAAATGTTAAACGAACATGTGCATAAATATATAAACAAAAATGTTATCAAATATACATTCATAAATATTAAACAATTATGTTTGTGAACATTCTACAAAAAAAAATTATTTAAATAAATTGTATTCACCCTAATATATCATACAAAATTAAAAAAATCCTATATAAACATATTATTTTTATAATTATATATTAAAATGACATATAAGTAAATATTTAATTTTGAAAAATTTATTATTACCAAACAATAGATAAATATTAAATAATTCATTAAAAAACGAATTTTAAAATAAACTTTAAATAAATATTTACGAATATAAATAAATGAAACAAATATTTATTCATGGTAGTTTATTAAGTTTAATAAAAATTATAAACAAAAACAAACCAAATATAATCCCGATTATTCATCCGTCGATCTGTTTGTTCAGATCGCAATGTGGCCGCCGGGAGAGAATTTACATTAAGGGTGCGTTTGGTTCGGGGGAAAAAAAATTACCTTGGAAAATAAAATTACCTTTTATCCAGGAAAAAAATTTTAAGGGGTAAATTCTAGGGAAAAAAATTACTTTAGATCCAAAAGAAAAAAATTTTGACTCAGGTAATATAAAAATACCACATGATTCGAAGGTAATCATTTTACCCCAGATTTTCCTAAAATTGAGCACTGTAGGTAAAATAAAATAACTGACAAAGAGAAAAAGAAACGAACCAAACGGGAGAATCGAATGACGAAAAAAAATTACCGGGTGAAAAAAAATTACTCCCAACCAAACGCCCCCTAAGAGAACAGAATGTCCGATTGCCCTTTTGAGGATTATGGGCTTTGTTTAGTTAAGCCCACAGAAATGGTTGGCGGGCTTTGTATAAGTACCAGGCTAATGTTTAGGCTCTGCTCAAATCCCTTATTGACGTTGGGCCAGAGAATGGAGAAAGCCTTTTCTTCTGTGTAAGGCATTATGGCCTATTTCACCTAATAAATAACTTAATCAACTTAGAAAATATATTTCTTTCCCAACCGATTATTAAAAAAAAATAAAAACGAATTTATCTATTTGTTTGATTAATATACCTTATTGTTACCAATATTCTCTTTATATATGACAAATACATATTGAATTATAATTAAAAATGAGTTTTTAATTTAATAACAATGAAGTCCAATTTGAAATTTAATTTAAATAATTTAAATAATTATTTTTAAAAAATTATATTGTATATATTTACAATACAAATCTTAATACTGTAAATTTTTAATTTATTTTCAAACCTTTTGTAAAAAAAAAAAAAATTGAACTCGAATTTGAATACCAATTATAATATAAAGATAAAAAAGAAATATTCATATATATATATATATAGTTTTATATTTTAAAGTAATTAGTTTAAAAGGTTAACAAAAAAAGTGAGGTGAATGTAAAACAGCCCCAATACGATGCCGTGTCGTTTTTATTTATTTATTTATTTGCTTTTCCCCAAATTTCCACTCACCAATTCGAAATTCATTTTCTAGTTTCTACCTTCTAGCCAAAGAAAAAATGGCAGCTGCACAGTCTTTCTCAAATCCTGCGTCGAGCACCCCAGTAATATCCCAATTCAGAAACAAATCAAAACCCAGTTCATCTTCTTCATTTCTAAAGCCGCACAGTCTACAAAGTCCATGGCTTGGCGTCAAACTTAATATTCAATCATCAAAACCCAGACCCCATTTGCCCGACAAACGCTCCATCACTGCTACTGTCTCCTTTAGTCTCCCCACTGCGTAAAATTCTGGAAATCATACTTTTCTTCATTAGACTAAGCTGTAATTTCAGTTTTATTTTGCGGTTTTGTAATATAATTTTTTTGACTGCAGGAAGCCAGACAGGTTTGCTTCGACTGAGAGAGTTCCCAAGTAAGTTCAGTTTCTTTGGATTTCTTTCAATATTCTTTTTTAATAAAATTCATCCCTTTCGGGTTTTTATTGAGATATTGACTGCTGAATGGAAATACAGATGGTCAAGAAGCGCAATAAAGTCATTTGTAATGGCTGAATTGGAAGCCAGGAAACTCAGGAAACCGACTACTGGAACTGAGGCTTTGCTCATGGGTATTTTGATTGAAGGTAATTACATTTTCTACTACCCATTTCAGTTTGAAGCTTGTTTACTTTCTTTTTCTTTTCCTTTTTTTTTTAAGTAATTTATTCGCCTAAGGTCATTCCAAAAGGTAATCTTCTAGCAGTCCCAACAAGGAAGGGACAATTTGAAACATGCAATAAACAAACTAAGTTGAAAAGAATGTGTCATCATTGATAATTTAGTCATTATCGAAAATTAGAATCAGCATTGTCAAGAAGTTAGCTACCGTCCATCAATAGGATAAGAAAGTTTGTTATTAGCATGATTAGTTTCATCAAGCAAACATGCACTGTGTTACTTTTCAGTGCTGCCTTAGTTGGTAGGTTGCAATAGCATCCTTGCATAATAAGCAAGCAGTTCTGGGCCAAAATTTTGTGACATCTTTGTCTTCTGGTTGGTCAATTAAATACGAAACCTTTTTTCGTTACAGCTTGAAGCTGCCACATTGATTTAGTTACAAGAATGGTGCACTGCAACAGCTCTATTTCTCTTTTTTGGGCGGATAGTGTCAATAGTTTTCTTGTTGTTAACTTTCTTATTTTTAGTTTTTTCATTAAGTTCCTTTTCTTAATGGTGAATAAAATGTTGAAGTAAAAGTATAATCTTTCTAGTGAAGGGAACAAATTTGTTCAACTGCCACATTGAATATACAAGGCTGGGCCAATACAGAAACTATAGTGTAATTGTCTGGGTATAGTCTTATTGACAATCATGCGTGCGTATTTCTTACTTTTAGGTACTTAATGATAGGAAATACTTTTATGAAAATGGGACCTTTGCTGGAAAAAAACATAATGTTTCTAGTTTTATTTTCTTTGGAAATTGAATAGAATTTTTAAAGGACGGAAAAAGCAGGTATTGAAATTCATATTGTCGTCTATTTTATTATTAATTTTGCTGGAAAATCTCTGTGCTTCACCAATATTTTTGTATCTTTAGTAAAGTGATTACAGAAAACTATGGCATATTTGTGAAAACATTGTGAAAGTAAAGGATACACAATTATTAATTTTTAATGTGCCTTGTGTATTCATGGTTGCATGGTGTACATGTTCAAAGTTTAGGCGTTTCTTTTGAGTTACAGTTTGGGTCCTTTTCAAATCCATCTTATCTTTGCAATGGGAAAAGGTTCATTAGATGTGTTCCTAATAGCTCATAACTCTGTCAATGTTATTCGATGCTGTATTGAAGTTCATTTGCTCTGCAGGAACTAGTCTGGCTGCAAAATTTTTGTGTGCAAATGGAATCACTCTTTTTAAGGTGCGTGAAGAGGCTGTCAAATTACTAGGAAAGGCTGACAAGTACTTTTTCAGTCCTGAGCATCCTCCTTTAACAGAAACTGCTCAGAGGGCCCTTGATTGGGCTGTTGATCAGAAATTAAAGTCTGGTAAGGTTCCAGTTTTTATTGTTAGTTGCTTTTATAGTTGATTTTGTGATTTCTTTAAGCTGTTCAAAACTGTGTGCAGTCTTAAACAAAATCAGATGTTTCTGAAAGAATCAGTTAAACAGTTAGAAAAAAAGAATATATGATTCGTTTCACTGTATTATAATTGCATAGAGTACATTGGATTCAGTCAATAAAGTGGTAATCTAGATGCCTCATAGAATTTTAATGATCCCCTATATTATAAAGATTCTGCCTTATTGTTCTTGTTAGACTGCTGTGTCTGTTTGATAAATTCTTCTTCATGGAGTCTGTGATGGCTTTGGTGCATGGCATATAAAACTGTTGAGGGGATGCTTGATGCTGAAATTCAATCTGCAAATTGCAGGTGACGATGGGGAAGTTACAACAACTCATCTACTGCTTGGCATTTGGTCTGAAGTGGAATCACCTGGTCACAAGATAATGGCGGCTCTTGGCTTCAATGATGACAAAGCCAAGGAGCTTACTTCCTTGAGTTCTGAATCTGAATCCGTAGATGGGTAATACTTGCCTCTGGTACTCATTGAGATGTAATTCTTTTATTTAGTGAGTGATCAATTGGTCCATCCTTTGAATGATATTGCTGGTTATGCCCATCCATGAATTCATGAAATTTCCACAGAACCTGGCATTCACTTATCTGTTTAGCTTGTTGCTTGAGCTGTACTCTGACTAGGTCATTTATGAACAAGACCATCGTTCTTCAGCATCCAAAGGGAGCTGCTGAATTCTGCAATACTTGTTTAGGACATTCTTCTAGATCATATAAAGCTCTTATTTACGAGTTATCCATAAATAGGCTTTCTCAATTGAATCTAGAGCCATGAAATGATGATTCATGAGGATTAAAGACTCCTCTGTATTACACTTAGAGGACGAAAACAGATAGGAGATTGAGGTTAGTATCTATGTATATGGAGCATGGCTTTGAAGCACTAACAATCTTATTGGGAGCTTTTCATGCTTTGGTGTCGTTTAATGTGTCAACTGTTTTCTGATTTCCATCTTGAACAACTGCCACATTAGAGGCAAGTATTTGTGCCTTACCAGCTTCTTCATGCCACTGTATTCTCAGAACCATTGACAACAACAATGCCAAACATGTTACCATCCCTACTAAAAATCCTAGCAACAATCCGCCCAGTCCAAGTGCAGCCGTGAAGGCTAAAACGACACCCAGCGGTAGAGCTAAGAGGTAAAATCCACCAAGATTAGCATACATTGCCAACCATGGCCTAGCTGTTCCACGGACAATTCCTCCACAAACAGCCAACGGAAAATTTACAACTTCTACCACTGCCATTAGCAACATCATCTTTCTTACTCCTTTTATGATTCCTTTATCGTGGCTAAACAATGGACCCCAAATACCTCTAGCTCCTACCATTAACATGGCACCAAAGCAACCTGATATTGTGCTCACTGCCACTGATACATACGCTGACTGGTATGCAGAGATGGGCCGATTTGCGCCAAGCTCATTTGAGACACGAGTGGATGCACACGTGGCTAGTGACAACATCACAGAGTAGAGCAAGTAATCGAAGTTTAGCACGATGGCTATCACACCTACTGCCTGCTTGGCATTCGGTAACCTTCCGGTAAGCAAGACTAAAATCTCATAGCACCACCATTCAAGGCAGGTGGTAAGACAACATGGTCCACTAAGCTTGAGCAGCCTAAGCCAGTCTTGAACACTTTGATCCCACCATCCTCCTGCCTTCCAGTTTCCTCGCTTTCTATTTGCCATCAGTACATATGAGACTAGAAGGATTGCAGCTATGAGATCACTTATCCAGATAGCCATTGAAACTCCCTCAAGACCCTTAGCTTTTGCAAGAAAGATGTTGATTGGGATATGAAAACCAAGTGCTAGAGCTGAACTAAACATTATGGGAATAGTTATGCTTTGAGAGCTCAAATAGGCTTTGAAAGGACATAGCAATGAAGTGACAATTAAAGCAGGGAGAAGATAGAAAAGATACGTCTTTGCAACAGCTGAAATGTCTTCTCTTTGGCCAAAATGGATTAGAATTTTGTCAACATTAAGCCACAGGAAAGAAATAGGCAGTGTAGCTAACAGTAACAAGAATATGGCCATCAGAAGTGTCCTGTGAAGGAGCCTATAGTTTTTAGCTCCAAAGGCTTGACCACAAACAGGTTCCATGGCACCACAAAGTCCGTTCAGGACAGAGAAGCCTGTGACATTAGCAAAGGTGAACCCCAGTGTGCCACCAGCTAATTGGAGCTCTCCTAGCCGGCCTAGAGAAGCTGTCGTTACCGCTATCTTTGCAAACCATGTTAAGTTCATCGCCACCAAAGGAGCCGCTATTCCTCTCTGTGTTTTCAGCTCCGAAAACATTATTTGCATGAGGTTGGCTTGCCATTTCTGGGTGGGATTTGAAAGTGAAGGAGATTGATCAGATGTATTTTCAGTTGGATTCTCTTCCAATCTTGATGTTGCAGGCATTATTTCCTTAGCAAACTGGTGGGGTTGTTCCAAAATCCAAATATATAAGATGGGAAATCAGGGTTGTTTAGATAAGATTGATTGCTTACTATGCATGAGTTTCTAAAGGAGATAATATGGTGGCTTTTTGTAACTGGCAATAAAGAAAAAGAGAGTTGGGTGGTGGATTTATAGACTATAGTGCGTGATGATAATGCAAAGGCCAAATCATGCTTACAAATCCTCTACACATCTTGTGAGATATTCGTTTCACTTCTTTTCTCTTAAGAATCTATTTACTTTTGCCTTCGGAAGTTTGAAATTCCCAGAACCTTTCATTCGGCCCGATTCATCAATTGCTTAAGTGTAACTACTATGACCTTCAACCAGATGCTTTGCAAGCTTTAATTTGTTGATCTTTTTTGCAAATTGAATCCCTCTAACCTAACACAGAAAAGGAGCAAGAATAAAAAAGTAATTATCACCATTCTTAGAACAGTGAAAATGAGAGAGTAAAACACTGTTTGGAAAACAAACAGTATGTTTTGATCTGGTTTTATTTTACCATTGTAATTATCATTATATAAATGAATGAAGGGTAAAAATATAGTATGAGGATTAGGGGTGTAATTGAGTTGAGTCGATATAGTGAGGTACTTGAATTTGAACTCGATTTGAAAACTTGATGCTCGATACTCGATTCAAGCTCGATCGAGTCTTATTTTTTAAACTCGAGCTCAACTCGAGATCGACTTCGAGATACTCGAGTTCGCTCGATTAGGCTTTATTATATAAGTTCGATTTTTTTGCTCGAACTCAAGTTCGCTCTTACACTCATTATATAAATATTATTATATAATAATATATAAATATTATTAAATAATGATATATATTATTAAAATATATAAAAACTCAAGACACAATTATACTCGCGAGCTACTCGAGCCGGGTATCTAAGTGTTCGAATTCGACTCGCTCGATAGTTCGAGCTTGACTTGACTCGACTAAAATCGAACCGAATTTGAATTTTGTTCGAATCAAATCTGAATAGTTTGTGAATATCACTGTATCATTTACACTACTATTGAAGATGATAATTTATTCAGTGTGGGAGATTTGGTATAAAGGGTTTGGGCAATAATGCTGTGGTCCTGCTGCCTGCCTGGCCTTTCAGGATGAATGGGTTGCTCAGATTCTATGCTATAAGGAATCAAAAGGGGCTAGCTGGGCAACCACTTTTATAACCTTTTTCTTTCATTTCCTGAAGTCATTGAATATATTTTTTTATATTATTTTCTTATCGTATTTTGTCAGTTTACATAGTGCTTTAGGATAGATTTAAAAGCATTTCTTCAAAGGGAAAAAGAAAGCAAAGTTGTAGCGGTAAAACTCTTGGTTTGTAACATGAGCCTGTTTTATGAGATAAGAGATAAATTTAGATAGAAATGAAATAGATCTATGCTGCGTGTAAAGCACCCGGTTCGAATCTTTATAATTTTTTAATGGTAGATATTTTATAAATTCAAAAAATTTGTAGATGAAAATTAATAAATTAAATCATCTTGAAGATGAAATAATCTATCCTATTCCTAAATTTTTTCTCTTAAAAAAAAAAAAGGCTTTCTACGTGCGTTTCTCTTTAGAGAAAAGAAGACCTTTAGAAAGGGAAAAGACAGCAAATTATGGTCATCAATCTTGTCCTACCTTCAGATGGGAAAAAAACACACTTATTAGTGGGAGGCCATTGAAGACTTCTAAACACAGTGGTTTGTTTTTGCGTGGAGTCTGCAAACACATGATATTACTTGGTAATACAACTGATTTGCTTTGGTCTTGAACATGACATAAAAAGAACAGCAAAAATGAAACTGATTTTACGTGTCTGAATTTCTAGTTTGATGATTGAAACTAAAAACACACACACACATCAAACATCTTAATTTGGGCCCGTTTTATTACCATCTTTCTTGGCACTTTGAACTCAAAATCTTGTAAATTCTCCAGTAATCAATGACACCAAAGTTACAGGAAAATATTTCAAAAGGACAGAGGCACTCACTATCTACCATCAATCAATCTTGCTTTTCTTTTTTACCAAGAGCACTTTGTTTTCCACTTGTTCCCCATTCATAAAGTAAGCTTGCATATCTCTCTCTGCCTTAATTCCCAGTTTGACTGTTGTAAAATTCTAATGTCTCTACTCTCCATTATTGAGCACATCTCCATGTTCAATTTCCGAAGGAAAGAGAGAAAAAGAGACACGTGATATATGATAATTTTAAACAAAATATTAAAATAATATGAATCGAAGACATAAGGTGATATGAAGCAACACAAATTAAAATTAGATAAAAAATTATCTAAATATGATAAAAACTAAAAATTAAAATTTTATATTTATCGTGTCGATACGAATTTTGATACGAAATTTTTAAATTTTATACGATACGAATATAATTTTACATAATACAAATACAAATTAAAAACACGAATTATCATGTCTAAATGTGACATCAAAATCGTGACACAGCTAGTTACTCGTGCAATTAGGCACGAGAATATGAGCTTGAAGAATCAAGCTCTAGTGCGCATCTACTTATGATGGTGCGAATAAAATTAGTTACTTGTATTGTGTGTGAGAGATGGAGATGGATTAGATTCTAGATTAATGAATTCTTTAGCGATGAAAACGGCTAGATTGGTATATAAGAACAAATAAAAGGGTATGTAATCTTTGAAACGAGGAAATAGTATATGTCCAATGGAATCAATCGTTTTCTATCTGCAACTTTCTTAGGAATGTTCTGAGAGAACCGAAAGGAATGTAATGAGTGCTACTTTAACTGAAGCATAGTGGAATACTAGCTAATTACGTTACAGCCCTAGTTCATCATTAGCCTGAGATAAACAAGCCGATTACTAGATCTTATAATAATGGAAGTGAAAGGGGTTATTGGATTTCATAGAACAATGCATCACTCACAAGAAAAATAAAAAGGAACTGTATTATCTTTACCTAAAAGGAAGAGGCGCCTGGTTTTTCTTCGTTCGCTTTCTGAAATAGAAAAAGGAAGATAGGCATCACTCTTTTATTTGATGTAGAAGTCGCAAGGTTGGAGATAGATGCATGCATGGCAGAATAGTATTATCTAATAAATAAAGAATTATCATTCCTCCATTGTTGGTTGTGTACAATTTACCAGCAGGAAGCTTGGATCTAATGAAGTTTTCAGTCTGCATCCATAAGAAAATTTCAAGTTAATTTATATGCCTACTTTTCTTTCACTGAGTAACCATGCAGTCAGTTTGCATAAAGATGAATCTGTATTGCTTAGTTATTTCAATTTCAACCTTTCAAGACATAACTTTTGATGAGGATGTATTTAAATATTGCCCTTCACTACAGACAAAAATGGAGAAATCGACCATACTCTTTTATAGTTGGAAAGAGAATGGCCTCTCCAAACTCAAAAGGTCTTAAAAGATATGAAACAGGCCAAACCCAAAGAAAATAATTTAGATTCAGCCACATTCAAACCAGTAAAATAACTTAGGCCAAACCTTGTATATTTGCTATTAGCTAATTCAGAAGAAAAATGTGCAGATGTTATGTTCTCTTGTTCACTGCAATGCTACTGTACTGTCTATGGCCAGCAAATTGTTCCATGTTTTGTATATTATTACCCTGCAGTAGCAAGTAAACTGGAGAGAAAAGGGGTCAAAAACAGTCTATCTCTATCTCTACCGATTAAAAAAAAAAAGCCAAACTCTGTAAACAAGATCCCCACGTTATGAGATTTAAAGAAAATTATGTATATAAAGACTTCCCTTTATATTAACAAAACATCGTTTCTATTTGAATTCATGATTTTAAAATTACATAGAATAATTTTTACTATTATACCAAGTTTCCTTCATCTGTTAATTATATATTAGATATATTCTTGCAATGATTGCTAGGATATTTTTTTTCGGCGATATGACACTACTACAGTCAAAACATTGTTCCAAATTTTGTCTGTTTTCTTGAAGGGAGGGTCTTGCTGCTCAAGATGCATGGTTTGAAAATGATTGAGCAATTTCTTGCTGGAGAACCACCTCATTTTCCAACTTCTTTTGTTTCTTCATTTAATTAAGCATTAAGCAATCATAGGTTATTCAGATAAGTTCTATATACAGTTATACGGTATCTATATAATAATTAAGCTTTGAAGATTACTAGTTATGTGCAAGCCACTCATCCATGGGCCTATTCCAACCCAATAATTCCAAAAAATCAGTCAAATTTATCATTACTTTCTAAGATATCATATGTCTAAAACTCCAACAATTACCACATCTTCCTCCTTGAATAGTGTTCTAACAAGCTACTGAAAACCACAAAAGAAAACAGATGTCAAACCAAGAGATCAGAACAACTGTTGCATTAGACAAGCAATTTATCATCCAAGGTAAGGAGAACCATGGAACATGCTTTTTTATCAGAAATTCCATTCAGAGTACCAGTCCATTTCAACTTTCTTTTCCTGCAGGCAATTAGTATTTCCACAATGGTGTTCTTACTATAACTACCATTGCCTCTTTGATCAACTCCTCATACCATATCTGCTATTACCCTACTAAGCCATTACCATCCTCTATTCCTCTCCTCTGTTAGTTTTAACAATGTCCAACCCTTTACAATATTGCATAAGGCTTTTGAGCAATCAGGCCCGAAAAATTTTCCTGAAGCTCAAAATCTTGAGCATTGAAAACGAATGCAAGCAAAGAAAGCCCAAGGTGTTACTTGCTGGTTTTGATTGCAGCTCATCTTCATTTTCTTCCATGGAAGTTTCTAGCCAGCTGAAGCAAGTGTTCAATCTCATTGACACTAATGGAGATGGGAAAATATCATCACTAGAGCTCAGTGAAATGTTATTGTCTTTGGGGCAGAAAAGGTCGGCAGCAAAGGAGGAAGCTGACGTGATGGTGAGGGAATTGGATCGAAATGGTGATGGATACATCGACTTTGAGGAATTCATGGATGCTCTTGGAGTGAACACAGTGCAATTTAATGACAAGGAAGATGAGTTAATGGATGCATTTTCCATATTTGATTCTGACAAAAACGGATTCATATCAGCCAAGGAGCTGCAGAACATACTGGTTGGTCTTGGCTATGAAATCTGTAGTCTCAACGAATGCATCCTCATGATCAAAGGAGTTGACAAAGATGGAGATGGCCTTGTAAATTTTGAAGAGTTCAAATTCATGATGACAGTATTCACTGCTTGAAAATCATTAACCAGATATATTCTCAAACACAAGCCTTAAAAAATAAAAACCTTTCTAATTGTAGTTATATATCATTACAAATTGAGTATGATAATTTTGACGTGAATACATGTAGGCGCTTATCTTATTATCATATTTCATCGTAATTAAGAAAGTCATAATTACAAAATTAGAGTTTGTTTTTATACAATGATCGATGTAATTTTTTATCTTTATATTTGCAATCATTATCTTATAATAGAATTTAGTTTTTCTTTTTTTAGTGGGATCAGAGTGTCCATAAATGATGGGTGCATGGTGACAAAGAGGCTTGAATACGTTTCCAATTGAGTTAAGGAAAGAAAGACTAAAGAAATGGGAGACTTTAGTTTTATTTTGTAATTTTCTTCTATTCAAGTTCAATGGCTCTCATTTTCAAGTCCCCACCAAAATCTTGATCATTCACACAAAACCGGTGAGTTCTATATATACCGCCAAATGATTGTCCATTTCATCCAATTTGTTGGAACTTTGAAATTGTCCAATACAACTACTAATTAGAATGCACCAAGTTCCCACAAAAATCACCAAACCTAAACTATGGATATAAAAATAATTGTAAAAGAAGGTTCCTTCTTGATTTAAAACTCCAAGCAATGTAATAATGGCGATGATAATGATAACTCTCTTTGTCAAGAAATAATCATAGTGATTCATTTGATCTTCTCAAATAATAGAAGCTAAAAGAACCATTATCAAATTTATACCATTCTATAATAATTTTTTTTTTTTTTTATAAAAGTGGTTTTAATTTTAAAATAGAGAAAGAGATTACTTGTCATAAATTTTGAATATTTATTCCATTTTATGTTATTAGAGTACCATGACTATTCCTTGACCGTATATAAATATATATATTTTAAGTCTATATTTGATATATTGAAGGGGAAAAGTTTTAACTCTAGAGGTTGGATCAAGAGAAGATTAAATATACTTTTAATTATTTTTTTAATAGACTTTAAAATATATGTGTTATCTTATTAAAATTGCTTGTGTAATCCAAAATCTCGTATGACAATATATCAAATTACTTTGCTATTTTTTTTTTACCAAAATTTTAATAGACTTGGTCTGGTCTGGAAATTTGGATGGATTAATCGGGTATGGCCCGTTTGGCTCAATGTTGGGCCACAATTATAAAATCTGACTCAGCCCATGAAATTTGCTACATAAAAAAACTCCATGGAAGAAGGTTGAAACTTACTACAAATCATATCCCAGAATTTTGACCAAAAAAAAAAAACTGCCCCTTCAAGATCAAACAAGAAATCTGCAGTAGGTGATCTTATATTATGTACATATAGATTTTCATTAAATTAAACATCTCATTTTTCTTTACTTTCTAGTTAAAATATTTCTAAACTACAATGCCTTCCAATAAGGGGTCATGATCTTTCTTTTAAGTTTGTGTAATTAATACTTTCAAAAATAATAAACAAAAAAAATCGTGGTTCATACGTTCTCAAAGTCATTAATTTTTTCTTCAATATTTACTTTTCCGTACAATCATGAATATATATAATTTCTGTACATATTTTAAGTCAATAGGGGATGAATAGTACAGAACTCAATCATGTCTTTTTTTTCCCTTCTTTTCATTTTTTTTTTTTTTAGTTTTACAGTGGACTTTATAAAGCTCTTTCCAACTACTGTGCTTTAAGGGAAAACTTTATGCACGTTGACAATTGTCAAACTTTAATCAAAACAATTCAAATTCAATTTTTTTTATTTTATTTTTAGATCTGATAATATTTTTTAAACAAGATATAAAAAAAAAATATAAAAATGATATAGAATAAAATTTAACAAAATTATGCATGAATTTAACCGAAATTAAAAAATATTTTTCACTTGATGTGTTGACATGAAAATTTTGTAGTATACTGGAACACAAAATATGTATACAAATTATTGGATTTAAATTTAGATCCTAACAAAGTTTATCTTTTGTGAACAATCTTTATGGAACTCAATCAAATTCAGCTATGTTAATCTTTGTTGGGTTTTATTTCAATCATCCAAATTATTTTGCCTCTTCATCGGGATTTCTTTTAATATGTGCATAAAATTGATTAGTATAATAAGTATGAATTCCATGCAAGTTTTGAAGGACTCCAATTCCAAGATGGATGGCCAGCAATAAGTCAAGTTCATACATGAAGAATTCAACATCAATGAAGGAAATTAATGTGAAAGAATCGACTTTTGAAACAATTTAAATTTATTTTAATTAGGTGTATATATATATATATATTTTGATGAACAAGATTCTACAATGGATTGTCATGGATGGACCACGTGGGGGCGCCTTCATTTGTCGTTTACTTAGTGTCTAATTAATCTTATTGACTTGAATTGATTAATTAATTAATTAAATCCTGGTCGACATGTGAAAGGGAAATTTGTGTTGATGGTCTCCCCCGGAGCGAAGAAGATGCAACAGCTTTGTGAAAGAATAAACATGACAACAGTATTATGCCACATTCGAGGCAATGGGTTGCCTTTCACATGCTGCTTAATTTAATTAATCTTCTGTTCCTTATCTTTTCTTTAACTTAATTTCTTACACAATTCTTTGAATATTTTTGTTTTGCAAATCCTGATTGGTTGATTTGTTTAATGGAATAAATGGACTTGATTAAGAGATAAGGCATTAAATGAATATAGTTTGAGTCACAACTAAGTTTCAAGGTTATTGATAAGTAAATAAATGCGAGAAGCAACAAAAAACGAAATAAAGAAATAGAACCACCAAATGATTTATTAAAAAAATGAAAAATTTAATTTAAAAAATTAATCCAAAATATATATCACTTTTAAATAAATTAAATAATGTAAAAAAAAAAAGAAAAGAAGGTAGAATCAAGTAAAATTTAGATCATTATAATGTTAGACCATGTTTTAATGCAAAGGCCGACTGACAAGTAATTTACTTTTTGTTACGGCAAAAAGGCAAATTTTATAATTTACCAAAAAAATATATATTTATATTTTACGAGCCCGTGAATTGAACGTTGCCGCCACAAACGTAAAAATAAATAATAAATAAAATATAAAATAAAATCTAGAAAATTTAGAAATGGGATATGAAGTCAAAGTAAGAGTGGAGATTAGGAAAAAAGATTGATTATAAAACGTTTAATTTACTTGATGATGGAGTCCAAGAAAATCAATTGGAACTTTTTAAACATTTTAAGGGGAGAAAATTTTCTAAAACTAGAGTCAAATTGATGAAAAAATATTAAAAATATGCTTAATATATAAGAATATCGAAATTAGTATAAACAAGACAAATGGTAAAAATAACATAAAACTAATTGGTACTATTTTAGGATTGATGTGGGATGCTAATCTTTTTCCACATGTAACTCTAAAATTTTAGATTCTTTAAGCGTAGACTAAGTCTTACCCGTATAAAAGAATAAGTGATTAATCACACTTAGGTAGAATGGTTGGTGACGACTCTTTAAATTTAAGTTTAACTTATTAGGATCTAGGTTTCAATACATTGTGCATGAAAAATAAATGACTCTTTTAATTTACGTGTACCTAAACGCCCATAAATTATTTTTTTAAGAATATATTTTTCAAAATTACAATTATAATCAGTATATTATATTTTATAAACAAATAATTATGTTGTAAAAAAACAAATAATTATTAATCAAAACCATTATTAAATAAACTATTAGATACAAATAATTATATTAAATTAAACTCAATCTCACACTAGTTAATACTCGAACCTAGATCGTCACGGTCCCAAAGTTTTTTCCTTACCACTAAATTAAAACTTCATTAATTAAACGTCCATAAATTGTTAAAAACTAAAATATTTGTAATTTTGATGTATACTTTATGAATGTTTATATAATCCTTTGATAACAGAGTTTTTATTTTTTATTTTTTATAACTTACGGATTATTAAAATTGTTATTTATCTAAAAAATGACAAATTAACCGTAATCCATTTTTATGTAAAACCCAAATATTTAAGTCATAATAGAAGAAATTCAGTAAGCATGTCATTGAGGAATGAGGATGTTACTTCTAGCTATGTCATTTTGAGACTAATTAAAGACTTAATATTTATCTTTCAATATTCTTATACGAGTTTATATAAATGTATGTAATATATATATATATATATGGACTAATTTAAATCAGTATAAAATAAAAAAATAAATTGTGTTACATTATTTTATAATTTTATATACAATTAATATTTTTATAAATCATCAATTAAATTTTACAATCAATTTATATTCATCATTTATAAAAAATCTAATATGATGATATTTTTATCATTTTAATTGAAAATGTTTTTTTTTTTCTTTCCCACGTAAATGAATGTTTCTTTTGTGTACGCGCGCGTCTTTATAATATATATGTTGGAGGAATAAAAATGGCCAAATAAGATGGCGACAAAATGAATTAAAAAACAGTAGCAAGCCGGTGGGTGCTGCGTTGACGGACCCTAAACGTGGTTGGTTCTGTTTTGTTGTTTGTTTCGTTTATTTTGATAATATAATTCCAAATGAGGTCGGCAGGCCAGTTCTAATCAATGAAAACAGAAGGGAAATTAACCATTAATTAAGAATATTATATATAGAAGAGGCCATTAGTTGTGTGTACATCACATTTTATTTTCAATCTCTCTAAACACGTACGCTTCTAAATACACGCTTTTTTAAGAGCCTAATTAATCTTTGTTAATTGTTGCTCTTTCAACTTGCATTTTGGATTTACAATTTCAACTCCTTTACCCAGCACCGGCGGCTAATTATCATTTCCACCCACCATAATTGAGTTAATGCCGAATATATATATATACACAAATTATTGTACATACTTCACATGCATCATCATTGTCGATTGTACGGTTTCATCATGGCCTCGTTATATTCTTGCCCTTAGAATATATATAAGCTTAGTATGAAGTTAATTGAAGTCAAAATTGATTATTAATTATTTAATTCATCTCTAATTAAATTATTGGTCGATGTATATATATATATGTTTTAAGGCAGTCAACTTTAGGGTAAAGCCCAGAAATGGGAATGTACAAGGTTATACATGAAGAAATGAAATAAAGGAAAGAGAGAGAGAGGAAATAAAATTAAACCCTGGTTTGGAGTCATCTTAAAAGCAAGCAAGCAAAAAAACTATAATGATAATAATAATGAAATAACAGCTTTTGTGAGTCCTATCCTAACAAGTAACAAAAAATAAAAATTCTTCTTGTGTACTCTTCGGTTTTTTTTTTTTTTTTTTTTTTATTTCTTAAGGTTGTGAATTTCTTTATTACGATGGATCAATTTTTTTTTATTAATTATGATTGAAACATGAAATTCTATATATTAGAATCCTTATTTTTATGATTAAGTCTTAACACAAAAATTTGATAATATACATTTCTATGTTCATTTATTTATTTTAAAAATATGATCATGATTATTTTTATCTAATCTAATTTCTTTACCAAATAATTTTAATATTCAAGTCAATGAAATTTGATTTAGTGATAAAAAGGAGGTTCTAAAATTTGGAGATTTTAAATTCAAGTTTTACTAAGTGTGAACTTGATTTTAGTTTAATTATTTACTAATTTATTTAGTTATAATTATTTATTAGTTTACTTGAGTAAAGTAATTTATATAATTATCTATTTATGGAATGTAATATGTAAATTATGATGATAACTTTTAATGAAAATATATTACTAAAAATAATTAATGCATTTAGGATTTTATTTTTGAAATGTTTCTCCTAATTTGGATTGACAAGGAGAATTATATTATAGTTTTAATGAATTAATGGATTAAATTAACATTAGAGCAGTAGGTAAACTATATATACCTAATGTACTTAGACATTGAGGTACGACAAGAAAGATATATGTAATCCACCTAATTAAACAAATTAATGGCTTCCTATCAACTTTGACACAAAACTTATTTAGGTTTGGCTGTGAAGGCCGTTCTTGTAGGATATAATCCCATTTTTTCCAACAGTAAATAAGACCAAAAGAAAAGGTATATATGTTTTAGAGAGAGAGAGAGAGAGGATCTAATCCTATTCTATGTAAAGTGGAGCTCTCCATTAGGGAAGAGAGAAAGGCCCGACAAAGAGCATCTTTTAATGCATGGGTTTGCGTCCCCTTGCTAGATAAGTCTGAGTGAGAACTGGGAAAGATGATGGAAATTAGGAGTGTTGCTCATTGTTTCAGCTGTTGGCTAGCCTAGCAACAACATTAGCATTTAACCAATCTCTGCCTTGACTTCTGCATGCTTCTCTGTCAGCGCCTCCCACGCCTCTTTTCTCACTCACTCACGCACGCTCCCAAAAATCTGGATTATGCGCTCAAACCGATACTTTACACCCCTTTCTCGCTCTATATTATATATATATACTCACAGACACAGTCACACATGAAATCAGAGGTTTTCACATACTTAGGTTAACATGTAAAATAATTTACTCATCACATCATAGTTTATTAGTTTGAAAATCTTCAATTCAATTGTATCTAATCGCAGATAGATAAATGCTCTATTCTCATTCTGTTAACAAATCCAATTATGAACTTATTAGCTAATAATTGTGACTGAATGGTGGCCACTGCTTTGTTTAAACTAATGTAATTACCTTAATCGTATGTATTAATTAATAGAGTTTGTAATGGATGTGGAGCTTTTTAACGTTAATAGCGAAGAGAGAGAGAGAGACAGTTTGCAGAAACCTAGTTGCATTTGTACTGTCATGGATAAAACTCATAAAGCAAACGTTTCTCTCTTCTATTCAATTTCAGAAACCTAGTTGCATTTGCATAAACCTAAATTTTTGAACATTGGTTTCTAATAAAATAATTGATTTTTTTTTTTTGAGGAAAAAAAATAATTGAATGTTTGTTCTAATAAAAACAAGAGAAACAAGTTAGCAAACCTGGCTTATTAGCTCATGGATGTTGTTGAATTGTTACGGAATTTCATTAAAAGTATTTCTTTTTCCTTTCATAACTTATATTCATCTATTAAAATTTAAGATTCAAAATTTAAAATTTATTAATTAAGTTTTTCTTTCTGTTATTTTAAAATGACAGTAAAAAAATTGAAATTTATGAAAAATGGAACGGTTATATTTTACCATCATTAAGTCTTTATCTTATGTAATTCAAAATTATATGTGTGCAAAAGTAGTTATATATTTGATTCAAATCATTTTATTAAATAAGAATCTAAACTATAAGAAGTTTACACCCAAGAAAAAAAACTATAAGAACTTAGAAATTGTTAGAAATTAGAATAGACAAATTATTAATTTTCATAGCCTTGTTAATTTTTTTTTCTCTTACAAACTAAACTTATTTTTGATATATATATATATATATATATATATATATATATATATATATATATATATATATATATATATATAAATTATTTTAGCATTAATGGCTTAGGGTTTTTAATCTATAGATGTTTTCGTGGTGTTGAGTTGTTCTACATGATCTTCAAATTACTTTTTACGTTTGTGATAAGAATAAACTCCAACTATAGAGGGATGGTCCTAAGCATCAGCTGTATTTCAGCTACAGTACTGATCAGTTCACAGAACGAGGAATTCACATAGTATATATACAATTTAATTAAGCATTCCTATCTACACACACATATGAACACTGAAACATGCGATATATAGATTCGTGTTCGCCAGCTGCAAATCTACAACATACAAACAAAGTTTAAATCCCAGAGACTCGTGTTTTATCCCTCGGCAGAAGCCAAAAACTTGGATATGCTTCAGCCTTCAGGCTTTTGGATACTCGGAGGAGAAGGAGAAAAGGGTTTACTTTAGTTTTCGAGTTAAAAGAGAAAGGCTGAATTTCTTTGTTGTCGATAAGGACTTGGATTTCTAATTGGCTATGTAAAAGAGTTGAAGTTAAAATAATCACATATGACCAGAAATTAGTATATCTTTAACATTGAGAAAGAGAGAGAACGTGGAATGCTGGAGGAGACAGAGATAGAGGAGAAGTGGGGACCTCATCCACCGCCCATAGCACGCAGACTGCGAAAACCAAATTTAGACAATGTAAAATTGTATTTGTATTAATATAAAATAAGAAAATTATTATTAATATAATAAAAATAATTTCTTTTAATTTTTATCATATTTATATATAATTTTTATTAAATTTTAATTAATATTATTAGTAAATCATGTCCGAATTTATTTGGGTCCCATCCCAATCCTCCCACCCATTTTTTTCTCAATATCTAACCCTAACCCTCCATCCGGCCATCCCCATCCTCTTTATCTTTTAGCCTCTTTTGCTATATCAGAGAAAGCCCACCAAACCCCATCCTCTTTCTGATCGCTTCCCTTTATCCTAAACTCTTCTGTAACGATGGTGAATTCAGCTGATCAAAGTTCTTCTGGTGAAACCAAAAATCAAGTCAGCTTCTGGGTTCTGGTTTAGGGATGGTGGTGGGCATACTAGTTCATTAAACAAGTTAAAAGAAAGAAAGCCAGAAAGCAAGGAAAAGAAAGAGTTGTCCAGCAGTCTTGTTATTATATATATTTTTAGCCTCTTTTGCTTCCACTATCTTCCTTTAATTCTTTCACAAACTTTACTCCTTTGTGCGTGCTTTCCTTGTTTCTTTGGCGTTTAATCACTGTTTTGGGCTGAGGTTCCTGTTTGTATGTAAGGAAGTGAGCTTCGAGATTGTAAAACAAGAAGAAAAAGAATGGATCCAGTTACATCTCATGGTCTTTCTCTTCCTCCTCCATTTCATATGAGAGATTTCAATCTTCATCATAATCAGCAGCAGCAACAGCAAGAACATCAATTCCATCACCAAAATTCAGAAGATGAACAAAGTGGTAGCAGCAGTGGCCTAAGGAAACGGGATCGCGACAAAAGCAGCGCCAATGATGAAGGCACAGAGCTTAGTGTTCCAGGCTCTGGTGAAGGAGAGATCAGTAGAAGACCACGAGGCAGGCCTGCTGGATCCAAGAACAAACCCAGGCCACCGATCATCATCACCCGAGACAGTGCCAATGCTTTACGCACTCATGTCATGGAAATAGGAGATGGATGTGACATTGTTGAAAGCGTCGCAACATTTGCTAGTAGAGGCCAGAGAGGCGTTTGCATAATGAGTGGAACTGGGAACGTCACAAATGTAACCCTTAGGCAACCCGCCTCGGCTGGTGCAATTATGACTTTACATGGCCGATTTGAGATATTATCATTGGCAGGATCATTCTTGCCTCCACCAGCACCGCCTGCAGCTACGGGGTTAACCATATATTTGGCCGGTGGACAAGGCCAGGTGGTAGGTGGCAGTGTTGTTGGGACACTTATTTGTTCAGGCCCGGTTGTGATTATGGCTGCTTCTTTTAGTAACGCCGCATATGAACGGCTCCCATTGGAAGAAGAAGACCCGCAGCTTCCAATGCAAGGGGGTGCAATTGGGTCACCGGGTGCAGCTGGAGGGCAACAGCAGCAGCAGCAACAAGAAGTATTGGCCGAGTCAAATGCGCCTCTTTTTCACGGACTACCACCTAATCTTCTCAATTCTATTCAATTACCAACTGAGGCATTTTGGGCTACTGGTCGCCCTCCATTCTAGCTAACAGTTTCCAGTGCGTACTGAATGATACCGTCGTTTGATTAAATTCAGTTTCAGCTATAGAAAACAGGACAAAAACTTAATTTGTAGCTAGAAAATTTGGGTTTGTTGAGCAGCATTTCAGGTTTGTTTCCTTTTACCGTTAGTTTCTTTTTTTTCTTCTTTTCTGAAGTGAATTTAACGCGTAGATCCTATGCCAGCATGTTGATTGAATGACTGTAAATTCATGGATTCTTGGTGCATTTGATTTTATGAGAATTAGTGTCTCCAGTATCTTCCAAGGGAAGAAGAAGAAGATGATCAACGAGAAGAATGGAAAGCTGCTAAAATAGCTTAGGACTAGCAGTACTTCTTTTCACCATATTACCCATTGAAACAAGCTGCTATTAGCCATTTCATTTTGTTGTGTGCTCTAACACTCGATAAAATATACTGATATATATAAAACACATCCTTTATCAAACCCACATCTAGGAAGACAGTTAGAAATGTAAGTATAAATAAATAAATTAAATTATTTCATTATTGTTTTGTTGTTTATGTAAAGAGGCAGAAAAGGTCAAAGGAGGTGGTCGAATTAAACCTGGATATAGAGACGGTTTCAGTACAGGAAGTGGCAAAGGAAAACTATTTACGAGGAGCAGGCAAAGAGGTATGGACGTTAAGAGTTTCCAAACGTTTGTTTCTTGAGAGGGTCTTTAGTTAGGGTTTTTTTCTCCTCCTTTTTTTTTTTTTTTTTGTAAGATAGGGGAGACATGGAAATGTTTGGTTGCTGGTTTACACGTGCACTGCACTGAACAAGTTCCTTTTCGAGGCAATACCACAAAACATAATGCATAAAACGGCAACGACAAAGACAATGTGGGCTCTAAATTTAGCCTTGTCTCTCTCCCTGTCTGTCTTTGGATTCGCAAAAGTGGCAATTTTGCAGGTGTTCAAGATTCAAGCCAAAATCCAGTTCTGATTATTTGCATTAAAACTCTCCGTCTTAAAACTCACAGCTGGCTGATTTTTTGGTTCTAAAAGGCTAAGCTTATTAGACTAATGCATTCATTCTTCTTCGCTAATATTCTTGAAAATCTTCAGCTTTTCATTTCTGTTACCTACCGCTTTCTTCTGCTCCATCCTTTTTATTAATTAAGTCATGATCTGAGAGTTAAAATGTGGGTTCTTAAACGAGGTTAATATAATCAATTTATAACATCAACGCGTTTGTAAATAAAATTGAATTAATGATAAAAAAAAAGTTTTAAATTTTGATTTTTCACGTTCGAATCTCATCAAACGTAAATTTTAATTTATTTAATTATTTATTAATTTAATTAATTATTGTATAACTAATTTCTTCTTGGTTAATTAAAATCTCTATGAAAAATAGATATAAAATACAAAAAAAAAAAAATCGACCATGATAAGTTATTATTGGATGCCATTTATTTTATTTTATTTTTTGGCATACATATATATACACATATGGTAGCCAATTCTGTTGGGTACTCGAAGAAAACAATAATTAGTCATATATATTGCATTAGTAGATTACCTTTTTGGATGATTAATAATGTTTAATTATCAAAATGTAACATAAAATATAACTTATAAATTTAAAATCTTGAACTAGCTAGAATCAGGAATTATATTATAAAAACATAAGAATATCTATAAATTAAATAAAGTTTGTTATTTTGTAGAAATGCTAGCAAGGAGAAACTATCTACATGTATTTATGTTTTTCATTCAACATGACGATATCGATTGCTCACAATTAATAAATTTTACAAAATGGAGGCTTCCTTTTCCAGCATTTCTTCAATATTTCATTTCACTTTTCTTTTTCTTAGAGTAATAAAATAAAAAGATCAAGTTATATAGAAAAATATGTGTGCATAATTCAGATTAATTGCTTTGAAAAATATTTTTCTTTTCTACATTATATATATACACATACATATGATCTCTAAAAGAATAACTCTAATAAGAAACAGGATTCAAGATAATATTTTCACTTTTTATTCAACAACGATGAAGAAGAATAGAAAGCTTTAAGAAATTGCACTTCTTATAATTATTTGAGAATTTTTTCATTCACAATGTCAAATTATACTTTGAAAGAAAAAAATCTGTTGTTTTTTGAGCAATTGAGAAAGAAATTAAATAAAAACACTTTACACAGCAACGACAGCATGTAATGTCCCCTATCTTAGTATCATCAGACAAACTCAACTAAGATTTCCCTGTTCCAGTTGTTAGTTATATGGATGGAATACGAAATGAGAGGAATCAAGAAAGTAAGATAACTACATTAACTCATAGTGGGATTGTCACTTTCGGGGGTTCTTCTATAACAAACTAAAAGATTTTCCAAAGCAAATCAAAATCAATCCTTACTGCAGAATAAATAATGTGTACCTGTCTATATACAAGAACAACTGGATGTTAGTTACCCTCCTACTCATTTCATATACAAATCATTTGTTTACTATAAAATTAGCAGACTACACAGGAAGGTCTCAGAGGAGATCACAAGACATCGATTTGACTAATAAATCAGAGGTTCCTTGTTTAATCAACAACTTAACTTGACTAGGAAGCCAAGTGCAGTCTATTTCATGTCAAAACTTCAACAGGAGCACAGCTGTAAGCAGTCCTGCTTGTTTCAAATGTGGGGAGTATCAATCCTCTAGTATGAGTTAGTTTCTGCACTTCCAAGTTTACTTCAAACAAATTTTCAACAATGTATTTAATAGTCTATTCGTTGCTGCCTCAATTCAGCTAAGAAAGTGGGGCTAGAAGTAAGTGTCCGATGTGCAAGAGTTCTTATGTCTTCCCGAGAACAGCCTTGTGAGATACGGACCAGTTCCCACAAGGCACCTCCGCTTATCATGTCTTTCGCATTCACTTCTGCAATGTAGTGGATCGGAGTCTCATAAGAAAGATTTTCAAAGAGAGAAACCTCTCCAAAATTTCCAAAGAAAAAGCAAATTAACTTACCATGTTGTGCTAAGTGGCAGAGTGCGAGCTCGATATGGCGCCTGATTGGCGAGGCATCATTGTTGGCATTCTGTACAATCCATGGAAGTGCTCCATCCTCAATTAGAAGAGACCTTCCTGTTTTACTTCCTGTACCATTTGAGAACAAATTACCCAAGCAGACAAAGCAATCATACATATGTTCCCGAACATCGATCCTAAGCTTTATTAACAAAGCATCAAAAAAGAGGCCACTTTACAAGCTATGAGATCAAAAGCTTCAAGAAGTCACTATCCAAGAAAATATACCTTGAGTTGATGCTCTTGACTCGCATTTAGCGAAGTTTGCTATTCCACGAGCAACTTGTGCAAGAACATCCGGATGTCCACATTTGACCATTCCTAGCAGAGCCTTGATACCACCTTCACCTCTTAGCTTAGTCTGCAGCTTATCTGGAGATGTAATAGAGAGGTACTAAATGGAAGAGATAAACCAATTGATCAACCTAATGAACCTTTAGAAAAGTTATTGATAGGACAAGAAATTATTTATTTAAGCCCTACACCAGTCTATGTTCCTCCACATAAATGTATTTTAACTTAAAAGAATTCACATGCATAGTAAAGAGCTCCTTGGGGAAAACCTCAAATGGAACTAATAGAAGAAGTTTATAATTTTTAGTTTTTACTAATAGCAGTTTAAAGTCTCTGATTATATAAGCACATTACTGACTGAAGTTAAGGAAATGTGTAGTTGTTGAGACAACATGCATAAACTTCTCATAAACTTAACCGCACAAGCAAATAAGACGATTGCTGCAGATAAAAATCAAAGAGGTAAAGCAATTTACCATTGCCACAGAGATTGGCAATGGCCCCAGCAACCATTCTAAGTGTTTGCGGATCCTGAGCATTAGCTGCTGTTGTTGATAACAAGGTAATGCCCCCTTGAGACATTATGAGTTCCTGGTTGGTTTCTGACAAAATAAAATGAAATATTTATAAGAGCAATCGAAAGTGAAAGGACTTCATAGAACGTAGCATCACATTGCATAGTAGTATAGGATGATGAATAAGGGAGGCTAAATTTTACCATTCATCGCAAGATTGGCAATTGCACCAGCTGCAACTCTATGTATGGTCTCATCCTCAGAGCTTCCAAGCAGCATCAGCAAGGCCGTTAGACCCCCAGCTTCTACAATCTTCTGCTGATTTGTTTCTGCACAATGAAGGTGAAGTTCACACTGTCATTGACAGATCTAGTAAGTAACAGCGCTATGAAAGTAATTATTATCTGGATAGAAGAGATGGCAGAAGTAGCAAATACATCCATGCGAAAAACCTCAATTATCTAGAATTAACAATTTCAGCCCTAAAATTGCTTCCTACAAGATTCAAAAGAATTAATCTATGAAACCAAAGATATGAGAAAAAAAAGAAGAAATGCAACTACTTAAAAATAGCAATGCTCTATTTTAATCACGTCAAATTTAGAGCAAAGCATGTCAGTGCTACAAAAAAAGCTAGACGAGGAACAGACAAGTATAAAGAATACCCTCAGCAGCTAAATTTGCAACCACTTTCACAGCATGAATCCGCACATCAGCATCTTCTGCTTCAAGCAATGACAAGATCTTTTGCAATCCCACTATAAGAGAACGGGAAAAGGTTAACTATAAATAGATTATTGTTTATTGATATTGTTATAGATTTTTTGATAAATATCAGCGACAAAATTACTACTACCTTGTTCAAATAGTTTTGCTATTGAGGCCTTCTCTCCATTTCCTGAATCTTTTAGCTGTGGTCTAACTTGAGAAATGAGAGAATCTAGAGCACTAGGGACTTTGCCAGGCACACCTCTGTCAAGCCTTCTTCTAGTCTACAACAAAAATGCACGTCTGGTTTAAATTTGATATGTACAACAATTAAAGCATTTGTCATTCAGGTAACAAACAGATGATATCCTTAAACATTACAAGCCTCACCTACTAATAGATAATTTTCAATTCTTTAAAAATGGTTGTTAGAAGACCATTTAATATTACATGTTTTAGAGAAATATTTAATTTGCATCATAACTTTATGTATAAGATTTCCTCATGAGAAGAATACTTAATCAAAAGGGATGAATAATGATAAAGCAAAAGGGAAGAAGTTTTGAGAGTATTACATCACAGGATTAGTAACAACAAATGAATTAACTACACACAGTTAATGAACTCATAGATTCTGTTGATAACATACCTCGTCAGCTTCAAAACTTAGCTGCAATAACTGACTTTGCAGCATTGATATTTCCCCTTCAAGTTTCTCTTTTTGATATGCCTCATCTTTCAACATCTTTTGCAGTTTCAAGATCTCAGAATTTGCCGAAGCCTATAGATAGAAGTCTGGCAGTATGAGACAGCAGTCTATATGCCAAAGAAGTAGCAGAAAAGCAGAGCTAAAGATGAAGTAAAATACAGAGAAATACAAAATATACCTCCGAAATTTTCAATTGAGCTAGTTGACTCCTAAGGTTATTGACTTCCTCTTCTGCAGCTTTCCTTAGTGAAGTTTCCTTGCTAAGTAATTTTTTTATCTCACCAACTTCCTCAGCAGATACCATCTGCTCCTGTGTCAGGCAAAAAAAGGTAAAGACATGATAAGCAAGTTTCAAATAAGTGAGAAAAACTAGAGAAAAGAGTAACATAGGGAATCGAGCAAAAGACAGAAAATATAGCCACTCAATTAAATTTTCCGTCGTATCAGAAATTCATATCATGTAATAAGAGAATAGTTCTACAAAAGATTATATTTCCACCTTTTTCTCATCACCAAGCTTTTGCTGGTTCATCATCCATTTCTCCTCAAGCTTCTTTATCGATTCCATATAGTCCTTCTGGTACTTCAATCTTTCCTTCTGAAGAAGATATGAATTTCAGTATGCATTCAAGTACAAAGTAGATTAACTCACGGCACTGGGTAAAAACACGATGCATCATCGAAAAGTTTGATGGGTCAGAAGGTAGTTGTTTACTTAGTTCCACCCAACCCAAACCCCCTTTCCTTAATTAATACCTCCCATCCTTACACCAAACGTAAGATGTATTCATATGACAATGAAGAAAAGCAATTACAAGATCAAGTTTCATACATTTGATAAAATCATGTTATTGGAATAAAAAATCAGCATTCCCCTCAACTACTATACTGGTAAAAAAAACTTTACCTCCATTGCATCTGCATAATTTCTTTCAGCCTCAGAAATTTGGTTTTGCGCATCTGTGGTAATTCTTTCAATCTCATCTTCAAATGTTTTCTGCTTCCTCTCATGCTCCATAATCAGTTTGTCTAATTGTATGTCTAGCCTTCTAGCTAAACTTTTGTAATCGAATTCTTCCTTGAGCTTCAACATATTCTCCACTTTCATAGCCTATAAGAGCCAAAAAAAAGAGCCAATATTGAGCAAAAATTGATTCCACCATATGTACTAGGAAAAAAAAAAAGAACTGAATACATGACAATCTACCATCTAGTACAGAGATGCTTCAAAAAAACATAAAATAAGATGAATTATTTTAGATAAAGAAAAGGAAGTTGTTTTGTAACCCACCCTCTGTCCAAACATTATAGTACTAGCTGTTTCTCCACGATGACGTGGGGATGGACCTATAGTTATAACCAACGATGTTCTTGCAGTACCTGTTAAAGAATCAAAATGTCAGGCAAAATAAATTGCAGTGTGGAAGACACTGTTATTTCATTGTTCAAATAGGACTTAAGATGTCATAGTCTTCAAACAATAACATAAAATTACCAGAATACCTCTATGTCAAAACATTATTGTTTACAAGTGCATTAGTAAGATACGTAGATTAACAACTCAGAAAAATAAAAAATTGCACATAAGATAAAAGCTATTGCATCCGATTTACCTCCAAATGAATCTCGAAGTAACCTAGTAAGCTTTGAATCACGAACTGGAACATGAGCACTATTCTCCGCCAGTGCATTTATGCACTTACCTAATGCACTCAGAGAAAGATTGATAGATTTGGCTTCCTCTAGCGTGTGGCCTTCACTCCCTGGAATGTAACAGCAAAGAAACAAAGTTCTACTAACAGAAAAAACAAGAGAAGATGCTTTTCACAAGTGAAAAGGTGGAGAGTAGGACCATCCTTAATTAAACAGTTAAAACTCAGAGGAGAAAATTTTGCATCCAATTTCCTTACCTGACTTATCAATTCGCTCTGAACCAGCAAGATCTACAACAACCAACTTGCCCTTTCGAACAAGTGGAGGCCTAAGAGATTTAGCCATGTTAGTACTGTTACCATTTTCACTTGAATGAGCAAGTTCTCTTCCTTTGACAGACCTCTTGACTTGTACCTAAAGCAGAAAAGATCGATTAATTGCATGATAAGATCAATGCAAATCGATCAGGAAGCCTGTGAATCAATTAGTACAAGGATAACTTAATTCAATTTTCACCATCAACATAGCATGACTACGAGAAGATTCAGTATTCAATTTTGTGTTTGCAGCATATCGGTGAGCTTCTCCTAACCGTAGGAATTCCAAGAAACTCTGCTGATCCCTTATTTCTACTAGGGTAGCCCCAGGTACTGAAACATCGCCAGATTTAGGGTCTTCCACAATGGAAATGTTGTCATTAGTAGGATCAAGAAGATCCTGCAAGCTCTCCATATAAAGCTGCACAAATTTTCAATGATAAGAAGTAAATAAGGTTAGAGCAATTAGCTAGAATTAATTCTTGTAGCACAATTCATAAATACTCTGACAATATCAGAAATCAAACACCAAGATCTGCAATAAATTGCAACAACCTGCAAATAGGAGACTGAAACAGAATCACTTTCCAGCGAAACGTCTGCTAAAATATCCTCCATAGCACGGACCATTATTCCACGATCAGCCGTATCTTCCTCCCCAAGTCGTCCAAGAGTATATGTTTTTCCAGTACCAGTCTGACCATAAGCCATGACTGTCCCATTGTAACCATCCAAAACACTCTATAAACAGAAATAATGCAAGGATCTTTTTAACAAAATGAACCATGCATCCAAAACAAGTTTACACAATAAAAAAGAGGTAAAAGATCCTTTATAAGCTATGACCAAATACACCAGTTATTTAAAGCAGAGCAAAAACAATTCATAACTTGGGAAAACGCCGGCAATGAAACACAGTGATAGTCTTTTCTTTCAGCCCATAGCAGGAAAAAGGATACAGTCATTAACATCTGAAAATATTTTTCATCCAGCACAATAAAAACCATAGAGTTTGCTAGATGAAATATTTAAATGCACTGCTTTTCTGTTGCAAGGCAAAACAACAAAATGCAAGTGAATTTCTAAAAAATTGTGGTAGAAGTAGATATGCCAGGTAGACAAACCTCCACAACTGGCTTTGCAACAACTTCATACACACGCTTTTGTGATGCAAACTCTGTAAGCACTTCATCAAACTCATAGGTGTCTGTGTCCCAATTGTTTTTACGAAGCTTTAACCTCTTAAGCTGAAATAAATGAAGCATCAATGCCTTCATAAGGAACAACATAAGAAAACACATGCAGAAACTTGATAGGAGCTAAATTCAAGTAATTTGAAAACTAGTTAGGTCAGCTACAACATGCAAACACAAAGGCCCACCAGCCTTCTCACTTTTTAGGTGGTTAGAAAGTAAATCCTTCTTCACTAATTCAAGTGAAGTAATAATTACTCAAACTTTACTCCTTTTCTCCCTTGACATTTGAATAAAATCACTTTTGGGCTAATGCATTGCACAAAATGTTATATCCAGGCAAATACAATCAAGAGGTCCTTCTCTTAACTTTTTCTGAATCCGTGCTACTTCAATATCAAACAGATAACAGAAAGCAGACTAAGACATCTAAGGACTAAGAAGAAAATAGTTATCTGGAATTGCAAACCCTGCACGTCTAACCAGTCAAGTTGCATCGAAGTACCTCTGGTTGAAGTTCTACACAATCAGCAAAATCAGCATCAGCAACTGACTCTTCAGCATTACGTGGACGCAATCTCACAGCCACTCGAACTCTTCCAGGAACTGAAGAGAAACATAGAAACATCAAATTCACAAAAAAAAAAAAAAAAAAAAAAAAACCAGAAGTGGCAAAACAATAGCATACTAATCATATTTGTCAAGAAGAGCTCAATACCAGACAAGTTACAATCTATCAAGTTTTTATTTATTTATTTTTGCAAAAGACTGAATCTACCATTTGGCAGCCCTAAATAAGGGCACTGAAAGCTATATAAAAGACAAACAATTTAATGCTATAGAAACTTTGAACATTTTTAACATACTAAAAATCAGATTTTCAAAGTGAATATTGAGCTCAGCCACACTAAATCCTGCTAGTTTGAGGGGCGTGCTTATTTGTGGCCCCAACCAGTGCACGGTTTCACCCCCAAAGTATCTGCTTCAGCGGTCTGATGTGCAGCATTCTCCTTAAAGGCATATCTTTGCAATGTTAGATTTTCATATAAATTAAATATACAGGCTCCCATTCGAGGAAAAACACAATTTAGGAGGTTTTCTTTTGTTACCAAATTAGTTCATCAATATATAATCTAATACTGCATTTCATTCCCGAAATACTGTTTATTACGGATTCATTTCTAATTAGAAACCCAGAAAAACCACAGTTTGATCCTGGAATACTTTAAAACTTATCTAACCATAAACAAGTCTGGTTACTATTTAAAAATATTTTAGATTGCATAAATTATCAAATTGCTTTAATTGGAAAGAAGACAACTTAAGAAATTCTATTCTATTCTATTCTTCCTCGAAGCTAAGATAATCACACATTTAGCCTTCCAAAGCACACATCTACCGTAAGTGGAAAATCAGACATCCGAAACTCCAAAAACAGAAAAACTCAACAGGAAACAACCTTTACGAGAAAAAGCAAACAATTAAGAAAACCAAGAAAATGTATTATCGAAGATCTCAGACAAAACCCCAAAACTAACCTCCAGCATCATCTTTGGCGGTTCCACCTCCAAGTGACCCGGGGCTACTCTTCCTTAGCCCAGAAGAGGCACCAACCGAAGACAAAGACTTGTTTTTAAGGGAAGTCTTAGAAGGATTGGAATTCACAGAAAGTGGCCTATCTGTTAGTGTTGTTGTTCCTTTGAGAGAGCTCCTATGGCTCCCATTCCTATAATTCCCACCACCACTAGCCATTTCTTCAAAACTCAATACTAAAAACCTCAAAAAGATTCAACCTTTTAACATGCCCACTTCTCCCCCCAGAACTCTTCTTTCTTTGCTTACCCTATGTTTGGTTGCTAAGAAAATGATGTGAAAGGGGAAAAAAGTGTTCTTTTTCTGAGCGTTGAAACTGCAAGTAACCAGAAAGAGTGTAAGCAATGAATGAGATCCTTTTTTTTTTCCTTTAATTCGGAGAGGTTTTGAGTTTGGGAGTGGACCAGAGATGAACGTGACGTCCCCAGATAAAAACGGTGGGGAAGGAGGAGGTTGGTATCGGATTTACAAATATACCCTTTTGAAACATAAGTACGATTGTTACGTTACTTCTACGTGCGCCCCGTGACGGTGTTTAAATGCGCCAACGGGGTGTGTCGTGTGTGTGATAGTGCGGGAATCTTAAATTACTGTTATACCCCTCAGATGATCAGATCCAAACTGTCCTCTCTAACTGTTTATTTCAGTCTGTTATTATTAAGATGGACCATCTAATTTAATTTTAAAAGATTGTAAATATTAGTATTTTAAAAAATGTTTAAATTGTTAGTACAAGTATTAACATTGTTCTTGTAATTTAACATATACAGTATTATTTTTAGTATCAAAAATTTTTGTCACATGACAATATCACATAATTATCCATGAGATATAAAAACATTTCCCACATGCAATTTTTTTTTCTCATTTTCTATTTATTCACTTACTATTTTTTTTTTCTTTCATGTACCTCAATAATTTAAATATCAACACATTTTCGAATCTTATTTCAAAAATTTCTTGATTTTTTTAGATGACCTAAAAAATCTGTCATCTAACTTGTTACAGCAGACCTCTCTTAGTGATTAAAACTTCTTCCAGTGTTAATTAATTACAAATAAACCTCAAAAAAATGAAAGATAATAAAAAGAATTTAGATGAAATAATCATACATGTAATGATAATCTTTTTCCTAATCTCATGTTGATATGAACTAACTAAAGTTAAATTTTGAAATTTCAACGTGGGATTATTATTATGATGATGATTATGATGATGATGTCAAAATCATTGCATTGGCGATGGAGCTGCAAATTGGTTTTGAACTTGAAACAAATAAGCAAAGTGCAAACACCCTAGGGTTTAAGACAAAACCCTAGTTGTTTTTTTAAAGAGTTTGATAGTGGATTCTTTCTAACGATTTAATCAGTCTTTCGATTATAAAAAAGGAAAAGGAAGATTGGTAGAAAACCAAATTGACTATGGTAAAATCAGGAAACTCAAATTATATTCATTTGTTAAACAAATTTTAGTTGCAGAACAGGTTAAGTTCCAAGTTCCCAACATGCTACAAACTCAACTTGTTTCACCATGCGGATTAAAGGACATGAATAAAGTCATATATCTACTGTGATTTGGTAGGAAACCATAAGATTTGGCAAAACAGCAACAAGATCTTCATGCAACCAGTGGTTGCATTTATCATTTGTCACACACGGCATTGACTGCCACAGCCCAACGTTAGCTGTCCAAGGGTAGGAATCTAAAAATTAGAATTGAGAATTTTAGATATAGCACATAAAATTTTTTTTTTAAAAAAATGAAAATAATACGGATTAAAATTTAATAAAAAATATATATAAATTCAATAAAAATCTAACAATAATATTTTGTATTTGTGAATTCGATAAAAAAAACTTACAAAAATGTTTTGTGTTTAATATATGGGTATAAATTTAGATTCGAAATTTTTGGATAATCAACTAAAAATGCATACGTTGTAAGGGCAATTAAGAGATATAATATCAGAAAATTGGGTAGCAGAAAGTAGCCCAAGTAAAGAAAGAACCATAAAGGAGAGTTTGAAAGCAAAGGCTGGTTAGCAAGTTATAAGAGAGAGAAAGGGGAAGCTTTTGCATAAAAGAAAAGCAAAAGTTGTGGGTGGGGATTGGAAAGGACCCTTGAAATCTAGCTAACTACCAAGCACTACTACTAACATAGAACTTTCAAATTTCAAAGAGCCAAAAAGGGCAAAAAACTCGTTTCAAATTTGAAGTATTTTCAGTTTTCAATACAAACATGAAACACCCTTGTTTCAGAAAAGCCATGGCCCTCCTTTCTTAGAGTTCATTCTTCATCATAATTTATTTTCCTTTTTTATGGACTCCAGGAAGAGCAATGGATCGATCCCACTAAAGAGTCCTTCCTAGAGTTTATTTGACTTTAAAAAGGTGAATACAGAAAAAAAGAAAAAAAGGCAAGAAAGTATAGCTTGCTTAGATCTTGGGTGAACGCTGACCCACCATAAGGTACAAAAGTAGGCTGCTTTGAATTATTTTATTCTTTCCTTAAGAGTATGAAGCTTTTAATGTGTATCCTTTTGCATATAGATATATGTTAATTTACATCTAGAATTATTTCAGATTGTAGGTCAGACTCTATGTTGTACATTCAATTTGTATAGACTTGAACTTGTGGTTGATGAAGAAATGAACCCAAAATCACCTTCAAGAAATGGTGATGAACGGTTGCCATGGTCGGAGGTTCCATCAGATGGTCACGAAACTGAATCCAATGTCTGATTGAAGAGTATGTATGATTTTAACAGTTGATCTTGCTCTCTACCCTTCTAGCCAAGTGGTTAAAATGTCCACTCAAGACCCACCATTTTTTATTTTGTAGAGTGAGTTTGAGCAACTTAAATAGAAAGTCAGCTATTTTGGTCCTTCGAATGACACTTGACAAAGATTGCTGACCATTGACTATGTTGTGCTTAAAACAGATGGGACTTGTGTTTTGGGATTAATCAAATAATGCGTTACACATGAGCCAAGCAAAACACTAGAAATACCTAAGACCATATATAAATATCAATATCTATGTTTTTTTCTTTTTACATTACAATGACACGGAAGGAGGCAGCTGTTGAGAGGGATTGGTCTGATTACAGATAATCTACCTTTGCTTAATGTTTCATTAATGTGGAAGCTTGCATTTGTACCATTAAACAATTAAAGAGATAATTAAGTAAAACTAGTCAATATCCAACATCCGATTAACTTAATGGTTTAGTTAAAAAAAAAGTTATGATATGTTGTAAAATTTAAATTCGAATTTAAATAATTTTATTTTTATCTTTAATTATTAAAAAAAATAAAATAAAACCCGAACTTTAACAATCATGTTTGAATTTGAGTCTAAAACTAACTTCTAAACTATCTAGAGCTAAATCCAAATCAAAATCACTATCCTTAAAGATTTTGAACTTAGAAGACTTTTTTGATCAAGAATAGTGATGAAGAAGCATGTCAGTCATGAAAGTCAGGTTTTCTTTCCTTGCAACAGCAGAAATGGTCCAAAGAGGTGGGCACGGCCCCATGGACTCAAATTGTCAGTGGAATCTCTTATATCATGAATTTCAATGAGTTTACGGAAAGTGAAATGATCTTTATCTAAAAGCCAAATAGAAAGTGCAGAACAGTAACAGAAAGGAATCCCTTCAATTTGAGAAGAAAGATTTCCATCACCATGGAGTGCCATTACATACAAGTCATGATCATTCTATCTTGTTAACTTCAGGGAATGAAAGAGAGAATAAGCAAAGCTCTGCTCCACCACCGCAGGCCTTATAGTGGACTGATCCACCACCCTGTAGGCCTTATGGACAACTTTTTATTATTCATATTATTATTTTACCACTTCTTCCTCCTCACCTTTGCCCTGATTAAGACTCTTCAATCAAGATCTCAGAGATGGTGGTCCTGAAATGCCTCTAAGGAGCTCCACACTGCATTCAACAGGAAAATTCTAAGCAATTGAATTGGTATAGAATTGGTATTGATGCAACACCTAAATCATCACTGTGTAATCAAGTGGCTGTGCTTGGAAAATTATTAAGCAATATTTAATGAAACTATGGTCAAAAAGGGAAGAAAGAAAGCCCCAGAAACCATTGTCAAAAAGAGGCACCTGCCACATGCTATGTTGCAGTATTGTTGTCCAGCAGAAAAGTCCTAGACAGGATTACCAGCAAGTGATACGATAATATTATGATGGTTTTGCCCAATGAAAACCAAAAGCCACCTACCCTTTCTCAAAGTATTGTTATTTTACAAATGCCAATCATCCATTTCATTCCTCTTATATATTGAAATCATTATACAGTATACACTCCGACTGTTCTTATCAAGTGGTATCAAACTATCATTTTCTTTTTGAGAGCAACTCCTTTTGCGCCTCTCATTCATCCGAATACTTGCTATTTGGTCTAAAACAACTAGAAATTGAGTCGTCAGCAGTGACAAGATTGGTTCCATCTTGACCAACTTGCATGGATTCTTTGCAGTGAGCACCTGCTATGATATGAGTTCCAGGTACATGTTCCCAGTTGTCCTGTTGGGTTCCCCCTGTTTCTAGTTTAGGCCTGAAAGGCTTGGAGTTGGGTTCTTTCTTACATGTGTCCATGTTTTTTTTTACCTCTCGCAATTTATGTATATAATTTATATTTTTAATTATATAAAAAATTATATTTATATAATGTAAAATATAAAAAATTTTAATATTAAAATTTATGTCAACTCATCAAATATAATATTTTTTTGGCTTTTACCATATCTTATACATTTTTTATCAAATTTTAATTTGTGTCACTTTCATATTTTTTATTCTTTTTGTGTTATTATATCCTATTTAATATCGTTATGTCTAATTAAAATTGACAAATAAAAAGGAATTTCTCAGTAGGGTAGAGATTGCCTGAAATCTATTAAATCATAACAGAACAGTCTATATCATTTAGTACTGCATACAGATCATATCCGTATCTCAGTACCTAACATAAACAAGTTAGAACTAATTCTTATGACCCTGACCATTCCAGGATATCCGCTTTATTTGATGTACAATTTCGGATGGTGAAGTATTATTGCTGTAATTAAGCGTTTGTCGCTTTCAAAAATTACAACCCTATTAAAGGAGGTTCTCTGCTTTGCTCTCCTATTTTTCAAATCAGTATCCACCAAATCATGGGGGAACCCCCTTTCAAGTATCACGGACTGATATATACTCAAGGTCATTGGCCGAATAACATTCACAGATTCCTGGAATTTGATCGTAGAGTTTGAAAATGTACGAGTCTATACAAGTTATTTAGATGCAAATGCAATGGTGATCTCTCCAACAATCCAACCAACAAGGCTCGTGCCTTGCATACTCGAATTTGAAATAGGAAGTGAAAGTGGAAAATGCAAAAGTTCCAGAAACTTTAATTTCAACTAGCTTTACCCGCCGGCCGCCACAACCTATTGGTTAGGCGATTGCTTGGTGTAGAAAGCCACCAAGGAAACAACTGGAATTGAATGTTCAGAATGAAAAACTCATCCTAGGCGAATTGAACTGTTAATGTTAACAAAAAACAATGTAAATTTTGGTCATTTTTCCACAAAAGGTTAGCGTAAAAAGACGTTCTCTAACTTAATCAATTCACCTTCCAGGAATTCCAAACTGATGGAGGATTCTAACCCTATGATTTCAGCTCTGCCCCTCTTATAAATAGGTGATTGTAGAGTGTGAATGAATTCTATCACAGCTTAGAGTTCAGAATCTTGACGAATTGGGCTCAGGGTACTGGTGAGGGTGGGGGCAGAACAGCTAGGACAATTTACTTGTAGCCGCATTGCCTATTTTAGGCTCAGGACCAGGAACACTGCTAGGAGAAACAATTAATCAGCCTTCTGCAAGATATAACAACGAGAAAAAGGTGATTCTTGCCATTAATGCTGCCTTCTTCAACAACAGGGACTCCAACTCCAATCCAATAATTATATACACCAATATCAGCTAGCTAAAAGTTTCAAAACTGTTCACGATTCAGATTCAGCAGGTAAACATGGACAAAAATCTTAACGCAGGTCCAGTATGAAGATACAAGCATGGTACAATAGAAGAGAAGGGGTTGATGCACTTTGTACAGCCCCTATGAAGCTATAACTAGATATTGCAGGTAAGTAAATCAAGTATCATAAATGGGGTAAAACTGAGGAGATCTAATGCAAAAGAAACAACCACCACGCAGAAATTCTACATATGGTAGATCGTGAGATAAACAGAGAGAGAGCAAGCATGATGAGAAACCATAAATGTTGCTACAAGATGAAGGATTGCAGCTAGAAGAACTTATATCGATGACCAATCACATATTAGAAATTTTGATAAGATTCTAATCCAACAGGCATATGATGTAGATAAACTAGATAGCATAAAAATTATATAAATACCTCATAAATATGGATATAATGAAGATCAAGCCAAATACATTCAAAGTAAACTGAACCGTAGACATTCATTGATCCATTTTTATTATGGAATCAACTTAAGCCGACCCACTAGCGTCCCAATCCGACCCCCACAAAAAACTAGCAAGAACATTATAACAACCCGCAATTTTCCACTGACCCTAAATCTAATAGAACCATCGAAAAGCCAAGCAAGGCAAAAAAGAAAAAGCAAATTCATTCAAGACCACCTGCCTTCAAGCCCCCCTTTCAGAACCTCTCCACCTTATCAGCTTTAACGACAGGATTGGCCTTGGCAATCGCATCACGTCCAGTGCCCTTGAAATCAAAGGAACACTCATGTTTTTCCGGGTACCGGTGCTCACCACAAAATGTACTCCCACACCTGCACTTAAATCCAGTTAATCCAACCTTCTTTCTGCAGATAAAGCACCTGTTCGCCAGCTTTGGCTCCGCCTGTTCATCACCAGCGACAAGAGTCGGTTGTTGCTCAACCGCCGTCGATGAGGAACCCACATGAGGCAGCTCCTCAACAGGCTTAAAAGTCTCCACAACGACATCTTCCTGCTTCGTTTTGACACTGAGGGATTTCTCCATGGCAGCTTTCGCCTTCGCAGCTTGCTCTTCCCCAGCCCGAAGGTCACGATAACACTTGGAGCAGAGGTTCATATTCGCCGCCGTGCCAAAAAACCCACAGCCGTTGGCGCAGAGCTTCTGCTCGGAAGGTGGAAAGCTGGTTCCTTCATTCTGTTCAGAACCCATGGTTTCTCTTTCTTCTTCTGCGTGCGTTTGCTTTGTTTTCTATAATCAAAGATGAGAAAATAGTATAAGGGTTTTTTTTTTCTTGATTTACACGGAAAATCAGAAAGAGCCAAACTTTAAATTACCCCAACGAGCTTCGCAATCAAATATATGTAGATGTTAATTGTTTTCCAAATCCTTATCAGAATGTGATTTTAATTTATCTATTAACGAATGTATCCTCTACCTATACGTTCTACATCATAGCTGCCTCATACCGACCCAGCAAGGGTATTATCGTCATGTTAGCGTCGCCTTCTCAAACTCGGAGAATAGAAAAGTAAAAAAAAAAAAAAAAAAATCAGAAATGAACTATAGGAATAAGAATATATTAAAAGTACAACAAAAACCCTGGGAGAGTTTATTCTGTGTAAATAGAAAGAGGGGTAATTCCGTCTTTCAAACGCCCACTAAAACCCAAACAACACCGATAATCAGAATCGTTCCTGAAGAATCCACGTAAAAACCCAATCCATCTCCTAAATTAACACGTAGAAATCTCTATTTTATGTCAGCCGTCCACCGGAACATATCGAACAGCCATCAGAAGTTACCAGTCAAATAACATTAAAAAAGAAAGAGAGAGAAAAAAAAAAAAAAACTAAAAGTTCTTCAAGCGATGAACATGAAAACCCAGATGAAAAAAATCAATATTCAAATCGAAAAATATATAACCCGTAAAACATACCTCTTTAATTCGACAATCGGAGGTTATTTGTTCCTCGTTATATTCTTTTTTCGGTCGGCGTCGATCGATGAGAAAAAACCAGGAAATTCTCAGACGATGATAAGATTTCTTATTTCTTCATTTCTTTTAATTCGTGAATTTGATAGAAGAAAATAACATAAAAAGGAACTAAGAAATAATTTATACGAACAGCAGAAAAGCCCTAATTTTTTTTATTTTTTTTATTTTTTGGTGAAAGAAACAGAAGGGAAAACGAAACTGAAACTCGAAAATACTTAAAACCAAACCCCTAACGGCAACCTTTGGTTTGGTTTTAAACTTCGTTTTTTTTTATTTTTATTTTTTGGTTTTGTTTCTACGACACCTACGTTTTATGTCGGCGTGGCAAGGGTACACGGTAATTTTAACGGGAGTCCAAATCTGAACTGTTGATCTAATCCTGATTTTGAGGTGACGCCAAGGGTTCCATCATCGGACGGTTGGTGATGTGGGACTCCCTCTTTCGAGAAAGGGTGTTAAGGGAATTTCATAAGTTGTTAAAATAAAATTGTTTCTTTTCTTTTAATTAATAAAGTTGCTTTCCGAAAGCGACTGGCGCCTACTGTGCTCTTTCTTTACACTACCTTCGTTGACACGCTTCTTCCCGATGCAACGTTTACGGCGAACCCGGTCCAACTGTGGGGTACAGAACCAGAACAGGTGGGATCTTATTGAAATTAAATGGCATAAATTAAATTTCATTTAATAAATTAACCATGAGAAGAGAGTCGGTTTATAATAACCAACATATTCACCTCATAATCATGTATTAACAAATAAAAAATGATCTTTTACTATTTTTTTATATGATATTTTATTATTAAATATAATAGATAAATATCCTATAAAATACAATTTTCAAATAAATAAATAATTTACTATAATATATTCATAATAAATCTTTATTTCAATGATTAAATTAGTGAAGCTACATTTTTTTTTCTTTTATACTAATAAAAATGTTATAAAATAATGCGATACTTTTTTTCTTTTTTAATGAAATTACAACTGTATTATTGAATAATTATTCTATCAAGAATAAGAAAACTAATCATTTATAAAAAAATTAAATTCATATATAATATGTATTATAGAGCTTATTAAAGAAAGAAACTATAATTGAAAAGTGTTATCACTATAAAGTAAATAGAGAATTTCTTAAAAATATATTAGTAAAAAATCAATAAATGTACTTACCAAAAGAACTTTCAATCTCATAAGTTAAATTTGTATTTGTGGTGAAAATATTATCAATAAAAAGTAAACAGAAAATTTCAATAAGTAACAAATACATATTAAAATAAGATAAAAATATGTTAGTAAAAAATCAATAGAAATACGTATTAAAAGAACTTTCAATTATTAACAGTTGGTTGTAAAAAAGTAGAAGTAAATTTTTTAAAAAAAATATTTAGACAATATTTGAACCTTGAAGTCGTCACTTGAAAGAGTTTTATCTAAATATCACTTTCGGATGGAATATGATTAGTTTTTAAACCATAAAACAAAAGATGATACATGTGGTTAAGAAAAAACTTTTAAGCTCACAAGTAAAATTTGTACTTGTAGTGGAAAAAAATATTTAAAATTAAAATAATGTAAACATGAAGGTAAAAATTTAATTTTTATTAATTTAAATTAATTTTAACAGTGTCAATATAAAAAATACTAAATTTTTATACTAAATATATATATATATATATATATGATGTAAATTTCAAAAATTGAATGGGATCAACTGATGACCTTTTTCAACAACTATGTCAATGTCTCATTAAAATGGAAGAAGATCAAGCAATAGTAGAATATAGTATATGAATTATTATTTAATAAACGATTAATTAAGTTTTTTTGACTTCATAAATAATATTAAAATAAAAATACATATATTATATTATTTATTATTTTAAATATTTTTAAATAATTATGTGTTATCATCTTCTTTGTAATATATATAATAATTCATTATATATGCTAAAAATTCATGTATAAATTACTCCGTAAAAACATTAAGATAAAACATCCTATGATCTCAATGTAGAAACATAAAAGATCTCATGATCTCGATATAACTCTACTAAAGCGAGTCGACAATGGTTCCCAAGACCATGAACAAGGCCCAGATGAACCAACAAGCTCAAAGGTTTCGAGGTCCCAAATATTAACAGTCCGACCAGCTGAACATGATGGGAAAGAGATGATATCTGGTAGCCAGATCCAATGTTTGATGGGCGGCCCAGATTCTGTTGGAAATACAAAAGATCCTTTACACCATCTAGTTCAGTCATTGGGCTTCCTACCCATTTCTTTTTATATACTTTAATTCTAAAAAGAAGTCTGAAAAGAATTCATTTAATAGACTGAAGAAAAAAAATTTAAATTATAGCGTATGATGTTCTCTTGCACTGAATACAAGGGAGGTTGGGCAAGAATAAGTAGCTCAATAAGAACTATATATTCGGCTTCTGTCTTTGTTTGAATTGGAAACTTGATTTGTATTGATAGTCAATTCTACTAATTAACATTCTGCTTTTAAAAAAATGGTCGAAACATTCAAGTTTTAAGCAACCCCATAATTTGCCATGATCAAATATTAGCAGTGCCTTGTGCTTGTAGATGGGAATTTCTACTGTTCCTGATCCCTTAACAGGAGAGCTCTGATATGGTAGCCATTATTACGTCCCAAGATCTTCTTTTTACGGTTTTTTTTTATTTTAATTTGACTATCGAATTTTCTGTTATATTTATATAAATTATACATGTTAAATTTTAAGTTAATAAAAAATATATAATTATTTTTTCTTCGATAATAAAATTTTAATAATTAATAAATATTAAAAATATATTATTTTCGATTGAAATAATAAATATATCAAATAAACTTGAAACTTTATGTGCATGACGAAGATGAATAAACTGTTAAATTTAATGATTTGTTTGTAAGACTATTAATTTTAAATGAAATTATAAAAATCATGTAAAATTAATTGTTTTACATTAACATAAATTAAATACCCCTTATATGTGTGTAGACTTGTCAAATGGACCGCGTTGACCTCGATCCAATAGTTGCTCTGTCCAACTGTTTAAATTTTTTTATTTTTTAAAAAACTTTTTTTTTCTATAAATACCTAGCCATATTTCTTTTTTTTTTTTTCATTTTCTCTTTAATTCTCTCTAACCAATTCACTTCATTCTTTACCTCCAACCAATTCTCTTATTCTACTAAATTCAATAAAATTCATATTTTTTTATTCTCATTATTTCACTCAAAATCAAATTCTTTTTTCTGTAAATTGAAAATCCATTTACATTATTCTTTTTATTTTCTAAATATAAATCTAATTTAATTTTCTTAAATTCATTTTTCCCCAATTTCACAAAATTTAGTTCCTCAAACTTTCAATATATTTCTTCAATTATTATTTTTTTTTCAAATTTTCAACTGTATTTATTTAAAAAAATGCAAAAGTCAGATCTCTATTATAGTCGTTCATACTTCATTTCTCGCTCTTTCTATTCGACTGAAATCCTCAAATTGGACGATGAATCTTTTAATAAATTTGAACCAAATATTCTTTAAGAAAAAAGAGCTTCCTTTGGCACCATCAATGACTGTTATTGATCAAATACAATCATCTGCAGCTGCCACCACCAGTGCTACTACAACAGTTATATCGTCAAAATCGAAGAAGAGTTGCCCTAAGAAGAGTAAGTTATGAAAGTATTTCGAAATTATCCAAAAAGAAAGTACGAATGAGATGAGCTCTTTGTAAATTCTATAAAGTGGACTATGCTTTTACCCGATGAAGGTGGTGGAAGTCTTGGTGCGTACATAAAAGATTTAACTAATAGACAAAAGATTGATCCATATGGGAAATAAGAAAACAAAATTAAGTAAGGTAAACAATCTCAGATTAATTTATATGAAGGTGAAAAAAATTTGTTTTGACAATGAAAAAACTAAACATGGTTTAATTAGATATGTAATTAAAACTGAACAACCTTTCACAATATGTGAAAAAACTAGATATTTAGAATTTATTTGTTAGTATTGCAACCTGCATATAAATCTGTTTCTAGATAGACATTAAAAAAATGATTGTATCAGCATGTTTCATGAATATAGGGAAGCTTTAAGGCATAATCTTAGTAATATATCATGTAGGGTTAGTTTAACTAGTAATATTTGGACTAGTATAATTGGTTTATGTTATATTTTATAACCTGTCATTGGATAGATGAAGAATAGTGTGTGCAAAAATGTATTTTATCTTTAGATTTATTAGACAATCACATACTGCATATACTATTACTTATTATATTACAAAAGTGAATGAAGACGAATTTGTTAAGCAAATAACATAAATGCTAAAGCATTTCCACTTCCCGTTAGAAATAAGATGGAACTCTCTCTATTATTTACTTTTTTCCATTTTACCTTATAAAGATATTATTACTCATTTTTATAATAATTTTGTAAATGACGAATCTTACAAATTTTTGATTATGATTGAAATTTTATTGAAAATTGTATTGATTTATTATATACTTTTAAAGAAGCAACCTAAAGATTTTCAGTTCAACATTATTCAACTACACTTTTTTTCCCTATAATCTTTACAATGTTTGATCAATTTTTAAAATTTAAGAATGATAAAACTTTATATTCTTTTTATTTTTAGAAAATGAATAAATATTTGAAAAACATACTAAATAAATATGCTTTCTTAAAAGTAAATGATAAATGAATATATTTCATTTAAAATTACAATTTTTAAGTTTACTTATATTTCAATTTTCAAATAATAAATGTTAAAAGAAATTATATTTCAAATGTAATAAATAAGTTTAATTTTATCAAAAAATATTAAAAAATTTAAATATATTATAATTTTTTTAAACTAATAACTTTATTAAATAAGTTATTATAACTTTTTTACAACAACATTATTTATATTCATTTTAATGATAACTTTATAATATTAGATATAACTTTATGTTTATTTCAATAATTTTATTAAATAAGTTATAAAGTTTTATTATAATAACTTTATTATATAAAAATTTATTAAATAACTAAATAAGTCAATATTTATTTTTATTAATTAATAAATTTATAAAATAAAAATACTTTAATTAATAAATTATTTATTAAAAATAAATTTTAAAAAAATTAAATTGGACTTATTCAATCCGTTCGACTCGTGAACTAACCAATCTAACCATTACTAACCATGGATCAACTCGGGACCGATCCACTTTAGGAATCAATTTGAACCAATTCCTGCTGCTAAGGGGCCAAGACCGATTGGAATCGGTCCGGAATCGCCTCATTAGCAGCTCTATGTGTGTGTTGTTAATACACCACTAACTCTTATTTTTTGGTTTTTTACTGTCAAGAAAAAAAATAGAAGAATTGTGTTGTATTAGCGAGATACACATACATACATATATATATATATATATATATATATATATATATATATATAAAAGAAATATTCATATTTATGTTTATTATTGGCTTAGAACGTTTTAACCATCAAAGAAAAATAGTTTTACATACCTTAATATAAGAATACCCTTATGTATTAAATAGTAGTATGTCTTAAAACAGTGTATATATAAATATATGTATACATTTGAAAGCAACTGATCTGACAAGACATTACATAATCTTTTCACAATAATATATCATAAATACAAGTTGACAAACAACACACACCCAAAACAAGTTCTATTCTAGTATCAAAACGACCATGATGCCTTTGACACTATGATGTTCGATGACAATGTGCATTGCTTGGCCATAGCTACGGGACGAGAAGATGATCATGATGTTGATGATGAATGTATTTACACCAATCCGAGAGAGAGAGAGAGAGAGTTGGGTGATATAGACGCGCAATTGATGAGATTTGGATGATGAATGTGGAGGGAGAGCTGGACCCATAGACGTGGTATTAATAGCAGCCACCATGATTGATTCATGTGTGAGAACTAATTCGTCAAAATCTTTCAGGCAGGATATTTGATGAAGAGGAAGAAGAAATATAATTATATAAATTCATATTCATTTTATTGTTGACTATGGTATCTCATATATCTATTGCCTCTTATTCAGCACCACGTTTTGTAGTTGTAGTAAAACGAGAAATAAGTGAAAGGTATGAGTATGTCTGGTACTCTCTCTTCACTTCATCTTCTTAGTTCAAAATTTTCAATAATTACCTCTCCTCATATTACTTATGATCCTGTATTTCTATTACCATTATATATATATATATATATATATATGTGATAATATTTTAACTTCATTTGTAAAATTAAAAAAAAAATTATTGTATAAAAGATGAACTTTACTTATATATGTATAAGTATATGTATAATATATGTACTATTTAATCACTTGCACATGCAAATTTATGCATAATTTTTAAATTAACTCAAATTTTGGATAAATTTTAATATTAATAAATACGTATATATATATATCAAACACGTAATATTTTTTCGGTATTAATATGAATAGCACGCACCAAAAAATTAACCTAACCTTGAACTTTTTATTCACTTCCTCCATTAACAATAATAATAGTTTGATATTAATTATTTGCATCATTTAAATGTGTTGAAGAAGAAAGATAAAAGGGGAAATTAGAATAAGCAAGTTCATTTAACCAAAATTTTCATCAATTTCCCTACCTAAATAGCAAGAAAGGGATTGATATATGCCATTTCCAAGTTGGGGTTTTCGCCAAATGAAAGTTTCTGGTGAGATCCATTGATAAGTGGGTCTCATTTGATTATCATCTGTTCATGACTAGCAGATCACATGTGAAGAAGATTGATATTCTAATTACCGGCAGAGTTCACGAACTATGATTAAGCAGCACTGCAGCGGCAGAAGTCAAAAGATATTCGAGCTGTGATCTTCATAAATTTCAAGAGTCGGTTGTTGTGATAATTGCCAAATAGCAGAAAGTCTACCAAGGCATTGCACAACGACCAGCCCGAACTCTACCCATTTGATTGTAAGTATATAATATTTATAACATACTCAACTATTTCAGTCACTTTGCATTTTAGTTATTCAACCTATCCTTTTTGTGAAAGGGTGGACATGGGAATCAGAAGGAAGAAGAATTTTTACAATATTCACCTTCTTACTTGGTGCATGATACCTTGTTTTGCAAGAAGGATCAAAGTTTTTTTATTTAAGTTTTGCAAACATGGTAGGCATACGGTATACCCATATACTTATACCGTATATGTCTATTATATATCGATATATGATTTAGACAAAAGCTATATTCTCATTTTCTGTCTAATAAATTTAAAAAAAAAAAAAATCAAGAATTTGTGTCTAAGACATTGGTACAAATTGGTAACCATTCCCCAAATTATCACATACACAAACATATTATCATCATTATCATCTGCCATGAAATGTTGAGAAAAATTAAAAGCTGGATGTCAGGCCTTCAATATGAGGTTTGACTCTTAGATATATGAGTTCAAACCAAGTATCATGAGAGAAATAAAAAGTGGGAGAGGAGGCATGGGATTGAAGATGCCATGCCACCTTCCTTCCTTCTAATGGTCCACAAACCTCTAACCCATTAGCTTGAAAGAGTCATACAGTTCTCAAGCTATGGGGCCCTGAAAGGCAAGGTGATGCCAAGAAGCTACTTATAATTAGCAAAATTAACCCTAAAAAAACTAAAGAACACCTCCATCTTTACATATATATAAAACCTCTGAATATATAGACAAAACTAGTTGCAATTGGCAAATGGTGGAGTTTTGCTGGTGGAGATTGAAGCAGTACAGGTAATTAATTAAACTCAAGAATTGATTAACGGTGTCAAATGATTAATTAAAGTTTAACAGCTCTAATATCTAGCAATGGAAAACATGTCTGGTTTGCCTGTGAAGCAACTAAACAACAAAAAGACCAAATCATCTATGAAAGGACAGACAGCTAGAAAATCGAAAGGAAAATTTGGATGAAAGATATGAGTGGAAAGCAATAATTCAATTTATAGGAAATTAATAACGATTAGGTAAAACAAGGATGCACAGTTCAATTAAAAAGGAAGGTTGGGACATTGGACACTATTTTGATTGGCACATGGGAAATGCAAGAATTTCTCTGAATCTAATTGAATGTGGCCATGCCATGTCAGTACTGCTGTGGGGTTCTCTCCATTTGGAAGAAATTTTCACGTGTGATACCTTGGTGCATGCCGATTTGAGATTGGGAAATTAAAAAACAAAATACTAGCTAGGATTAACCATATGCTGCTAGACCATTTGATTGGGAGTTGAACTTTGTTTTCCATCATAATACTTCAGAAAGTTGTTAATGGAGGCACGGGGAGGCATAGAACCTTCCATATTCTTTTGGGTTTTTCTTGTTCATTGATCAAGCATGTTGCTTACCTTTGCAATCATGAATCCACCAGCCATCATTACAACTCAAGAGAAATCCTCCACCACCCCCCCCCCCCCCCCCCCCCCCCCCCCCCCCCTCTCTCTCACATTTAGATAGCCACCAGCCCACCATATGGTGAAAATCACAACCAAACTATGCTTATATATAGGAGCTTATATCCCTCCTTTCTCTCAATTTCTCTTCTTCATTTTCAACATTCCACCATTACCATCTTCTTCTAACTTCTCATTCATTTAATCATTTTGTTATATACTTGTCCTTCAGAAAAGAAATCATAAAAGAATGTGTAACAGCATGGCTTGGAGCCCATCTCACCCCATTTCTGCTTCTTCAAAGAGAAGGCATAGATCAAAACAATCTAAAGTTCAAATTTACAGGTTTTCCAGGTATATATGTATATATGCTTGCGTATATATATGTTTGATGGTTCTAACAATTAACGCCAACAAATTTTTGTGTATGCAGGAAAAGATGCGAAGAAAATGTGGAGAAAGACATGGAACTGATGAACTTGAAGCTCTACTTGGAGAACCAAAGTATGATTGAAGAGAATGAGAAGTTAAGGAAGAAAGCCAATCTCCTCCATCAAGAAAACTTAGCTTTAATGTCTGAGTTTCAGAAGAAGTTTCCTCATTTGGATCGCTTTTCCACCACCCTTCTGCTTCTGCAAAAGCACTGATGAAGTTTAAAGAATTATCATCCGCAATTCTGCGCACTTGTTTCCTATATTATTCCCTTTTAGTCTCTCTAAAAGCTTCCCTCCTTTCCTTTTCTTTGATGATGTATGTTAGAAGTAATGGAATTTTGTAGCATCATGTTTGGTTTAACTCCTAATTAAGATAAATGATGAAATTTCAAATGCTTCACCAAAAATCTCCATTAGTTATACGTACTATTTGCCATTTTCAAATGCAAGCATGTTTGTATTTCTGTGTTTCCAAAGGTAGGTTGATTCGGCAAACCCTAAAGCTTGGCCAACAGAACTCATAATTTAAAGAGTATACTTGCAGTTTTCCTGGCGATTTCATATTCAAAACCGCAGATTCAAGATTCTTTGAGTCAAGAGTTCACAACCCCGTAGAAAAAATATGCTTGCGGTTCTCCAGGTACTCTCCTGGTTGCAAGTAACAATGTTTGTGTTTGAGAAACAGTTTGCACTCTCGCCTGTGTTTGCCTGACAAACGCCATAGTTCTGTGAGAAGCTATGTTTAAATTCCATTTCCATATATCCCAAAAGCATGTTATATATTCCTAATGACCCCCATTTCGAAATCACCATTGGAGATATGACGCTGTAAAAACTTCCATAAAGTACATATTACTTTGTAATTCAAACCTTTTTCTTAGCTTTCAATAGATACATTTCACAGTATACTTTTGGCATAGAGATTATGCTTAGTCTGATAGGGCTTTAGTATAAAGTTTGCCCATACGTTGGAGGGGCCTTCTGCAACGGTCAGCAATCCCTCCAACGAACAAAGGCTCACCACTCAACCAACATTCATAGATTCTTGAGCTTAATCGTTGGCCAGGTCCTCAGCATCGTTCTTTGCTCAAAACCCATTGTTTTCTTAATCAGCCTATAATCTGGCATCTTTGTCTCTCCTTATTGATCTTAAATTTTGCTTTTATGTCAAAACCTCGTGATTGCAATTTAACATTCTTCAAAGAAATCTCAAGTTAATGTACAACATCAGTCAAATCAGAGATTATAGTTAGACAAGAAATTCACATTACAGAATAAGTAACTCAGAAAACAAGAAATAGATATTGACAATAGCTGTCACATGTTAAAGGAGTAAATTTCTTTTTTAAGAATTTGTGATTTAAGTCAAACCAGTTGGTTGACAAACTGATCAGGCACAGCAAGGGAGAGGCTTTTTACTATAGACACAGCTCAAAACATGATAACATTTGACTCTCATGCGGCTTCCAGCCATTCCCAAACAAGCATGAGAGAAAAATGCCTTCCACTTGGGTAATACTACAATGTTTTTCCTTGGTGAGAATCTGCTTTTGTCACTAAAGGGGAAGAGCTTTCAGCCTCCCAAGTCCTTTCTGCAAAAGGTAAACAAATATGGCTATTGTTGTCAGTCACAACCGGCCTCACATAGCAGCGGACGATATTTCTTCAGGCACATTCAACAGATTACAGTTGTGGAAACTTCATAACCTCTGGGAACGTTCGTCTGATAATTTGCAGATACGAAATGCATCAAAAAACATAGTCGCATTACCTATGGCTGTCAGTGCAGCCCGAAGGGCTAGCAAAACATACACTGGCAGAACGAAGTCAATTGAGACATTTTATTTCAAGACTAATGCTGTTCACACCAAGCATACAAGCTAACAGGACAGAAATGTTAAGTCATCTGCAAATAAGTCTAATTGCTAGCGAGCTGAAGTACGATCTGATACATACTCTACATTAGGCAGAACATATAAGAATGCATAGCAGAGGCACATTCATAATGGGTAGAGGGTCAAAAGATGTTGTTTTATTATGGCTTTTATGCATAATGATACTAAATTATGGTACTGATAAGACTGCATAACAGCAATTTACATGCATATTTCTAGGTCTTATTCCCTGGTGGACAAATCCAAACTCATCAACTCCAAAGTTCATGCACCATGTTTATCCTGTGTTATGCAGGTCAAACATGGTTAGGTGGAACAGAATTCCCCCTTTTAAAGCATAAAATAGGTAAACTTGGCACTTCAAAGTATATTTGTTTATTAAACATCATATTCACAAAAATTCAAGCAAGTATGAGCATGCATGATTTGTTTGCCACGTTTTCGGTTGCAGTTGTATAATATTTGTCTTTATGTATCTTTGGTTTCTCAATTGTCACAAGTACAATTTTAAATATAAGCTTTTCTGAACTGTGTCTATTTGTAAGCATAACATAGCAGTTTTGTCATGATAAGCATTGAGGTGTGCAGGAGCTAAAACTACAAAAGCGGATACTTGTATCGGAGTTAAAACCACAAATCAGAAATAAAGACATGGAAAGCAGAGCATTCTGCGGTATACAAATTCGAAGAGAGATTCTCAAAGTGCAATAACACCAAAGCAGCAATGTTTGCCCTAAACAAGTATATCATGTTGTATGCATCAGACAAGTCTTAATGATGGCTACATTTTGATTAGATGAGAAGTCTTATCAGAAACCTCTAATGAAAGAATGAATACTGTAAAATAAAATTATTCAGCCGAGGAGATTAGACCGGCCTATAAGGAACAGAGAAGATATAGAATAGCATTACTGCATAAACCAAACAACTAAAGGAGTAAGGAGCTTATGCTAGCAAAATCCTTACTTTTGAATTAGAATGTAAACATATGAATTTAGAGAATAGATTATTCTGCAAGAACTTGGTACTTGGCACATTCTGCTTGGGTGATCAACTCCAGTCTAAGAAATCAATTTTCCCTTCAAAACTCAAATGTGAGAACAAACAAAATAGAATAACCTTTTCTTTTCTTTTTTTCTATTCTTAAAACAATACATAGGAATTACATCACAACATAATGCAGTTCTCAAGAAAATACGATCATGCTGTCATAGTAAACCACTTTACAGAAAATTACACAAAAATGGTTCCATGACAAAGAATTTCATTCATGCATCGGTTGCAAAACTTTTCTATACAATGCTAGACTAAGAAAAAAACCAGAACTTACAAGACTAAGAAGACAATACCCCAAAACAGACCCTTCCATGATTCAAACCCAGATTTCTCTCCATATTGCCACACCAAAGCCATTGCTGTAATCCTTTCGACAATATAATCTCATTAACATAGTAACCAAGTGACAAGGAGAACCGTAATTTCAGTTCAAAGTTTAGAAGGAATCACAACAATACATAGTGTTTATCAAGTTGCTGGCCAACGCACATCCTAGGGAGGAATTGTTACATAGCCCTTCAACCATGTCAATTTTGACATGGATTGGGTATCAAACCCCCTTTATAAAGTCTTGACCTTTGTATTAGATAATATATTATAAAATTATAGCAAATGGAAGAGCAAGATTACTCTTTGAAACAGGTATAACTATCCAACAGTATGGAAGTTCAGTTTAGCTCAATTTCGAACACTATTATATAGCAAAAACATGAGCACCTGATTTGATTCGCGTCCATGTTCCCGACTTGGATCGGTTTCAGGAACCTGAATATCTCGCTGATGCACATATACCCACCAAAAATCTAGAGCTCCCAACTGCCAAAAAAAAAGAAAACACAAAGAATGATAAGAATAGGGTTTTAAACCATAACTCAGAAAACCAGAAGATTAAATGAATAAAAGGACAAGAGCTAAAGGCTAACAAGGACAAAACTTACGCTTAAAAATGAAGCTGACAGCATCGGGAACATTGGAGGGCAGAGTAAGGTAGCGTTGGCCATTTTTCGAGATTTGCCACACACAAGGGAATTATAGATTAAAAAAAAAGTGTTTATCTTTAAAAATCTCATGCTAATTATCCTTATTCCTTGCAATGCAAGGCATAGATTACGCGATTTAATCGTTTCCTCTCATTAGCTTTGCACGTTTAATAAAAATAAAACCAAATTCTAACTCAACTAGGACTAGAGGAGAAGAGTCCGTTTATAACAACTATAAATACGAAGTTTGGCAACACATAACATAACCCATCTTTCATCTTTTGATCTCTCTCCCGAACCCTTCACCCAAACTCTGTTTCTGTTCCTTAGCCATCAAGGAACCATACCCACATTCTATTCTGTGTCAATGGCGATCCACAGTACTCCTCCAGGCCAAGACTACAAGGTCTTTTTCTCTGTTGAGCCAAACCAAGATAAGAGAAACGATGCACCTTCGCCTATGTTAAAGTTCCAGTGCAATGTTAGAATCAAATATGTTTCAGAGGTATCGGATTCAAGTCTTCCAACCGACGTTATGGATCACGATTCTTGGCGTTTCTTTCATCTTCCATACGACTTGTTGACGTATGGTGATAATTTTTCATCGTTCCAACCGCGGAGGTATATCGCTCAGATGCTGGATCTCATGAAAATACCTTTCGAGTTAGACAGGTTGTTTTGGAAACAATCACATCAGGACAAAGAATCCGTCCCCTTGGAAAACCCTGATGACATCGAAACCCTCATCTGGGATGCTGCTTGTGCTATGGTGGATGCAGTTGGAGTTTTAGAAGACAAGGGATTGTCTTTGCTTGTTACAATTGAGAAAGAAGTGACTGTTCCGCATGAATATGTAGGGATGTTGAAGGCGAAACAAGACGCCTTGTTTTGCAAGGTCAGAGACGAGGTTGCTAGGATGCTTCAATTGGAGGAACAAGGTCAAAAATTTCCGAAATCAGAATGGGACAACATGGCTGATGATTTAGCCAAATCTGGGTTGACGGAGGGTTTGCAGAAAAGTTACTTAGCCTCATTGATGAAAAGAGTTGAAAGGAGTTTACTCGGTACTGAACAAGCATAGTCAGAGCTTATGTCAGTTGCAGGCCAGGTGCTCAATGCGGATGTCAATCGCCTGCCTCATTCTAGCCAGTTAGTTCCAGGAATAGTGCATTGTTAAATTTGAGCACAGTTTGTAATTTAAGGTAATGACATTATTCTTACTTCGGATTCATTCAAAATTTAACAAAATCTTATTTAGAGAGTTAAAGAATGTTTTAATTGTTACTGTTGTTGAAGTGTATGCTTTTTTAGAGAGGTTTATGCAAATTTATGATTAAACATGATGATTGTTCATGCGATATTTATATTGTAATTACCCCTTGAAGTTAGTCCTAAGTAGGGTTCAAGTAAACGAGAATATATAAAAAATAAAAATTAAGTATAAAGTATAAGGTCTACTCCAATGTTTTGAGTTGCTTAGTAACTGGGGGTCTTCATCACAAATGTTGACTTTCACGTAAAACAGTGACTTGAAAGATGAGTATGCAAAGCACTTTAAGCTTCTGACTTGTTGAGTAACCGGGTGCTTTCATCACAAATGTTAGTATTCGCGTAAAAAGGCAAGTGAGTGCTCAAGGAAGAAATCATCATGGTATAAAACTCGATTTACTGCTTTTACTTGTAGTAATGGAGAGGGGTGGTTGCAAGTAAATGTTACATGTTTCAATTATGTTGGTTATGAATTTGCATGAATTTCTTTAGAAGTATACATGAATATAAGAGTATAAGTAAAACATGATTGATTACTTATTTGATTTTGTTGAATTTTGAATTAAGATTCCATGTTTGAATAGTGTTCATGAACTTTATTAATAAAAATCCAGATTTGGAAGTTAATCTGTTCTCTTCTTCTTTTATCATATATTCATATGTAGGGTTAGATCTCTTTTATAACACATAAACTGCAAATTTTTACTATAAACGATATTATGATAATACTGTTTCTATAAATGATTGAATCGTAAGCAAAAAATTTATCCAGAAATCGAGTTCGATTTTTTTTAATAAAAAAAAAATCTCAATTTAAGGATAAAGAAAGGAATATATGTGTTAAAGATGCAAACTTCAAAATTATTAAAATTACATGAATCAACTAGCTCAACATTTTTATTAATATTATACGTTCAAACTTCATAGGGACCCGTTTGAGAATGTATTAAATGGTTGGGGATCTTTTGCGAATCAGGTATAAATGAGGCTGTGATTTTAAATTTGTGAACCTAATGAAATCCTAATAAAATTTATGAATAAATCTAACAATGATAATATGATATTTCAAAAAATACAATTTGATTAAAAAAAAATTACATTTAACCTATTGACATAAATTTTAATACAATAATTTTTGCTTTTTACACAAACAAATATAAATGAAAGAATCAAACTTTGATCCGAATTCCTTTTAAAAAAATAACAATTAAACCAAGCCCTAATAGATAACACAAATTCTATTTAGCACAACACTAATATGAATATATAGATGAATTGTTGGATCTAATTTTTAACCTCCAAAACGGTGAGTTAAACTACACCACTTACTTGACTAGTCACAATATTTATTAGAAATAAACTTATACATGGCCATTCTCCAAGGATCAACAAAAGAAATAATGGAAAAATAAGAGAAAATAAAAAAAATGTAAAATTTATTATCATATTTTTTTCTTAAGTATTTTAATTGAAAATTAATTCAAAACAAAATATAAATTTATCAATCCATTCATGTAATCAGCTTTGGAGAACCATGCCCCTTACTTGGTAATTACCAATTAATGCCCTAAGCAAGGAGCATGGTACCCCTGCAAATCACCTAATAGGCTGTCCATGTCCTTTGAATAAACTTGATTCAGCACAAAACATCAACATCAAAGAAAGAGGAAAATTTCTAATTCTCTACTTGTCAGGAACCCTATACTAAATTACAAGGATTTCATTGTATTTTCTGGATATGACTGGGGGGAGGAACTCCATCTGCCCTGCAATGATCTCATTTTCAACTTTGTATTGCAGCAGAAGAATGCATCCTAGGCCAGAGGATTGAGAAATCATTACCAATTCAATGAACTCTTCATTGTGCCATTATTCATTTTTCTTTGCCCAAAGCATGACCAGTGAGAAGCCCATCAAAGACATGATTACAGTCTGCAAATCTCACAAAAGAGATTAAGTTATGAGCTATTTGTCTTAAATAGAATTAACTATTTGGAACTTTGAGAAGATGGGGAGATGAAATCTTGAGAATTGAAACAAGTTTGTTCACCATTATCAGTCAAGGAATAAACATATAAGGAATCACACTAGCAAAATCGGATATCATCTTTAGATTCCCTTTTCACAGGGATAATTAGAAATACTAAAGGGAAAAGATAACAAATTGACTTACAGAAATAGCTGGAGGCACACCCACAAGAGGATCTTGGAAGAACCTATTAGCAAGTGCAAGTGCCAGAAGACTGCTTTGCATTCCTGCAAAAGTAGACATATCAGCAATATTGCAAACTAACAACAACAGGAAAAAGAAGAAGGGTTCTCACCAGTCTCAAAGGATAGCGTTCTTTGCAATGCTTTCACGTCAGGTGCCTTATGGAAGAAAGAACCAGTAAGGATATAGCCAGCAATGAATGCTGATAAATGGAAAGCAACAATGAGCAACAAAACAGTTAAACCAAAAGAGGACAAAACCAAATTAATGTTAATAGCGAGTGGCGCTCCAACACAGCAAGCTGTATCAAGTACAGAAAGAGGAGGCAAAAATGGCCTGATGGCTTCACAAAGACGAGGGAACAACCTGCAGACACATGAGACAGATAAGAACTTCCTGAACGATATCATCAAGTTCAACCATATTTATCCGGAGTTAGAGTATCACCGGTTCAGAAGCAACCCTGCTGCAATAGGTGCAATAACAATCTGCAGAATGCTAGAGACCATTCCCATGACATCAACTGGCAGTCTTTTTCCAATAAGCAGGAGAGACAATAATGGTGTGACAAAAACAGCAGTAGCAGTAGATAATGATGTCATAACAATGCTTAAGGGAGCAAGTGGTGGATCTGTTAGAAAGGTGGCATAATTTGAGAGCTGGGCACCACTGACACAGGATACCAACATAATGCCTGCACCTGATTCATAGGTCCACATTCTGTCAGCATAAACTCTCCAGAATTGAAGGCAGAACCAATCTTTGGTATCAATGACCACAAAGACAAAAACATACACCCACCTAAAGGAGTAGGAAGACCAAACACTGTCACAGCAATTATTCCAAAAATATATCCAAGTAAGGGCTTCACAACAAATTGACCAACGTAACCAGCAACAATAGCATCTGGCCTTTTGAATGCTTCAATAAAATCCTTCTCACTGGAATTAACCCCCACTGCGAACATCAAAAACCCTAATGCAGGGGCATAGTACCTAGAAAGAGATCAAATAACAAAGGCATAAGCTAAGGTCAGTCCAAAAGTTCATTGCCATCTATTATATAGTGGAACCTTTTTTTTTCCCAATAAACTGTATTGACTTATCACTTGCTTTAGGTTCTGGCCTCAAAAGTAGCCCCTAATTCAAATAGCATTTAAAAAGAAAAGGTTGAATGGATCTTACATATAAATAAAAGTAAATGAATGAGTGAACCAATCATGATTTGAGAGGAATTCCTAGTGAGCATTAAAAGTCACAGTTTCCACATCTATTTGCCATTACAAGCAAATTTGTGAAAAAGCATGGTTTTGACAACAAATTCGTAGAAAGAATCAACTAATGACCTGCTGGTAAACCACGTGAAAGAAGGCGGATAGACAAGAGCCAAAATTGTACTAGCAAGGACTACATGAGGCAGAATGGAATTTGATTGCTTCAGAATCTCCAATATAGAAGCCTTCTTTTGTTTAACCACCTGAGACAACAGATCCACAAGAGCTAGTATCAATTTTGCCCAAATATTAATTAATAATGGCAATGTCCAAAGTAAAAAGGCGGCCACACATTTTCAACTCCAAGCACCATTGCAAAGAAACCCATACTTAAACATAACAGAATAAAAGTTATCAAACTTTGGATGGGGTATGAAACGCCCTTTATAATGTTTTGACCTTTGAGTATTAGATAACATATTATAGCAAATGGAAAAGCCAGATTGCTGTTTGAAACAAGTATAACCATCCAACTGTATGGAAGTTCAGTTTAGCACAATTTTGAACACTATTTAATAGCAAAAACTTCAGCACCTGATTTGATTCGCGTCCATATTCCTGACCTGGATCAGTTTCAAAAGAACCTGAAGATTTCTCTGATGCACATTTACCCACCAAAAATCTAGAGCTCCCAACTGCAAAAAAACAAAAAAAAAAAACAAAAAAGAAGAACGCATGAAGAATTAAAAGAATAGAGTTTTAAACCATAACCCAGAAAACCCAAAAGATTAAATGACTAAAAGGACAAGAATTAAAGGCTAACAAGAACAAAACTTACGCTTAGAAAGGAAGCTGGGAGCAACAGGAACATTGGAATTTAGTGTCAAAAGTGGGAGCTGAACTCGCTTTGATAAAGGAAATCTATTGTTTTGCGAGTAAACATAATTGAATCGTGGCCGCTGGATCAAGAACTGACTGGTTATTGAACTCATTTTACGACTCTATATGTATTTTTCCTCTTCGGTTTCAACACTAAAATGCTTTCAGGCCTTTTTTTTTTTTACTTTTTTTTTGGGGCCATTTCTCTGCCCTTACAACTTATCGAAAATGACATACCAGATATTCATGTAAATTATTCGATGCTTCTTTAATCCTTAATATTATTTTAATTAATTAATTAAGAATAATTATTTTAAATACTATCAATAAAATTTTTTACTTCATAAACAAAATTAAGATAATTATACAAGTTTTATTTTATATATTTTATATTTTTTAAAAATATATATAATTATTTTAACTTCACTTATGTAATAAAAAAATTTCGATAATCTTAATATTGATTAGTTAAGTTTTTTTTTTTTTTTTTTAGTGATAGTGGAAATCTCATTCATTGGTTTTGTCTTAATTTTGTTTAATCTTTTAAAAATTATTTACACACTATCGCTAAAAATTTTAAATTTTATTCATGAGATTAATATTATAACACACTTTTAAATTTATTAAAAATAATTTAAAAATATATATAATAATTTTTTAATTTTGTTTGTGAGATAAAAAATTATAGATAATTATCTTATATATCGTAAATAAAATTTTTTAATTGTACAAACGAGATTTATAAAATAAAAAACTTCACTAACGTTTTATAAGATAATTATTAAAAAATTATTATAAATGTATGGAAAACAAAATTTTATTAAAAGCTCAAAGTATAAAAACTATTAAAATTAGTAATTCATTTTACATGAAAATTTCGCCAGGAAAATTAGATTATTTTATTGTTATTTAATCAATATTAGATTGAGAGTTGTGATTATCAATAAATGAAAAAAAAAAAAGTAGACATGTCCTAATTGTAAGTATATAAGTAGTAATTAATTATATTCCTTTCCAAGCTTTAACCATAATCTTTTTTTTTATTTATTATTTATTTAAGGTAAAGATTTCTTTTAATGACTTGGAATCTAGGAAATTAATATTATGCGAATTGCGAGTTCAAGTAAATATGTAGGATTGTTGAAGGCGAAACAAGAAGCCTTGTTTCGCAAGGTTCAGGACAAGGCTGGCAGGATGCTATGATTGGAGAAACAAGGTCAGAAATCAGAATAGAGCAACATGGTTGACTGAAGGTATGCAGAAAAGTTAATTAGCCTCGTTGATTAAATGAGTTGAAAGGAGTTTAGGCGGTCAAGAACAAGCATAGACAGAGCTTAAGTCAGCGCTTGTTGCAGGCCGTGTGCTCAATGTTATATTTGGACGCAAATACTTTAGATTATGATGATAATTTGTTTCATATTTAGTTTAGATTAACCAGTTTCTTAATATATATATATATATAGATGAAAGTTTAGATTTTGAAGCTCATTTTTTTTCTTTTTCCTTTCTCAAATATTCATATTTTTAATATATGAAAATTGGAAGGAATTCAACTTAATCAACTAATCATTATAAACTATGAAAAGAGTTGAAGCCTGCAAATTTTGGAATTAGGGGTTTTTGTAGCATGCCAATTAAGCTCGATGAATTGCTTAAATTTACTGGAAAAAAAAAAAAAAAAGTGATTATATCTCAATTTCTCTATTTTTCCTTTTAGCTCGTATCTAGGAGGCTTCGTCCAAATGTGCAATAGCCAGTTCTGATGCTAATCTCTTAGACTATATATGCTATATTCTCTGATAGTATTATGCCTACAAATGATTCAATCATAAAAGAAGAATTATTTAAAACAAACAAGGTTACGTTCTCTATATCGATGAAAACTTTTTTTATTTATTGAATTTTAGTTCACAATTCACATATATAATTTTTGTTCGTATAAAATTTTATTCGAATCATATATTTATATTGTATCACCGCGTGTCTCACATCATTATTTTAAAATTTCCCTTTCAAGACATTCAAAAGTTTTGGCATCAGCACTTTATAGTTCAGAAATAATACAAACAAATAGTAGGAAGTGCCTACCAATTCTAATTCGGATTCACAGTCAGATGAATCTTCCCGAAGAACTCTCGATTCCTAAAAGCCCAATTAACAACAACACCAACAAGGAAGTCAGCAGCCAACAGCTTAACAGTTTTCAAGCCCATGTAATTGGCCCGCAAAATAATACATTTCTTATACCGTATTTGGTTTAGGTCGTCTGGTCCACTTTCAAGCCTATGCAGTTGGCCACAAAAGGATTTTTAACAGTACAGCCAAGGCTTGATGCCCATAATTAAGTCAGCTTATGGAAAATCGAATCCTTAATCAAGGCTACTTTGATTAGAAAATCTTTAATAGATTCAATACTAGTCAATCTGGTAGGGTTATATAAAGACCACTAAGGTAAGTAATGTCCACAGGACTCCCTTCACGATTTTTTGTCTTTTTCATCTTGATTCTGTAATTCGACCTATCCAAAATAGTTATCAACAACATTAATACTTCGTGCAAGATTCCACTGATTTAAACACAACTGTTGGAATATGGTTGGATTAAATGGATTCAAACCATTTAATAAAAGCCTTTAAAACTTGGAGTTTTTGTAAACAGAAAAGATGGGAAAACAGTTCAGGAATAGATTTAGAAGCTTCAAATTGCCTATGTTAAACTAGATCAGTTGGGGGTTAAAATAAAAAATGCTCAACACCGGCCGGGATAACATGATGATGGGCTAGAGTTAGTTTAAATGAACTTGTGGATAAAGCGCACCATTCAGCATGTCTTGAGAGAATGAAATTTTCATGCAGACAGATTTACATACAATGATGAACTATAATCTCTTTCGAAGTTTGTAAAGACGTTTTTGTTAGCATATGCATAGGGAATATCTTTATCTCTAAATTTAAATTAAATTAATATTTTTTTTTTTTTTATATTTCACTTTGTAAAAAAAAAAAAGTTTGAGCTTGAGGGTTATGTTACATAATACATTTGATAAAACTTGATTGGTTGGTACATGTTTTGAGCTTCAAAGACAAAACCTGTTTAATATGTCTGGTTTAGAGCATATTCTTGCCAAAACATTCCAGCTTTGATTCCTTTGCTTTGGAGCTGCAAACATGGTGCCACCCAACGTCAAGAAAAAGGATAGCACCACAGCACGCGTTCGATGTTTTTTCAATTATCCCAATAGTGGCAGCCAGCTCTTTCCTTCACACGTTTCCAATTCTAATTGCACTGTCCGCCAAATCTTCCACACCACCATGTCACCGTCCCAACATGCCACTTTCCTGAAAATCATTTTTTTTTTTTCGCACTCCAGCGTTTATCCACAAGTTAAAGGAAAAAAAAAAAAAAAAAAAAAGTGAGTCAATACGGTGTTGCCATCTCAAGTCTCAACTCGTTTAGTCTAGACTCAGTTCGCACCCGTGTCAATTCGATCAACGTGTATTACATCTGTCATTTCAAGAGATACCATTTCGACACGTGTCATCCGGAGCGTTTAAAACGACGCCGTTGCTTTATCGTAAACTACAATACAAAAATTCAGAAATTGACAAATGGGAAAGAAATAAATAGACGTTGGGTTTTCTTTTTCCATTCTTTTTCAAGGTTTGCTTGCTTTTGCTCTATCGATACTCTTTTTTGCTTTCAATTCGTCTTCCAGTCTCCTCCTTCACCTGCTCTCCGCGTCTATTCACCCCTACTTCGCACATTTCCTTCTCTGATTTTCGCAGGAACCAAACAGGAAACTAGGGTTCTTGTTCTGAAATTCAATGACTTTTTATGATGATAATAATGATGATGAGGCAGAAGAGATGGTGCCAGAGCTGAAGCTAAGAGTTGAAGGTGATGATGACGATGATGTTAATGGGAAAAAAGTAAATTTGAGACAGAGGTTATTAGAAGAATGTGAAGCAGAAGAGAGAGATCGTTTGTTAAAGGAGTCAGCTTTTTCTTTTATATGGAGAAGGTCTATTTGGTATTGGATCAAGTTGGGAGTTTTAATTACCTGTATAGGGTTATTGGCTGCTGTTTTCTTCAGATGGGTTGGCCCATTTTTCATGGATAAGGTGGTTCTTTTTCTTTTTCCTCAATTTCATGCCTTTGTCGGATTCTTTTGATGCTCAAAATTTACATTCCCTTGTTTATGTAATTATGTTTTTTCATTATTTATTTTTAGTGTCTTCTGACCTATGTAGATTGTTAGTCTTGAGTTATGTTTATTTTGTTCTTTTTTTTTGGTTTTTTTTTTCCTTCTAAAGGATAAAGATTTTTTTTTTGTGGGTTTTTGTGATTGCATCGTATTAAATGTCAATGGAAGGATGGGATTCTCTCCTTTTTTCAACTTAGGTTTCGCAACCATGTTCAATTTGCTAAATGCAGTGTCTGACTTTGAGGGCTGGTATGGGGTTAGTGGGTCTCATACATTTTTTAGGCATAATATTGTTCTGTGTTTTATGCATATTGTCTAATAAATAATCATGTTTTCTATCATTATATGTTTTGGAGGTCATTGCTGGTTTGTTCTTAAAATGAACTGAAACATTCTCACTGGTGCAGTTGATGTCAGTATTTACATAGCAGACTATTAATCAGAATTGTATATTTTCAAGGTTGGATGGCCATGCTTTTGTCTTTTAAGTTAGAAAAGTCATCAGGACACGTAATGATTATAGGTAGGGAACTCTTTTCTTAATGGCAAGTTCCCAGTCCAGCTTATGTTATTATCTTTGAATTTTATATTATATATTTCATTGCTTGCTGACAAAGAGTTGAATTATTGTATATCCATGTCTCTCCCTAACATGCCTTCTTGTTACTAGAACAGCCTTTCTATGTTAATTTTCTTCTATATTGGAATAGTTCATGCTTTGAGAATAATTAATATTTGTTTTATCACTTTATGTTTTTAGTCCAAAACTGACACTGTTGGTCGACTAATCTATACCGGAATAAGCACCGACTTTTACTTCCTTGGATATGTGTCTGCGTTGTGTAATCACTAGCCATGTATCTTCATTCTTCCAACCAATTAGTTATGAAATAAATCTAATGGACACTTAGGTTTGATTCATTTTTGAGGTACAGTACTCAAGGTTCTTGATGTCAATGATAGTTTTTTTATTATTTTCCATGATCTTCATGCAAACTTAAGATTAAAAATCATGGTTCCTTCCAGACACTAGTGGTTTGTTCATTTATTTCTTTTAGGATATTGTCGCACTTTCTAACTGGACTTGATTAACGACATGATGACTGCAGGAGCTAATGCCTATGATAAACTGGGAGATGGCAACCTTTAGTACTCCGATGCTGGCAGTTCTAGTCTTTGCTTCTGTGGCATTATTTCCCACACTATTTTTACCATCTACACCATCTATGTGGGTGGCAGGGATGACGTTTGGTTATGGCTTCGGATTTCTACTAATCATATCTGCAGCTGCTCTGGGTGTATCGCTTCCATTCTTTATTGGCTCTCTTTTCCTTCACAGAATTCAAGTGCATACCTTTTTCCTAAGATTTTGTTGTTCACCATTATCCCGATTAATGTGTGCTATTGCCTTGTTTTGGAATTATATTCAACTATTTCCATAATTATGCAGGGCTGGTTAGAAAAATATCCAAAGAAAGCTGCCATTCTGAGAGCAGCTGGTGAAGGAAATTGGTTTCATCAGTTTAAAGCTGTAACATTAATCAGGATCTCTCCATTCCCATATATCATATATAACTACTGTGCTGTGGCAACGCATGTTAAGTACGGTCCTTATATCTTGGGATCTTTGACAGGAATGGTGCCAGAAATTTTTGTTGCAATATACACGTAAGCTCTCTCTCTCCTTTTTTTTTCCTGTATTTAATATTGAGCTTGTGTTTACATATGCATGTGTTCATTTTGTTGCTATCCTTGATCATTACAACATAAGTGCTTGCGCACAGGTTTATGTCTCTTAAACGTACGCTATAATCCTAGGCCATAAGTTGATTCAGTCAGATATTTAAGCCCAAAAAATAATGCAAACAAAATGTATGAGCTGTATTTATGATTATTTACAGGTTTTTAGCTTTAGGTTGTTCTGCTTTCCATTTTTTTGTTTATGCATCCTATCATAGATGTTTCTTAATGGCAACATGCGTAGTTAATTCATTTAATTTCCATACCTTTTGAACTTATTAACATATTGATTATTGCAGTGGGATCCTCATACAGACATTGGCAGATGCTTCACATGAGCCACACACTCTATCAGCTCCACAGATTTTGTTAAATGTCGGTGGTTTCCTTCTAACAGTGGTGACAACAATTGTTTCCACGGTTTATGCAAAAAGGCAGCTAAAAATATTGCAGAAAGAAGAAGATTTAATATTGCAGTAAGCTGTAGTTTGATTTAGATAAACCATCTCTACCCGAGCTAGGTGCCTGCCTATCTCTTTTTGAGACACAATATAGGGCTGGATGAAGCTTTATTTATTGAACAACTTCATCCATTGACGGGAATGTGTGAGAACAATATGGTCTTGTAACATTGGGAAGGAGTGACACAAGGGGAACCAAGACAAAACATCATACGGGAAGGCAGTTGCTTTCTTCCATTTATTTAAAGAATATTCTTCTCTCTCTCTCTCTCACACACACTCACAGACGCACATATATACATGATATAATTGAGATTTGTAGTGAACGAAACATCCAGTCTTCTGAAAGTTAAAGTAGACCAACGCAAAACTGCTGACGTTTTGTGCATAAATCAGCCTCATTTTGTTGTTGACTTGCTGTATTCTGCAGAATCCTTGCTTTTATGGCGGAATGGTGTTCTTGATGGCGTTCAACTGTTATTCGGTCTCTATTGTTGTATTGGATTTCACATGGGCATGCTCATCCTTTGTTCCTTTTCTATTTTCTAACCTTCGGTGCCAAATAAAGAATTGTTCATATTCCCTGGCTTTGAAATCCAGTTTCAACCTCAAATGGTGGGACGGTAGTGCTTTCTCCTGTATGCGTAATCTTCAATCTTTGTCAAAGTATCAAATGTGGAACAATGATGTTCTCACATGGCTGCTTCAACCTTGAAGATCTCAATAGTATGAAGAGATATCCCTAAAGTAAAACTCTGCCTCTGTTGGACAATGTTTCGAACTGCCACTAGCTTTTTCTCTCAAACATTTAGTCCAAAAGCAAATGGACTGGAACCGAAGTATTCTCACACTTTGTTAATCATGGCAAGGACTGGAGTTTTGAGAATGGTGGTATGCTTTAGGCACCTCTCCATTTTTGAACAAACTTAGAGTCTAATCACTGGGACTCCGCTAAATACTCAAATCTTTCAATCAAGCTTTACTGTCATAAAGCAATTAACAATCAAGACTGGAAAAGATTTTGTTCACATAAGTGCCTTTTGAACAGTTGGGCAGATGTTTGGCATTCTGTCATCTTTGCTGGCATACTATGAAAAAATTAATGAAATATGCATATAGTTTTACAGATCCTAATGGAAATGGTAAATTGCCTTACCAATGTAATACAGCAAGCAATCCCGCGTGGTATACACAAGTACATTGACATATTATCTAGCTTGATACTGATGGTGGGGCTTGTTTCTCTGCTGCCAAAAACTAGAGTGAAGTTCTCTCAATTCTATCACTAACATTCACTCATGTTGAAAACTTTTTTGGGCTTTTGGAACATTAATGTCTTATGTTCTTTTTGGAAGATGATTTATCTTTTAACACAATGATTATGATGATTTTGTCACCTGTAACTTTAGAAATTTAATATTATTGTGTTGCTTATGACAAAGACATGGAAAAAAAATTATATGGAATCAATAGTTTTTTAGTCGAATCACTAAAAAAGAATCTTAACATGTTAAAACATTTGATTTTGTCTAAACAACATCAATTTTCACTCACGAGCATAATATATATATATATATATATATATATATATATATATGGATATCTCTTTTTTAAGAACCTTTCTCTAGATTATTCAATTATAATTGTGAATAGTTGTGAATGCATTGTAAACCAAAAGTAAGACAGGTTAAGTATCAAATTGTAGATTTTTAGCCCAAGGGTTGAGAAAAAGGCTGGTTTGGATGGTTCAACACTCATGAAATTTGCTAGTCTGTCATTCTGTCAGTTCATTCGAGATTCTGGGTTGGTGTTTGATTGAACTATCCACGTCCAGTTGTTGGATTGTTTACAAACTTCAGCATTTGCATTCAAAGGAGCCTTTGTGTTAAAGCATCCTCTTTAAACCAGTTTGAGCAAGGTTGAACAGCAAAGCTAGAGAAATCCCAGTTAAAAATATCAAAAACATTTTCAACTTTTTAACTTGTTTCTAAGTTATTGTCACATTCAAGAAAAATAGATGCCAAATTACCAATTCTCATTCACATTTGCACTAGAAACAGAATTATAAATCTGAACATTATTGAGAGATTTGGTGTATACATATGTCATTACAAATAGAACTGAAATTGAAATATTAAAGTTTTGAGTTGAATAAAGAGCTGTTATTACTTTTATTTAAGAGAGATTAAATTTAATTTTCGAACGTCATGGTATTTAACCATAAACCGAAGAGATTTTGGCTGATTCTTAGAAGTTTTTGAAAGAAAAATGATTTTATAAAAAGAAGAAAGACGGAAGGGAGAGGGCAGAGGGGGAGGAATTGACATCTCTACCTACACAACTACCATGGCAATGGATGAAGATTGAAGAAGAAATGGAAGGATGGTGCTTAGAGTTGCTGGCCTGGCATTCCATTAAGGCATAGTAAAGTGTTACCAGGCAATGTTTATGCACTTATGCTTAAAGTGCTTAGTGATGTTGATTTGGTCACATGGGCATGAAAAAGATATATCAAAAGACTGTGATACGCCATTGGAGACCTTCCCAAAATGAAAATGCCAAGTTTTTCTTTTTTTTGGTCCTTTTTCTGCAAATTCTGCTGGACCCTTCAGTTTGAGAACGTTGATAAGGTCAATGCTTGTAAGTTCTTCAGATACGTTAATCTCATCAGCTCTAAACATATTGGGTTTAATAATAGAATATATATTTAATTTTTTATACAAAATAGATATAATTTTTTAATTTTTAATTTTATTATAAAAATTCATATATTTTTATTTTACTATACAATAAATCTTTAACCTTTTAAAAAATATAATTAAATAAAATAAATAAAAAATTATGATTTTATAAGATTTCAACTTCTTATTTCACTTTAAATTTTATAAATAATTTGGATTTACTTATATTATTTCAAAATGTTAAAAGATTATATAATAAAATTAAAAGTAAAAAATTTATTTTTATTTTGTAAAAAAAAAAATTAAGGTTATATATAACTTTTAAACCAATATATTGAAATCAACTGTTAGTTTTTGGCTTCTCTTTTTGCATTTCTTAACCTTTGATGGATTCTTCTCAGTTTCTAACCAAAACCTTGTACTCAGTCAAATGAAACAAGACAGCAGTTCCTCAAGTTAATCAAAGTATAAATAAACTCCATTAACGTTAAACTGTCTTAAAGGAAAAAAAATTGCAGAAACCAGAGAGACACATGCAAGGGAAGGTTAAAGAAATAAATAAATGGAGACAGGATGAGATTCTCATTGTCCAGCTGGAAATACAGCACAAACAGTTTTTTTTTTTTTTTCTTGAAAAATTTGTGCTTATAAATTGAAAACTAAAAGGAAAATGGAAATAAATTTTGATGTCTCATCTAACTAAATTTAATAATAATAATTAAAAAAAAAGTCACAATCAAAACGGATATAATCATACAAAGAAACTTCAATGCAATCAAAAGGTAAGAAAGGCACAACTCAGTCAACAAAAAACCAAAAAGCCAGAGCCAAAGCCAAAAAAACCCACTACCATTTCTGATTTCTCCTTCTTTCACACTCCCTTCTCTCTTGGGTTTTACATTTTTCCCCCCTGTTTCTATGAACATATTTTATTCTTCTTTTACCCCTCTGCCAAAAATTTTGTGGTGATGGAAAGTATTGGTAGAATGGGTTGGTGAGAGAGTAAATGCTTGTAGTTCACAGACAAAGCCAAGGCCCTACCCTTATACGGTGGTGAGTGAACCAAGAAGACAATGGGGTTTCAAGTTTTCTTTTCATTTCTTTATATCTGAGTTAAGTCTCAAACAAAGAAACATCAGAGGATTGTGTTGTATTGAAAAGAGCTGAGCTTTGAGATAGAAAGAAATGTACATGCACGTGGTTCAGCTTCTGTTTGTGGGAATCGTATCGTAAATATATACATATATAGCTATTAAATTGGCTTACCTGTATTCCTTTCCAGCCAAGATAACTTCTTCATATTTGTTCTCACTTGTCAGTTGTCACCATTTTCATTGCATTTTTTTTCTCCCATGCTTTGTTGCTTGCCCTTTTTAACTCTTCTCCTTTTGTCTATACCTGGAAGAACTAAAAAAATTGAGATATTTTGCTCAAACCCAGAAAGAAAAAGGTGAGATCTGTGGTTCTGACCTCTGAGTCTTTGATTCATTGAGGAAAGTCTGGGTTAAACTGGGTAGCTCTGCTGTTTTGGGTGAGCAAATGAATGTTAAAGTTCGGAGCTTGTTGAGTTTTTGTGAGAAAGGAAGTGAAATATGTTTGTGTTTGTCCATGATCGTGATGTTTTGTCTTTGGTACTCAAGATTTTTACAAGTGCAAACAACAAGCTTTGCAATTGAAAAAGCAGGATAGGCGGATCTTCTTTGAATCGGATTCTATAATGTCAAACGGGTAGACTCGATTTTCAGTGTTCCCGCTGTGTTTTTCGAGCATGAGAAGGATCCATCAATTTATTGTTTCCCATGCTTTCCTCTTCCTGATTCTTGCTTCTTCTGGAATCAGAATCTTCACCATTTCTTCAGCAGCAACTGAAAAGGAAATCTTGCTCCAATTTAAAGGAAATATCACTGATGATCCTTACAACTCCTTGATTTCCTGGGTCCCAAGTGGTAACCCTTGTGTAGATTTCAGTGGTGTATTCTGTAATCCAGAGGGATTTGTGGACAAGATTGTTTTGTGGAACACTAGCCTTAGTGGACAACTGTCAACTGCCTTGTCAGGTTTAAGCTCTATCAGAGTCTTGACATTGTTTGGAAACAGATTTTCAGGTAATATCCCCCAAGAATATTCATTTTTACAAACATTATGGAAGATCAATGTGAGTTCAAATGTATTATCTGGTTCCATACCAGATTTTATTGGTGATTTACCTAATATTAGATTTCTTGATTTTTCAAAAAATGGTTATGTTGGAGAGATTCCATTTGCTTTGTTTAAGAATTGTTACAAAACAAAGTACGTTTCTTTTAAGCAAAACAGACTCTCGGGTACGATTCCGGGGTCCATCGTGAATTGTAGTAAGCTGGAAGGGTTTGATTTCTCATTCAATAATCTTTCTGGTGAATTACCTTCTCGAATTTGTGATATCTCAGTATTGAAGTATGTATCTGTTGGTAGCAATGCATTAAGTGGCAGTGTGGTCCAACAGATGTCAAAATGCCAAAGCTTGCTACGTTTGGATCTTAGCAGAAATTCTTTCATAGGGTTGCCACCACTAGGGGTTATTGAATTTAAGAATATTACTTATTTCAATGTTTCACATAACGGGTTCTTTGGTGAGATTCCTGAGATTGGAACCTGTAGTGAGACAATTGCAATTATAGATGCTTCATGGAATAGTTTGGATGGGGAGATCCCAACTAGCATTTCAAACTGTAAAAGCCTCAAAGTTCTGGACTTGGGGTTCAACAGGCTCAATGGGACCATACCAGTTAATATTGGGGATTTGGGAAGGCTTCTGGCAATTAGCTTGGCTAATAATTCACTGAGCGGGACAATACCAGCTGGATTTGGTAGCATTGAGTTGCTTCAAGTCTTGGACTTGCATAATCTTGACCTTGCTGGTGGAATTCCTGATGATATAAGCAATTGCAGGTTTCTTCGTGAACTGTGAGTATAAGTGTGATCTCTCTATGTTTTAGATTTTCATCAGCATTGCTTTGAATTAATTCTAAGAAACTTCTATTGTGTTGCTCTGCAGAGATGTTTCTGGAAATACTCTAGAGGGACATATTCCTGATACCCTTTACAACATGTCAAATCTGGAAATTCTTGACTTGCATCACAACCAGCTGAATGGAAGTATCCCATCTAGTCTTGGGAACTTGTCAAAACTCCAATTTCTTGATCTCTCACAAAATTCACTTTCAGGGTCAATCCCCCCTTCGTTTGGGAATTTGAATATGTTAACACATTTTAATCTTTCCTACAATGATCTCTCGGGTATCATTCCCACCGTTCAAACCATCCAGTCCTTTGGTGCATCAGCATTTTTTAACAATCCTGGGCTATGTGGTTCCCCTTTGGCATCCTGTTCAAGAAGTAGCACACCTTCCACACCTGGTAAAACCAAGGTCCTTAGTGTTTCAGTAATTGTTGCCATTGTTGCTGCTGCTGTGATCCTTACAGGGGTTTGTGTGGTAACCATCATGAACATCAGGGCACGCAAGAGTAAAAAGGAAGAAGTGACAGTGGTTGTTGAGAGCACCCCACCAGGTTCTTCAGATTCAAATGTTATAATTGGAAAGTTGGTTCTCTTTAGCAAAAGTTTGCCGTCTAAATATGAAGATTGGGAAGCTGGCACCAAAGCTTTGCTTGACAAGGAGTGCCTAATAGGTGGAGGGTCGATCGGAACAGTCTACAGAACTAGCTTTGAAGGTGGGATCTCAATTGCAGTAAAGAAGCTTGAGACTCTAGGAAGAATTAGAAACCAAGATGAATTTGAACAAGAAATTGCACGCCTAGGTAACCTCCAACATCCCAATTTGGTTGCTTTTCAAGGTTATTATTGGTCCTCTACAATGCAGTTGATTTTATCTGAATTCATTCCAAACGGGAATCTATATGATAATCTTCATGGACTAAATTATCCAGGTACTAGTACAGGTGTTGGTAATACTGAACTAAATTGGTCTAGAAGGTTTCATATTGCCCTTGGAACTGCAAGGGCACTTTCTTACCTTCACCATGATTGTAGACCTCCAATTCTCCATCTCAACATCAAATCAACTAATGTACTCTTAGATGAGAGCTACGAGGCCAAATTATCCGATTATGGATTGGGAAAATTGCTTCCGATTTTGGATAACTACGGTTTAACTAAATTCCATAATGCAGTTGGATATGTAGCTCCAGAGTTGGCTCAAAGTTTGAGATTTAGTGAGAAATGTGATGTGTATAGCTTTGGAGTAATTCTCTTAGAACTGGTAACTGGGAGGAAACCAGTAGAGAGTCCAAAACTAAATGAAGTAGTGATTTTGTGTGAATATGTTAGAGGATTGTTGGAGAGGGGTTCTGCGTCAGCGTGCTTTGATAGAAGATTGCGTGGTTTTGCAGAAAATGAATTAATACAGGTTATGAAGTTGGGGTTGATTTGTACATCAGAGGTTCCTTCAAGAAGACCTAGCATGGCTGAAGTTGTTCAAGTTCTGGAGTCCATCAGATCTGGAATAGAACCATAGTGATCAAAAGTAGCAACGAGATTTAATGTATATTTTTGGAGGAAAGTTCAAAGAAATGGTAGTCTAGCTTGAAGGGATGTTATTATTTGTTCCAAGCAGACAGAGTTGCTGATTAGGGTAAAAAAAAATAGACAAAAAAGAAAATATCATTCTTTTGTATTCGTTTTGCGATTACCATCATTGATTTGTTCCTCTATTTGTAATTTTGCGCAATAAAAAGTATTCATTTAAGTGTATCCATCTGTTCAGTTCTTTGGACCAGGTGACTAAGTTCCAGAAATTCAAACCTGTAGGAAGCCTTCCAATTCAAGTTTACAGCAATGGCAGCAGCACATCATGCACACAGTTTCCTTTATGTTGTCTAATATAAAGGTAAAGCCTCTTAAAAGCATAGTTCATCCAACAGTATTGGAAAGATCACATCGTTTCAATACAAATAATACAGGGCTCTTTAATGGTGCTTTTCTTTACCGTGTTTCCCATGCTTTTCCAATCTTGGCATGGTTGCAACGGTCTCAATTGTTGAAAGACAATGTTGCTGGAGATAGTAGCTTTTTCATCTTTTGAAATGGACCTCCAAATTTTCCATTTTACAGTATCTTTTTGCGCCATCTCTGGACTCTACTGTTCTTGTCTTGGTCCTTAATTTGTGACAACAATGGCATACATTTCACCTTCTGTATTTCAGAGTTTACATGAAAACCTTACAATTACTGTCCTTTCTCTTTATAAACCCTAGAGAAAAGCAATACACTACTGCAACAAATCCAACAAACCCATTTTTTTTTTTTGGAGTTTTCAGAAGATCTAAGTTTTTTGTACATATAAGCTATCAAAAAATCTGTGGATTGTGTAAAATCATAGAACAAAATAACAGCATTCAACTATTCACTTTACAGGTTTCAGAAACTTTCGAAATCCGTTCCATGATTACAGGGATATCTTTTTCTGTCAATGCGGTAAAACAGAAGCCGAACCATCCAGGTTCAATACAATGACAACAAGAACCTGGAGTTACGTTGACCTTGGCTATATTCAACAACTTATCCCAAAGCTCAAGCTCTCCCTTCTCACTGTACGAGCTGATTAACCCGCTCATATCAGCCCAACAGTAGAAGCCCCCGCTACTCTTTATGCAATCTATGCCCAATTTTTTCAACCCTGCCACAAACTGAACATACATTCTTTGGAGCCTCTCGCTGTTAATGGTAATGAATGTTTGAACAAATTTTGCGTCGGATAGCATAGAGATGAGCAACCGCTGGGTTGGAGCTGAAATGGATGAGAACCTTGTCAACTTTTTAGCAGCAGCCAAAACCTCCTCATTAAAAGAGTAGATAACACCAATCCTAAAACCTGGAAGAGAAAGATCTTTTGACAAATCGTACACTAAATGGACTCTTTTCCGGTCAACATCTTCCAGGTCAACGATCTCCGCCATGCTCACAAATTTCTCATTTCCACGAGTACAACCAGCCAATATTTCATTAGAGACAATATGGATGTTCTTCTCTCTGGCAAAGTCTAGAAGGCTGTAAAGTGTTTCCCGACCTAGAAGATTGCCAACAGGATTTGATGGGTTTGATATTATTATTCCACGCACTTTCAGCCCACGTTTCTTTGCCTGATTGAATGCTCGATCAAGAGCAGCTATACTTAAATTGAAGTTGTCAGCATTTCGGCAAGGAACATGTATTATTTCTACCCCAGTTCGCCATTTTACATCCCTGTCAAAACTGCATATTTGTTCAAAACCTCAGTTTCCTCTTCAGATAGCTGGTTACCAGAATGAAAACTGTCAAAATGGTGGAGGAAAAAATTACCCAGGGTAATATGGTGTTGGAACAAGAAATGCATTTCCAGCATCTGCTAAGCAGAAGCTAAGAATCTCAATTGCAGAGGTCACACCAGCAGTCAGCAATACCTGTGAAGGGTAGAAAGTAACAGCTTTCTCCATGACTTGAGACATGAATCCTGCCACAGCCTGAAAGTAATAACAAGTCAAGACACAAGTTTCAAGTAGAGACTGTTTGTTGACAAAAACAAAACATTTCCAGAGGGAAAACATCAGATGAGGAGCTTGCCAAGGTACCCTTGTGCCTAATGACCAAGATGTCTATATCAGATATCTTAACTCTTGAATTTATACATGTTAAATTTAAAATTTTACAAATAATTTATGTTAATAAAGGTTTATTTCCAACATATTATATAACTGAAAATTTTAAATACACCTGCAAAACTTGTGAATAAATTAAGAAGACTTATCATTAATTGTTAATATCTTTCTCCTTTCTCTTTTTGTCTTCCTTCTCTTACTCCAAACGAAGTGGTCACATTATGATCATGGGCATAAATGTATTCAAGCAGATTTATTTTTTTTTTTTTATCAATCCTACACTGCAAGTAATCAAAATGCATGATACATAAATGGTGAGAAAAGAAAAACACTTGTTTTAAGAGGTGAACTAAACTGGAAATTACAAGATCTCAGTGCATGTACATGCTTTAACGAATGGTTCCTTATCTACCAATAGTATTTATCACTACTAAGAAAGAGCTAAGGAAGTTAAAAAAGAAAAAAAAGAACCCACTGCATAAGGCACCCACATTGTGACCTCACTCTCATTTGATTCTTCATAATGAAGCAATATACTCTATTGAGATCTTTCCTAGGACTCAGCTGAAGTATTAGGTGCCACCATTATTAACAGAAACCATGAACCATTAACCATAGCCATAACCAAGCAGCTCCTAGAGCACAGAGTAACCTTATTATTGCTCAATCAATCTGAATCTCCAGACAGATAAATCTTAACGTCAGCTACAAGTGAATACTATTACTTTTTCTCACTAGCATCATATGAAGCATCCGAAGTTTGGACACAATTTCAAACAATAAAAACAAATATAAAAGGAAAATTGACTCAATAAAGTGATAGTGATAGTACTAAAATGAATAGAAAACAATAGATAAGTTGAAATTTTTTTTTTACATTTCTTGGTTTCTTACCACTTTAAACTCCATTAGTCCATCAAAAGGCTGGTAAGTTGCAATCCCGCTAATGCTCAGATCTTTTCCATTTCCCAATATCGCTTCTTTCGAATTCTCCGCTAGCCAATCCTTAACCAAGTCCAACGACAACTAAAAAAAAAAAAAAAATCAATCACAAAGGGAACCATAAAGCATATTAACAATTAAAAAAAAAAAGTGTAAAAAGAACCCACCTTGTTTTCGGCTAAACCCAGCTGGACGATCCCATTTGGATTAGCCAATTCATCATACGGATCCTCCTTGACCCGTCTCAACCCCACATAATATGGAGAATCCGCACCCTTCACAATCCCACTAACCCGACTCGAAATCGATACGGGTCCACTCGGACTTCTAGGCGACATCAAAGCTCGAGACAAAGTACGTGTCAACCCAGGAAGCTCCGCCAACTGCCCGGACGACGATGACCGGGTCGTTTGGTTTTCATCCGGAGAACCTGATTCGCTCTGGTCATCCGGGTCATTACGGCGTCGCTTCAAATAGAATTGCAGAAAGTAAAAGAGCGCGCAAGGGATTATGGAGCCTAAAACTAGGCCTCCTCTTCCTTGAACAACGCCTTGTAGAGGAACTATCACTCTCATGGCGGCTCCTCCTCCCCCTCTGGTTTTTTCCTTTTCGGATTCGGGACTCCGAGTACGGGAATATCGGGTTTGTGTCATCGTGGTGAAGTCATGGCCACACAACTCAAAAATGAATGAAAAATGGAAATTGAAAATATGGGTTTTTCTGGGTTTTTAAATTGATGTTTAATGAGTGAATAAAAATAGTAGCTTTGCAGTCTCTCTCTTGTGCTCTCTTTATTTTTTCCCTGGTGTTTTCTGGGATTTGGTTTCGCCGTTATTTATTTTTGGGGGTGGAATTATAGGATACAGATTCTTTCTCAGCCGTTCCTTGCATAAAGGGGGGATTTTTAAGATTTTGGGATTTGGCTGTTGAGATCTTTAGGAGGGAAAATCCGTGAGTTTACTGAAATGTCCTTGCTGTTTGTTTTGCTCGTTCTTTCTTATTTGAAATAATTGAATTTCAATGCGCTGTTAAAGATAATTTTATCAAGTGAATAAGTATAAATAAATTTTTTTAATATCTGGATAAAATTTAAATTTTAAAATATTTATTATAAAAAAAAATTTATCTAAATATTATTTTTTATTCAAACAAAATTAATTTAAAACTTATAAATCAAATAAAAATACATATAGTTACCAAAAAATAAAAGTTACAATACTGTTTAGAGTTTGGATTCGATTTAACCTCGTGTATTACTAATTAGATTTTTATTCAAACCCTCACTTTATTTTTGATTGAAAATAAACTTGTTAATGATAGTACTCGTTGACTAAACTGAGCAGACAACGTCAAATCATTTGGTTTCTACTCTGCACTGTGTTGAGATGAGAGATCCACTGGAAATCTGCTGCAGTAACTACTTCCTCAAGGTTTATGCTCTCGCACATGTTATGAGCAATTTAAAACCCCTTTTAAACTGGTTTTGGATCTAGCATTGCTTGCAAAGAGATTAAAGTTAGTGTTTGATCCAAATCTTGAGCCATGATGGTCATATGCTGAAGCAGACGAAAAGATCTCCTTGATACCATCAGAGCCATGTACTAACCTTACTCCAATATAGTAATTTCAGTCATGATTAAAGCAATAATATCTTACGGCAAAGAAAGCATTGTTCTAATCTAACCTCAGTTAGAAACCCTTTGGAATATCTATAAAAACAAGAGTACAAGAGATAGAATCTGCCAACAGTTGGTCCTAAAGTCTCCCTTTGCACTTGAAGACAACAGCCCAGTTTTGTCCCTTCTTTCGTCCACCACAACCATTAACTACGCAAAGCAATTTCACCAAGGCAAGTCACCAGATATCCCGAAGAAAAAAATGCACGACACACAAACTTTCAAGCATTATTGTGTATACACTTATATAGCAACCATTGTCACTCTTCCAAGGTCCAAGTTTTCCTATAAAATTTGTGTAGTCACTTTTCCTAGCCTTTTTGCTAGGTCGACCATTATCTCCTTGAATACGCTAATGTTTATTTGAGCCACACACTTAATTTACATAATCTTGATTTTTGAGGCCAATAGACTTATAGTTAAGTTGTCCATGCATGTGACGTGTGCATACTCAATTGATTAGGATTTTTTTTTCCTTAAAAAGCAAGGGAAAATTTTGAGAAAGTTGCAAACGAAAACAATATTGTTTAATGATAACGTATAGATTCATTCAACTATTATAGATTTCGGAAACCTGAAATGATGGAGTTGTTAAAAAAGGGAATTACTACTAATTTAGCTTTGACTTTTCCCTCGTTCAAGAATCAAGCTATAGTTGTCTTCGGTACTAGATTTGGGCTGCAAGATTCAAGAAACCTAAAGGATATTCACAATGTTTCCATTGTCTGTTTAAGGATTGACGTGATTTTATTTAAGATTTTGTCTTTTGAAAAAAATAGATTTCGATAAAGACAAATTGGGTTTTGTTATTATTGATTTTTATCTTCTTTTTTTTTTTAAATCAGGATAGATGGTATTACTGTTGATGCAAGGATTGTTAGATTGCTTTGGTTATAAGATGTTATTTATTTTAGGGTTTGTGGTAATGTTTTCATGTCAATGAGAGAACAATGATCCTTACTTATAAAATCAGAGTCTAACTTTTGACTATACTAATCTCTTAATCAAAATTGTGAGTCATACTTTCTTTGAAGACTCTTATCCATTCCTATAAATTCATGTTGATGCAAAAATAGTAAAATTGCACTTGTTATAACGTATTATCTATTTGGAGATTTAATGGCTTTGCACTCAATTCATCTGAGATTTTGAGACTGTGTTTAAGTTAGTTGAATAATAAAGCAATATATTAATGATTTTAATAGGACAAACAAATCCATAACCCAAAAGAACAAAAAAAAAAAAAAAGTCAGAAAAGGCCAAAAGAAGGAAAACTTTATCATGAAAGTACCAAAGATCAATGAAATCTTGCGGGTGTGTTCTGCCGTGTTGCCCACTCATGAAGCAATCTCTATCCAACATTGGCCGCTCAATTCCCCAGCAGATCATTGTGAAGCAGAAGGGAACAAGTTGGGTATCAACTTCTGATTTTAATGCAAAAGCCTAGCAAATTAGTGAGTTCACTAATTATCAACCTAACTGGAAAGTGTGATAGGTCACTTTTCAAACCTAACTCAAAACAATCATAGTTTTGATTGTTGGAAAGGCAAATAATGTTTGCTCACCTACGACCAATTTATATTCCTGGACTGGTCCTCTTTTAGTGAATACTATTTTATTAAGATTGTCGTTAAAGATTTTAATATTGTTCTTTTTGTATATTTAGAAATATTGTTTGATGTTAATATTTTTTTCCAATGATTAAAAAAAATAATTTTGTAACATATTATAAGATTTTAATTCAAATTTAAATAAATTCATATTTTTTATTACAAAAAACTTGTTGCAAATACGATAAAAATACTGAATAAAACTTGTTCTGAAAGTGAGACTAGCTTTGTAGTAAAAAATAAATAAAAAATAAAAAAATCATTATTGAACCTGGAAAGAGCCCAACATGTGAAGTTTAACATGGGCAATTGGATGCGGATGTGTGAGGCTTGGACTGGAGATGGAGAGTTGATTGCAAGAGCCATAACGTGTGGTTAGGAGGTCTGAATCTTGACAATCTGGGATGGTGTACGTGATTTTCAGAGAGTGATGGACTTGGAATTGGTATTCCATGTTGTGCATCAGTCCAGCACGTAGTTAAGTTTCTGTCTGCATTGTTTTTGTCAGTCTCGAACGTGACCATAAGAGTTGATACCATCACTATGTAATCACTCTGTATGGAGCGAGTCTGCAGCTGAGTTTTTTTTTTTTTTTAAACCAAAAAAAAAAGTGGAGATTTAAGAATAAGTGAAACAACGTAGATATTAAGATTTAAACTCCTAAAAATAATTATATAAATTATTTGAATTAAATTTCATTTTTAAATCTCCTTTTATAAAAAATATATATATCATTTGAGGTGGACATTTTTTAACCCCAATGAAAGAAGGTTTCTAAATAAAAGGAAAAAAACACTTCAAACAACTTATTTTAGGAATATTTTTAAATACTAAAATATCATTATATTAAATTACACACTATCCTTGATATTATTTTTAAATTTTTAATTATTGTATTTTCAAAAATGAATTCTTAAGAGCACAATAAAGTGTTTAGAACTCCTCCTAATGAAATTTGTCGTAGCCAAAAGGCCCAAGTACAAGCATCCAAGATGTACGGCCAAGCCCACTCAAAACCAACTGCCAAGGCCCGAGACCAGTTCCAGGACAGCAAGTGGACTATTTGTGATATGATGGCTGTCAATGACAGAGCCGCCTGACAAAATACCGCCTAAGCCATTCGACCTCTGACAAGCATTGAGCCATGAGGGAAAAGACATTTTCAGTGGAGCAAGCAAGCTCCCGAACATCCATAAAGAAAACGTCCGCAATCAACCCAGGCCCACATTCATAGGGGCATCAACAAAATTCATGTGCATTTTGATTTTTGAATGCATAGGTAGATAAATGAAGTCGTACATCAAAATAAATAGTGGAAAGTATATTTATTTCTCTGAAACTTTTTTTGGTTTATAGAGGTATAAGAGAGAAATTAAAAAATCAAATTTTAAATTTAATATTTTTTTTTTTAAAAAAAAAGGTAACAATGAGTAGATTAAGTCTTATTTATTTTTATTTCTTAAAATCTAATAAAAATACACTTTAACCCTTTAATTTGAAAAACACCCTTTTATCCAATGAGATTTGGTAAATATACACAAGTTATTAGTCACTTTTATATTTTAATTCGTTCTTTTACTCAACTTTTTTAATATAAATTCATGAGAATTCAATTAGTTTTAAATTTATCTTTAATTGTTAGCAAATTAAATTCTAATTAAGTTTTGTTCTCATTTAAGTACATTTAACTTTAAGATGAATTCATTAAATTTTTATTTCAAATAAATTAATTGCTATTATACAAAAATTTGTAATAAGGAAATTGATTGAAATAAAAAAAAATGGAGGTAAATTGAGGAGAAGAAAAAAAATAGTCATCATCTATTTGAAAATAAAATTACCTAGGGTAGTTTGAAAAGCATATTTTATCCCTCTAGAGAAGGAACTTAGGATTTCATTGAACAAACTAATATTGGTCCAACTTTAAATATTAAAAATACCCTCATTTTGTTTTTTTTTCTTTGTTCCAACTTTTTTTTTTGTTTTAACCGATCTCTTTATCTTATTTTTTAAATAATTTTAATTAATTTATTTAAAATAAGAGTTAATTTAATACATCCATCACAAATTTAATATATAATTGAATTAAAGATAAATTTAAAATATTTAAACTATAATTTAAATTTAAATTTAATTTGATATTAATTAAAGTTATTTTTAAAACTAATTAAATTATCATTATTTTGTAGTTAAAAAAGTATTAGACAAAAGAAAGAATATAATAAATAAATAGTGAAAATAATTAATAATTAAGAATTCCTCTTACAACTTGACATTTTTGTTCATGTAGTATATTAAATATAGTTTATCCACAAGACTTTAGTATTGTTAATAAGAGGGGAACGTTTTTTCAAATCCTAATTCAATTTTTCTAGAGAGCATTCTAACGGAAAAATCTAAAATGTATAAAATATTTTTAAAAAACCTTTGATATAAAATCTTTAATATTTTTTAAAAAACCTTTGATATTTGATAATTACTTTAAATTTTAATTAAGTTTAGAATTAAATCGAATGGGACTCAATTCAAAAGTTATTTGAACACGAAACTTTGATTTAAAGGGTGTTAGACTCTTCCTATTTGGATGAATAGAGTTTAACACGTTTTCAGGTTTACGAAACGTTGAGGCCCATGAGTGTGGCAGCCAGGTGACAATGAGTATTCTCATGAAGCAACGTCTCTCATTTTTCAACTCATTGCTAACATGATCCGTGTAATGCAAAAAGTGGGGCCATTTTGGTCACTTAGCGAAGCTCAATAAAGGCAATTCTGACCAAAGCAGACAGCAATGTACATGATTCCTTGCTAATGGTTTAACGCTTGACCCTAAATAACCATTGATTACGAATGATTATGGTCTCAAATAAAAATATGGGACCAAAAAACCGAAAAGACAACCATACCATATACTCTTTTTCTTTTTTTTTTTAATAATGGAAGAATGAGATTAAAATTATTTAAATTTAAATTTTATAATATATGATAATTTTTTTCGATTGATCACGAAAATATCGGAGCGAATCTTTTGAATTGAAGTGAGATGTGAAATAGTAAGTAATATGTTCCTAAATTGGACAAAAAGTCAAATGATAATGCAGGAAAATATCAATTTCCCACCTGGTTCAAACTATGGTTGGGGAAACACAGACAGGAATCCCATGTAAATCTTGTGACTACAGTAAATAAGATAAATTATATTTTTAGTGGACATGAAAAACATATATCTAATAAAATTTTTAGACACGATTTCTAAAAAAAAAAAATAATGTAAACTAAAATTTGATAAAAATAAAAAAAATTAAGTTAATATTTTGATATATCAATACAGATATAATATCATAAATTTTATAATTTATACAATTAAATACGAAATAAATATGAAAATGATCAAATGATTAAAAAACGACATTTATTAGGTAACGGGATATATCAATATCACATGTCTTTTGATAAAAAATTAACGCAAATAGAAAAAAGAAAAAGCTTCTGAAATATTCAACTACCAAGAAATTAAAATGATGAAAAGGCAAAGAGGTCTTAAATTTGTTGAAAAGGGCAAGAAGCTGTCCACGTGAAAATCAAAGTCCTTTTCATTAAACAGTCTAATTGTATTTTGTTCCTTAGCTTGGTGTCACAAACTTTTGCTAGGGGACAAAGGGAAACCCACTCAATTTATTGCATTATTAATATTGTGAAATCCATATGCTATTTTTTGCAAGACATTTCACTGTTTGGCTGCCACCCCTTCTTCTCTGTTTTCCTTTAAAATATTTTCAAAATCTGATGCAATATGAAACTCCAGAGTATCCAATGTTTCCTATTAATTTTTTTTTTCAAGTTCAAAAGTTTAAACGTAACTTTTATTTTAAATAAAGTCTTCAAATAAATCAAATCCATAAACAATAATTAATACATAATCTCATAAATTTAGCACTTTTCTTTTTTTTTTTTTAAAAAAAATGAGTATTCATAATGTTAAAGTTGAAATATCATATATTTTATATTTATTAAATATTAATTTTTTATGATCTTATATTTAATTTGATCTTTTTATTTATTGCTAACTAATTTTAGATGTGATGTTTAATATAAAAGTTATTATCTATTGCACTATTTTTAAATTTTGTAAGTGAAATTCAGATGATAACACTGATAAAATAAAAAAAATAAAGTACAATGTGTGTCATCATTTGAATCTCATTTATAAAATCTATAAAATTCACTAATAAAGTATTAAATAATAATTATTAACAATTTATAATAACAAACATGTTTTGTAATTTATTATTATCACAATATTAAATTCAAGTTTTATACTTTAACTTTTTATATTCATTCTAATTTTATGACCTTTATATAATTTGATTTTTTTTTATAGGTTAAAGGATTAAAAAAGCCATAAAAAAATTTAGCAATTGAATCCTTATATTTTTTCTACAATCAATTAAGACCTTACATTTTAATTTTTATTCAATTGAATTTTTTTATTTCAATTTTTACTCAATTAAACTTTTATATTTTTATTTATCACTTAATTAAACACTTATATTTCAACTTTTAATAATGATTTTTTTAAGATAAATATTCAATTAAGTGAAAATTAAAATATATAGATTCAATTAACTGCGAAAAACATAATGAACCAATTGTTAAATTTTTTTATAAAAAAGTACCTTAAAACTCATGCTCTTAAAAAAATTTTAAATAAAATCTTATTATTATCATAGTAAATATTTTTTCTATAATTACAATATTATCATATATTTTACTGTTTAAATTTACAGTAATAATCATATTATATCTCGACTTTATAACGTGATGATTATACATGCACATACGATAAGATCGGATAAAACTCATATCTATGCCATTTCTGATTTTGTTTTAGACCAACCAGCATTTGAACTCATAACTGACTCAACTTTAAGAGTGTAGACAGACTTTTTTGGTGCAAGGTCAAGTCTAAAACAGATGAAAACTCAGCAGTCAGCTGCATTCCACTCAGCCAATTTACAATCTAATCCAAAAGATTTTCCATTGAAATCGAGGCCTCCAAAAAAACGAAAATCATCAAATACCGTTATTACCCCTTCTCAACTTTTCATTTTTGAATTACCATCCGAGGGCCCCCCCTTCCTACCTGACAAACAAATAAAACCGTTAGGGGCAATCTCGCAATTATAATCAATTCTCAATGGCAAAGGAAACCCGCGCCGAAATTTCAGACTCCCGTCGACATGATCTCGCCACCCGAAACCCTGTGCTCGAGCCCCGATAGCACTGCTCCTCACTTCAAAGACAGATTATATTCTCAAAAAGGAAAATCTAATTGACTCTTTTACCCTATCCGTACACTCCTGACACAAAACACCACATCTAAATTTCAATAAAAGATCAGGGATATTATAGTCAACAAAAATTTATAAACAGCCTTAGGTTCATTTATTTATTTTATATTAATTTTCTGAAGTGCATAAATTCAAATTTCGGATCGTTACAGAACCTCGGCGCTATAAAACAAAAACAAAAACAGAAACAAAAGAACCCCAGGCACAGAGTGCGGCTTCGGTAGCTTGTACCTTACGGTATGGTTGTTGTCCTTTGTTCTTCTTTTTTATTTTTTTCTCTATATTGCAATAAGATTTATTTTGCTTTGAATGCTACAGTGAAGCTGGCGTAGTCTTCGCCGTTGTCGACTCAAGCTCGCCGTTTCCAAGAATTTCTAGGGTTTCTATGCGAACATCAGTTTTCTAATTATCTGTGCAAATGGCGGCGAAGTTTCGGTCTGGTTGGTTCAGGTGAAGTTCGAGCGGCATTGTGAAGAGAGAAAGAGAGGAGTGAGTTTTGGAGAGAGAGATAGAGGGAGAAAGAGCGATATGGAAGAGGAGATGGAGATGGAGATAGAGCCAGTGTTCGAGGTGAGAGAGATTGATCTCGATTATGAGTTTGATGCGGCTCGGTTCTTTGACTTCACGCGCGAGGAGTCGCCCGTGGAGGCCAGAGAAGCTGAACTTTGGTTCGAGTCGGCGCCGAGCTATCCTTCCTCTCGTAAGTTACTCTTTTTTGTGAACAATGTTTGCCCGAAGCGAGATTTATTTTACCATTGTTTTGGGTTTTTTTTTTTGGTTTATCATCTTTTCTTCTTGTTTGATAAAGAACAATAAGCTTTAGTGATGATTTTATTTTCTTTCTTTCTTTTTTCTCAAAATTTTTCAGAAAAATTATTATCAAGAAAGGTCCTTTTCTTTTCTGTGTTTAATTTTTCTTTCCTTGAATAGTTCTTGATAAGCATCTTTCTATCTTTTGAACTTTTTTATTTTGGGTTGTAGCTTTTGTGACAAAGTCAGTTTTAAGGGAGGACAGTCTCCTGGATAATGTGACTACGCCTCCAAAATGTGAAGAAGTGGTAGATACTACTACGTTACATGAAGATGATTCTGAAAATGTGATGGCGTTGGAATTTTCAGCTATGGCTGCCACTAACAGAGGTACAATTAACCACGTCCAGCGACTTGTATATGATTCTTTTATTTCTGAGCTAGCTTTCTGTTTAACACCGAATGCTATAATTTAGCTGATATCAAAGAGCTGTCGAGCTTGCTTCAGAAACAGAGTCTTTGAGGCAAGCTTGTGCTTGTGCTCGTGCTTGTGCTTCTGCAGGCAATTATATGAAGCTTGAGCTTGAGTGTAATCTGTCTTAGAGTTGGTTAATCCTTTAAGTGAAAGGGAGGATAGATCACCGAGGACAATGGGTAAAAAAATAAGATAATTTTCGGTGGAAAGTTTCAAAATTGCGTTGAACTGAGATTATTGTTTCTTTTATTGTTTTTTAGGCAATGATGGAACTAACAGAGCGATCTTCACCAATATGCAGAAAGTTTTACAAAAGGCTCTGAATCAACCATTTCAATTAACAACAGGTGATTGGCACACTTACGCAAAGTGGTTTTGAAGTTTTTTCCCCCTTGTCTCTGCCTCCTGTGACATTGCTGTCATATTGTTATCATTTTTGCCTTCTTTCTAAGTAAGCTTGGTTAACGACAAATATAGTCTGAAGTGTGTGTATTTTCCAGATGTGTGCCCATCTATTTGCTTGAATTTATTCGCCATACATATAATCTGTCATCTTTTATAGCTTAAATATGGACTTCTTTTATCATTAATATGAACATTACTACTTATATGTTTTTTTTTTTTTTTTTCCTTTCCCTCACTCAGGCTTGACAACTTACAATCATATACCCAATGATAAATTAAAAGCTAAATCTAGGGGTGGAAAACCATTAATTCCCAGGAGCTCGACTCTTATGAAACCTACTGCAAGTCAGTTAGCCAAACAAAATCGGTCTTCTCAAGTTGCTGCATCTAGGTAATTCACACAATCTAGTGTTTGTCAAAGAGACAAAGAGAATCTTACCTATTGCAAATGGCTACTTTCTGTTTGAACGGTCTTAAATCTCTTATACCTTGTAATGTAAAAGAATCCTATAAAATAAGAGGAACGGCTTATCTGTGACAGCTCCTATACTAAATCCTAATGTTCTGATTATTCAAATTGGTTTTCTATTCTAGATTTCAGAAGCTACAGGTGGTAAACAGTGATAGAAGCTTAGGAAATCCTTATGTGGTTGAAAGTCAAGCTGCCAAGAGGCAGAAACTAGAGGGAGGTCTCTTGTGTAAGGTAAACGAGTTTGTAAAATTTCCATAGTCCTGCTATGCTTGCTTGTACTTTGGAGAATTTATCATGGCATCTATTTATTTGTATTGAACAAGTTGGGTTTTTCAAGTTGTTTTTATATTGTTGGGAGAACCTTTGCTTTTAATGTTAACAAGTTGGTAACTAATAACTACATGAGTGCATGTTATTAGATGTCCGTACTTCATATATGAACCTATAAAACTAAGAGTAGAGGCAAATTAGATGTGCATAGGTCACTTCTCCTAGTTTGCCTCTCACTTTTCCATCTCCACATTAGACTTGTGACTTAGGTATTCTAAATTTATCATTAATAAGCTTTTGTTTTGGGCTAAACTTTTGTTCTGCATGGCAGGTTGATGAGGTGAAGCAGCAGACTATTTTGTTCCACAAGGAACCTAAAAAGGTATACCCTCGAATTATGTCTAGATTTATAAAGTGCATTGGGGTTTAACCTGTTTTGCATCTGAAAACTTTCTCACCGTTTCTTTGTGGTTATGCAGGATGAAACTGTTGATAGAAACACCATCAATACCAAGCTGAAGCTCACCATTCCAAGGGAACCTGAGCTTGAAACAGCTCACAGGGCTCAAAGACTACGGTTAGTTTCAGGTCACTCTTTATATGTTAAGGTACTGAGTAAAAGTGTTGTCAATGAGCTATTGGTGGAACGATGTCTTCATTTCAGGCCTAAGAATGGTGCAGAACAAGAGCATGTTCCATCTGTCACACATAGATTCAAAGCACGCCCATTGAATAGAAAAGTTAGTACTTATGATGTGACAAAAGGGACATCCTCTAAAGTTGGTTTTGTTGTACTTCTTTCCTCTCAAATATATATATTTATAATTTGCAGATTCTAGAGGCTCCTTCATTTCCTCTTCCAAAGAAGAGTATTCCAAAGTTGCCAGAGTTTCAAGTAAGAAATGGACTATAGTTTCTTGTTTGTTCCTGGATTAATGGCATTTTGTTTAAGCATTATGACAAGCTGTGACTTCTTTTAGCAAAATTAGGTTACTTGAATTCCATATGTATCTCAGATTGCTGAGTCATTGCTTCTCAGGAATTTCACCTGAAGACATCAGAAAGGGCTGTGCACTTCTCATCTGCTGTATCATCCTCTTCATCCCAAAAGAATGATGCTGATAAGGTCACCCATTGATATCTTTATGCATCGTCTTACTTTGAGCTTTTTTAGAAATCAATCCACTTCATTACTTCTGGAAAACTTGGGTTCTTGCAGGGGTCTGAGAAACCTTGTACAATTTCTGCTAATAGCAATGGAACCAGAGAAGCCAGAAGGTAAATATTTTATATTTTACCTATCTAAAGAACATAGTTTTGCACATAATATATACCATGTTGGTATCTGTTCAAGCATGCATTTCTTATTGTGCTAATTCTTTTGTATATGGGTCCCTTGGTGTTTTTAAGTATTAAGTTTGTATTAATATATGCCATGGATGCTGCTAGGAATGATGCCTGTGACACAAAGTACAACTTCAAAGCTCGTCCTTTGAATAAAAAGGTAAATAAATTGCATCAATTTATTGTTTGCTTGCTTGGGCTAGGTATCAATGATTTCTATCTAAGGAGTTTCTAATTCCCTGTATGCAGATATTTTCCAGCAAAGGAGATATTGGTGTTTTCCGAAATATCAAGAGAGAAACCACAGTGCCTATGGTAGAGCATGAAAATCTTACTCCTTTGACGAATTGATTGTTGGCTGAATTGTTTGATATGGTTTGTGCTTTGTCTGTCAAACAGGATTTTACTTTACAGACAGAGAAGAGGGTTTTGCAAAATCCACCCATAGAACTTTTTAGTAAGGTAAACCTTAATAAATATGTTTCAGTTATGATGTAATTCTTACTCTTACTTTCTATATTTCCAACTAACATTTGACATCTAAGAATGCAATTAAAATGTTTGATCTTTTTTGGGTCTTATTGTTTGCACGGCATATATTTGTTAAAATAATCTCTTTTTCAATGTCTATGTTGTCTTTCAGCTGTCTCTTACATCTGAACTGCAGCCAAGCAATGGATCCCAGAGAAAGCTACATCATCCAACCTTTATATCTACAAAGGTTCTCTTTGTATTTTAACTCTGTTATTTCTTATTAGCACTTTTTGAATTTTTATATTTCTTCGTATTATTGATGTAATTGTTCTTTGGTATAAGGGCTCAAAAGAAAATAGATTGACTTCTTTCCAACCAGAACACGAGGTAAGTTTCATAATTCCAGCAAAGAAGTTTGATTAGCATCTTTTCAGGTCTCCTAATTCTGTCATCCCCTGCCCCATCCTCTTTGCTGGGTATTATTCCCTATTCTTCCTATGAAGCAATGCATCTAAATGCTTTTATCTCGTAGATGAGGCATTTGGCAAAGGAGAAACCACATCTGGCTGGTGGAAAGAATGACCAGTGTGCGAATGATGGTTGCTTCACTGAAGTCGGTAATCAATTGAGCATGAGGTATGTTGGGATGGTTAGCACTCATTTTCATCCTTCTTAATTGTAAATTTCCAAGAATAACTTTACATGGAGATTATTCAGGAGCTGGGGCATCCGCCGAAGGTAAAGGCAGCAGTCCCAGATGGTCTACCACCTCATGGACATCCAAAAGATTCTGCTATTGGTTTGGAATTTTGCCGAATCAACACTTGACAATTGCAGAAATCCTATCAACATTGGTTCTCGCTGTAAATGGAATTCTGTGGATATATCCGCATTACAAATCGATATTTACCTCCTGCCAAAAAAAAAAAAAAAAATCAATCTTTACCTCTAAAGAAACTGACATGTTGGATGCTACCGTGTCACAAGTGCATAATACAAAAGAGTTATACATGTTATACATACGAACAAGGTCTCTTACTTCGGAAATGTAAAAGTAGTTAGTTTCTTCAGAAATCCTGGGTGCTCTCTGTCGTCTGCTTGTGTGATTGCAGCTAGTACGCAGTATTCTCTTCATTGTTTTCTTTGCCCAGAGTCCTTTGCTTTTAAAACAGAAGGAACCTGCTCCGCATACTTGATTGTCGCCAAAGATGCAGTAGTCATTGGGAAGGTTCATGACCACCATGCTGTGGAGAACCTTAAAAAAGTAGTGAATGGCAGTTAAATTTCAGATTATATATCCGGTGATTGAAGAAACCCGGATTGTTATATTGGTGATGAATTTCCTTACTGAATCCTGTAAAGATGTTGATCCTCATGACCAGTGAAATATGGAGGAACAATGCAATGGAAAAGCATGTCCTTGAGCAACCATCAAACTCACTATAAACCCCCAAGCAAATACTCGCAGGAGATAGAACTGCAATAAACAGAATGCACAGGGTGCAACTCTTTAGCCAATGCTTCACCTGTTGGCAATCTTTGATACAATGTCACAAACACCACGAGATAATGAACGAAGCCAACAGACCACGAGAACTTGGCGGCTTCTGCCCATCCCAATTTTGATGTTAAGATTGCTCCGACAAATTTCCAGCTACAGAAGACGATGGGAAGATGGATTCGCTATCTTGCAAAGACGCCTCTTGCCCCATGAACGCCGTTGACCATAAATTTTGAGCTTCTACTTTGCGCGGTGCAGTTTTGCAGGTGCTAGCATTGGTGTTAAACTAATGGCGAGGAACCTGCAGACAAATTACAACCCACGGAGCAAAGAAGAAATTGACTCTAACAGGATGAAAGTATTCTCTTTCGTCAACTTCGAAGTAGTAAATATATTTGAGACCAGCACTGCCTGGGCTGATAACCAGAGGAAAAGAGTGATGAATGGTTGTGGAAACTTGGTAGCCGGGCTATTGACAGGGAACGCCATAGGACAGCTAGGCTGCTAAGTCCAAAGACAAATACCAAAGCAACCAAGTGGGAAACGAAGGAGGAAAAGCCATATGCCAATATATTATTCATACACATGGCAAGCCATTGGTGCATTGTGTGAAATGAAAAGCATAGAATACACTTGCCCTTTTGAAATAGTCCACAGCAAACATCCTTCATAGACAGCTCCAAGAAAATTAATATTTTGAACCTGATTGATTCTTGGAAGCTTTTATACGCTCCTCCAGGATGTTTCCATGCTCGTTTGGCTGTGCCGACCTCAGCCGGATCACAAAATGCTGAAATTAACCGTATCTGCAGAAGAAACCTTATAAGTAGGCTGCACTCTTAAACTCATTATTAACACGATCTGAAGAACACATCCACGGGAAACTACTACACATTTCTTACTATATTCCGCAATGGCCTCTTCCAATATCTTCTTCATCATTGCTCTTGTTGCATTCTCTGCAATTCCTTCAAGTTTGGCCACTGACTTTGTGGTCGGTGATGAGAAAGGATGGAGTCTTGACTTTGATTACCAAGGTTGGGCAGCAGGAAAGGAATTTCGAGTTGGAGATAAGCTTGGTAAAGTAACATTAATTCCCTCTATTGTCTAGTAAAATACATATGCATGTAAACTTGCAAGGATTTAGCCTGATGACATTAAGTAAACAATTCTCTTGCTGCAGTTTTCAATTATAAACAGGGAGTTCACAATGTTCTTAGAGTGAATGGAACTGAGTTCCAACGATGTGAAGCAACAGCAAATAACACTGTTCCTCTTATCACTGGAAATGATGTGATCACACTTGCCACCCCAGGAAGAAAATGGTACATTTGCGGTAAACCCGGGCACTGCGCAAACCGGAACATGAAGCTTAACATTACTGTGCTTTCTCAAGTGGGATCTCCTTCTTCTGCTCCAACTCCGAACTCACCAACATCACCATCTTCATCTGCTGGGAGAGGAAATGCGGCATCTAGCTTTTATGGATGGATTATGGTCATGGTTAGCTTTGTTGGGATGGTCCTTGTTTAGTGTTGCAATGTTGTTCCAGGTTAAAATCATTTTAGTGTGCTGTTCTTGAAGTCGCTATTATTTTATTGGTCTCCTTTGGAGAATTGGTTTGTGACACGGTTTGCTATAATTATATTAATTAAGTCATTATCTTCCCAGACTACTTTAGCTTACTTCTCTTATTTTATTGGGTTCTTCATGAAGGTTTTCTTTGGGCCTCTTAGACAGAGAACAGTATGAACTCTTTATATAAGTAAATTAAACATAATTTTCCGTTTCTCTTGAGTAACAGTAAACGTTGCTCTTGTGTTTAACTGTTGCCATTTGGTTGTCGGGAAAATTCAAAACAAACCACCGGCAACTTTTGACACTTCTTTATGGGTAATGATCATCGCATGAAAAAAGAGCTCGAGTTGGTCCATCTATTTAGGGCCCATCTATTTCACGGATCAATGTGTTGTCAAACGTCAATGGTACTAAAATTGGTCCAAAGCCATATACATACGGTATACTTTTTGAATTTATATTTCTTTTATCATTTAAATATATAATATCAATTACTCATAAAATATCACCTCATTAATTTATATATTTTAAAATAAATATTATAAAATTTATCAATTAATAAAATACTATAATAAGTTACCACATCCAAAAACCAAACACAAAAACGAGACCTTAGATCAAATCTAAATGTCGTCAGCCAGAGCTTGCATCACCAGCCTAGATTACAAGCTAAACAGTCAGATCAATCACTACTAGCCTTGACCTAATCTCTCACTTGCAAATCCATTTAAAACGTAATGTCTAGCAAAGGCATGTATCATTGAATGCAACCTGTGCACCGTCGCAAGGGCCACTTGATTCCAACGCCATACGAAGTTAGATATACAATGGTAAGAGCTTTAGGAGGAAAGGAGAATCACAATTATCTTTCTTCTACTCTACAACAACCAAGTATCTCTCTTCTTTCTGAGAGCTTTAGTCCTTTTCCTTCTTTTCTCTAGTCTTTTTTCCTTACCTTACCTATTATCTATTGGAATTTTTACTGAATTAAGTGTTAGAGTACACATCGAAGGCACAACTCTGACGCTTCTTTGATCTCCACCTGTATTGTTCAGAACATTAACAAATTTTATTACAATGTATGAGATTTGTACACAGACAAATCAAAGATAAACTCATACATATTACAAAAAAAAAAAATCAGGTTGGATAAAATTGGAATAAAGAAATAGAAATGTTGAATCTAAAGCTTAACAAAAATGATTCATATAAAGATTTTTTATAAAATGAAATTTAATAGATCTAAATTTAAATTCTAGCATTTACCATTTTTTCACTAATTTTAAATTTTGAACTCCTTTGAAAAAAAAAAAGGACCCAATCCCATCTAATGCAGAGAAAGAATCAATTTTTAAGTCTAAAAGACCAAATCATTCCAAAGAATGAAAATTAGAACGTAGAAGCAAGGCCTCCATAAGAATATGAATAATTTCCTACGCATATAACTTTCTTTTTATCGATAAACAATACAATTTTTCTATTCCCATTATTATTTCTGTCTCTCTTAATTCTGTTGATTTTTTTGGGGGGGTGAAGGTTGCAACAACATGGCAAAACCCTTGTTTAATATTCATACACATGGCAAGCCATTGGTGCATTGTGTCAAATGAAAGATCATAAAATAAACTTACCCTTTTGAAATAGTCCAGCAAACATCCTTCATAGACAGCTCCAACAAAATTAATATTCTTAATCTGATTTATTCTCGATGCTTTTTATACGCTCTTCCTGGTTGTTTCCATGGTCATTGGCTGTGCCGACCTCAGCCGGATCACATATGCTGAAATTAACCATATCTGCAGCAGAAACCTTATAAGTAGGCTGCACTTTTGAACTCATTATTAACACCATCTGAAGAACACATCCACGGGAAACTACAGCACATTTCTTACTAAATTCCGCAATGGCCTCTTCCAATATCTTCTTCATCCTTGCTCTCGTTGCTTTCTTTGCAATTCCTTCTAGTTTGGCCACTGAGTTTGTGGTCGGTGATGAGAAAGGATGGAGTCTTGACTTTGTTTACCAAGCCTGGGCAGCGGGAAAGGAATTTCGCGTTGGAGATAAGCTTGGTAAACTAACGTTAATTCTCTCTATTTTCTAATAAAATACATATACATGTGTAAACTAGCAAGGATTTAACAATTTTCTTGTTGCAGTTTTCAATTATAAACAGGGAGTCCACAATGTACTTAGAGTGAATGGAACCGAGTTCCAACAATGTGAAGCAGCAGCAAATAACACTGTTCCTCTTATCACTGGAAATGATGTGATTACACTTGCCACACCGGGAAGAAAATGGTACATTTGCGGTAAACCCGGGCACTGCGCTAACCGGAACATGAAGCTTAACATTACTGTGCTTTCTCAAGTGGGATCTCCTTCTTCTGCTCCAACTCCGAACTCACCAACATCACCATCATCATCTGCTTGGAGAGCAAATGCTGCATCTAGCTTTTATGGATGGATTACGGTCATGGTTAGCTTTGTTGGGATGGTCCTTGTTTAGTGTTGCAATGTTGTTCCAGCTTAATTCCTAGGTTAATCTGTTTATGAGTGTTCAGTTCTTGAATTTGCTATTATTTCATTTGTGATCTCCTTTGGAGAATTGGTTTCTGAGTGGTGACAATGGTTTGAGGCTTAACGCTATTCTGTCAACAGTTCTGACACTTTCTTGGGCTTCTCTTTTTCTTTATGACGGTTTTCTTTTGGGCTTATTAAGCAAAGAACAGTATGAACTCCTTGTACAAATAAATTCAACAAAAGCCTAGCTTAATATTTTACACTGATGAGCGGATCCAGAATGCCAGAGGTGATAATTCAGCCCATAATGAAGGTTAATGATGGGCCAACCTTAATACATGAATGATGATGTATTTGACAATGAATTTTCACCAATGCATGAGGACACCAAACATGGAAAGAGAGTCGCCATCGTCTTTCAACTGATTGACATCAGATCTGCAGTTAATTATTCATATAAACCCTGCATCTTAGTGGTTGTTGTGAACTTGTCAAACCTCGCAATGATCTAAACTAATACAAGTTCAACCATATATTTGATTAAGTTCAATTATTAACAAAGAAAATCCTCGATTGTGACTTAATGATAGATGGAAATGGAATCGCATGTGATAATATATTATAAACCCAACAGAAAAACCCAACTGTTGGAGGGAGGCGTGGTGCCTCCGAATCTTCAGCTTAGACCACACACCAAACAATCTCAGCCGGCCAGGTTGCTCACCATGGAAAATTTAGTCTTTTTTTCCCTTTTTATTCCAACATCTCTCAATGACAGCGTTTACTCACAAACATCAAGGTTTGGCTGATTCATTAAATAGAAATTCTGCGACTAAAAGAAGCCCAATTGCTGCACTTATGTTCTTTCAATGTCCTAATCCTCTACCCAAAAAAAATGTGAAAGCTCTTATTGAAGGTCATGCCTAACGTCATGACAACATCAGAGTCATGGGAAAGTGACTGGAATTGTTCAGGCACCAAACTCCATTGCAGTATTATGAAAGAAGCCCACAATGTTTTATGGACTGAATGCAAATGTCTTTCTTTAAAAAAAAAAAAAAAAATTACATTGTGTTGCACCTGCTGCTGCAACCAAGGGTTTACCAACCAGTATGACGTGAACATGATCACCCTGGCAACACTAAAAAGAAATCTGGTACTACAGTTTGCGCTGCTGACTGACTTCTGGAAGTGGAAATCAGAAGCCAGCAATTGCTTGGTCCCCTCGACAGAAATTTTTGTTACAGAAAAAGCACTATGTATGGTTTTGTTGAAGCCCGAGTCTCCTCTCCTCTGCACCAATCACTTGAATACAGCCAAATGGCTGAGATCACCAACTTCTCCAGCAATAGCAACTAATGCCTAATGGAGTATAATTACAGCATGTCTTTTTTTTTTTTTTTTACACGGATAGTTTATTTAAAGCAACATGTCATTTTTCCAAATACCCTATAATGAATCATGGCTCACAATTAGATTTAATAATATTTCAAACACATCACGAGAATGCAAAAATACAAAAATAATACAAATTAAAAATTATTAAAAATATGATAAAAAAATTATGTTTAATATATTAATATAAAATTTTTATATTTTATATAATATAAATACGAATTATCAGTAGAAGTCGATTTGCAATATATTGTTTTTTTGCAAAGCCAACAAAGAAATCCATTTAACAACAAAACCGACTGATTTGGAATTTAAACTTTAATATGAAATGAATTGCAAGCCAGGCCCCGTTTGTTTGAATTGCATAGTCCAAAGCCTCAACAGATATCCAATTTGACTGAGACAAGCAATGTATAATAGAACTCATATTCTAAATCTTGCCTTTCAACAAACACAATAAATTTAAAGCTATCCACCGCGAGAATAAAGTTCCAACCGCCACCAAACGTTGCTGATTGGAAAATCCTCATCAACCCACCCCAAGTGGATTTCTGCGAGCTCAAGCTGCTAGACGCACAAGTGGCAACCGACATTGAGGCGGCTAAATTAGAGATATAAACAAATAAAGTTACACGTGAATTATATAGATTAAATTTAATAATTATTTTTAATTTAATTTATTTATTTTTAAATTGAATTTAAATTTCAATTTTTTAAATAACAAATTGAATTTGAATATTTAATTTAAATGATTCGTAAATTTAATTAAATTTTTAATATATTTTTAATATTTTATTATTAATTTATTATTTTATTTTTATAATATATTATTAAAAATTTATAAATTATATCGTTCTAATCAAATTTAAACTTATTGAATTTGAATGACTCGAATATTTTATTGAGTCGAATTCAAATAAAATTTCAAACTTAAAACTTTATAATCAAATTGAATTCAAACTTAATATTAAATTATCTCAATTCGATTCTATTAGCCCAAAAATTAAATAACAAATGCCTCAAGATTAAAGATGAGACGGAATACGTTACTTTCAGGCTGAATTGGTCGTTTTCAAGCAGAAGCAGACAACAGGCGCACTTGGTTCATATTTATATAATTTGTCAGTTAATCGACCATTCAGACATTCCCAGCCCCATTTCCACGAAGTTCCAAGGAACTCTAAATGCATTGACATTGATTTGGCCTATAAAAAAGAAATGTTAACCGCTGTATAATTAATGTATTACTTGATTACACCTCTGTCAAGCTAATACAGTTTGCTAATACCAGCAGAACTTCATTCCATCTTATTACTTGATTACACCTCTAAAAAGCTTGAACTCTGTAATCAAAAATTCCAGCTGACCCGTGTTGTTAGAACATACAAATATTCATAACATAGAGAAAGTGCTTGTCCAGAAGATAAAACCATCTTGCATAGGTCAGCAAAAAGCGGCATCTTAATCACTGGCAGGTGGTTTCCTGGAAGAGAAATGTGGAATCTTGCCAACTTTTAACTCTGGAGTGGTGGATAAAAAGATTGTAAAGTTCTTCACACGTTTATTGATAGTAGTAACAAAACTGAATTTTCAATGATCTGTAAGCTTATCAAGAATGAAATAGGCCGTAGCTAGGCTGATTCATTGTTCCATCAATTTGAATTGAAGCTATCCCTTTTGTTTTCTACGTAATATTTAATACAGAAAATGACAACCATGGTGAGAAATAAATGTGAACAATTGACCAATTACCATTGGATGGAAACCCACTTATAGATCACAAGGATGAACTTTCAAATGGTATATAGAAGAATAAAATTCTCTTCAGATTCTCAGGACACCTGAAAGTGCACCAAAGTTTCATTCTCAGGTTGTTCCATCATACAAAAACATGTTTCCTTCTAAACCCAATGCAAAGGATTAGACCCAAAACAGAATGAAATTCTTCCAAACTCAGAAACAATAATAGCAAAGAATGCCAACATGCTAGATTTAAGCTGCAAATCAAACAATGAAGTCAAAAAATGAAACAGTAGGAGATATGATGTCCAATATATAGAAGTGGGAGGCCTTTTTCTCCCAACTATAACACATAAAATGAATATTTGAATGAGTCTTCTATCTGTCCATATTAATGCAGCAGAACAATATATAAGATGACACAAACAGGGGAAAAGTAAAAGAGAGAATTTTATTCTCTGACCCCAATAACAAAAGAAAAAGAGCATCTAACCCTTTTTCCCCTTTTTCCATCCATTGTTCCTATACAATCCAATCACAATTTTCTTTTATCCAAATTCCCTTCTTTCATTCTTTTCCTCCATAAAATCTAATTAAAAAAAAGCAACAAATTATAGTGAATAATGAAAAAGAAAAAGAGCCGCACCCGTGTTGGTGGCAATCAAAATGAATTCCATACTTTCATTTTAGCTTATTGTCAGTGTGTTGTGACCTTAGATCTCTTCTTTGCCTCACTGTACAGCACAACTCCCATTATTGTAACGGCGAATCCAGTCATGCCCATCACGGTCACCGGATTCCTGAAGATCATAACCGACACAAACGCAGCCATTGCAGCTTTGGCGTTGCCCAAAACCTGCAAAGTAAGGGCACTTGTATGCTTGGTAACCAAAAAATTTGTCAAATTCACCAAATAGGCCACCGTAGCATTCCCAAGCAACAAGAAACTAATAAAAGAATCACTCCTAGCTTTCTCAAGTGTGACTCTTGCAACATTCCCTTCAATATAAAGAGTAAATGGTAACAAAATCATTGCGGCCATAGGCGCCATGTACAACAACAAGTTCATGGAATGTAGTTTCTCAGCTTCGCTAGTCAACAAGATCCCTTGAACCACAGATTTCAAAGCACGACCAGCAGTAGAACCAATGCAAACCAAGAACCCAAACAGGTTAAATAAAGGTTCACTATTACTAGACAAAACAATCCCAAAAACCACAGGCAGAAGAGCAAAATAAACCTCAGCAGATTCCTTCTTGCAAGTGATTAAGAAAGCGAAAATGGCAGTGAAAAAAGGGGTCGTAGCACCAATAGCTTGGTTAAACGACACCGGAATGTACCTTAAAGAAGTGTTCCCACAAACGACGGAGAAACAAAAAATAACACTCAAAGCAAAGATCTTGAAAAACTGCTTCCTTGACAAAATGTGTTGCCTTGGAACTATTTCAAGAAAGTTTATGGCTACGTAACTGTAACAGGCACAGGAGATCATGTGAAGCATGGTGAGAAAGATCGGATAACGATAGCCATAAAAGCTGAGGAGATACTTGTTCAGTATAAGGACCCCAATGTTGGACATGAACCATGAAGCAATGATCAGTGCCGTTAGAAGGTTAGGGGAGATATGGGATCCAACGCTGTAGATGCTGTTTCTAACATCACCAGTTGGGGTTACCGGGATGTCCAAAACCTGGTCCGCAGTGGCGGTTGAGTCCAATCTTGGGTTGCTCATCCTCCTTGTTGTCCATGTTTGCGCTTCCACCATTTGGGTCTTTTGAGATGACAGTAAAGATAGTAACTTCGAGCTCAAAGACTCAAAAACTTTTTCTTTTCCTTCAGGTTTTCTTCCCTCTCCAAGAATCGGGGAATGAAAAACAGAGAGTGAAAGAAAACTTTTTTCTAGCGTTTTTGTGTGGCTGGTTAGATCTGAAAGACTGAAGGGACGAGGATATGTTCAGTAGGCTGATCTGATCGGAGGGTAGAGATTTAGATTTGAGAAAATGAAGAAATGGGAACCGTTGGATTGGACGAAAGGGTAATGAAAGGAACAAAATAAAACATAAAGCATTGGTAAATAGATTTCCTCGTCGAAAGAGCTTAAATGTTCGGTGAGTGTCGGTAATGGATTCGCTCGCAAGATTCTGGTCTGAATTTGACTAGCCCTTTTTTTTTTACTAACTATTAGTAAATTTTACAAATTTTACAGTGAAAGATTTACTGGTTACCGGATATCTTTCATGGCAAGGTGACAAAATACACAACATATGAATAAGATTTTTCACTTCAACATAATTTTTAATATATATAATGTTAAAAAATTAATACTAAATATAAAAAATAATTTTCTGATAATTGGGGTGGGATAATCATAGTTGAATCTTTATCTAAATATTGATTGAAATAAATTATATGAATCTATACTTTAATTCAAGCTGATAAAATATAAAATAAAATATATATATATATATATATATATATATATATATATATATATATATATAGATAATCCAAATGTTTAACATTAGTCTTATCTTAAAATAAAACAACAACTATCTTTTTTTCTTTTTTCAAAAGATAAACATGTATATACATTAAAATTATAAAATAAATTAAATATTTTTTAAATTAATTAATTATTTCAATTTTTAATGTATTAATTTAAAAAAACGTACTACCAATTATATTTTTTTTTCAATTTTTTAAAAGATAAATATCTATATATTAAAACTAGCTTTTTCTCATGAGATGCATGAATTAATTTTAATTATTTAAATTTGTTAATATAAAAAATATTATTATTTATTTTATATGTTTAACATATATATAATATAATATAATATGATAAAGATACTCAATTATAAAAAAATATATTCAATTAAAAATTATAAAATTCAAAGTATTTGATAAACAAATGTTAAAAAGAATAAACATATTATAAATAATATTATAAAGCACATCAACAAAATGATAAAATATAAATTAAAAGTCTATTTTAACAATTTCAAGCGTTAAAGTAACATTTTGAGATATATTTTGATTTATAATCAAAATAATCTTATTATAAATATTCATTATATATAATATAAATATGCATTCTTCAATATATATATATATATATATATATATATATATATATATATATATATGTAAGGTTAATCATATCATAAATGCATTTATATTTATATCTATAAGTACAATAATTTATGCAATGTATGAATTAATTTTATTTATATAAATATGTATGTAAACATATATATATATATATATATATATATATATATATATATATATGTATGTAAATTTATATGTTTTATATATGAATTTTATTCATCTAGAAAAAATAATTTAAATTAATTAAATAATATATATGATATTGATAGATTATTTTATATTCTTCAGTTTAATTAATAAAATATTTTTAAATTAATTAATATGATTTATTTAATAATATAAATAAATATCAATTAATGAAATGCTTACGTATCATTCAAATAGAATGTTTATGTAAGTATCTATGTAGATAATCTTACTAAATTTATTTTGTACCTTGTACTATAATATATATTAGATTAAAAATATCAATTATCTTTTATCAATGCTTTACAAGTAATTAAGGCTTATATGTTTTTACAGTTCTCTTGGATTGTTCTTTTACGGTTTTTGTCTCTGCACAGTTTTCCTTCATACTTGTTTTTACTCAAATCTGCGTGTTGTAACGTTATATAATTTAATCGTTCATATTCTCAGTTGAAATTACCCATTTAGATTAAAACTATGTGATATATTACAACTAAAACCCAAAGTATTTGTGGTAAAAATATATTTTTATTTTATTTGACTAAAATATTTTTTATTTTATTTAATTTTGTTGTTACCAAACAGAATGATAATATGTTACTTAACGTTCTCACTTCGATTTTCGTGTCATGTGCTATCAGAAGTTCTACAAAAAAGAGAATGATCAGAAGAACGTAGAGATTTTTCTCTGCGTAAACATTCCGATACTTAAGTCAGAAGGAGATTTGACAAAGTTTTTATAAGTAAAATAGAGACTTGATTTCTTGAATCATACATGACTACTATTTATAATGATTAATTTCACATTTAATTATGTAGTTATCTACTAATTAAGTATTTTTTTACTTCTTTATGGATCTCGTAGAATAAAAAATATTGAAGGAGAAAATTATCTAACTAGCATAATTTATGTCTCTCGCGATACTGTTTTAAAGGCGGTAGACCCGATTTTTCACCTGTTTTCTTTGTACGCCACATGACGTATTTTTCGTGCACTACGTGACGCACTTTATTATTTTTATTTTATTTTAGTATTTTTTTATCATGTACAACAATTTTATTTCATTATTAATTGATTAATTAATCTTATATAAATATATAAAAATAAAAAAATTTGTTTACACCTAAAATGTCGTAGGTGGATGATTAAGCAAAATGTCATAGTAGATAATCAAAATGTTTGATATGTGCATTATCTTAAAATAATAAAAACAATCATCATTTTTTTATTAAATATAAATTAAATATATCTTTAAATTAATTATCTATTTCAATTTATTTTTTCAACCTATTAACTTAAATCAATATGCTACCAATAAAAAAAATTTCTTTTTAAGAAATAGACATTTATATCTATACTTATATATATTAAAATTAAAAAAAAAATTGCATATCATTTATCAATTAATTTATTCAACTATTTTTTATCAATCTCATATAAATATATAAAAATCAAACAAAATCTAATTTCAAAGTCACTCTGACAACTTGTCATAACATAGAGAAGTAGAAATTCTCATTAAAACAACGAATGAAAATGTAGAGGTTGATCAATATTCATGGATGTGGGCTGATAATGGCTGGGCCCATACTTCAGCCGAAAGTACTCTAATCATCAATATCGAGATCAAATAAATCTAATCAAATTAATATATTTTTAATTAATAGATCAAATAAATGTCGTTTTATTTTTAATCAAATTAATGTATTTTGAATGCAAAACCTTTTGGTAATTTGGCTCAAACAAAGAAAGTTTAAGATTAAGAAGTTCAAAACATAGATACTAGAATTTTGGGGCATTTGATTTTGGGCCCATTAGAAATCTAAAAACGAACGTTTTGCATTACTCATTATTGCATTAGAAAAAGCCGAAGCAGACCAAAAATGGGTGCAAATGCAGACATAACTCGTCACTCTTCCCAGCTAGCTAAGGATGGAGATTTGTCAGTAAGGGAGCCCATCAGTTCCTCCCCTTTCAGCAGGCAACCCAACAAACACCATTAATGCCCCTCACATCTGAAACATTACATCAAAATAAAACCCAAGTCTCAAAAACCTTCCCAGGCTTGAGCTTTACCTACAACAAAACCCTTTTTTCTTCTACAATAGTTCTTGAAATTGTAGCGAAGGTTCAGCCTTTGGATTGTCCCCTCGCAGAACACTCTGCGGAGAGAAACCAATAAAGCTGGAGGAGAGATTGCTGCTGCTACTGCTATTGTTATCCACTTGGAGAGAAATGGAGAGGTTGGTATCAGTATTAGTACGGCTAATGCCGGTATATTGTGTAGTAGTTGTGGTTGAAGCAGCAGCTTGAGAAGCTTCCACAAGCTTTCTTGAACGCTGGCGCCCTCTGTGCATGTGCCTCTCACAGTACTTGTGATCTGGGACTGCTTCTTTACTACACCTCCATTTCTTCCCATCTGTTCGTCTACATCTCCCTGGCTCTGGATCCAAACCATTCTTATACTCCAAAGGCAAGGATCCACAACCCAAAACTGGACCAAGACCAGAGAAATATAGAATATATATATAGTAGCATTAGAAAATGTAATTTGCAGAACTAGGAAGATGGGTTTGGACGTTTGGGTACTTACAGCCAGAATAGAGTTGAAAAGGACTGCCATGGAGGCCACTCAGAGAACCAGCGACACTTTTCCATATGGGAAGAAGAAGATGATGGGGCACAGGAAGTCCGGCTTCCATGTACTTGTAGATGAGAGATTGAAGCTGTAGTTCTTGCAGCTGAAAAACTGTGAACCCACATGATTTTGTGAACCCGGCTGGTCTATGACCAGACCCACGTCCAAGCTCGAGACTTAGCCCGATTGGAGGTGACCCTTCTGCTCCACTCAACCTACTACTCTCCATGTTCCAGGAATCACCCAAATTTGTAAGTCCAATCCCTGCAAAAGAAATTACCAATACATTATAGTTAAGCTTTTTTGAGAAATGAAATAATCTGCGGCTGAGACTGAAAGAAAGAGAAGGAAAAATACCGAAATCTGCAAAACGGGCAATCTTGAGAGGAGAGTCTTGAGGCTCCATTTCTTGCGTATGGGCATAAATCAGAGGAAAACAAAAGGTGAAGGAACAGATGCAGTATGGTCTGCAACATACACTTAATTAACAGTAAAGGTTTTAAAGATATATCCCCTCTGAAAGTTGCAGCAGTAAGAATAGATTTTACAAGTCAGAAAATTTTAGTTCATTGCAGAGTAAATGGGTAAACTGCGAAAGCCTAAAAGGGCATCTTATATGGGTTTTCTGTAACAAAAGAAAATCAAAATCCTTGTTTTTCAAAGTGACAAATGCAACAATGACACCAAGCACGCCCCAGTTGTCTTGCTATGAATTCTCTTGTTCCTATCCAAGACCAACAAAGAGAGAGATAGATATAGAGGTTAAAGTGAGACTGAAAGTCTTCTGACATGTCAGGAAACTCGGCAGGTGTTTGCAGAAACAAACGCGTATATCAGGTCTGAGTCGTGACAAGTAGAACCTGGGACCCTCAAACTGACAATGAGGACAGTCTTTTTGGCACCCTTTCCACTGATCGACAACAAGCAACAGTTCCATCACAACCAGATACTCATCAGAACGCGTGAGCGACACCTGAAATATGAAATGATCCATGCTGGACATGCACATGAACTGGAGGATGACTAGGATTCGGTCAATAGTTTCGGTTTCATTGATTACCTTCCCATTTCTGGAATAGAGAATGAAGCCAGCCAACTAAGTATACACTGAATTGAACCTTCAAAGTTTCTGGTTTGTTTGCAATGCAGCATTACTGATTCGCTAGTTTTTGTTAAACAAACTAAAGTAAATACGAATTAACATCATCATCTCCAAGCAAATATAAAAGGCATGTTACTCATGTACAGATAGTAATTTATTCATTGTCATTTAACGTTATTATACCCGTGGCAGCTGGCTATGGTTTGGCCATGGGCCTATTGCCATTATTTTAAATTTGCTTAGCCAATAAGAAAAAAAACATTTAGGAATTGCATTGACCGAATGTCAGAACTAAGTCTAAAAAAGGTCATGCGTTACAGTGTTAGCATTAACTCGATCAGTACGGTAAGCGTGACTCTAAAAGGTCTAAAACAACCTTAAAATGGCGTCGCCCGGACTCGAACCGGAGACCTTCAGTGTGTTAGACTGACGTGATAACCAACTACACCACGACACCTTCGGTGTGGGTTTTTTTATAAAATAGTAGATGGATAAAACATTGTTTTGATTAGACTTCCGAGTTCCAATCAATTATACGAAGTTGGTTTTTTGCATGCAGCAAGATCCATCACTCTACCAAAGATCAAAGGAAGATTTTCGTACTTTATCCTATATAATATAAAAATGATAAAATGACTCCTAACACTCTAGCCCCAAGAAAGACTCCAAACCATTTATTACTTCAATAAATACTAAACATTTTCAAAAATCTGGATTCACTAAGATTATGTTTGTTGTGTTTCTAAATGTTCGTGCAAGATTTATGCCACTTGCAGCTAATAGTAACATTTGAACTTGAAGACTTCGGTCCATTTCCTCAACAACCAAAACATCACTGCCAGCCTGCCACATTGTCCAGCTATCTGAATGCTTTGAGCAGCCTTGTCCATTGTAATTGAAGCTTAGAGCACCCGTTTTATTGGATGCAATTTCATTTTTGTTTCTAAGGTTGTGCCTGAACTCGTTAAGACAACAAGAGATCATGTAAACAAGAATCAAGGATACAAAGGTAGTTAGAAGTACATCTGCTACTTTGATAAGATACTCAGACCTTACTGGTGACAAAAACCTTTGTCACTTGCTTCCCAGATGGTGCTGCCATCACATGCGCATATGTTCCTATAGTTTCACCAATCCCGGCAGTTCGGCCAATCACTGCAGCTGTCAGACCTAAATCTGATTTATCTTTCTCTTATACAGCTATTGACCGCCCAAATGAGATTGGCAACTTCGAACTACACCAAAACATTCTGGACCTTGAACTCAGCAACAGCAGTAGTAACTAAAAAGTCAGCGAAAGGAAGGCCAAGGGTAATGATTTGGTAAGATTGTAGTTTTATTTGCTGACCTGACATTAGCCGGTGGATTTACTCCATCCTATGATGGCATGCCCAGAAATGTGCTTCACAAAGACCTGATATTGCTTCTTTATCTGTTACTTGTTCATTGTATTATGGTATACCAACCGCACATACAGAAGATCAGTGACAAACGTTGGCTCTGCTGGTTCATCTTACGCTCTGATGATTGCTGCTCCTCCAGGAGTAGACGTTAGTTTAACAACTGATAAGATTGTTTTCACATAGGTTAACAAAAAAGCAACATTCTCAGCGACATTTAGGCAAAGCTGGAAAACTGCTATGCCCTTTTTTTAAGGTTATCTCGATTGGATTTCTGCTCTGCAGTCTGTCAGGTCCCCAATTGTTGTAACATATGAATGAGTACTGAGTTATCTGATTCTGATCAGAACTACAATGGTATACCTGTTATTCTGAGCAGGTATGGAATGCAATGCAATGCAGAGTTGCCTTCTCTCAGGCTGTGCACTTTCTCACATTGTAGCTAACTAGTTGAGAGCAACTAATTTTCTTTATCGGTTCAGGTATGTTAATTACCACTTACACTAAATCATCAATTTAGTTCTAAGATTATGCTCATGAAATAGGAAAACCATGATTATCCTTGTACAAGCTGCTGGAAAAAGATGAGACTGTTTGCCCCTAGCTCAAGTCCAGATATCATGGGCAAAGCTGAAGAAAACCATAATTACTGTGAAGATGCTAAGGTTAGTATTTAAAGAAGCCATCTATGAAAAAGCTGAAAAAAAGCTGTTTTTGTAAACAGCACAGCTGGCAGCCTATTGATTGCTATAGAAAGCAAGAAACTAGGAAATGAAACCATAATCAAGAGTACTCTTGATTTCTTCTGTGGTTATCCTCATTTTCCTAGGTTCTGCGATGAGACTTCCAATGAATGCTAAAATTTAGAAAATTTGTTTTGTATCTCAAAGTAAAAACTTGATATACAGACGAATATCATAGTAAATGTAAATCTTTGTTCCAAGTCAACACCTTAGAAATTGTCATCGTGCTCTCCATTTCAAGTCAACATCTTACAGATGGTCATCAGGCTCTTTCCGATTTCATCAAAGCAGTCCATCTGAAAAGATCTAATGAAATCTGTTATGCTGATCATACAGGTAAATCTTAATGGAGAGGCTTAGGAAGAAATTACCTGAAAAGGTATACATGTGATGTGGTGAAATTTGCATGATAAATAATGAAGTAAACAAGAAATCAGTTGACTTTGCTGGAGCAGTTCCCAAAGTGCAAAAAAATCTGTTATATTTCAGGCATATCGCTACTTTGTTTCAACTGGATAGAGCAGCGGGCAAAACCAAGTTCCAATCCAAAAAACTGTATCTCAAACTGTGGTTTACATCCCCAATCGACAATCGCACAAACGAGTACTAACAAGCCTGTTCTTGTAGCTGCAATGATAATTTTCAATCTTGGTAAAGAGGACGGCCAACATTTATCCCGACATTCTCCTTCTCAATCCTGTATGTACCATCTATATAAGAACATGTGCGCATGGAGTAGTACATAGCCATCGAAAACATTAGAATTCTTCATAACCAATATGAAGAGCGAAAGTACTGAACTATTGCCAATGTTGGTAGCAATTTTTCTTGTTACTCATGTTCTCATGTTTAATATTCCTCTAGCAGTAGCTCGAGAAGTGGGAGCTTTGCCAAGGACCATGAGCGAAGAAAAGAGGAAAGGCAGCTTATCAACTTACATTGTTCACCTTAAGAAACCAGAGGGAGTCCTGACACAAGCAGTAGACTTAGATGTCTGGTATCAATCGTTCCTTCCGGTCACCTCCTTCAGCGAGCAAAAACGGATGGTTTTTACCTATCGAAATGTAATAACAGGATTTTCTGCAAAACTAACAGCAGAGGAAGCAGAAGTAATGAAAAGAAAGGAAGGAGTCATTTCTGCTTGGCCTGAAAAAGTTTATTCTCTTCATACAACGCATAGTCCTGACTTTTTGGGGTTGCACCAAAATCTTGGATTTTGGAATCAATCAAGTTATGGAAAGGGAGTCATAATTGGGGTTATAGACACTGGAATAACCCCAGGTCACCCTTCATTCAGTGATGAAGGAATGCCTCTGCCACCAGCGAAATGGATGGAGAGATGTGAATTTGATGGAGGATGCAATAACAAGTTAATTGGGGCGAGAAATTTTGTAGAAGATGAGTCAGGGCCGCCAACTGATGAGGAAGGTCACGGCACTCGCACGGCAAGCACAGCTGGTGGAAATTATGTGGAGGATGCCAATGTGTTTGGCAATGCCAATGGCACAGCTGTTGGCATGGCACCTTTAGCTCACTTGGCAATGTACAAAGTATGTGGTGAGAAGGTCTGTTCAGAAAGTGCAATATTGGCTGCAATGGACGTTGCTGTTGAAGATGGAGTGGATGTCCTCTCACTTTCGTTAGGCATTGGTTCAGTTCCCTTCTATGTAGAATCAATTGCAAAGGGTGCATTTGCAGCTATTCAGAAGGGTATATTTGTGAGCTGTTCAGCTGGAAACGAGGGTCCTTCGTATGGTACCTTATCAAATGAGGCCCCGTGGATTCTTACAGTCGGAGCAAGCACCATTGATAGGAGCATATAGCAGCAACAGCGAAGCTAGGAAACGGGTTAACCCTTAACGGTGAATCCCTTTATCTGCCTAAAGATTTCCCTTCAACGTTACTGCCTCGTGTATGCTGGGGCAAATGGTAAGGCATCATCTGCATTTTGCGCCCCTGGATCATTGAAAGATGTTGATGTCAAAGGAAAAGTGGTTTTGTGTGAAAGAGGTGGCGATATAGGAAGAATTGACAAGGGCCAAGAAGTTAAGGACAATGGTGGCGCTGCCATGATTCTCATGAATGACAAGTTTAATGGCTTGAGTACAATAGCTGATCCCCACGTACTTCCTGCAACCCATGTGAGTTTCAATGCGGGTTTGAACATCCTAGAGTATATAAACTCAACAAAAGAACCAACAGCTACAATATTGTTCAAAGGTACTGTAATAGGAAAGCCATCTGCTCCGGAAGTCACTTCTTTCTCCTCAAGAGGTAGGAATCGATAATAGGTAGGAATTATCGTGCATAGACCTGTGAACTGTTCCAGTGAATCGATAATAGCTGAAGCAGAGCTAAATTATCCTTCATTTTCTCTAATATTATCGGAGTCTGATTCTCAAACACATACGAGAACGGTGACAAATGTTGGCCCCGCAAGCTCCTCCTACACCTGTGAAGTTGTTGCGCCAGAAGTGAACCAGAAGGCAACTTACTCGGTGACATTTTGCAGTATAAATAACTACGGCTTGAATTTTTCCCAAGGAATTCTCAAGTGGGTTTCTCCTCAGCACAACGTTACAAGCCCAATGGTTGCAATTTTCACAGAATAGGTCGAGAAGCTAATGCTTAATAGCAAGGAAACAGAGACTTATTATTCCCATGCATGGCCATCTTTTCTTACAAGAGCTTCTTATTTAATTCCCGGTCCATAATCGTCTCTTCCTCGGACGTTTTTCTTCAATAAATGCTCAAATGAAACAAAGAACTGATTGGTTGTTCAATAAATGTAACTTCTATAGTTTACTTTTAACAATATTTGTTTTCGGTAAGTTTATTTGTTCACCTACAAATATGTACTTTCAAAACATTCTTATTATCTAACAACTAACGGGTATGTTTATGAACATAGAAACAAAGCACATTTATGTTTATAATTATTTGTTAAATTCAATAAACAAATATTAATGAATAAAAATCTAACATGTTCATGAAGTATTTCATCATTCGTTCCGTTGGTTTAGATCCCACCTACTAATAATTGGGGGGCACATTAAGTTTTGATTGCTGCCTGAATTACAATAAAACATTTCAACAGATTGAACCCAAAGACACATGCCCAAAAGAAAATGAATCAAAAGATGCAAAGCCGTTGGCAACGGTTCAATCCGGATATTTAAGGGTTTAAATAAATAAAGAAGAGAGATTTAAAGCAAGCAGAATTTTCATGTTGGAAGAAGTGGTGATCGAATATTTATCAAACGGCTAAATTATTCCTGCTAAGAACCAAGCCAAAACAGGATGAATTGGCTGAGATTATTGCAGTTCGCTCAAGATACATTAGTTACAATGCAGATTCTGATTCTGGTAAGAGACACAGGAAAGAAGCTGGAGCGATACATCTAGGATTGCATGCCACATCTGTTCGTACCTATGCATGAATATAATCAGCAACAGGCTCAAAAGCAAAACAAGGGAGTCTTTGCGAGGACTCGGTCGTTCTAGTATAAAGTAACAAAAGAATGTGTAGATAGACAAGCGTACAAAGACAAGTATGCTTCATCATTCCCTTAAATAAACAACTTAGAAACGGCATCTCCGTTGCTGATTAAAGTATGATTAGAGAAGGTATTGCTATTATAGAACATATACAAATGAATGGGCTAACTGTAATATTCCAAGAGCAGATCTTTACTTACTTTGAGACTCGCATAAAGAAACCGGCCATCTTTCTCCCTCTCACTGTATATATTGGCAGACTAAAATGTGGTTGAAACACGGAAAACTGAATATCCCTTCTCCAATTTGCTAGAGAGAAGCCGTTTCCCATCAGAGATGGATATCGCGTACTTCCTTTGTCTCATTTTCTTGTTCAACTTCCTTTCTCTGATTGTTCAAGGAAGTGAATTTTCATCTGCAACAGAAATTGGAAAGAAAAAGTTGCAGACTTACATTATTCATGTTGAGCAGCCAGACGTAGGAGTTCTTGGACAATCAGATAATCTAGATGTAGAGAACTGGCACAGATCTTTTCTGCCATTCAGTACTGCAAGTTCAGACACGTCATCACGCATGGTTTATTCTTACAAAAATGTCATCAGTGGTTTTGCAGCAAGACTGACAGAGGAGGAAGTGCAAGCCCTGAGAACGAAAAAGGGGTTTATCTCAGCACGTCCTCAAAGGATACTGCGTAAACACACAACACGCACACCCAAATTCTTAGGGCTGCATCAGGAACAGGGAATTTGGAAAGAATCAAACTTTGGGAAAGGTGTCATAATTGGCGTGCTGGACGGTGGAGTTTTCCCAGACCACCCTTCATTCAGTGATGAAGGAATGCCACCTCCTCCAGCAAAATGGAAAGGAAGATGTGATTTTAAAGCCTGTAATAACAAAATAATTGGTGCAAGGTCCTTCAATATCGCTGGAAATATGACCAAGGGAACAGGGGTTGAACCACCTACTGATGATGATGGACATGGGACTCACACGGCTAGCACTGCTGCGGGCAGGTTTGTAAAATATGCTGATGTGCTGGGAAATGCCAAAGGTACAGCTGTAGGGATGGCACCTCTTGCTCACCTGGCAATTTATAAAGTATGCTTTGGAGAAGACTGTGCAGATAGCAACATACTAGCTGCGCTTGATGCTGCTATTGAGGATGGTGTTGATGTGCTCTCAATCTCTCTCGGAGATGTTGCAGTTCCATTCTTCCAGGACAACACAGCTATAGGCGGATTTGCAGCAATGAAGAAAGGAATATTTGTTAGTTGTTCAGCAGGAAATTCTGGCCCTTCCAACACCACATTATCCAATGAAGCCCCGTGGCTTCTCACAGTTGGAGCAAGCACCATTGATCGAAAACTTGTAGCCACAGCAAAGCTTGGAAATGGAGAAGAATTTAATGGAGAATCCGTTTTCCAGCCCAAGGACTTTCCTTCCACGCTGTTACCACTAGTTTATGCAGGCATGAATGGAAAACCAGAGTCTGCACTCTGTGGCGAGGGATCCTTGAAAGGTGTAGATGTCAAAGGCAAGGTGGTTTTATGTGACAGAGGTGGTGGAATAGCAAGAATTGCTAAAGGACAGGAAGTGAAAAATGCAGGTGGTGCTGCCATGATTCTCGTGAATGAAGAAGTTGATGGCGTCAGTGTTTCAGCTGATGTTCATGTTCTTCCCGCAACCCATGTAAGCTATGCTGCTGGGCTGAAGATCAAAACTTACATAAATTCAACAGCAGCACCTACAGCAGCAATCTTATTTCGAGGAACCATCATAGGAGATCCATCATCTCCCTCGGTTGCTTCCTTCTCGTCAAGAGGACCCAGCTTGGCAAGCCCCGGCATTCTGAAACCAGACATTATTGGCCCAGGCGTGAACATTTTGGCAGCATGGCCCTTCCCTCTTGACAATAATACAAACTCAAAATCCAATTTCAATATAATGTCTGGCACATCAATGTCATGCCCTCATCTCAGTGGTATTGCAGCCTTGCTGAAGAGCTCTCATCCCACCTGGTCACCAGCTGCCATTAAATCTGCTATGATGACTTCTACTGACCTAGTCAACATTGGAGGCAAACCCATTGTTGATGAAACACTCCAACCTGCAGATCTTTTTGCTACTGGCGCAGGCCATGTGAACCCATCGAGGGCAGATAACCCAGGATTAATTTATGATATCCAACCTGATGATTATATTCCATATCTTTGTGGTTTGGGCTACAAAGATAAGGATGTTGGGATACTTGCGCATAGACCAGTCAACTGCTCAGAAAAGCCCACTATATCAGAAGGAGAGCTAAATTATCCCTCATTTTCCATCAAACTAGGACCGTCTCAGACATACATTAGGACAGTGACAAATGTTGGTGAGGCAAATTCATCTTATGAAGCTATGGTTATAGCTCCAAGAGGGGTTGATGTGATTGTGAAGCCTAGTACACTATACTTCTCAGAGCTAAATCAGAAGGCAACTTACTCAATAACATTTACTCGAGTTGACTCAGCATATAAAATTGGTGAATTCACACAAGGATTTATCAAATGGGTTTCTGCTAAACACTCTGTTAGGAGTCCAATTGCAGTAAGGTTTGAGTAAGAAACATGTGCACAAAGACATAAGAGCAAGCTTTCAAATGTATTGTCATAGAAATCAAGAACTAATACCGAATGCTATCACAGACTTGTAACATCTTATTCTCTATGTTTTCTTCAATCGTTTCAACCTGATGACCAGAAAAATGCAAACTCAATCCAATGAAGGGGGGAAGAAGCATATGGGACATTACACCAGGCATAGACTTCGAATAGCTTTGCTTTTCTAATTTAAAGATCATCAACACTTTGAGCATGAAGTTAAGAAAAAATAGCAATAATAACGTCTAACAGAAGACCAACGGGAACAAAACTGAAAAGTTGAGTGAGAAAACCAAATAAAATAAAGCAATTCTATCTCCCAAAGAAGTCCATACAAAGTTCATATAGATAAAACAACAACATTGAAAATAAGCCTGTTTCAGTGCTTAAATCAAAGTTAATTTCTCAAAAAAATAGAAGTACAGCATTGCACATGTAAGCATCACAAGTATGGACAGTTTGACACTTTTTCTAAAAAGGAAGTACAGATGGCTTAACTTTTCACATTCCTGCCTCATGCATTTTCAAAAGGGGCAAAAATCAGTGATTATTTACAATCAAAATAGAAGCAACTGGGGCTAGGTACTAGTGAAGACCAACAGTTGACAATAAGAATGATTATTTTTTATAGAAAGCCTCTTAAAATATTAGTAACCACTAGCAGATTGTCAAGAATTCTATCATACGTTATTCACTATCAAATAAAGAAGGCAGGCATGAGAAAAACTCATTAACGAAAGAATATAGCATCTGGTTATTACACATAGCAGATATGGAGCTTCCTCCCTGACTGCCACAGAAAGAAGAACCTTGTAGAACAGAAAAAAAAGGTATACTGTCTCAATGGTTCATTACTGACCCATTTACTGTATAGTCTCTGCCAGATTTTCAGCTTCGTGATGGTAGTGGGAAATGACTTGCGACTTGACTCTCATCAACCAAATTCAGGAGGCACATCAGGGTCCTCATCACTGAGGTCGCGTGGTTGCTTCTGGTTAATATCTTCAGAAAAGCCAGGTGGCACACCGACATCAACATCATCTTGTTCCTGCCCATCCTGTGAAAGGCTTGGCTCTTCCTTACTGTTTTCCACAGCTCCATTGTTATAAGGCCTAGGAAGCTGCTGCAGATGGTGGTTGCTGTGATGATTATTGGACAGAGAGAAACCAGGTGGTTCTTTTGGCTCTCCATCAAATAATGTCTTATCAACTCTACCAGCTGCGGCCTTAATGGTACCATTATTCTCAGCTTCCTTTTCAACAGGCACATTTTAATGGATGGATGATTCACCCTTTTGTTTCCCTCGAGGATAAGCTAATTCATTGTAGACATATTGTACTGTTTCTGTTTTTTCACTTCTCATGCCACCTTCAGATCTGATTATCTCCCATAGACTACAGAAATTTGGCCCATCACTTTGTTCCTAAAGGTCAAGAAGCAATAGTTAATAACACCAATATTATTGAATAACTGAAAACCAACCAACAAGAACTTATAAAAGTTGGTGAAGTAGATTTGAATATTAACCGAACTTTTTAACATAATCTGAATAGAAAACAAAGTTAACCTATTCTTTCTGAGTTGATATGTTTCTTATGAAGTACACAAAATTTATCCTGATATCTGAATCTCATTCCCAAGAAAAAAGATTTTAATAACAAAATCTCCCAATACCAAGCGTACCAGAAAGAAAGATGATTCTACTAAGAAAAAGGTTAAGGATTCTAAATGTTCAGATTTTTTTTTTTTAAAACAGAACACCTAATGGTTAAAGTCACTGAGAATTTTGACAACAGTGGAACACTTACCAAACCTCATCATGTTTGGCATCTGATAGTTGTCCTGGTTTCATGTTTTCAGCACCTAGACGATCAAGTGCTGCTGACTGCTTCACAGCTGCAATGATGTTTCATAATTCTTCCTGCACATAATTAGAACTATGCTATATGCTTCACATACATTTATGGAAACAAAAATACGAAGGTTGTATTTGACATGTTCTTGAGGTGACACAGTAATTCTTTGAATCCATTAGGATCCAACTGGACAACTGCTTATATCTAAACAAGTTAAATCAAGAAAAGTTATTTATTTCCATAGAGTAGGCAATGGAAAGACGAAAGAGCACCAGTCATTACCAATCAAGCTGATAAAGCAATTCTAAAATATTTAACCAGACAAACCTTTTGCGATAAAATAAAATAAAATAAAATTCAACTACAGTAAGATCCTTTAAGACCAAAAAGGGCTCTTTTTGAAAAGACAAGGCTGATTAAAACAACACACAAGACTCTGATTTGTCAAAAATCTGCAGCAGCAAAGCAGCTTAATCAACTTGTACAGTGCCATTGCAGTGTTTGGCACAGATAACAAATCACTCTAAGCTATTTCTACATGAAAAGCTGTATGAAACAAAGTAGAACCTACAAAATTCAAGCTTTACAATTATAACGGCTGATGTAATATAATTAAAAAAAAAAAAGAATTTTAATCATTCTTTCGTTCAATATCAGACAATTATTCAGCATCGATTAAACCCAAAACCACAGCCTTGAATTTGATATTAACCAATTATACCCATATAAAATCATTATACTAAATTCCAAGAAAGTACCCAAAACTCAGTATCAAGGCACCACAACCTTTGAAGCAAACAAGCCCAAACAACAAGCATCCATGTTTTCAAGGACATCCAAAAGTTCAGCATTCCAAACTTTTACCTTGATTGCCAAAAAAGCAGACAACATGGTTTCAACTTTCAACCTTAGGACAATAAAAGAAGAAGAAGAAGCATTAACATACATTGTCCTTAACCCTGCGGTTCTGTCTGCCATTTGTATAGCACAAAAAGTCTAATCTATTCCAGGTTAGGATTCTAAGACAGTGTGTCAAATCAAGTAATTTCCATAAGCCAAAAAAAAAAAAGCCAAGTAATTTTTTGGCGGAAAAACAAAAGTCAAGTGATATAATTTAGGCCCATCATAGGCAAGTAGTTGTAAAAAAAAAAAAAAAAAAGGAAATTATAAAGAAGATGATGTTCTATCAAAATTTTTTATCAATTAATGTTATAAAAATAATTACTGAAAAGAAAATTTAATATGAAAAATAATCGAAGAGGAAATGCAATTTTCTTTTATAACCTCATTTCGATGAATATACCAACGGTTATAAATGCACATATGTTACTCATTAATTGTACATATATATTGTATCTATTATGTAAATACGATAATCACATTTAATTATAATTTACTTATTAAATATCGGGGTTATAAAAGTAATTATAATTTCTTATAAAATTAAAATATTGATAAATCACTTTTTGTTAAGTATTTCTAATTGTAGTACAAATTAATAAGTATTTTCTGTAAAACCACTTTATTTTCTTATTTCCCCAAAAAAACAACTTTATATAAAATTCTCTTAAAGGTTTTTTTTCCTTAGTAAATTTAGTTTGATTATTACATAATCTTTTCTTTTGTTTAATAATCAAATTCTGTTTCTTCCGAAAATTTTGATTAAATTAGTTAATGCAATATTATTTTTATTTTTGTTTCAAGTCGAAAAAAATTATTGTCATGCAATTCTAAAATTTTCTTACAAATACTAAAATTTTGAAAAAAACATGAGATATTCAAAAAAAAAAAAAAAAACAGCCAATACAACTAAAAGCAAAACAGAAAGGGTGCTCAATTTAGTCATTAACAATAAAAACAAAATGATATAACAAAAGTCAAATAATTGAGCAGCCGACTAGGAAGTAGATCTAAACCAGCTCTTCTTTCCTTATTAGCAAAGGCAAAGAAAGGAACAAAATGCTAAAGAGTTGGGGCTTGACATCGCCATCTATACAAGTTTGCAACCGCCCCTAGTACGGATCCTACAATCAGTTCATAGAATAGAGTACAACATGACAACAGTTATGCTTCTGAATTGTATCTCATCTATCGAATTAGAACCAATTAACTTCACTCAATGACCACCTTGCGGCGAATTTGAGCTCTATCATATGAAAGTAAACAGGAGAAAAGCCATGCATCTCTCAGCGATGGAACTAGAAACAATTTAGGATGAGTTATGTGTCCTCTTCCGAGAATGGCACCGGTCAGTTTCCAGTCTTGAGTTCCAGCAAAAGTCATCAAACTAAGTGAGTAAAGATGCATAAAATCAAATTCAAATATTCAGTACTAAATCTAAATTACTCACAAATCAAATCATCACCATGCTTTCTACTTCTTGACTCCTGTATTGTCTGTGGTGGTGCCAATGCCATCGCCTACCAAGGAAACACTATTACATTAAAAACATTGCATGAGGTTCAATATACATATATATATATATATATATATATATATATATGTATATATATGCCACAATTCAAGGCCAAGCTATGGTGTATAACAAGGGAAAGTCCCATCTCCTAAATTTGGGGCTGATAAAAATCAGCTCGTCAACACATTCAATTTTATTTTCCTATTGTTTCATCTTAGAAATAAGTTCAGAGTTTAAAAACTTGAAGTCCAATCAGAGAAACTTGCAGATATTCTAGTAGCACATGGAAAGCAGTAAAAGAACTTAAGGACTGAAGTTTTACATTAATGTTAACTTGCTTCATCACTTCATCATAGTACAAAAATATAGAGAGAGAGAGAACTCAGTGCCAATGTCTCCTTAAACTGAGATTGATTATAACAGAACTTCGCTCATCAGAACCAATTTCCGTAAATTTTTTTAAAAAAAGATTTAATACTCTCAGTCCCTTGACAAGATATACTATCTGAAGTTATGTATCACAAAATCAAGTGAACGAGTTACAATGAAGTTGGATCTCTATCCTTCCTGTTTCCTATTTAATGTCTTATCTGTATACAACCATCACCCAAATCCAAACTCACATGCAGGAAAAAAAAGTTATGATCAAACAGCTATGTTGCAACTAATAATGCAAATAGAGGAAAATCGAGCTTTATTATAATTATTTAATGCATTAGACGGTTTAAACTTTTACACTTCCACAACATTAACTGCTGCAATATCCATGTCAAGGATGTATAAACTGGTTGTTCAAGTTTCTTGCACCAAAATATGAGTCCAAAAGAACCGTGAGTTCATTCAGATAAAGTCAAATAGAAAGGAGATCATAAAAACTTAGTCAAGAAGAGACTCTTTTTAAAATAATTCTAGTTACAACCAAAATCATGCCTACAACCAAAATCATGCCCAACATAAGATGCAAGAATATATATATATGGGGAAGAGAAATGCCCATCAATCAATGTAATTAAAAAGCAATAAAAATGTAATGATGTGCTAACAAAAAGAACATGCACCATCATTTTACCTAGATCATCTATGTTTCCCATGTCATTTTTCCATTCAATCACCGATGAATCAACTACAGATGCATTTTCTCTTGCAGTATCAGAAGACATGTATTCTCCTCCTCCTATCGGAATGCAGACATAGATAAAAGATTCAAGCCAGACTCTGCAGCAGTACAATGCAACTGTAGCTGAACAGCCTGAACAAGAAAAATACAGCAATATTTAGCAATCATATTCAAAATGGGCAGAGATCAAGTAAAAATATTTTCTTCTGTTAATTCGATCTTCTTATGTCGTCCATTACCATTTGGGCCAACCGCTTAACAACTGAATTCTCATAACTTAATAAACTACTAATATTAAAGATAATTACGCTCAGGCACTTCCTTTCTTGAAACAAAATATTGATATTTTTTATAGGCGAAATGACATTGTGTAAAGTTCAACATACGATAAAACTAGTCTAAGAAAACAATTAATACTGATTATGCAAACGAATTCCTGCCATTTTCCTTCTACTACTTTAGTTTCTCAGCAAACAAACAGCACATAAAACGAAAAAGAAAATTTTATAAATAGAAAGAAAAAAGTGAAAGACGGTACCTGTTTGAGAGAGTAAACCAAGCAGAAACCCAGGCAAAGACAGGAGGATGTTCAAATAACGATTGACGATCGAGCGGCTATAGATTAGTTTCAACCTTCGGGGACGTGTTGAAGGCCAGAGCCACCTTCGGCGTGAGCCATGCCAATATATATATATATATATATATATATCTCCAGAATTTTTTGGGCATAGACCAAAACGACTATTGGCATGTTTATTTAGTTTCTAATTAAAAAACAAATTAGTAATAATAAAATAAATTAAAGGTTTTTGTCTTTTTTTTCTTATAAAAATACATATAAAAACCACTAAATTTTCCAAAAATACCATATTTTTTACTCATGTAGCTTTTTTTTTTCCTTTTACAAACATTTTTTTTAAAACACCCATTTTATAGTCTTTTTACTTATATATATACTCATTGTCCATAAATTAAACACCTATACATTATAATTAATCTTTTTTATTTATATGTATTGCACGTGACCTATTTGTATATCACTCCTTCAAATACATTCACAAAAGATATTGGTTACTGAAATCGAAATATTGAAGTATAACGACAAATTTCAATAATATTCTATTATTTACACATTGTCACTGTATATATATGACAGATAAAATTAAACAACAAATGCTACAATAATATATATATATATATAATATATGTGTGTGGACCTACAAAATTTCATGATCAAATCACCCCACCTCATCCCTGTTACCTCACAACAATGGGAACTGTATCTTTAAAATTAAACATGGGGACCCTCTTTACTTAATTTAGTTGGCAATTAACTTAAAATATGAACAGTTTTATTATTAATGTTATTATTATTATTATTACCAAAACAAGATGATTATATTACTTTCTCAACCATAATTATTAGAATTTGATTTAATGTTAAAAGAAGAAGTTTCAAAACTTTAAAATTTTAAATTCAAATCTCATAAAATGAGTTTGAATTTAATTATTAAATTTATATTACTTAATTATTATTGTAACTTCACACGTAGAGGAGAGTTGATTGGCCCAATTCTACTAATAACCTCACCCAACTTCATTTTCTTTGCCAGCAACATTCCTTCTTTATCTGCCATGGCTTGAGCTTTCTTTGTTGGATTGCATAAACAGTCACTTTGTCCATCCTTTTCTTTCTTTAATTAAATTAGGCTCATAACAGTAGCCTCATCACTTTCTACTTTCAGGTAGCATATGCCAATGGAAATGCTTAATTAATTAAATTTTCTATAAGTAGGATCTTCTTTATACTAATAATTAGGATACTTTCTCTTTTCTTTTGTCCTAAGTGCCTTTTTGGCCTCAATGATTCTTATTAGTGAATAAAAAAAAAATCAATAAACCCTGATTTGTGATGGCAATTAGGATCCGATGCTTAATTACAAATTTGGGAAAGGTATTTCCCCCACTATCCAGGGCTTTGGTCAAGGATTATCAAACTCATTAACCTCACAAATAAGAAAGGGCTATATGATGTAAATTAGTGAGCCAATTTTCAGCTCTCCCAATCACGAGAAATAAATATTCTTTAATTTGTTGTTTATTATACTTCGTGCTTAATTGAACCACATCTTACTGCTAAACAAAATATACAGCAATACCTTTCAAACGCTAATATTTTTCCATTTGAATAATTAAAAAAAAATTAATAACATGCTTTAAAAATGAGTAGTAGATGAGATCAACAACTATTATGATGATTATTCTGAATTTGGTTCCTTTATAAGGAATTGTAAAGTGTTATTGAATCAAAAAATCAATTTTTTTTGTAAAATTCGTTTGAAGACAAGCAAATGAAGTAGCTCATGCTTTAACAAGAGTTTTTTGTTTTCATGCTATTCCCACTATTTGATATGAGTCACCATACTTTATAGGCGCTCTCTTATTCAAAGATTATATTGATATTTATTAGTAATAAAATATCACTTGATTGTAAAAAAAAAAAAATTGAATTCGGTATAAACAACTTTTCAATTATCATAAAGCAACACAATCTTGAATCACAAATGGCCTATGAAAGAAAACAAAATCTTGGGATCTTTGGCCCATCAAAGATATGATATGCTTAAATAAATAGATCCAATCAAAAATTTCCACTTCTGGTCTAGAAGCGAAGAGAAGATAGATAGCATCATAGGAGATTTGAGGGTTTGGAGAAAAATGGATAATGTTGCATCAATGATTCAATCTGACCAAAGGACAGACGAGTTTCAATTCTTTCCCACCCTTGCCAACACAGATGAACTCATGTCGATCCCTACTGAAGATACCAATGTTGTCTCCAGGGGCAGTGATTATCGCCAGCGCAGGCGTAAAGCAGCTGAAGCTTTCGGTTTCAACGATGTCGATATTGGGAAGATTAATAACAGTAATAAAAAGAAGAAAATCAAACGTAGAGACATTGAGCGACAACGGAGGCAAGAAATGGCTAATCTTTACGCGACTCTTCGATCACTGCTTCCTTTTGAATATCTCAAGGTTAGCTCCTCTTCCCTTCTTAATTACGAAAGAAAATTCAAGATAAATACATAATCTCTGAATCTTTGCAGTTGATCAATTTTGTCAACGTTTTGCATTTAATTACTTTGTTGTTTTTATCACTGGTTTTAGGGAAAGAGATCGATATCTGATCAGATGAACGAGGCTGTAAATTACATCAATCATCTGCAGAAAAGGATCTTAGAGCTGAGTGACAAGAGAGATGAACTTAGAAAATCACCCAATTCTTACGCTTCAAGTTTTGTTCCGGAAAGCTCTCAAGATAGTTCCGAGGACAGTGTAATGGTTAGACCATGTTTAGCAGGAGTGGAGGTTGTCATAAGCACGCACTTGAGAAAAGGGCTTCGATTTTCAAGTGTGCTTGAAGTCATGGCTGCAGAAGGCCTAAGTGTTGTTTCATGCATATCAACTAAAGTACATAAAAGGTTAATGATGCACACTATTGTCTCTGAGGTAAATTAACAATGCCAGTCGTGTCAGTATTTGAATATGTATAAAGCAAGTCTGGTTTTCCTCCTCTAGGAGTGTACAAGAAGCTAAAGCTTTCTCTGATTTTTTAACTTTGTACGCAGGTGAATGAAGGTAGAAGCATTGAGCCATCTGAGCTGCAACACAAATTAACAATATTATTAAAGTTAGTCCCTCGCCCGAATTAAATCTTGCTGTGCTGAGTGCTGACTAAGTAAGTATTGCTTTGAGGCAATTTTTCCTTTGTTATGAAAGACTTGATGCTTGCAGGGAGTTCATTGATCTGTCGTACTCCAAGGTTGGTTCTCAAAATGGTTAACAAAATTTTCTGCAGCTAGCCTTGTTTTTCCGTAAAGCTGTACATATGTACATAAGCAAATTACGTTGAATCAATGTGTTGGTTATAATTAGGGTCCCGGTGATACTTTCTTCATCATCATATATTTAGAGGCTACAGAGCTAGCAATATTGATTATTGTCATGGGTCCAGACTCCAGATTCTGGCAAACCCAGTTTGTCGACGTTGAAGATCAATTCGGTAAACACAGTAGCCAATATCCATCTCCATTCTCAACCCCAACAAACAAGTTTTCATTTGTAGAGCACTTGTGAAGAAGGTATAGTTTATGTTGAAATCTCCATTCAAACTGCACCACTAAGAAAAGAAGATAAAGAACAAAAACTACAGACCATTTTGTAATAATAAGAATCAATCAGCTCGATCGCTGGCTAGGCCTAGGGCTTTAACATAAGCAATAGGAGTCAATCATAAAACCCGTTAAGCAGCTGATGGTCCAGGTGAGTGCAATATTGATGTTTGGATTTTTTTAATACCCACTTGACCTTCTCCGGAACGTTTAAGCACGTCAAAATTTTTTTTACACACATCTCTAAGTTTAAGTACGCCGTAACCTTTAAGCCCTCGTTTGTTTTTCCTTGTTCGAATGCATTCTCAAGTTTTTTTGCTCTTCGAAAGTAACAGTTTTCATATAGTTGACTAACGAAGCTAGCTATATACCAACCAAGTGTTTATACTGATTAACTAAATCCATCAAACTTGATTTTATAAACATATAACCGACAGTTGAATCATTCTTCCCAAGCACATGACCAAGCATAGAGATTTTCATGATTACAATTTACAAAAGCACAATAAAATAAGTACTTAATTTATGAATAACGCCACTTGAGTCCCGGCCGGGATCATTTAGATAAAGAAATCAGTTGCAATCTTTACTCAATCATCAAAAAAAATAGCATAAATATATGCACGATTGTCTGGTGGCAAGTTAAAGAATAGAAAGGTGAGAAAACTCCAAATATTCAAAATAATGGAGGATAAAAGGACAAAGATTGTGGGGTATGTTAATTAGCCGAAGTCTCAAAGGCATGGGTTTCAGCTTTTACACCTGGTTGAAAACGCAACTTTGCATTTTCTAGACTTGGTTGAGTTTCCCCGGGTTAATTCTCTCTCAGCCTTCAATAAATATTATATACACCTGTCATCTTCTGAGTGCCATGCCAGATGATCAGATATAAACTCAGAAAGTCAAGTAGGACACCGATCTTAGTGATACATCTGGACCTACATCTTATCCTGTTTCCTCACAATAATATGATCATATTCATGGTTCCAAATTGAACAATAGATTCTCTTTGGTTGCCAGGAAACTTGAATATACAATTCGATATAAGTTTGCCTTCGATAAGCTCATCTCATATACCAATATTGTTCAATAATTGAAGTTTTGTCTTCGTATAATAGATTTGAAATAGATTTGAAATTTAAATTTAACACCAAAATAATAATAATAATAATAATAATAATAATAATAATAATAATCACTCTCTGATTTGCAGAAAAAGAAAATTTTTTCTTCATCCCCAATAATTCTTATTTTTTTTTTTCCATTATAAGTTCTTGGTTTTTGCATGTATTTGACTTGCACCACGATTAATTAATAAGAAAATCATAGCAATACATTTGGATTTCCTCTTTTGACAAATATATATATATATATATATATATATATATATATATATATATATATATATATATATATATATATATTTGGATTTCCTTTGCCATGGATGTGATAATTTAAGAGACGTGAATTTTGTGAGTGATCCAAATATACTGTTGTTATTGCTTGTCTGCCTAAATGTATAGTAAGGTTTGGAAGGAGTAAATCTATGAGGTCACTTCTCACATCGTCCATGGAAGAAAACAAAGTCTTGGATTAATCTTAATTCTCAAAGCCTAACAATGATCTAATGTCTCAATAAAAATATCCCTTTCTTATAAATAAATCATTAGTTTTACTTCTGAGCAGGATTACGGGACAAGATTCAGATTAGATTTGGGGTTTACGAAACATGAGGGATTGCCTGGTGTTCTCGGAGTTCCCATCAGAGCAAAGCACTGATGTGTTGCTTCAATTCTTTTCTATTAATCCCGGCCAGCAAGACAGCAGCAACCAAAGGAAAGATGACCAGAACTCGATCCCTTCTGATGATGGCAATGTTGTCTCCAAGATGAGTGGCTGTAGCTGGGGCAAGCGTAAGATTGCTTCTGGTGTCGAATATGGAAATCCTACCGATAATAAGAAGAAACTCATACATAGAGACATTGAGCGACAAAGAAGGCAAGAAATGACTACCCTTTATGCGAGTCTTCGATCACTGCTTCCTCTTGAATATCTCAAGGTTTACCTTGCTCTCTTACTTTGTGTTAAAATTTCAACTGTTTCTGTCTTAATTTTCACCGGTTTCAGGGAAAGAGGTCAATATCAGATCACATGCACGAGGCTGTGAGGTACATCAAACATCTGCAGACCAGGATCACGGAGCTGAGTGATAAGAGAGATGAGCTGAAAAGATCTTCCAATTTTCAGACACCAAGTCCTATGGTGGAAGCTGCTGACTTACCAGATTGTTCTAATGAAAGTGTAGTAGTTAGCGCCTGTTCCGTAGGAATGGAGGTTGCAATGAACACTGGGTTCAAACGAGGGCTTCCTCTTTCAATACTGCTCGACGTTGTAATTGCTCAAGGCCTGAGTGTTGTTAACTGCGTATCAGCCAGGGTAAATGAAAGGATGTTGCATACTATTGTATTGAAGGTAAATATTGTTGCAATTAAGAATCATTACTTAGAAGAAACAGCTTTCTGAAATTTTCAGGCTTGATTTGTTCACAGGTGAACGATGGAAGAAGCATCGAGCTGTCAGAGCTGCAACAGAAATTAACAGAACTAATAATTCATTCTCCATGTTAATTATTAGATCTTAAATGTGCTGACTGATTAATTTGCTTGTGGTATTCTAGCTGTTTTGAAAGATTTGGTGCTTTTTTAACCTATGATTGTGGAAATGGTAGTAAAGGTATCAAATAGTTGCCGCTAAACGAAATAACGATGGTTATTTAACGATAGTGGCACTGATCGTTACTACTATTCTTTAAATAGTAAGTGTAAAAATTTTTCATATTCGTAATGGTCGTAATTATTTGTTACTATCGTTATTAAGAATCGTTATTATTACTATCGACTGTTATTATCGTTATCGAGAATCGTTATTATCGTTATTAACTGTTATTATCGTTATCGTCAATTTAAAAAATTATACGAAATTAAAAAAAATTTACGATCGCGATGACCGTAATAACCGCAATAATTTTCGTTATGTCCGAAACCACAATAAACACAATATTTTTCGTTAAGTTCGAAATCGTAATAAAAACAACGCAATCGAAAACGTGACCATAACCACAATGTAAATCTCTTATAGTAGATATAATATATTTGTACTGAGAATGAAAAGATATAACTACTCATTATGAGCCCGGGATTACTCCAATTAGTTCATACAAATTTTTTTTAATCGATAAATTCAAATAAATTCAAGATTTAAGTATTAAGATTTGATTTCAATATTTTCTTTCTATTTATAAAATACCTTGTTAGTTTCAATACAGTTACTACTGCATGCTTCGATGACATTTTTTTCAAGTGTTAGCAATATACGATATGTGATAAATCTTATATCAATCCATTGGAAAACATAGAGCTGGTTTCTTCATTAATGGTCAAATAGGTTGCTTCAAGTTTTAGCTCATGTCTTTTTAAAGAGACAAATAGCATAATTTAACTCCTCTTGTGCGTCATGATTTTTGTTTTTGGTTTCTCATCGTGTTCAATTCAATTATTATTATTATTTTTAAAATCTTTATATATACACTTCGGTTGTCTATTCACATTATATGGCAGTTTGATTTCTAGAAAGAGTAAACTACTAATTAACCCTTACAAGAGCATTGCATATAATATATATAACTGATAGCTGATGATAGTCAGTAGCGGCTGGTGGGCGATTATCGATCATGAATTGCCTTAAAAAACATGAAAACATTCATTTTGATTCCTCTTCTTTCCTATCTAATTAGTTTTTTCAAAAAATTACTCATTAAATCATATATCTAAAATCTACTATTTTTTAAGCGTTTTTTGAAAAAAAAAATGGATGTTAAATTATAAAAAGGAAATTAAAAATTTTGTATATTTTTGGGCCAAATTTAGTTTGACTGTTCAAAACTCAATTAAGATATATCTATCTTTGCAAAGAAAATACCTCCAATAAATACCAATATAGTTTTATAATAATAAGTTCAATTATTATATTCAATAAAAAAAATGTCAAATTACCTCGAATCCAACCCGAGATCCATGCAATGAACCACTAAGATATAAACAAACCCTTAATGCGGATAGTTTGAAAGGATACTGAAATTGATTTTGATAAAATTAAAAAAATTTAGTAGAGTTTGAATATCTTAATATTAAAATCAAGTAGTTCAGGAGCTTAACTTTAATTGAACTTTTTAAATATATATTTTTATATTTTATTATTTTATCATTTTATGTTCATAATATATGGTTTAAAAATTACAAATTCAATCTATGGTATCAAATTCGAGGTTATTAACTCGAATTTAAGTTTCAAAAATTAAGTTCAATTAAGATTGAACTGAATTTTGAGCATTAAAATTTTGAGTTGAGCTGAATACAAGTCTAATGTTAGATCATTAATTCATTTTGATTACACCCTAATGTTAACTCAAACTCAAACGGAAAAAAAAAAATGTGCATCCACACAGGCTATAGGGTAATAATTTTAATAATTATTTAATAGAATTTTTTATATTATAATAAATGTAAAAATAAATAATAAATTACGTTAAATAAAATCACAAATTTTTTTTAGTGAAACAGATAAATAAAATAAAATAAAAATACTTTACGAATTAAAATAAAAATTAAATAAATATAAAAATCGTACAAAATAAATAAATAAAATAACTGTAAAATAATATAATTATTTTTATAATTTTATGAATTATTGAAGAGTGAAGTGCAAATAATTTTTTTTTGTTAAATACATATTATTAAAATTAATACTTTTTTTAAAAAAAAATTTATAATTTCATCAAAATATTAAAATTTACTTTCCTTGTAAACTAAAAATTTTAAAAACCAAGTGTTTATTTTCTTCTTCTATAATAAATAATTTTTTTTTAGAAGTTAAGCCAGTCCTGCATTAAAAAATGTAAACTACTGCTTTCATCTCGAAAAGAGATCGAAGCTGTGCATAAGCCTGAAGCTTCTCTGCCCATCTTTTATCCTCACGGGTTCAACTATTCTGATGTGATTTGGGCCTTCTTCCATCGCCCCTCGCTATCACCATCCCTCGTCGAAGGCTCTCGAGTCTTGGCCAATCCAATCCTAAAACATCGTGCCGTTTTCCGTGGAACTTGGGTTTGAGCGTCGGGCTCCGGTTTAATTTGCCTGCTCGAAGGTCGAAACACAACCATAGTATATAAAAAAAAAAAACCTCCAATTGTAATACTAATATATTTGTTTTATAATAATAAATTCAACCATCATCTGCAATAAAAAATTAATTAGTCAATTTCCGACCCGATGTGGCTTGCAATGAACCGCTAAAAATATTGGAACCAGACATTGAAAGCAACCGCATGACATCACAAACAAAGCATAAAGTGCCGAAAACAAAGTTTTAATGTTTTATTGTTTCATCCACCAATTCTCTGCAACCCCAACAATGGCTAATGAAAAAAGCCAACCACAGTTCTCATCGGAAGAGCTACCTATAGTCCTCGTACATTGTCTGTCATCATTCAACTTTCTTTCCAATCATTCTTTCAAAGACCGTTTACTTTCTTTCTGCCATCTCCTGGACCCTCATGACTCGTCTGAGCCTTATGAATCCTTGCTGTCCCGTCATGCTCATTCCATCAGGGCTCTCATCATTGTTGGGTTCACCCGTGTTACCGCTGAGTTTCTAGAGCTTTTACCATGTTTGGGGCTTATAGTGGGAACTAGTGCTGGTCTTGATCATGTAGATCTCCCAGCTTGTCGGAGCCGAGGCATCGCTGTTACTAATGCTAGCTCTGCCTTCAAGGAGGATGGAGCGGATTATGCTGTTGGGTTGTTGATTGATGTTCTTCGAAGAATTTCTGCTGCTGACAGATTTGTCCGTAACGGGATGTGGCCTGTTAAGAAAGAGTACCCTCTTGGTTTTAAGGTAAGTGTTCTTTACTGGTTACAGCTTCTTATCCGGTTTTTCATGGCAATTTTTTGTACTGTTAAATTACTACAGTGTTGCTAAAAGGTGACCAGGTGCACTTTGGTTGTTGCTAAAATTTTGAGCCTAGCATGAAATTAGGATAAGCATGATCGTTTCCGAATTAATGGGTGGAGGCGCTGCTTGATTAAATCCTGAACTAGTAATTAATATCTTGTCATGGAAATGGAAAATTGGCATGTAGGTGAAGTCTGCTAGTGTAAGAAGTTATGCAAAAATTACCATAGAGAGCAACTGACCAAATACATATATCAGAGTTTAAGTCAACTCTCGCTGTCAACAATCGATGAGTGATCTGTATGTTCTTATTAAGACCTGCTGTATGCCTTAATTCTAAATTGGGAAAGTGTCCTCCTACCAAATACATTATAAGCAAAGGAATCCAGCTGAGGAAAGATTAGGGACTTTTAGCGAGCACCGTCTCCTGACACATGTTAGCACATGATTGATTTCATTGAAAAAGAGGCAAATTGCTGTAAAATTCTTTGCTACAAATGGAATCATGTGAGCATTCATTTTTATTAGTTTTAGTTTTAACAAAAGCAGAAAATAAAAATACATTGATGGTCAAACAAAAACAAACAAACAAAAACAAAGAATTAGGCAATTAATAATTGCAAGTAAATTAATCTTTTAATATTTAAATATATTAGATATTCTGCGTTATTAGCAAGTACTAATCCAAGAAGGCTTGTTGCATTGGTTCTGATGAGCGGGTTGCTATGCTATCACACTTTAGATTTAACGAGATGCCTTTAAGGTGGTCCAGTATGGATTAATATGTATTGTCTGTGTCCTTTCTCAATTGCTGGTTATGTAGCACAAAAACTGGCGTGGAGTCTCCCCAATGAAACCCAATTCGTGGCCTTTAAAGTTTAAACAATAATCATACTTTATCAATGACTTTGGATCAGAACGTATTCGTTTGGAGCTGTGCGTATCAGCTCCTTTCGAGACATAAGGATTACCAAACTAAGGGGAGGGGGGAATCAACGTTTAAATGCCAAGTACCAACCATCTGTAGTTTGTTCATTGTAGGCCAATATGTATGACTTCAAGGGCCGCTTTTTTTTGTTTCTCCTTTTGCTTTTTGGTGCTCCGAGACCAAGAGTTCAAACAGAAAAGTAAACACAAAAACATGATGCCAAGATAATCATACTAAGCATTCAATACATAGAAATAGAATGATTAACTCCATCTAGGGGACATCAAAAACATGAAGGGGGCTTTTGTTCATTATGAAACGAACAATGATCAGTGGCCTATTTTTGGTGGTGTGCAATAGGCAGTGAGCTCCTTTATGATACCGTGTGATGTTGAGTTAGATACCTTACTAGCATTTAGAGTCTTTCGTCTAATACTCTAATAGTCTAACGTATAGCATTCTAAAACAGCTATGGCTTGGAAAAATAACGGAAACCCCACCAACCACCAAAACCTGTCCTCAATTAGACCAGAATTGAGCTCAGAGTGCTGTTTCTTTTGCTTTTGTGTTTCATGAGCATGACTCTTGTATTTCATAAAGGCGTTAGATTATCCTATTTGGTCATTATAAAACAAATTTCCAATTGCAGTTGGGAGGAAAGCAAGTTGGGATTGTGGGCTTGGGAGGCATTGGCACTGAAGTTGCAAAGAGGCTTTCAGCATTTGGCTGCGGCATTGCCTACAACTCAAGGAAAAAGAAGCAATCCGCTCCATTTCCATTCTATGCTAGCGTCTACGACCTCGCAGCAAACAGTGATGTTCTCATACTATGCTGTGCATTGACGGAGGAAACTCACCACATCGTCAACAAGGATGTCATGTTAGCTTTAGGAAAGCAAGGGGTGATAATCAATGTTGGGCGTGGCTCTCTCATCGATGAAAAGGAATTAGTGCAGTGTTTGGTGCGAGGAGAAATTGGTGGTGCAGGTCTTGATGTGTTTGAAAATGAGCCTAATGTGCCAAATGAGTTATTTGGACTGGATAATGTTGTGTTGTCTCCGCATCGCGCAGTCATGACCCCACAATCCTTCGAAGCAGTGCTTGAGCTGATTGTAGCAAACTTGAAAGCTTTCTTTTCAGATAAACCTTTGTTATGAGTAGTATCAAATGAATGAACTGATTTCAGTCTTTTGCTGTCTGTAAGGCCAATCTTAGCATCTTGTAAGTTTAACTGTAAAATTCCTACAAATGCTTAATGAAGAGAGATTAAGGTTTGGCTAAATGTCGAATGTTAGTTTGTTAAACTGCTAAAAAACAAGAGGTTGAAATCTTTGTTCGATTGTGACGAATAATACTGTCATTTGATGGCTTACAATTTTTTTTTTTCCTGTTTATAGGCTGCGATTATTTTTCTACAAAAAGAAAATGTTCTTGATTTAACTTAGTGATCTCCCATGTTGAAGAACTATCCATTCAACCTATGGTTTTCTTTTTTTGATCAGATCATATTTTTATGTTAGAAACCAAGCTGAGTGTGTTAATTGTTAAATTATCGTGCTCCAAGCTGATTACTTTGATTAATTTCAAACATGTAACTTAGTACTAATTCTAAACCACCTAAGCATCCCATTCTCCACAAATGGGTGACAACAAATATAGGTCATAAATGTTATATTAATGACGTAACTATGTTTTGATTAAGCAATTGAAAAACATATGGCAATACTCTTCGATGGTCAAAATCTATATAAGTAGTCATGAACCAAAAAAAAAAAATCTATACATGTCTTTCTCCAAAAGAAAAAAAAAATCTATATATGTCTATGACAATTTTGATCAATCCAATCCTAAATGAGGTCATTTTCCTTTAAAGTTGAGTTTGAGCCTTGAGGTCGGGTTTAATGTGTCTATTCAAAACACAATTAGGGAATGAGAGGGATTAAATACATCCACAATTTTTTTTTCGTGCATCTCAAACTTTTATTTTTATTTTAAGATAAAAATACCCTAGAATTCAATGTCCTAAACCACCATTATACTCAAAATTCGACGATCGGTTGCTGATTATCTGTAGCAATTTGTCTCCAAAAAAAATACTTCGTTTGAATTTTATCTTCATTCTTATCTAATTAATTTTCTAAGAAATACACAAAAAATCTTTAAATTTAATGTTTAAGTGCATGACTTCAATCATAAATCTACTATGTTTTGAACATTTTTGAAAAAAAACAAAGATTAAAAATAGAAAGAGAAAGAAATAATAAAAATTTTGTTATTGTTTTAGTAGTAAATCGTCATTTATATAATTGATGGTGACTGATAATTAACGAATGACTATCGATCTTGATTTACCCAAAAATACGAAAATGTTCATTTTAATGTTTCTTCTATCTAATTAATCGCATCACACATCTAAATTAATCCTAAAAATTCATTTTGATATAAACGAATCAGTGCGGCATATATTGCAAAATATTTTTAATAATGTAAAATATAAATAATTTATTAATATAAATGTATAAATAAATTATTATTTTATAACTGTGATATATAATTATTTATATTTTTTTGTTATTTGAAAGTTTAAATATAAATATAAATATGTGTCATATTTATTAAATAATTTTTTTTAAATAGTTAATAATAAATGTATTATTTGATAAAAAATAATTTTAATATATTAAAATTAATATTTTATATAAAATAATTTTTAAAAATTTAAATTATTTATTAATTTTATTCTATGCAAATTTTAATGTAATATCATTAATAGTAATTTTTTATTCTCATTATATTTTCCTTAACTATTACCCTTGGATATTGAACACATATGCTACCTTTACTGTTACAGTTACTAATATTTCATTATTATCAAAATTGATCTCGTTACCCATACAAGTGGGCCTTAAAAGATTAGAGCGAGACTACGAAGGCAGCCGCAAAAAATTATCGAGAAAGGATGGGGTGCCGAAAACAAAGTTTATTTCTTTACTGGTTACTGCTTGTTTATCCGGTTTTTCACGGCAATTTTTCGTACTGTTGAATTACTACAATGTTGCAAAAAGATGATCAGGTGCACTTTGGTTGTAGCTAAAATTTAAGTCTGGCATGAAATTAGGATAAGCATGATCGGTTCCGAATTAATGGGGGTGAAGGCAATGCTTGATTAAATCCTAAACTAGTAATTAATATCCTGTCATGGAAATGGAAAATTGGCTTGTTGTCTCAAAATGATTATAATAAAGGCTGGTTTACCCGACAGAACTTTGTATGCATGTTGGTCTGCCAGTATAAGAAGCTATACAGAAAATAGAATCAAGACTAATTGACTAAATACATATAAGCTAAGGAATTCAACTGAGGAAAGATCTTTAGTAGGGACTTTTTCCTGATTGCTGAATAAACCTTTGACATTTTTAGTAGTCTCACTTCTTGTGGTATATATAACAACTGAAGCTGGCAGTCGCTACTACTGAGTACTGTCGACTGATACATTGAAAAAGAGGAAAATTGTTGCTACTCAGTACTGTCGACTGATACATTACAAAAGAGGAAATAGCAGATGATTGATTTCATTGAAAAAGAGGCAAATTGCTATGAAATTCTTTGCTTGCAATTAAAATAATCTTTTTAATATTCAAATATGTTAGATATTCTGCGTTATAAGTGAGTAGTAAGCCAAGAAGGCTTGTTGCTTTGGTTATTATGATAGTGGGTTGCTATGCTATCAACCTTCAGATTTAATGAGATGCCTTCAGGGTGATCTAGTATGGGTTAATATATATTGTCTTAGTTCTCTCCTTTCTCAATTACCGGTTATGTAGCAAAAAAACTGTAGTGGAGTCTCCCTAGTGAAACCCAATTCATGGCCTTTAAACAGTCAAACTTTATCAGTGACTTTGGATCAAAACGTATTCGTTTGAAGCTGTGCGTATCAGCACCTTTTGGGGCTTAAGGTTTACTAAACAAAGGGGAGGGGGGAATGAGCGTGTAAATGCCAAGTACCAACGTTCTGTATTTTGTTCATTGCAGGCCATGTATAACTTCGAGGCCATTTTTGTTTGTTTCTCCTTTTGCTTTTTGGAACTCAAAGAGCAAGAGTTCAAACAGAAAAGCAAACACAACAGTATGATGCCAAGACAATCATACTAAGCATTCAGTATATAGAGTGATGAACTCCATCAAAGGGACATCAAAAACATGAAAGGGGCTTTCATTTATTATGAAAAGAACAATAACCATTGGCCCTTTTTTGGTGGTGTGCTATAGGCAATGAGTCCTATATGATATTTTGTAAAAAAGCTAAGGCTTGGCAAAAGAATGGAACCACCAAAACCTATCCTCAATTAGATCAGAATTGAGCACAGAGTGCTGTTTCTTTTGCTTTTGTGTTTCATGAGCATGCATGACATATTTTATGTTTCTTAGATTTCCCCATTTGGTCATTATAAAACAAATTTCCAATTGCAGTTAGGAGCAAAGCGAGTTGGGATTGTGGGCTTGGGAGGCATTGGCTCTGAAGTTGCAAAGAGAATTTCAGCATTTGGCTGCAGCATTGCCTACAACTCAAGGAAAAAGAAGCAATCTGTTCCATTTCCATTCTATGCTAGTGTCTGCGACCTTGCAGCCAGCACTGATGTTCTCATTCTATGTTGTGCACTCACAGAGGAAACCCACCACATCATCAACAAGGATGTCATGTTAGCATTAGGAAATCGCGGGGTGATAATCAATGTTGGGCGTGGCTCTCTCATCGATGAAAAGGAATTAGTGCGAGGAGAAATTGGTGGTGCAGGTCTTGATGTGTTTGAAAATGAGCGTAATGTGCCAAAGGAGCTATTTGGACTCGATAATGTTGTTTTGTCTCCGCATTGCGCAGGCGTGACACCACATACCTTCGAAGCAGTGTTCGAGCTGATTGTTGCAAACTTGAAAGCTTTCTTTTCAGATAAACCTTTGTTATCATCAGTGTCAAATGAATGAACTGATTTCAGTCTTTTGCTGTCTGTAAGGCCAATCTTAGCATCTTGTAAGTTTAACTGTAAAATTCCTACAAATGCTTAATGAAGAAAGATTAAGATTAGGTTAACTGTCAAATATTAGTTTGTTAAACTGCTAAAAAACAAGATGTTGATATCTTTGTTCGATTGTGACGAATGCTACTATCATTTGACGGCTTATAATTTTTTCTTCCCTATTTACAGGCTGCGATTATTTTTGTTCAAAAGGAAAATGTTCTTGATTTAACTGAGTGATCTCCCATGCTGAAGAACTATCCATTCAACCTACGGTCTTTTTTTTTATCAGATCATATTTTTACGTTAAAAAACCAAGCTGATTGTGTTAATTCTTTATTTAACGTGGTCCAAACTGATTACCTTGTTTAGTTTCAAACATGTTACCTAGTATTGGACCATCAGAGCATCCCATTCTCCTCAAATGCGTAACAACAATCTTTAAAACTGTGTTTGGATTAGCCGATGGAAAAAGATAGAGCAAGACTCTTCAATGGTTAAAATCTATATATGTCTTTCTCCCCCAAAAAAAAAAAAAAACTAAAATTTTAAAAATTTTAAAAATCAAATGTTTATTTTCTACTTCTATAATAAATAAATTTTTTTATAAGTTAAGCCAGTCCTGCGTTAAAATATGTAAACTACTGCTTTCATATCGAAAAGAGATCGAAGCTGTGCAGAAGCCAGAAGCTCCTCTGCCCATCTTTTATCCTCACGGGTTTAACTATTCTGACGTGATTTGGGCCTTCTTCCATCGCCCCTCGCAAGGCTCTCGAGTCTCGGCCGATCCAATCCTAAAAAATTGTGCCATTTTCCATGGAACTTGGGTTTGAGCGTCGGGCTCCGGTTTAATTTGCCTGCTCGAAGGTCGAAACACAATTATAGTATATCAAAAAAAAAAAAAAGAACTCTAATTATAATACTAATATATTTGTTTTATAATAATAAATTCATCTATCGTCTGCAATAAAAAAATTAATTAGTCAATTTCCGACCGGTTGTGGATTGCAATGAACCGCTAAAAATATTGGAACCAGACAAGGAAAGCAACAGCATGACATCATAAGCAAAGCATAAAGTGCCGAAAACAAAGTTTTAATGTTTTATTCTTTCATCCACCAAATTCTCTGCAACCCCATCAATGGCTAACAAAGAAACCCAACAACAATTCTCATCGGAAGAGCTACCTATAGTCCTCGTACATCGTCTACCATCATTCAATCTTCCTCCCAAGCCTCCTTTCAGAGACCATTTACTTTCTCACTTCCATCTCCTGGACGCTTATGACTCGCCTGAGCTTTACGATTCCTTTCTGTCCCGTCATGCTCATTCCATCAGGGCCCTTATCACTATTGGGCCCTCCCCTGTTTCCGCTGAGTTTCTCGAGCTTCTGCCTCGTTTGGAGCTTATAGTGGGAACTAGTGCTGGTCTGGATCATATAGATCTCCCAGCTTGTCGGAGCCGAGGCATCGCTGTTACTAATGCTAGCTCTGCCTTCAAGGAGGATGTAGCGGATTGTGCTGTTGGGTTGTTGATTGATGTTCTTAGAAGAATTTCTGCTGGCGACAGATTTGTTCGTGACCGGATGTGGCCTGTTAACAAAGAGTACCCTCTCGGTTTTAAGGTAAGTGCTCGTTTTCTTTACTGGTTACAGCTTTTTCATCTGGGATTTTTTTTTTTTCATGGCAATTTTTGTACTGGTTGTTTCCTACAATGTTGCCAAAAGATGATCTGCTATACTTTTTGGTTGATGCTAAAATTAGGATAAGCATGATGGATCTCGAATTAATGGGTGAAAGCTATGCTTGATTACTGAACTAGTAATATCCTGTGGCTGTCATGGAAATGGAAAATTTGGAAAATTGGCTTTGTGGTCTCAAAATGATTATTATAAAGCTTTAATATCTAATTTATTCCCTACACTATATCATTTTTGTCACATTGATACTTGGAAAAAAAAATCATGTTGATACCTAAATTGCAATTCTATCCCACACTTTAATATTTGCATCTAAACACCATTATGGATATAACATAACACGAAAATTCGATGACAATATGACGCATGATAATAAATGTAACGTTAAAATAAAAAAATATAAAATTTTAAAAAATATATAAAAATCAATATTAATATTAAAAATGGAAATTTCTTAGAAAAATAATTATTTTTTTCTAAACTTAAAGAAAGTGAAAACTCAAAAGAATTGGCAAGGACGAAGAAAAAAAGAAACGGGTTGATTGCAAGGGCAAGGAGGAAATGAGCTCATGGTGGAAGATCAAATCTTCTCTCAACTTGATGCATGCAAGATGAAATTGAGTTGCTTCATGGGGAGAAGGAAGTTTGCAGGAAAGAAGTTGGTAAGTTAACAAAAAGAAAGTTGGCAAAGCCAAACGTAGTGGCGAAAAGAAAAATATATTTTATTTTATTTTTTTTCTCATAGTGGTGGGAAATGGACTGACTCATGAATGATGAGGCAATTTTGTTACGTGTCACAATTTTATTAGGTACTCATGGATGTCACTATATTAAATAATGATGTCAAATCAGGTATCAAAGTGGGATGAAAATGAAGTTTATTTTAGAAACCAATGTAATAATTTTTATTTTTCAAGTATCAACCTGACAAAAGTAATATAATTCAAGGGTTAAATTTGATAAATAGTCTTATTATAAAGACTATTTACGTGACAGAATTTTAGGTGAAGTCTGCTAGTGTGAAAAACTTTGCTGAAAATAGCAGTAGATGGTACTAATGCAATGAGGTCAGTGATAAACATTGCACAAAAGATTAAAAAAATGAAATAATAATATTATTCTTCCATTTTTAGTATTTATTTTTTATTAGTTTATTAAAAAATATATATTTTTGATAATTATTTTTTTAAAATCATGGAATATATATATATATATATATATATATATATATATATATAAAAGCAAAGAATCCCAATTGAGGTAGGATTTTTAGTTGAAACATTTTCCTCGATGCTGACCTTTTGAATAAACCTTTGATATTTTGAGTCTCGCTGCTTATATTATAACTGTATGAGTGAACAGAAGTTTGGATTAATGTTTATTATATATATTTTTTAAATTAGGTTAAAATTTAAATCGCTCTTTCTTTGTTCTTTCTCTATGAATAAAAAAGTAGCTCTATAAAGCAGTTGCTACTCGCTACTGAGTCTACTGATATATGAAATCAATTTACCACATGGAAAAAGATGCAAATTGCTCTGAAACTCTTTGCTACAGCTGATTCTCCAGTATGATATTTTTATTAGTTTTAGCTATTGTAAAAACAGAAAATAAATTATATATTTGAACAGAAACAACACTTAAACAATTCACAATTACAATTAAATTAATCTTTTTTAATATTCAAATATATATTAGTTACTAGCTAGTAGTAATCCAACAAGGCTCGTTGCATAGGTTAGATTTAATGAGATGCCTTCAAGGTTGTCTACCCTGGATTAATATATATATATAGTCTTTGTTCTCCTTTCTCCATTAGTACTGGTTGTGTAGCACAAAAACTGGAGTGAAGTCTTCCAAGGGAATCAAACTCGTGGCCATTAAAAAGTGAAACTTTATCGGTGACTTTAACCAAAAGCAGAATATTTACGATAAGATTAGTTTTAACGAGATAAAATTAATTTTAATAAAATTAAAAAAATAAAATAATTATATAAATTTAATAAAAATAAAAAAAATTTTAAACTCCAACCGGAGACATGCTCCCAAACGATGCCTTAACGAACTGAGGGGAGGAGGAAATTATTGTGTAAATGCCAAGTGCCCATTAAAAAAAAAAAAGCCAAATGCCAACTTTTTTAGATAAACTATTTAATAACGGTTTGGGTTAGGTAAAAGAATTTCTTTTACTTCAAAAACAAAAAGCTTTTAGCTTGGCCCACTTAAGTCTGAGTCTTAATCGATTGGACAGGGCTTAAATGAACCAATCCGTTTAATTTTTTTGTTTTTTTAATTATATTTAAATTTTATATTTATTTTAATTATTTACATATCTAAATTAAGTTTTAAATAATTGAAAAATAAAATTGAAAACTCTACCTACCCTATTCATCTAGTAAACTCTACTGTTAATAAATTGGAAATTTATTCCGTGAGTTCTTTACTGTTATTAACTTATTATGTTTTTTTGTTTTAATTACTGTTGAAATTTGTTGTTATGTTTTTAATTTTTAGGTTTATTAAAATAATTTATATTATAATTGTGAGACAATAAATATGATGTCAAAGTCATAGATTTGATATGAATTTATTTGATTTTACCTTTTGATGTTTATTTTAAATTTTGATTTTGTTTATTTACTAAAAAATTGAGACCTTAGTATAAATTTATAATTTTTTTTATTTTTTAAATATATGGGTCAAATTGATCCATTTAATCCATTAACCTTTAAGATTATATTTGAGTTTATATTTCCTAGTCATTTAAGAAGAGAGCCTTTAACGGCTTTCTAAAACTGCTATGGCTTGGCAAAAGAATGGAATCCGCAGTACCCACCATTAGATCAGAATTGAGGTCAGAGTGCTGTTTCTTTTGCTTTTGTGCTGTCATGAGCATGAGTCTTACATTTCATCAAGGTATTATTAGATTATCCTATTTGGTCATTATAAAACAAATTTCCAATTGCAGTTAGGAGGAAAGCGAGTTGGGATTGTGGGCTTGGGAGGCATTGGCACTGAAGTTGCAAAGAGGCTTTCAGCATTTGGCTGCAGCATTGCCTACAACTCAAGGAAAAAGAAGCAATCTGTTCCATTTCCATTCTATGCTAGCGTCTTTGACCTTGCAGCAAACAGTGATGTTCTCATTCTATGTTGTGCACTGACAGAGGAAACTCACCACATCGTCAACAAGGATGTCATGTTAGCTTTAGGAAAGCAAGGGGTGATGATCAATGTCGGGCGTGGCTCTCTTGTCGATGAGAAGGAATTAGTGCAGTGTTTGGTGCGAGGAGAAATTGGAGGTGCAGGTCTCGATGTGTTTGAAAATGAGCCTAACGTGCCAAAGGAGCTATTTGGACTTGATAATGTTGTGTTGTCTCCGCATTGCGCAGTCATGACCCCGCAATCCTTCGAAGCATTGCTCGAGCTGATTATTGGAAACTTGAAAGCTTTCTTTTCAAATAAACCTTTGTTATCAGCAGTACCAAAGGAGTGAACAGATTCATTCTTTTTCTGTCTGGAAGGCCAATCTTAGCATCTTGTAAGTTTAACAGTAAAATTCCCATTAAATGCTTAATGAAGAAAAATTAAGACATTGTTAAATGTTGGATTTTGTGACAAATTCTATTGCCATTTGTTGGCTTAAGATAATCAGAAAGTAACTGAAAATTTGGGAATCTTATCTTAAGAATCGAGGCTTTAGGGTCCAGACTTCCAGATGGCCATCGCCAAAGGAGAAGAGCTGCCGCTAGTCCTAGTGCACCGCCCACCCAACTTCCACTTCCCATTCAAACACCGTCTCCAAACCCATTTCCGTCTACTCGATCCGCTCGACTCGGACCCTCCCGAGCCGACTCACTCCTTCTTTTCCCGTCACGCTGCTTCCACTCGCGTCCTCCTCTGCGTGGATCCCACTCCCATCTCCCGCGACCTCATCTCCCTCTTGCCTTCCCTCCAGCTCATCGTATGCTCCAGCGCTGGAGTCGATCACGTTGATCTACAAGAGTGCCGTCGCCGGAGCATTGCTGTCACCAACGCCGGGAAGGCCTTTTCCTTCGACGTGGCTGACTTGGCTGTAGATCTTCTTATCGATGTTCTCCGAAGAGTATCCGCCGGTGACCGGTATGTACGGGCAGGGTTGTGGGCTCGGAATGGAGAATACCCGCTTGGGTTCAAGGTTTGGTTTTTGATTCTTTGCATGTTAAAGATGGCATTTTCCATTTTTAAGAAATCATTTCATGTGATTGTTAGTTTATCGGTTTATGTAACAATTGGTTGATTACTATTATAAAGTTTATAATAAAGGTGCTTGCTTGCCATATTAAAGAGTTTCCGTAGCGAAACTACTTTGTTCTTCATGCAATTTGTTTCCTTGATTAAACTCTGCTGCAGTATGCTGTATGCTCACCATAGTACTACAGAACGCTGGATAATCTCTCTAAAATGGAGTGAACTTGGCATTCGTTATATAATCCATGGCTGTTGGATTATTTTTCAAAATATAAAATTATGAAATTAAAGTAATAATACATATTTTATTTTAATTAATTTTCATATTTTTATTATTTAAAAAGTAAAAATATATTTTATTATTTTAACATATTTTAATCGGGGCCGATAATAATAATTTTTTTTTTTTTTAAATATGGTAATGGAAAGCCTGTTATTTACCCAGAATGAAGATGACAAATGATACTCTAGATAATGTAGTTAGACACCAACAATGCTCTTAAGAATGGCACCCTGGAGGATTTCTGAGCATTATTGAAAAATTCTAGTTGGGTGGAATGGACTAGAAGAGTTTGACAATATCAACAGCAGCATTGATTGTGTAGCGCACTAGTTAGCTTTAGAGGAAAATCATGACGGTTCACTACTTTGCCATTTGAATGGTATTTGATACTTTTGCTTTCCATCTCAAATGGTGTAGTTGTTTGCTGTAGGCCAAGCAATTAGCAGGGCTGTTGCTTCTGTCTGCCATTTCCCTTGTGTTCATCATGCTGGTTGTACTTTTTGGAACTCACATTGGCCCCAAACATTTTTAAAATGGAAAAGAAATGTTTGCTCCATGTTCGAACTATGCAGTATCAATATAGAGTGAATCGTGAGAGAGTGCATTGTTGTGATTTCTAGCGTTGTGATAGATAGAGATTCTGCAATTGCTTTGGCGTGAAAAAAAAGTACTTTTCATGCTTTTATGCTACATATTCATTTTTTGCTGAAACTATTTCATGGGTTGCCTCTTAAACATTACGGTGAAGTTAGAAGGAAAACGAGTTGGTATAGTGGGCTTGGGAAACATCGGAGCTGAAATTGCGAAAAGGCTTGAGTCATTTGGCTGTGCTATTTCCTACAGCTCAAGGAGGAAAATGCCATCTGTTCCATTTCCATGGTATAAAAATGTACTCGATTTTGCAATCAATAGTCATATTCTGATTGTTTGTTGTGCACTGACACAAGAAACTCAGCACATAATTAACAAGGATGTCATGACTGCCCTGGGAAAGGAAGGAGTGATAATAAATGTTGGACGCGGGGCTCTTATCGATGAGAAGGAACTGGTGCAGCTTCTGGTAAGAGGTGAGCTGGGTGGTGCTGGTCTTGATGTGTTCGAGAATGAGCCTGATGTTCCAGAAGAGCTATTTTCCTTAATAATGTTGTCCTGTCTCCACATTGTGCTTTTGCAACTCCAGAATGCTTTGATGCCCTGGAGGAGCTGATCACAGGCAACCTGAAAGCATTCTTTTCAAGTAAACCTTTGCAGTCATTGGTTGAATTTGAATAGATGCACAAGTTTCTTAAATAACAAGTCATTGGACAGCTAAACCAAGAAAGTCTCTATGATAGAGATCATTACTTTGGGTTTAGTATTCGATAATTATTGGTTGTTTAAGAATTATTGAACACACTAATTTCACATCTAAATATTTTAGAACATGAATTAGCAACAAAATTCAATTTTTTTTTATATGTATGGGGTATAAATCTCTATTCTGTATTCTATACAATAGCTTGGTAGATTTTGAAAGAATAGCTCTTGGCTTTGTTAGATCTTTGATAGCGAAAAGTTGGATATTTATTGTCCTCTTGATTTTGATAAATTTTTTAATACCTTTGATGGAGATTTGGTTTAGTTGTCTTCGAAGTTTGGACTCGGGAGTCTTAGAGTCTAGAGACTCATAAGTGACTTGACTTATGAATATTGGACTCAAGTCTTAAAGTTGAGAGATTTGAGAGTTTGAAGTTAAAAGAGAAGATCCATCGAGGTTTGAGAATTTCTATGAAAGTTAACGTTCTTACTTTTCTTTGAATTGTCTCTTGATAGTTTGGAGGGGCTTTATATTTATAGTGTTTAAGTGATAGAAGGTTTAAAACGAGTTAATTACTTTTGATTTTATTTTTAATTATTTTAATTTAATTAAAGATAATAAATATGATGAATATTTTTTGATAATTTTTTTCCCTTTTATCATTAAGTGATTTTGATAAATATATTTAACTAATTAAATATTTAATTTAATTGATTAAAATATATTATTAGTATTATTATTTTGCCTACAAATGCCATTCTGAATGGTTGTTGATCTTTGTTTGTCTTATATCAACACCATCTAAGAAGAATCAGTCCCTGTCATTTACCCTCTATTCAATCAACACCAACGATTCTCTTAGCTTTTCTTTCCCTTTTCTGGCCAGTAGCTGAGAAGGGTAGAAACATTTGGCTTGTTCCAGCAAAAGATAAGTACGGCAGTCAATTTTCTTTCCTTTACTACGAAAAAGCCGATCACTCTTCAGTATCACTGCTACAGTGGTCCTCTTCCAGCAGCTCCATTTGCCAAACCATCAGCATTATTAATTTCCAAAAGGTGAATGTAATCGCAGAAGAAGTTTCCTGTTTAAAACAGCTTTTGTTTGATAAAACCAAACATTCAAACACTAGGGAACAAAATCAAGTGAGATTTGAAACTGACACTTTTGTTTGTGAACAAATTCAATAGTGAAAAAAAAAAAAACAAAACACAAGTCAAAGACAGTACTGCTCCGTTGCTGAAATAAAGGAAAGTAAGTTGATGACATGATCATGGTCTTCAATGATTCATTTTTTCATGAAGAATTAAGGTCTTGAAAGTTGAGTTTGATGCACTTTTTAGATAATTATTGGACTTAAAATTGTTTTTATATGTTAAAAGAAAGAGAAGAATTGTTTAATAAGGAGACAAATTGAGGAAGAAAATGGAAACAAAGACCATTAATTCACGAACAGCTTAATACAAAGAAGCAAATCATGCCTCTAGTTATTCAATACAAGGAGGTAAAGAGAAGCCAACGAGTGAAATACAGGTACCATACTGGTGTCAGCCTACCACAAGCAAGGCTTTAACCCAACAAAATATAGCATCATCAAAGTTCAGACCCATAAACAGCTTATCTTGACAACGCTCGAGATATAACAAGATAATTTTTATGAAACTGAAGACTGTCTCAATGAGACGACGGGACATCCTGGGTCTTTCTAAACAGCTTGTGCTGGATATGCTGAGCAAAGGTGCGAGGAGGGAACATTGGAGGCTCTGTGTCGGACACTGTCTCTGGCAGTGGCTTCAGAATTATTTTCTCCTTTGGCGGCTCACAGAAAACTGCCCATGAGATCCTAACCTTCTCCTTGTTAACCAAGCCCCTGTGAAGAATGCTCTTGTACTTTCCATTGCTGAGGATCTCGATGGTGTCCCCAATGTGCATGATGATGGAGTTTGGAACGCATTTTGCGGTCACCCACTTGCCTCCGTAGAAGAGTTGCAGGCCAGGAACCATGTTGTGGAGAATGAAAGTGAGTGCACTCACGTCTGTGTGAGCTTCCACGCCGAGAGCGAGTTCTGGTTGAGGACATTTGGGGTAGTAGTTGATTTTCATCTGAAGAAGGAGCTCATCCAAGCCTCCAACTTCGTTCTCTAGCCTTCCTTCTTCCAATCCCAAGCAAAGTGATAGTGCCGAAAGGATTTTGCTGGCTAGGCCTCGGAGTTGCCTTGCGTACTCACTTGTGACTTCACTGCATGTATAGTAACCGATTAACATTATATGTAACTCGTCTAGATTTAGTTTTAATAGCATATCATATGACAGAAACAAGCTAAACTCACGTGTAATCAGTTGGTGTTTTGGGCCAGATTGACAAGTCTCTCTTATCCTCAGGATAGATAAGATGGAAGAAGTAGTCTTCCCACTCAAGCTGCCCACTAGCATTGTTGGCAAGCTTGCTGCCATAACCCTGAATCTTCCCTGAAGCCTGATCGTTTGCGTACTTCTCTTTCTCCTCAACAGGAAGTTCGAAGAACTTCTGTCCAGCTTTCCTGACACGATCCATGAGCTCGTCCGAGATTCCATGGTTAACAAGGTGCATCACACCCCACTCCGTGGCAGCATTTTTCAACTCCTGGCGACATCTCTCGCGTACCTCGTTGTCCTCAGATTCAATCTCCTTTAAATCAATGGTTGGAACCTGAGGTCCTTCTTCTTTTTTCTCTTCTTCAAACACATCACCTATGCTTGTCAGCTCTTCCTGAGGTCTGACATACTCTTTCGGGATTGACTGAATCCCACTGCTGGCCAGGCTCTCTACTCTGGGGACCACTGAAGTCACCATTCTAGCAATCTGAACTTGTTTGAAAGTTTGTGTTTCCACTCAGTATCAGATAGAGTGCTGATTGTTACTTATGGTGCGCTTTTTATAGGGCTGCGAGTCGCCTGAACATGTACTGGGTAGAGCTACCGACTCATGACCGAAGAGAGGGAAACAGTATTGAAGAAATACAGATGGTAAGCTGTTCACGTGAGTGAGTAGCCATGGTCAAAGTGTTCTAGAGTGAGTTGACTGGAAGATTGGAGCATATGGGGAACCAGAGCCTAACAATCTCCTCGTTTCTGCTAAATAGAAATAGAAAAGTACGCCACTCCATTCCCTTCCACACGCAGACACGCTCTTAATTATGATGGAGAATTTCTGGATTTCTATATATCAATATGAGCTTCTCTCACTCTCTTATATTCCTTCTAATCCTAATTATATCTAAAAACTACAAAATGAAAAGATAAATTGAACAAGCAATCAATCTTACACACACGTGTATATATATATATATATATACAAACACACGTATATGTTTATATATGTGTATATATACTTCTAAAAACCTATCAAATTAAATACTGGAGTAAATCACCTACCCATTCTTAAAGTCATGCTAGAAAATTATTGAGTTCATGATTTATTTTCATATGAGAAAATTATAAATGCTTGATGACCAGAAGTGTAATTTAAAGATAAAACGTTAAAGTTTTAATTAAAATGTGTAATTTATTGATAAAATGTTAAAATTTTAATTAATTTCAATTATCATAATAATTCAATTATTAACAATATAACAAAAATCATAAGTGATTAGCTAATAATTATTTACGTGTTCAAAACATTCTTTTTATGTGGCTTTGTAACAAAACAAAAAAATTCTTTTTAACCTAGTAAAAAAAAATTATTTTTAAACATTTATTCTTTTGATTTTTGGCATTAAACATTCTTTTAACTGCGCGTATGCAGTTCAGCTTGAACGGCGGAACCAAGTAATTTGATACTGCCTAAAGCGCATATATATATATATATATATATATATATATATATATATACAAAGTCATCCGATAATATTTATTTATATCTTAAATTCAAATAAAAGAGTAACTCTTTATATGTGAAATCGAAAATTTTTAAAAATTTTAATTTATCAAAGTCAAAACATGACAAGATCTCTTGAACTAACGATAAATATAAAAACTTTTTAGCTATGAAATTTAACTGAGATTTTCTTATACATTTTAGTGGAACTTTTAGAATTAACAAAATCGATAAGATGAGACACCTCTTAAGACATTAAAAAACCCTAATGAAAAAGAAGATAAACGATAATTTTTTAATTTTACTTATAAAGTTAAAAATTTTTATTAATAATATATAAGAAAAAAAACTTTAAACTTAATTTTTTTTTTTTTTACAGTCTTTCTAACTTTCAAATCATATTTATTCTCTTTAATTCTATTAATTTATTTATAATCAGTTATTTTATATTAAGATCTTTTTATCATAAATGATTGTTTTTTTTCATTTTATTTTTATTATATCCAACATCATGAACCTAGATCCTTAGATAAAAATGCAGAACTTTAATTTCCAGAATTAAAACCTAGACATTTTAAAGTATAAAATTGGTGTCCAAGTACGAAAGTGGCACGATCCAGGTCACATTCAGGCGATCAAGACAGCTGTCCTGCTAGTAAATTAAAAAGGACAAAAAAGTAATTTTAATATTGGATATACAGTGTAATGTGCTTTTCATTATCCATACTCTCTTCAATTTATTTTTGGATCATTTATCTTATCTCTTTGTATATTAATAAGATACTAACTTCAATTGATGGTCGGATCATGAGTTAAAGCACCAATTTTGACACGTATTGATGTTTTGTCTGGCTGGTCCTTGGTCGATGAACCCTCATGACAAATTTGGATATTAACCACTTTCAAATATATTCAAATCATTTTTTTTTGTATTTAAAATTAATATTTAACAATATTAAGCTCATAGAAGGTTCAAATATCATATAAATAATATCGCAATTAATTAAGTGATGAACAATAAATTAACGTGTACCAATATTTCAAGATAAGAAACAATAGTCCAACTAAAAGGAAGGAATTGCAAAAGAGAAGAATTATCCTCCAACACTCTCCTAACCTTTTACGCAAGGCAAATTTTTTCTAACTCTTCTTGCTTCTATTGTCCCATTATTTGCACATCTTTTTTCCTCTTCTCGACTTATTTCATTCCTTAAGTATGTTTTCGTCTTAATCTAATTTATTTGAATGTCAAAATTTACCTATAATAATTAACATCTCTAATACCCCTAATTGTTTCTTATCCTTATTAGAGAGAATCCTATCGAACACAACATTCACCTTAATATGATGAGTTATTGCATATATATATGATCATATTGAATCAAATCACATTGAATATTTGGGGATTAAGTAAATTTGAGTTTTATATTGATTTTTTCTTGAGATTTTTGTTAAATATAAAACTTGAGTTTTTTATATAAATAAAATATTCGAATATAATTCAAAAATAAATTGATTTATATTTAAATAGAATCAAATGAATTTGATTTAATGATGTTATAATTTGAATTTTAATTAAATTTATTATTATTCAAATCAAATCGAAGTTGTGATGGATTTTCATTTTATTATTTTTTTCTCAACCCTATGAATGGCTAGCATACTAACGTAGCGTAATAGAAAAGGTGATTTTCTTTTAAGGAGATTTGACTCCTTTTTTATTCGGAAAATCCAACAACCAACTACCAAGCCAGGACTGCACGTTTCATCTAACCAACCCTTACCTCTGGAATAATTAGTTTTAAGCCAATTGCATGGCAATAAAAAGGACTCAAAATGACTTGAATAATATATTATTAGTGAAGTTAAATTTCCATTCACTTCTCGCATTTGGAAATACTTTCCATTCGTAGCTTCATTGAAATAAAACAATGCCCTGGGTTAGGTGAGATTGAAAAAATAATACTCTTTTTCATAGCTAAGAAAAAGGTGCTTCAATTTTTCTACATGAAAAGAATAAAAAAAAAAAAAAATAGTACTCCATGCATGAAAATTGTGTCTCGAAAAGAGGTAGTTGGTGTCTCATGTATTTTTTATTCACTTTGCTGGTCTTTTTCATATGTTGTATAGCTTATATATTATTTTGCAGAACTACAAGTGTACAAGCTGTAAAGGTAAACATAATGATATAAGAAACGAAAAGAAATAAAACAATGTCCTTTTGTTTCTCGTTTTTATTCGATTTTTCTTGATTCCAATAGGAATAAACTTTTAGAAACCCTTAAGTTTCCACATAAAGAAAAGATCTATCAAAATTAATATGCATTCTCATTTTTGCTTATCCGTTTGGATTTGCATCGCAATCTCTTTTTAATAGTTAAAGTGAGAGTAGGTGGGACTGGGAGCAATCTCATCATACTTGGGCTGAAAATCTCCATAAGCCCGAGTCTAGTGAGAAGGTAAACATGTCATCGGAGTACGATCTTTACTATTTTGTCCCTTTTTCATGTTAATTTTTATTTAAAAATATCATATTTAATTTTATTATATAATAAATTAATATATGTATAAATATACATAATTTTAAAAATATTTATTAAAAATGTATATTTGATATATTTTTTAATTTATTAACAAAATATGATTTCATTAAAATATTTTTTTAATTTTTTATCTAATTTATAAAACATATAATATATATTATAAATTTCATTATATACATTTTTTATTTAATATTTTTAATGATTATTTTTTCATGTCACTAAACTTAATCTCATTACTACCGTTGTGATTGCATCCAAATACATATTTCACTTATATAGTACCCAATATCACATTCATCATTGTTTTCAATTTTGCCGAAACTAATCTCATTACCCATTCAAACTAACTTTTAATCTAAATCAATATTTGGTATATAAGTTTGTTTTTTGTGATTTTTTTAATTTATAAACAGGTTAAAAGATTTTTTTTTATGTTTCAAAATTTTAAATTATTTCATTTATTTATTTAATAAATTTTAACAATAATATACACATTCTTACTCACGTTAATAAAATTTAAAATTTCAATGTGCTATAAGATAATTTCTCTTGATAAGATATGTACTTTGACATGTGAATTGTTATATAAATATGATTCGAATTGTTTTTGAAGTAAAAAAAAAAGATTAGGTTGATTTGAAGGGATGGTAGGACCTGAATCCAGTGTTTAACTCTACATTTGGGGGTGGTAAGATCCAACGAAGCCAAGAGAAGGTTGAGAAAATCTATGGGCAGAGAAACATGGTTTTTAATGAATTTTTTATTTACATGCATCAATTTCCATATCTACCTACCCTAAAAATCAAATCTAGTTTTAACCATAGAAGTGAGTTAATCTTTTTATTTACTTATTTCAACCTCATAATCATCAAATATAATGCTATCCCAAAAAAATCATACTTTTCCCCTTTCATTAGGTTTTTCCTTTATTGATTTTTTTTTTTTTTTATCAAATGACCAAATCAACTTCCATATTATTATTTTTTATAAAATTATAAAATTAAAAAATAAAAATAAATTTTAAAATTTTAATTTTTTTAAAATAAAAAAGGATAATAACTTGATATTTATTATTATATTGATTGATGTGGATTTAAGTGATAAATAATTTTTATTTTTTTAAGTGTTTCCAATTCGAATTCGTTAAAAAGATATGAAATTATTATAATTTTCTATATCAACTTGGCTAGACCGGGCTCCAAAAGACTAGATGAAACCCAAAAGCTATTGTAAACTTCGACTAGGCCAGACAAAGAATGAAGCCCAAGTAACATAAAATACAAAAACATCGGCCCACAAGACCTTCCCACCTGACGGCCAAGTTGACTCACGTGGACAAGACAAGACGAGACAAGGCAACTACATGTCAAACTCAGGCCTCCGGGCAAGTTTCCTAGAAAACGACCCTCATAGATGATGACGTGGCATATTTTGTTCGATTAAAAAAATCCATTGTGCTTTTTCCGAAGCCAGAAAGGAAATGCCGTTGCATTTCCCTCCACTCCTTCTTCCATTTGCCTTGTCTCTGTACCGTCTGTGTATGCGTTTCACTCCAACAAAACAAAAGAGAGTGAAACAAATACAATTTAGAATGCTCAGCTTGACTCTCGCCACCTGAAACCAGCAAAAACCTAGTAGCATATCTCTAACAGATTGAGCTCTTGCATATTCATCAATGGCTACCAAGTTGGCATTTACTTTGGCGCATCCTCGTTTGTTCACTGCCACTATTCAGAAACCCTTGATTGCTTTCTCTTCATCTTCTTCTACCAAAGTTCAACTTCATTCCAATGGAAAGCATCTATGTTTTCGACGCATATTGTTCTTAATTCCCGTCAAGGCTAATGCTGATCAACAAGGTTTGAAACTTTTAACATCTTTTCGACACCCAAAAATCCTCGATGTTGCTCAACTGGACAGCTAACTCTGCAAATATATATATATATATTCTTGTCTACTTACGTTTTGCTGGCCAGGTCCGAGAAGATGAGGTTGTTGACCGTAAAATTCTGTCATACTGCAGCATAGACAAGAAAGAGAAGAAGTCATTGGGTGAAATGGAGCAAGAGTTTCTTCAGGCCCTACAAGTAATTTGTTTTCCCTTCAATCCAGGTATTTAACGCATTGAATTCAACCTGGCTGTAAAGTATGCACCACACAAATTTTCTGTTGTTTTTTCATCTGCAGGCATTTTATTATGAGGGAAAAGCAATCATGTCAAATGAGGAATTCGATAATCTCAAGGAAGAACTAATGTGGGAAGGAAGCAGTGTTGTCATGCTAAGTACAGTTCAAATTCCCTATCAAGCCTTGTTCAAGCAATATGGTCATGAATCATGACATTAGCTAGCCTTGAAGATGTTGTAACTTGATTTCTTGGTTTCCTCTATTTGCAGGTTCTGATGAGCAGAAATTTCTTGAAGCCTCAATGGCTTATGTATCAGGGAATCCAATTCAGAGTGATGAAGAATTTGATGAAATGAAGCAGAAGCTAAAGGTTTGTCGGCATTTGTCTCTTTTTTAGATGACATAAACAAGATGATCTTGACATCTCAATCTGATAAAAAATGATATCAGCTTTCGGAACAGTAACGGAGTAGTGGCTATAACACTGAATAAATATTTGGTTTACATATGCTTCGGATTTATGGGTTTTATTTAGTCTGTAAATGAGAAAAGGCGAATTCTACCCTTGTAAATTATGCAACCATGACAGCTCCATTTCTACCCTTTTTTCCAATACTAAAATGCATGTAGTATGAATGGAGATTAGGAGATCAACTCTACTTGTTCAATGCAGAATTTGCTTCTGATATTGTTTATTTGTCCAGATGGAAGGAAGTGAAATTGTGGTAGAGGGTTCACGATGCAGTTTACGTACTAGAAAGGCATATAATGTTCTTTTTTCTTCCGTTTTTAGCATGACTAGGGTAAGCAACCATACTTCCGAGTTCCAACTGTGGGTAACAAGACAAGAAAAGCTTGCAAATTAAGCAAAAAATATGAAAAGTGAAACATATCTTAGTAAAAAGTCGAACCAACAAAGGGCAAGTCAGCATAGTTAGTACAAATAATGAACAAGAATTCAAGGCATTAAAGATTATACCATTTCACGATCAATGGGTTCTGAGCAAGAGGAGACGGCGAGGAGAAGGGGTTGATTGTTGCGAAGAGGATACAGTTTTTTCTGGATTTGGGTTTTAAGGTTTAGGGATTTTGATTTGTGGGCTTTGATGGAAAATGAGTCAATTGTTTCATCAATACTTGGATCTAACGAGCAAGAAGCTTAAGGCCCACATTTGTCTATCCGTGGGTTTGGATCATAGCAATTTGGGGTCGTTTTTTCCTTTTTTTTTTCATAAATAAAAATACATAATCTCCTTTTACTTAATTAATTATACTATAACCAAAAGTCAGTGTTTTTTTTTTAATTTTTTATAGAGTGTTGACCTCTGGTTTTAATTATTAAAATTCAATCTTGACAATCTCAAATATATAAAAAAATTATGCTATAATTATTTTAATAAATGGATACATATTTTTAATTTATATTTGGTGTCTATTATAATATTAATCAACCACTAAATATTATTTCATTAATGAGTAAACTAATAAAATATAAAAAATTTTAAAAACAATTTTCTTGATAACGTCTTAAAGCTGATAACTTACTCAAAGTTGGGTTTTGCAAGGTTGACATACATACTCATGTATCAGCATGCTTGCAAAAAGTAGAAAGGATTGTACCCGAAAATAGAAACCAATAGAAAATATTGAACTCAACGCATTAGTATTAATATCGTTGAACCCTTAACAAATTAAGATAATTAAGAAAGAATGAATAAAAAAAAATTCAAATCAGTAATAAATGTGAAACTTTTTTTTTTTAAATATTCAATTTCACCTACCAATATATACTTAATTTTGATGAAAGATCATTAATCCCTTACACTTAGTTTACTTATCAATCTATTAAAAAATAATTAGTACTTACATATATCAAATTAGTGATTTCGAAATTTAATTAATTCAGCTGCTTCGGATAATTTTTTTTAAAAAATGATTTTAATAGTTTGAATTCAATCTTTAAAACTTCTAATTCTTGTAATCTTTTTTCTTTATTATTATTAGTTTTAGATTGCAGCATCGATTAGCAAATTGTTATGAGTAAAGAGAAAAAAATTAAAACAATAAAACATAAATAGTTATTCCTTCTTCAATATTTTAAATTAATCTACCTAAAGAGCAGAGATAGAACCTGCCCGCACGTAGACAATAAAAAAAGTGTATGAATAATGTTAATTACAATAGTCGATGAATGAAGCATTACAAATCCATTTCCAAGAAGTTGAGTTTGACTTTAGAGAATTTAGCTTCGTGAGTGTCACGAAGACATGCAAATTTGTTTTTTTATACTTCTCTGAAGGTTTGGTAGTTTGCAAACTATATATAAAGGAAAAATATGCAGGTGTCCGCTGAGGTCCCATAATAATCCATGGCTTTTTCTTTGAATTCATGGAGCTTTGGGTTCTTTTCGATGACACTTACAACGTTGGCAATCATCGGTAAGCCTTCTGTTGCTGCTCCAGTGTACCGGCCAAGCCCTTGGGCCCTTGCCCATGCCACCTTTTATGGCGATGAAAGCGCCTCCGAGACAATGGGTATGTACGTTGTCATATCAGCGCCTTCGTACAATAGCTAGTCATTGTTTTAAACCTTCATTGGCATAGATAATAGGAATTTTCTCATCTATCTTAGCTTTCTAAATCACATATAGTTCATCAAGATTGATAATCATATCCTAATACAAGATGAGAAATGAAAGAAAAAAGTTTTTTGACAGCGGATAATCCATGGCAATTGACCCTGTTTTCTGTTTGAGTTTGCAGGAGGAGCTTGTGGGTATGGGAACGTGTTTAGCAATGGTTATGGTACGGACACAGCTGCTTTGAGCACTACACTGTTCAACAATGGGTTTGCTTGCGGGACTTGTTACCAGATAAAGTGCGTTCAGTCACCTTGGTGCTACCGAGGGGTTCAGTTCACCACAGTGACTGCTACCAACCTTTGCCCTCCAAATTGGGCCCAAGACTCCAACAATGGTGGCTGGTGCAACCCTCCTCGAGTCCACTTCGACATGTCCAAGCCCGCTTTCATGAAAATTGCTCAGTGGAAGGCTGGCATTGTCCCTGTCATGTACCGAAGGTATGTACAAATACAACATAATTAACATGCTCAAGAAAACTAGTTGGATAGTGAAATCCCCTCTTAAATAAGGAGAATGTTTAAACTATTTTCTGACACTCCTAGAAAGTTATGAATTATGAGTCCATTATCAGCGTGGCCTCTTGAAATTCTTTTTGAATTATGCCGATGATTTAGCAATAGTTCATATATTGGTTCATATAATCTATTTCAGTGTTGAAATAAAAACTTTGATGATAACGACGACAACTATGGGTGTTGAAATATTTATGCTCTCCTAAATGGTCTATGGATTCCAATCCTTGCAGGGTACCGTGCGTAAGGCGAGGTGGGCTTAGATTTTCTTTCCAAGGAAACGGGTATTGGTTGTTGGTGTATGTGATGAATGTAGGAGGAGGTGGTGACATTGCGAAAATGTGGGTTAAAGGAAGCAAAACAGGGTGGATTAGCATGAGCCATAACTGGGGAGCTTCATATCAGGCATTTGCTACACTTGGTGGCCAATCTCTTTCCTTCAAGATCACTTCCTACACAACCAAGGAGACCATCATATGTTGGAATGTTGCACCTCGAAATTGGAATGTAGGATTGACTTACAAGACGAATGTAAACTTCCATTAATCAACAAGAAGTTCACAATGGCTCTTCTTTTTTCCCTTTCTAAAACCTTAATAGGCCCATGCAACAGGGCAGCTCCATGGCTCAACCGAGTTTGAATGGCCAGGAGAATCATTATTATTCCTTCTTTTGGTTATTTCACTGTTTTATTCATCCCTTCTGTTTTACTTTGTTCTCTTTTGTAAGAGCATTATCAGTGTCAGTGGTGTGCACTTTGCCACACAATCAGAAACATGTCGAACATTAACTTCGGAACAGAACACAATGGGTCTGTCACTTAGCTGTAACGAGTTGTAGATAAATCATCAAGAGAACGAAAATTCTGACCTTGATCTTCCACTGATAATAGTGTTACAATCCATGCCTTAGTAGAACCAAAACCCAGAATAAAGATGGTAGTTGGAAATATATTTCTTTTGATTTTATTGTACAAAGCTCATGTGTAATCAAAGGAATACAAAGAATTGTGATGGGATGCCATATGGCTAGCTAGCAAGAGACCCACAAATGTGTTAAAGTGGGGAACATGTTAAGGACAATTCGAGTAGTGAGCCCCCAAAGGGAAAATATGCCCTCATTTCAATCCCTCGGTGGTCAGCACGCCAGCTTCCTTTCCGCTTCCTTTTTGATATGAGGGGTCATCATCAGGCCACGCCCCAAATCATTTCTCCCAACCTTAATCCCCCCTTGCCAAGCTCGTCAAAGTTTCTTTCCATGCCACAAGCAAAAAGCTTCTAGGCAATTTCAATGGAGTTTATTAATGTATTATATACCAAATCACTCTAGGCCAGTCTAAAAGCAAATTACATAGTAGTGCCTGTTGCTTGCTATAAACTCCATAATCATGTTAATTTTTTTTTTTTGTAATCATATGTATTCTCATCCGTTTTATGGTATGAAACTAATTTTATTCGGGCTGTATGGTATTTACTATTTAAGTGAAACTCTTTCAACAGTGACGACTCTAAAATCCGAAACTTATCCAAATACTTAAAAAAGAAATTTATTTCTATTTCTTCCAACCAATCGTTGATATAATATTATTAAAATCATTCAATGTTCACTAATTTTCTATACAGATTATATTTGGTCGGTCATCATTATCATATATATATATATATATATATATTCTTTATTACAATACTCGACGAACTACACGAATAAATATATGAATATACGGTCAATTGTCAACATAAATTTTTTCTCTTTCACTTCTATCTATATGAGATGTCTATCATATATTTTCGAATGTTTTACTTCTAAACTTTTTTTCGATATTGCTTTAATTTTGATCCTTGTTTATAATTTTCATTCTCACGGGTGTGGTTGATAGCAAAGAAAAGTTGAGAGAACCTCGTTGTTAGAAGATGAGAAAACTCCCACTGTAATTCTCAAATGTGGCATTTTGTTAATGGATTGAACCATTGGAGAAACTGGAGATAGAATGCCTGATGCCCCACATCATCCAAAACAGGCCAATCGTTTGTAGCTGCACTGTTACAGCCATCTCAAGTGGATTCTACCTTAGACGCCATAAATGAAAAGAAAACAAGAACCTACTTTTTTCTTTCCTCTTTTTTACCAGTCCTTCCTTTCTCTTCAATTCAAGGCCTCTATCATCTATAAACTTCCCCAACCGGTACAAACTTTCCTCTTTGCAACTTCAAAATCAAACCTGTCACGTCTAGAAGAGAAACAATAACCTGATCTAGAATATAGCTTTCAAAGAAATCAAGTTCCTTCCATACACCAGCCAAGAAAAATTAGAAAAGGACTACACAGAAGGGTTTTAGCCAACTTTAGCCAACCAAACCTCCTCTCATGGGCTCTTTCTTCTCTCTCACATTGCTAATACTTTCATGGGCATCATTACTCTCAATGAAAGCTGAAGCTGAAGGGATCAGATCAGCTCGCCTTCTCGATCTTCTCATTAGGGACTACACAATAAAGTCCTTTGGCAGGCACTTGAGAACAGGTATTGTACACACTGTACATTTACCTGCAAACTTCTCTGGCATCAAAGTCGATACTGCAAGATTTAGATGTGGCAGTCTCCGTAGATATGGTGCACAAGTTAAGGAATTCCATCTGGGAAGTGGCGTGACTGTGCAGCCTTGTGCAGAGAGAGTCATGGTAGTTAGTCAGAACTTGGGTTATAATTGGTCTTCCATTTATTATGCAAACTATGATCTATCAGGTTACCAGCTTGTTTCACCTATATTAGGCCTTCTCGCTTATAATGCCGGCACTGATGCAAGTAGCCCTTTTCAGCTTGGAATTCTTGCCAGGGAAAAACCAATCAAAATAGATTTCAGCAACATTACAACGGCATCTAACATGACAGGAACCAGGCCGTTGTGCGCCAGTTTTGAAGGAGACGGTAAAGTAACATTGAAAAACCAAGTATCACCCAATGTTTGTGTTGCAACCAGGCATGGCCATTTCGGTTTGGTCATGGAGTCACGGCCACCGCCAATGCCTGTGAGGAAGAAGATTAGCAAATGGAAAGTAGTGGTTGGAAGCTCAATTGGTGCGACATTGGGCGCTTTCCTCTTGGGGTTGCTTTTCGTGGCAATGTTTGTTAAGGAGAAGAAGAAAGCAAGAATGGAGGAGCTGGAGAGGAGAGCGTACGAAGAGGAAGCTCTTCAGGTTTCTATGGTTGGACATATCAGAGCTCCAACAGCCACTGTAACTCCAACATCGCCCACAATCCAACAGAACATACATCATCCTTCTTGAAATGTTATTTATCTGATTTTTTTTTTTCTTTTTATGTTTGATCATTCTTTTTGTAAGATTAGCTTTATTTGTTTTCGAGATAGAAAAACAAACCCAGTCAAATTTTCCCATGTTTAACATCTTGGAACAGGACAACTCCGTTTTTCAAGGATATAGGAACAAACATCAGAATATCAGAAAATTCGGATTTCGAATAGCATTAAATTGAAAGGGTTTCCCCCACTTTCTTTTCGGCCTATTTAGAGATTTAATGGAATTGAATCAAATCATTTTAATATTTGATTTGAATGATTCAAAAGTTTAAATTTAATGTTTGATTAGAGTTTGATTAAATTTAATTGGTAAAATTTAAATACGATTTGATAAATTTAATTAATTAATTTCAATAATATATAAAAATAAAATGATAAATTAATAATATATTAAAAACATATTTTAGAAACTTTAATTTAGTTAATAAACTATTTAAGTTAAGAATTAAAATATTTAAATTTCATTCCACTTATTTGTTCAAATAAGTCGAACTCAAATTTGACATAAATATAAATAAATTAAATTTAAATAATTATCAAATTTAAATAATTTATAAATAATTTATTTGTATACATCTTAAGTCTTTTACATTTAATTTAGGAGTCCAATGAGTTTCGATGAAATGCAGTGGGAACCGAAAAAAACAAAAATTATTAAAAGAAAAATGACTTTTTTCTCTTTCTTTTTTAAATTTTTATTAAAAATATATATTAATTAATTAATTATTTTACCCTTTTAATTTTAACGAAACCAACAAGCGTGGGCCTTAGATACTTTCTAAAACTGGTTGCAACTTTCGCTGAGAACCAAGAACAGAAGGAGATGGAGAAGTTCTTGACTGAAACCAAGCAAGTATCCTTCTTGGCTACTTTTTGCTAACGACATCAATGCAAGAAGACTCCGATCAACACTTCATTGTTCAGTGAAAAGGTGTTGCACGCTTGAACGCAATGCTTTACAATTTCTTTTCTTTTGTGCAAGTTAAACACAATTATCAACCAAAGACCCTTCAAATTTAAGTTTGTTTAAGTTGGAAAGAATTGGTAGCCACCGAATGTGCCACAATGCGTTGGCTTCCGTATTATAATTTATAACAACACTTTTCAATTTGTAAATTGTAATGCATTTAATAACTTCAATGGTTAGATATGACAGTCTGAAATCTGAATTAATGAATATTATAATGCAATACAAAATATTTTTCGGTAACAAATTTTAAATTCAACGATTAAAAAATTTAGATCATATTATAATGTTTCGATTCGAGATTAAGCAACTTTGATCTCATTTTTAGTTATACAACAATCAATCAAATCAAATGTTTCGCTAGTAACATGGAAACTACAATGTCATTAATTTTCCAATCAAATCCTGTGGTTGGTAGATCCAATATTGCAGAGAAATAGAGAAGTAAGTAATCTACGGTTTGAAAATCACTGTACAAAGTTTAGAATACTGTGGCTGCGTAGTGCCCATCTACTCTGACTACTCAGCGGTTAGCTCTTTCGTTTGACTAGAATAATTACAAATCACAAGTCTCAACCATTGAACTTTCATAGCTTTTGTTTCTAATCATTTATTTTTCTTTAGAAGGGAGGGTGGATAACAAACATTTTTATATATATGCTATAAATCATGGTCACTTCTCAGCTATATTAGGCCGTGCACTTCCTCATTAGCTCATCGTCTCATCTTACAATTTCTTGTTTTTCCGGCCAAAGCAACAAGATGTTGCACACAATTTACAGCTCGTCTTTATGGCTGTTTAATGCCGGCAGACAGAGAGATGGACTGTTTCAAGTTTCTTTCTCATTTCTGATTGCCATGCTGGGGATTTCATTCTGGCTCGTATGGACTATTAGAAAGTCTAGGAAGCCCGTCGCTCTATTACCGCCTGGTCTCCGTGGCTTGCCAATTGTGGTGTGGGATATCTTCCATTTCATGGAACAGATAATCTTCACCTGGCCTTTACAGATTTGGCTCGAGTCTACGGTCCTATCTATAAACTTTGGCTTGGGAACAAACTATCCGTAGTAATTAGCTCACCATCGCTAGCAAAAGAAGTGGTTCGTGATCACGACATAACTTTTTCTGAGCGGGATCCTCCAGTTACTGCAAAGATTGTTACCTTTGGCTGCAATGATATTGTATTTGACTCCTACTGTAATCCAGACTGGATAATGAAGAGAAAAGTTCTTGTGCGCGAAATGCTTAGTCATTCTAGCATTAAAGCTTGTCACGATCTACGGAGAGAACAAGCGATGAAAACCATCGCAGATGTCTATGGAAAAGCCGGCAAGCCAATTGATTTTGGTGAATTGGCGTTTTTGACATCAATCAATTCGGTCATAAGCATGCTGGGGGGAGGCAAACAGGTAGGAGATCAGAAAGGGGCTAATAGCTGGAGCGACTTTCGAGAGCTTATAACAGAATTAATGGTGATTTTGGGAAAACCGAACATGTCTAGATGCTGTAGTAAAGGAGACCTTCCGGTTGCACCCACCAATTCCCCTCCTTGTGCCGCGTTGTCCGGGCCAATCAACCACTGTGGGTGGCTATGCCGTTCCAAAGGGTACCAAGGTCTTCTTGAATGTTTGGTCTATTCAAAGGGATCCAACTCTTTGGGACAATCCTTCAGAATTCCGACCTGAGAGGTTCTTGAATAACCCTGACAAGTTCGACTATTTAGGAAATGACTTCCGATACATGCCATTTGGCTCGGGAAGGAGGATGTGTGCAGGAGTATCTCTGGGGGAGAAGATGCTCTATTCCTCGTTGGCCGCATTGGTGCATGCGTATGATTGGAAATTGCCTCAGGGTGCAGACGGAGACACGAGCGGCAGATTTGGAATTGTAATGAAGAAAAAGACGCCTATAATGGTTATTCCAACACCAAGATCATCCAATCTCCAGAACTATCTCAAGTAATTATATTAATTGTTGTATTTCTTTTATACTACAACGTTGCCTCTTTAGCATGGTTTGGAAACAGTGCTATGTAGTATTTGAATTATGGGGTTATATATTTAAGTTTTTTAAATAATCAATTAAATATTAAATGATTTGGAAACATCTTGCAACCAAAACATGGAGAAGACGGGCTTTGAGCCCATGGCAGAAATCATGAAACAAATATTTGGAGGAAGCGATTATTTCCAGCCCATCTCGGATAACGTTAGGTATCAAATTTATATTTTCAACACCAAATATAATGATATTGGGCTGGTCTTAGTTCTGTTAAACCTAGACTAAGTTGCATAGGGTTCAAATTTTATATGTTCATGTAATTCTTTTTCAATTTTTTAATCTATTTCACTTAATTAAACTTAATTATAAGATTTTTCTACTTTCCTTTACTTTTTATGAAGATTTTATACTGTCTTATCAAAATAAAATAGGATTAATGCTGATATAATTGTTGGAAAACTGCATGTTTGAAGCTTCAATTAGGACGAAATTATTTTTGTATTATTGGAGAAAAAAAGGTTAATTTCAGTGAAAGAAAGGAAGAAAGAAATGAGTTGGGCCAGTTCGCCAACTGACGGCCCAATTACAATATACCGGCTCATCCAAATGTCGAATCGAAATGTCTAATCTACGGTCCACCTTCAGTCATTGGAATCTCTGCTGACTTTACTCTTACCCACACTGAATCTTTTCTTACGCGCGATAACGCTTCAGTAGTAACTGTTACCGTTACTATGATTTCCCGGGAAAAAAAAAAACACACTCACACACTCTGCAGAAGTTGTCGAAAATGCCACTTTCCTTTTCTTTTTTAGGAAAGAAAAATCTATCTGAAAGTAATTTTTTGAAACTTGAAAATATTAGAAGAAAAAAATAATTATTATTTTATGAGCCAAAGCAAAATTATTATGGATTAATAATAAAATTTAGTACATAATCCGAGTTTTTTAATTTTATCGGTGAGATTAAAATGATAATATTTTTAAAAATATTAAAAAATATAAAATAAATAAAATAAGACATGTATTATTATCTTAATTCTTTGTGTGGAATAAAAAATTACTAATGATGTATTAAATAATTTCAAATATTATTAGAAAGCAAAGTTGTGCATTTTGTTTTTTAAGAAAAGTGAGAGATTTGAACTTCAAAATAAAAAATAAATCCATAAAAATGTAAAAACAAATTTGTACATTCTTAATATATAAATATTATAAACTGTCACTAAATTATAATACACTTCTATTAATTTATAAGTTTTAAAATAAAGAAGATTTTCTTAGATATATTAATTATTTATTTATTATTTAATAACTTATATATAAATTTTATACATTAATCATGCATCAAAAATAAATTTTTAAAAAATTAAAGTATCTCTTTTTAAAACACCTTCAATTTCAATTTTTAAAAGAGTAATTTTCATGCCGAAAATTTTAATACAGCAACAATATAATTTAATCAAAATATTCAACACCATTATTTACAAATAATTTCCATCAATTACTTTATTATAAATTTTTTATCAAATAAAACTTTTCAAAAAATACTATTATCAGGATTCTTGTTGTCCTAAGGGGGAAAGATTAATCCACCCACTTAACTTCACGGGCCATATGTAAATATAGGCTCGTCAACACCGGATCCCTACAAGGCGCCAAAAAAAAAAAACGCTCCAACGATTTCCGTCAACAAAAAGGAACAAAGAAGACAAAGAAAACCTTCCACCAAGCAACAACTCGTCTTCAAGCTCTCAATCATTCTCTTTTTAGGGTTTCCTGATTATCAACCTCCCCAAAAAGCTAATAATTATCTATGGACGATCCTACGATAAGCAATCAACGTAACCAATCAGCTCCGTCAACTCCCCGTCTTAACCTCCCGTCGAGGATGTCCGACTCTTCCCTGCATCTCGAAAATCTTCCGTCTCCTCCGTCTCGGACAATGCATATCAACCGTATGATCAACTCCAACTACAACCGCTCTCCTTCGCTCACAATTTACTCCGATAGGTTCATCCCTAGTAGATCCGCCTCCAATTTCGCACTTTTCGACATCTCAAATTCTCCCAAGTCAGCGGAAGGAAAAGAAGACGGTTCCGGTACTTATAACAGCCTTTTACGCGCCGCGCTTTTCGGACCCGATACGCCCGATAAGAAGGACTCGTCGGGCCTTCAGGCTTGCCGGAATATTTTCCGGTACAAAACTGAAACTAAACGGTCACTTCACTCACTTTCACCTTTCGGGCTCGACGAGTCGGTACCGGGGATTAGCCATAGCCCCGTTAAAGCTCCCAAGAAGGTTCCCAGGTCACCTTACAAGGTGAGTTTTTTTTTTTTTTTTTTTTGGGTGGGGGGGGGGGGGGTGTGTTGGTTTATGCTAAATTTGGTTGAAATTTTGAAAATTTGTTTTTTGGTGTTAATGCTTGTTCTGTTTTTGTAGGTTTTAGATGCACCTGCTTTGCAAGATGATTTTTATTTGAATTTGGTGGATTGGTCTTCGAATAATGTATTGGCGGTGGGGTTGGGGAATTGTGTATATTTGTGGAATGCTTGTAGTAGTAAGGTCACAAAATTGTGTGATTTGGGAATTGATGATAGTGTTTGTTCAGTTGGTTGGGCTCAACGTGGAACTCATCTTGCTGTTGGTAGTAGCAACGGGAAAGTTCAGGTTTGATTTTATTATTATTGGATGATAAAAATATTTATGTTGCCAACTTATTATGTTTGTCTCTGTGTGTATGCTTGCCGCCTGATTTTGTCTGTGTTAGTTTTAGGCCGTTATAATTAGATAGTATTATTAACGCAGGAATGCAGATAATTATAATTAAGAATCATGGTAGAGTTTTAACAAACCTAATAATGTTTTCAAAACCCTTTTTATGAACAAGGGTGGCAGATTGTGTGGAAAATGTGAAAGCCTTGTCTCCCAAAGAAAAGTATTATTGAATCTTAAAAATAATATGAAGAGTACGAGTTTATTGTCATTCATTTGACTTTTCTGGCAATTTTTCTCATTTACATTTCTATGGAATGCTTCCTTATGTTGTTTGCCTTTATGGGAATATCAAGCTATCGCATCTTGTTCGAGTTGCAACTGAAAATAATAGGTTGTTTTTCTGATGTAATTTAGAAAACTTTAAAGTTGTAGATAATTTTTGGGAGAAAGAGGAGGATAGAAAAAGGCTTAAATTTGGCGGGAATCTGCTTCATTGGTCAGATAAAGTCTGACCCTAAAGTGAAAGCTTCAATCCCTAATTTTTGCATTCTGGCCAGAGCGAAAATAGAAAATTATTGAGTGCTCTCGTAATAATGTTAGAGATTTAAAACTTTGTTCTATTTTTTTTTTTTTTTTACAATTTTAAAACCTCATTTTAACTTCCTTATGCAAGGAAACTACATTCTTTAATTGCTTATAAAAATTTTGAAGTTAGGTTTGACTCTTCATCTATTTGCTTGAATCTTTGGGCTTTATTAAACTTTGGGATGAGTTATAAACTTAATGCTTCTACCGTAATCATGGAAGGTGACCACATTGAGTCTTCTAACATCTATCTATATTTGACTTCCAGCATTTTGCTTGTAGGATAATGTAGTTGATTAATGGCTATCACTTTGTGTGTAGATTTGGGATGCATCTCGCTGCCGGAGGGTAAGAACAATGGAGGGGCATCGATTACGTGTTGGGGCCTTGGCTTGGAGCTCTTCTTTATTATCTTCTGGTAGTCGTGACAAGAGCATTCTTCAAAGAGATATACGTGCTCAGGATGATTTTGTTAGTAAACTCTCTGGACACAAGTCAGAGGTTAGACTCTTACTCATCTTCAGTTTGAGTCAACTATTCAGCTATATATATATATATATATAGTGTCCTAACAATTGTGTGTATGTATATACATATTACTACAATTGGATATTTATTAATTTTTCTATCAACCGTGTCCTTCGTTTCTTAAATTGCACTTTTCCCTCTTGTTTTTTTTTCATGAATTCATCATCCAATGCCAGTCATTATTGGAGATGCATGTGGTACCCATCATGCTTGTGCATCTTCACTTTTAAGCACTTATTGCCAAACTCTGAGTCTGAATATTTGGCCATTGTGTAGGTTTGTGGACTGAAGTGGTCATATGATAACCGTGAACTAGCATCAGGCGGAAATGACAACAAAGTATGTAATTGCAGTTCTTTCCCTTTCTAACATAATCTGATGCTTAGTATACGTTAAACTTTCAACTGATTGAATGGAAAAACTCTCATCTACTTTCAGCTTTTTGTATGGAGTCAACATTCCACTCAACCTGTCCTGAAATACTGTGAGCATACCGCTGCTGTAAAAGCAATTGCATGGTCTCCCCATCTGCATGGGCTTCTTGCTTCTGGAGGTGGTACTGCTGATCGATGTATTCGATTCTGGAATACAACCACTAACACACATTTGAGCTGCATGGACACTGGCAGTCAGGTGATTTCTCGTTTTTGATTTTCATCATATCATACCCCTTTAATATGGCCTTAAATGTGCATGGAATGTAAAAACCTTTTGGTGCATAAATTTGCTTCCCTGACTGCATTGATATAATTCATCTTTCTCCAATTAGTTTGAAATGATGAAACATGCTGTCATCTGCATGGTAGTCAAATTAACTTTCTTGCCAATCTAAAATGAAGTAGCCTTGTGAATAGTAACAAGATAAGAGTGACCAAAAATTTTAATCTACATTTTTAATTTAAAGTTCTCCTATAAGTCTTTTTACCCCAGTGGTGCTTCTTAGTATATAGTTACAAATTCTAGACGGTGCTAATGTCCACTTTATGAATGACAGGTATGTAATCTTGTGTGGTCTAAGAATGTCAATGAACTCGTCAGCACTCATGGATACTCCCAAAACCAGATTATTGTCTGGAGATATCCTACCATGTCAAAGGTGAATAAAGCTTAAAATGAGTGTATATATGATAATAATCTCTCATTATCCACTTTTGCCCTCAAAAATTTTATTCTACTAATGCAGTTGGCTACTCTTACGGGCCACACATACAGAGTTCTTTATCTTGCAGTCTCACCTGATGGACAGGTAGCTTACTTTTTAGACTCTACAGTTTCTTGCCTTCTACTTATGTATTATGATAACGATAAAAGTAAATAAAATATGAGAAAAAGTTAGGCAGTTTTATTCTGTGTTTATCTGTACATGCATGCTCTTCCCATGGCTGAAGTTACATTTTTTTGCAGACGATAGTTACTGGAGCTGGAGATGAGACACTGAGGTTTTGGAATGTGTTCCCTTCCCCTAAATCTCAGGTAATGATACTTGGATTCCTGGCTATCTGAATATCTTTATTTTCTCCACAAATTGTTTAACCTAACTTTTCTTTTAACAATACTAATGTGGCATTAGTTTTAGTATCAATCTGAGTATTTTCTTTTATACCCTTCTTGTGAGTGTTCCCCGCAGTATATATATTTTTTCTAGTTATTTCTTGGGAGTATAAATAGTTTCATGGAGAGAGAAGGAAATAGAGTAGTATGAGTTTTATTTTTATTAAAAAAGCTAGCTTTCATTTAGTGAAAAGTTATTGCTGCATCATTCTGTAGTTTGCCTTTAATGGCGTCTAGATCTTTCTCATTTTTCCGTTTTGTATAAGACAATTCATTTCTTTCTGGGCATGAACCTTAATGCAGAACACTGATAGCGAAATAGGAGCATCATCTTTTGGAAGAACCACAATTCGGTGACTTAATCAAGAAAATATTCTTTAAGCATTCTCGTGCCCTGAAATATTAGACTTCATCAAGAAAACAGGCCATGAGCATATTCTCATGCTCTGAAATATCAAATTTGTCGGGTGAACTTACCCACAAAGTAGTCAAAAAATGTGCAGCAAGTGCAAGAACTAATTTATTGCTAGTTTCTTGCAGCAAGGCATTGATTTTGAATCTCAATTTTTCTTCTTTAAAATATATTTGATTGATGTATAGCTGGAGTTGCTGTTAAATGTTCATAGCTACTCCCTCCCCTCCATTGTATATTAAAGAGGTCGGAGCGGTTGTTGTTGGACAGGGAACTAATTGTAGCACGTTTCTTTTCGTGTTTGTAAATAAAATCCATATTTGGTTTTCCACTTGTAATTTTCCAGCTTTGCTAATCTGGCCGCACTAAACTCGTTGAACCAGTCATCGGCAACAACAACCTTGCTTTCTGGATTGATGCATGTTGACAGCATGACAGAATTACAGAATGCAAGCGCTCCCTGCTTTCTGGGGCCCTAAATCAAATACAGGGGTCATATTTGAACACGTCCAAGAAACCGACTGTCATCAAACCACCACGTTTTGTTCAAGTATTATTGGAGGAGAGGTTTTCTGAGAAATTGACTTCGTACATACATCTTCATCACACACAAAAGAGAGTACAAATAGCAATTAAAATTAATGATAAAACAATCATTAATTAAACCAAATATGATTCCTTCATTCTAGAGTTCTAAGATTTGGTAGAGGCAACTGTTGCTGGGTCCCATGTTGTTCGTTTTCTTGGGGAAGCTTTTGTGGCCAAGGGATCATACTCATTGGTGGAAAGCAACAGTTACAGTCATCTTGGCAGGGCTCGGGCAAGTCCCAGTTACTTAGCGTGATTTCTCGCTTAATTTCTTGCTGGGTCCCAGTCCCTTCCGCCCTGCTTGAAGGTGCTCCAGCTTCCGCCAGCGGACCCCAGCACTCTACTCTGTTGAATTCTGGAATGTTTGAGTGAAAATAAACCCAAACCAAAGACTCCTGTAATTCCGGGTAGTGCTTCAGCAAATTCCCATCTCCATGGACAAACGCCTTCAGCACCTATTTTGATTATATATCAAGAGATTAATTTCTAGAAGATTAACAACAAAGAAGTTTAGTAATGACTTGTTAAAGAGAATGATTAAATTACCACAGGGAGTTCTTTGGAGAAGATGAAGTATCTAAGTCTAGCACATAAGTCTAAGAGGAAATGGCCTCCGCTTATGTGACAGTGAACATGCAAAGACATCTTTCCCTTCACTTTCTTCCATTCCGCCACCACTTCGTCTCTGTATAATTTGTTTGACCAGCCCTGCAGCTGCAAGCAAACCCCAATTTATCTTCTTCCTTCAGTTGTCAATATGAAAATAATCGTGAATAGCTATGGTCAATATTCATCATATTCATTCGAAACGTGTTAGGACTGAAAACACAAACACAATGAAATTACCCTAACATGTTCTTAAAGAAAAAAGAAAAGATATACACATTAAAACCCTGTATAGCAAAAGATTTCATGTCGTATCGACTTTTATATGTATCTTCTCATGCATGGTTTCCTTATATTCATTCTTCAGGTGACTTTACAGATCTATTTTACCATTCCTTTCTCAATACAAATCCACTGTTTGCCCTGTTTTGTTCTCAATGAAAGAGAATACACTAGTACAAATTCGAAAACAATGAACTAAGAAAACAATTTCATGACATGGGTTATGAAATCAAAGGATTACCTGAGAGTTGTTTATGGTCTGTGAGATTGCTAAAGTAAGTTTAGAGGTTATATCACTATGTGTAAGAGTGTAAGTCCTAGGTAGGTTCCCTGGGTGCTTCTTCTCATCAACTCCCAAAAACAAAACCTTCAGCTTTGATGCCTCGAAAATAGCTGGCCCAAACAACCTTGCTACCTGAATCCAATCCAACCCAGAATAAAATCAATACATTCTTTCTTCAAGAAGAAATGAGAAAATGGAAAAGAAAAGAAAAAGAAAGAAAGATTACAGGAACAATAGCTTGGTTCTTCTTCTTGGATCTTCTTCTGGTGACAAAAAGAGATCTGTTGGGTTCAGACACAGAAGGTCTTGGCTTTGTAGGGAGAGCAGGAGCAAATGTCAAAGTTCCCATAGTTAATGTCCAAGCTCCAATTTTGCTGGAGAGTAGCGCCCAAATAAAGAAGAAAAAAGAAAAAAAAAAACGAAAGAGCTGAAACGTTGAGGGAGGGAAACAGAGAGGATCTTTAAGGATGCTTTTGCTTTAACTGCTTTTGCCTTTGCTTGTACGGTGAGGTAAGTTGAAAACTTAGAAAAACAGAGGTTGCTTGAAGTTTTAGACTTGTGCTAACGTTGACATTTGTCTTTAACGTCCTACGTTGAGGTTGACTCCTACCTTCTGACATGCAGACTCCTTTAGTTGGCACTTGGCACCCTTTTATTGATTAGCCATAGCTTTTGTGTACTCAACTGTTGACACCACAGGATCTACATACTTCGGTTCTCTCTAAATTCATCCTAAAAGATTTTAGGCAGACTTGATCATAGGTCTAGTGGTTCGGTTAAGTTCAAAGTTCGGTTTGATGTCTTAAGAGTGTTTCGACAAATCTTACACTTGGTCATTGTTTTTGGAATAAAACAAAAAAGTTCGGTTAAATTAGGTTAAATTCATATATATATATATATATATATATATATATTCTTGAATTTAATAATTATTAACCTTATAATTGTTATCTATCTTTACGATAGATTAGACTTAAAATTGTACCTCTTTATGAATTAAAAAAATTTATTATATGTGTTTTAAGGGTTTATAAATCAAAGTTTGAAAAAAGTATTGCAAAATTCAATTTATCGTTTAAAATTTAAATCTGATTCAATTCGTTTTGATACTAAAAAATATATACATTTTTATTTGTAAATTTTTTTATACAATTTAATTTGAGTTTGTGTGTTTTATTGAAATTTTCATTAATATTTTCATTTTTTTGTAATTTTTAAGATTTTATTTGAATTTATTGCTTTGTTTTTATTAATTATTATGTGCTTTACATTTTTTTTAGATTTTATTTTATTTTTAAAAAAATTAATTGTATTTATACTGACTTGGACAGATTTGAACTTATTTGTTTTATGAAAAAACAAATTTAAACAAAAAAATTGGACAAAAAATTAAGTGAGTTGAGTTTATATTCAACATTAATTCTTTAATACTTTATTTAAACCCGATGGAAACCGTTCAGCCTAACTCATGAATACCTTTAACTAAAAGTGTCAATAAGGATTTGTATTAATAGTGATGAGGGGATTTTGAAAATTTAAAATTATAGGTTTTTTATTATTGTGTATGAATTTATAAATTTTGATATATACCAATTTTGTATTAATTTAAATGATTTTTATGAGCGTAATACATTATTATACTTATAATATTTTTGTAATTTATATATAAAAATTAAAAGGTGAAAATGTACAAGACTAGTTATTTAAAAGAAAAACTGGGCAAGACTCGCTTTTTAAAAGCAAAGATATGTGAGAATATCGTAGCGTTTTTTACATGGCGATTTTTTAAGAAACAAACGCAGTTGAGATTTATCAGCATATTGTATTTATAGTTTTATTTTATTTATTTTTTAATTATAATAAAATATTTTTTATAATAATTTTCTCATTCATTTCATTGTCATTATTATGATTATATTTAAATATATTATTATTTAATATTAATTTTATCATTATAATTATTTTTAATTTTATCTAAATTAATTCTAAACGGGGAAAAATGTCGCAACTCGCAACTAGGCAAGACTAGCTTTAACAGTACTTTGGATTTGGGGTTTTTTTTCCTTTAATTTCTCACTACGGTATTTTTTACCCACACAAGTACTGATTTGATGACTCAATCTAGTAAGTTTGTCCTTGGGCAGTCCGAAAGAGAAGTTTCCACTACTATTTAATTAAAAGTAAAACTTTTAACACCTGTTCAGCTCGATTGATTGATGAATTTATAATAATAATTATTATTATTATTATTATTATTATTTTAATATATTAAAAATTCAAATTTTAGTATTGACCCATTTTTTTAAGTATACCATGATATTGAATTGTATTTAAGTGGGTAAAAGAAAGTAACTAACACTACTTGAGCTTTATTGGAATAAAACTCAAATTTGAGTAAAAATCGAATTTAATAATTTGAGTTATTGAATAATTTGAATTTAAATATTTAAATATTTAATTAAATAATGAGCTTATTTTATTTTAATATATATTTTATTATTTTTAATTACTAATTTATATTTTACTATTAATGTTTATAAAATATTTGCAGAAAAAAGAGTTCAAACTCGAATATAAGTAATCTGATTTTGAAATCAAATATGGGAATTAAATTCTTTTTCTTAATTTCATTAGCAAATTTGTTCAAATAAATTTGAACAATTTAATTTGTACCTTAAGTTGAGTTTGAATTAAAAAATAAAATTTAATCAATTTCAAATTGAGTTTAAAATAAAATTTAAACTCAAACCTTTTACAATATTAATTTCACTCCTTTGAATTACACTCTTAATTATTAATTATACCCTATACATAGTTTTTTAGATCTCTTTTATTAAAAAATAGAATTAGGTGGAGTTGGAAGGAAAAATATGAAATGCCCTCTTTGTTGGAATTGTCTTTTAATTTCCACCACTAGTTTTTTCCTTGACCGGATAGATAAAGAGGCTCACGTCAAAAAACAGCCGTGGCCCCCGCCTGGTGGCTACGTACGTAGCCGGTAGCCGGTAGCGCCTGGCCCACTCGTAAATTATACATCTAATATACGTATAGACAATATTTGTAGATGAGATGTTGACATAACGATAAGAAGAAGATCTTAGAATTTTAAAATAGTAGATTTAAATCTTATAAAGTATGAAATTTATTTGGTTTGTTATTATTATTTGTATTTATCATTTTATCATATTACTCGTTGATGAAATATAATATATTAATTATAATTGTAACTTTGAATACAAAAACGTAATATATTGATTATGATTATAATTTTGAATAAAAATATATCATTAAAAAAATTATATGTAACATGAAATATCATTTAATACATTTTACCATTTAATATATTAATGATTTCATTGATAATATATTAAATGTTATTCCAAATGTTGATATTTTTTATTAATTAATGTTGTCTCATAGAATTAAAATTAAATTATTTACACATGAATATTTATTAATTTTCTCTAAATAATCTTTATATATATATATATATATATACTTTTACCAAAATATCAATCAAAATTTTCTAATAATTTCATTTGATATTTTGTAACTAAAAGTCGAATGAAAACTCTTTGATTTGGATATAATTTTTTTTTCATAATTATTAATATATAAAAAGCGATGAACCATGATGAGCGGCTGTCATTAAGGCCGTCGATTTAAAAATTAATTAGAATGCTCACTGTTTCACTAAAATCCAAATATCTAACCAAATAATCATTCTCATCAATCCCTATCCATAACAAACCAAAATTCGATTCCAATCGTGTAGAATTTCCCTTTGTCAAAACAATACTTTGCTAACTATATATTTTTCATATTGACAATTAATCATCAACCAAAACTAACGCGTTATCATTAATCAATGCTTTATACATCATTCATATTTATTTGTTCAAGGCTTTTTTATTTTTATTTTAAGGTTATCTTTTATTTTACTTTTTCTAATATTATATTAGTAATACAAAATATAAATGTATAAATAAGTTATTATTTTATATTTATGATATTTAATTATTAAATTACTGTTATTTAAAATTGTAAAAATTTTATTTTTAATATTAAAATATACATAAAATAATTTTAAATATTTAATAATTAGAGTATTATTTGACACAAAATAATTTTAATAATTTTTAATTTATTAACAAAATATTATTTTATATAAAAATAATTTTAAATTATTTATTAATTTATGAATTTTATTTTATACAAATATTAATTTTGATGTCCTTGATTTTTTTTTTTTAAATATACTTCACTTCATTGCTAATATTACGTTACATATTTCATCATCAATTTTAATCTCAATACCTAATATTATCTTTAGCCATTATAATAATTAATTTTACTTTTACTGTTTTTAATTTCAATGCCCATTTAAACTAGGCTTAAACCAAAAAATTTATATATGATATATTAATCGTGTATAGACTCTATATACTATTAGTCAACTATAAAAGACATTTTATTAATGAATAAAATTTAAAAGTTTACGGACCTTTAAAAATAAATATAAAAACTTTATTAATATGTATTTTTAAGAATTTATATATATATTTTTAAAATTTGCTTATTAATAAAGTGTCATTTTATTAATGCATTATATATATATATATATATATATATAATATAATATAAACTCTAAACCATGTGCTGACCGAAACCAATCAGTAAACTTGATACATAAAAATTACACCTGGAAATTTTTACATCTGATTGTTCACGAATCTATTCACACGCACGCTCACTCTCTCTTTCTCTCTCTTTCCTTCTGTGTTATTTAAATGGCGGTTTGTTCGATTTCGAACAGACAAAGATTGTAAGGAGGCGAATGTGTTCCACATTTGTGCATGGTTAGCATGATCAGAGTTCGGCATGTTCTGGTGAAATAATTGAGAAAGATTCTATAGCATGTGTCTGTGATAATTGGTTTCTGGTCTTTATAGCAGTTAGGTTGGCCTTGCTGGCCTACGCCAATAAAAATAAATACACTGTTGATGCCCGATCGAGTTGCAGTTTACATGGCCCTAGCATGAAGGCAAATTCTCACGGCAGTGAAAGTTAAATGAGATAAGTCATGCAATTAATTTCGATATAATTAAAAATAGTATAGATAATAAATTTGATGTCATAAGTTTAAATTCAATTATAATAATAATAATAATAAAATAATTATTAAATATTATATTAAAATTAAAAATAAATATTAAAAAACCCTGAGTAAATGGAGCTACCTAGACGAAATGGGGGGAGAAATCTAAGTGGACAAAAAACAGTTTTAAAATATGTTTTCTATTAATTTCTAATAATAATAGAAAATAAAGAATACAGAAAAAAGATTTGACCACAATGTTAATATTTTAATTTATATATAAAAATTTACATGTAACTTTTCTTTATGCAATATTTGAAAAATAATAATAATAAATTTAAAAATTATAATTAATTATAATTGATATATTATTCTAATAAATACTTAATTTCTCCCTTATTTATCAAAATCTTTTCTGATATTTTTCCCCTAGGAAAATTTGTGGACAATCCACCGCCGACGGAAGGAGAATGAAATATTTTACATATAAAAAGATTTTATTTCTTTTGTTATTTTGTCGAGTTTCTGCATATTAATCACGTGCATATAAAAGAAAAGAAGAAGATGCCATTGCTACCATAATTACCTAATTTGTCTTGACCTCAAATATAAGGATATATATATAGTCATTATTATTTTTATCCATTGATATTTTATAAGTAGGGTTACAAGATTGTCACGTTAATGGAGTTTTAGATCTATTAATAAAATTAAAATGGTAATATATATTTATTTTATTTATTTTTAATTTTTTAATATAGTAAAATTCAATTAAATTATACTCTTGAAACCATAATTGGGTATAAATTTAGAGATATTATTAATTTAAAGATTTTTATTACTAAATTGCTATTTTTCTTAAAAAAATACTTCTATTTAATTTTTACATTTTTTTAACTATTTTAATAACTTTATAGCATTTAATTTCATTAAAAATTTCATTTTGTTTGACAAGTTCCTTAAAAATGTCTTGCAAATATATTTTATGTAATATATTTTCGAATTTTTTTAATTCTTAAAATAAAAATTTTTAAATATGACAACTTTTTACAAAACGAATCTATCGAATCGAATTCGAACTGTTTAAATAATTTATCGCGTTAAATTTGAGTCTTAAAAACTAAATATGAACTACGTTTTAAATTTAATTTTTTTGAATTGAATCAAATTTAAATTAAATAATGAATCAATTTAATTAAAATAAATTACAATAATATCCATAAACAACAACAATAATACTAAGTAAATAACAATTATTTTCCCGATTGCGAATATGCAACAGACTTGAAAATCAACATGACATCACGAGAAAAAAGTTGTCTTATCCTTTTCAATAAAGTGAAATGATATATTTCTTTTCTATCTAATTTTTTTGTTATTTAAAAAAGTTAAAATAAAGTTTTAAAAATCAAATAAAAGCAAATAAGTTGGAAATACATAATTCAAACTTGAAACAGCAATCCTGAAGAGGAATGGCCATAGCCCAACTCTTTGTCGGTTACGTAGGCAGACCTGACAAGTCAAAGGGCCTTCGACATACACAGTCCCCAAATATAAAAGAAACTATGAAATTCATTTCATGACAACTTTTCAACATGGATGATCCGAATCAACAAAATATAAAAAATAGAAATAATAATCAAACAAAGATTAATCTCAAACCTGAAATTTAATTCAATGACTTTATAAGTTCTTATGAAAGGCAATTTTCAATAAATCTGAGCTTGCGTCTTTCTCTTTTATTTTTCAAGCTTAATTTAGTCTCTTTTGTATCACCAAAAAAGTAATAAAAAATATTGAAAAAAAATTAGTCAACTTTTTCTAGCCATGATCATGGAATATGTATTATCATCAATTTTCCAGTTAATTAATAGTACAAATAAATAAGAATAATCTCTGGGTATATTACATAACTCTTCCACACATGAAATCTTACAATAAATCACACAATTTTCATGGCAGTTCCATCCCTTTCTGTCATAATTACAACTTCGTATAATATATTCGCAATTTATTTGCGAATCACAACTCAAGATAGAAAACCAAGATAAAATGTAGAGCTCTGATCTGAACCTTCTGAAAGTTTTGAAGCTTCATTTTAATGTTATTAATCACCAATTAACATTTAAAACTAGGGTTTTTGGATATTTCTTCTCTCTGGTGGTCGACCTATAAACAATTCCGTTTCCACCTCCATGTTCTGGATTTGGAGTTCAACTGATTGGGTTGCTGACGATGGTCGTGGTGGCATTCCGCACTAATGTAGCAGTAAAATGTTTGAATTCAATCATCGATTCATCATTAATGTTACAAAATGTTGCTAAAGGATAGAAGAAACTACTGCTAACTCTTTTGATTATTGGTGTACTTAGTTTCCTGGATTCACCGGTTCAACTAGGTCTTATGATAAAGGAAGGTTAGAGAATAAATATAGTACCTTTTCTCGCAGCTTTTCATTTTCTTCTCCAAGGCGTCTCTCCTGAATGTTGTACAAGGAAATGTAAACAATAACACCCCATGGTCAAAATATTATTCTTCTTACTTAATATCCATGGAATGTTTAGCATACATTTGTTAATTCAAAAAACTGTTCAACTGCATCCGCTATAAAATATATTTTCTTGCTCCCAATATCTCATAGCGGATACAATCTCACCCAAATCTTGCTTCGATAATAATAAATAATTACCTCATCCTTTAGCTTCTCAATCTGCTCCCAAAATAACTGATTCTGAAGACAGCAAAATCAAGTTTTAGACCATATCAGTATTTAATATTTTCTTTTATACACATGAGAAAATTTGAAAATGCATGTGAAATTGCTGATGTACCTTTCTTGCCCTAATTCTGCTTAAGCTTCGTTCCAACTGGTTCTCTAACAGTTGAAGGTCATTAAAAGAACATGTTTCCAATCTATTTCCCAAGAGTTTTCTGTTGTAAATTGAGAATATAATAACTTTACTTGTCATGAAGAAAAGGGACGTCAAATATGAACTGGAACTCAGTTATAAGTACAAAGTATTGTACACAAGTTAAAGATTTAACCGTTTTGAATCTTCGATAAATTCGATCCTCTTTGCCATGCTGTGAACATCTTCCTTTACATTCTTCATGCAAAAGTTCAATAATTAGTTTTTGAATGGCAAGTCTCAATGCATAAATGCATAATGTGAGTGTGTATATATAAATATAAAACATCAAAAATGATGAACCAAGATACACACAAAATATGACGATCTTCTATCATTTCATGAATTAATGTTCATAAGATTACTATTTACGGCATTAATTGGATTGTATATCTTAGTTAATTTTATTTCGAAATATGTATCTATTTGAAAAATTTTAGCACAGTTTTTAAGTTTCAGTCTTTTATGGAGTAATATTTAGTGGAGCGGCTTAGAACAATGGAAGCAAAAGGATGGGTAGAGCAGCTAGAGCTACCTCCATATTTTCGTCTACTGCTTTGCTGCTGATTCCAAGATTCTTCTCTCTCTTCTGATACCGGTCTATGGTTTTATTCACACTGCATACATGTCCAAACACATGAAAATGAAAATAGAATGAGTGCACGTCTAGTTTTCATTAGTACTAATTCAAGAAAAGCTATTACAAAGTTGCCTGACGGCAAAAACGTAGTCATACATAACAGTTCACAACTCAGGAAGAAACAAGTTAAAAAGGTATTAAACCATTCTTGAAACTACATTCATACTCACAATGAAGCAATCAAGTCTTGTATATCCGTCTCACCCTACCTTTGGCTAACCCATTACAAGATCAGACATTAAACTAGCTACCTAACCTGTCTAGCCATTATTTTCTAATGTTTTGGCACTGTAAATGTTGCTTGTTCAGTTGGTATTTGTGCAGACTAAAAAAGCTCATCACCAGGACATATCTAGGTATACACTTGATTGTTTGAACTTCATTAACCCTGTGTATTCTTCATGGACAAATTAATTTCCCTGAACTAGTTAACAGACTATGCTTTTGGTTTAGTTTCAAACCAACCAGCTTTCTCTCAGTTACCTTAATAAGATCCAACGTTCTAAGAGCTGAAAATCATCATGCGAAATATAGCCAATCAAAGCACTTTTCTGCTTCAACATGGAAGAAAAACAAAACGTGAAGCAGAATATTCATGGTACCAAATTCTCTCAAGTCGAAAAATCCTGATTTTCCAAAGATGGACGTGTTCATCAGTCATCACAGACTGCTAGTTGTATTCTGGGAGGCCCACATTTCCACCTAGAATCACATGTCAATCACAGGTTTGAGCAAAAAAATGTTTTCAAACTATGAAACAATATTGAGGTTAATCGGCGTGCCTGTAGTGCAATAAAATACCTAGAATTAATCATGTTGCTCCTATCCTAAGTATATTGAAAACGTCGACGACCACAACAACCAAAAAAAGGACTAAATGCTTTGGAGTTGGAAAAGAAAAATAGATTGTCTGATGCACGCCTAGACTGAAGCACTGCATTCTCTTCGAAACAGTCTTTCCAGCTAGGATCCTCTTTTTCCTCAAATATTCCTTGGACCACATCTTCCTTGAGTTTTCCCCTTTTTTATCTATCTTATTTCCTGAAATTACAAAGAAATGTTTTACCATGCCTCAAACTTGGTGCTAACCCAGTTGACTGTCCCTCGGATTTTCCTTACCTGGAGGGCTGGGGTTGGGCACCATGGCTGATGTTATAGTGAAGAATCTTTGATCTATGACTAAATCTCTATATCAACCAAAGGGTCATAATTAGAACACAGAAAGTAAGGCCTGCATGCCCCTTTTTTTTATTTGGCATTAAAACTACCAGCTGAATCAAAGCTCATACACAGTTGGAGGAGAATAAGTAATCTGTGACCCCAAAAATTTTCATCACTAGCCAAGCAACAATTTTCTTACGTAAATTAAACTTTTTATGTGGTAGATTTACTATTTATTCTTTTTTATCATGGAAAAAGATCATAAAATTAGCCTTTTCCTTCATTTCGAAACCTTGTCTCTCTATTTATGCAAAAAAGAGAATGAAGATAAAGCATATAAACAACAACGTTAAGTCGTTAACAACGTGATAATGGGAATCAGACGGTCTAAGGAGGCATCAGAAGATGTAATAATACTGGTCTTAAGCTAGGTTTCAGGCTTTTAGCTATAACAATTGCCATAAAATCCAAGCATGAGTGTCATAACCAGTTTTATGAACTACTCTGAAATTAAGAACTAAGTAGAAATCCAAGATTAGTTCAGATCAACCAGATGTGGCTTTTATATGTGTATGTATGTTTATATTCGTTCAGACAAGAAAAATTAATATTGTTTAGGATTTTGAACTCCAATTTTACAAATTACCAGTAATTAAGGGCAAAGTGTTACTCAGGTAAGTTAATGTTCCAATTACCAAGTGGCATTCACAATAACAAAGATAGAATATAAAGGCTTTACCAAACTTCAAACATTAGCAAAGACAAAACTTAAGAAAACCGAGCACGTCTAAAGTTCTTTGAACAATCATTCAAAACTTTACTTTGTAAAAATAAAAGACTAGATAGAAACATATAGGCAGAAAATTTTACTTTTACATTGGGTTCAGATTACAGTAGAAATTTTCTTCTAAACTAATATGATCACTCTAAAGCATATAAATGGCCATGCAATATGTTATCATGTTTGATAAAAAATACACCCATTTGTTTGACAAGAACAATTGCAGTTTGTTAGTTAATGGATATATTTCCTTTTTTCCATCAGTGGCTCTCTTCTTCACTGTTTTAAATGACTTGAAATACATTAAAAGGGGTTAGAAATAGGGCATTTCCCTAACTTTTGTTCAAAATTTTCGGTAATTGTTCATATAGAATGTATGCCAATAAAACATTAGAAATTAAGTAATCTACCTTCTGGCTTTACCAATAGATCTATAAATGTAAACAAAGAATGCGGAAATGCTTGAGGCTTTCTGCATGGAACCAAAAGGATCTTCCTTCCAGTTGATTACGAATGCAAAGATACATACAAATGGATGATGGAACCAAGTCCAATTCATGTTAATTTGCAATAAAAATAAGCAATTCTAACATAAATGAAGAACAAATCAATTATATAAGTCTTAAATTTGAATTAAGGTAAAGCAAACTAAACGGAGCGACCATTACTATCCTATCCACTCTTGATATAATGTGAAAACCCTCAAGCAGATTCATGCAACGTTTCCATTGAAATGACATTCAATTAGACAAGCACTTGGAATAAAATATAAACAACTCTATGGCCAATTGTAGATTGTTGAATGATGACACAAAGATTTTTTTTTTTTTTTGGCTAAGCCAAGGATTTTATTAGAAATATACAAGTTAACCTGGAGTAGGGGAATCCAACAAACAAAGGGTAAAACTGAAGATATATCACTCACCCAAAGAAACATACAGGGCAACAACTCAGACATCAAATCATGATAACATACAGCAGGAAACAAATCAAATATAAGCCTGCAATCTAAATCACCAAGATTGTTAATGGAGAGCTTCCTATCATAAGTATCATGCACTGAAACTATTTGGTTCTTATATATTTTCCTTTTTATAACTTTATTAGGCTAAAAAGATCATGAAAAGCTTGTAACTAAATCTTGGTCTCACGTACAAAAAAAAGTTACCTACACTCAAACTAACTCAGATTCGGAAGAGACTATATCTTCCTAACCTTTTGGCTGCTTTAATGAATTTGGCTTTGCAAAAATAAAAAATAAAAAAAGTTCAAACATGAGTAAGATTTCTCTAGTATGAGTGAAACTAAGGGTATAAAATCTTTAAGTACTACAGATGAACAAGAGCCTTAGCATCTTGATTTATTTTTTCAACTGCAGCCTGTCTTAATTAAGTATCATTGTTTGACTTTGAAGGTTCTATTAAGAAAAGAAACAAAACTTTGAAGCTAGACATGTTAATCCTACTTATCAGTTTTCTTAATCTACTAGTGTTAGATATACCCTCAAAACTTTAAATGTGTAGGGAATAAAGACACTAGTCTTTCCCAGTACATGAAAATTAATAACTTAGAAATCAAGCACTAAATTTGTGACTTTTTTACATTGACAACATCTATTGGGATTTTTCAAGCAGATACGTATTCCAAAATGATATGAGATCAACACGGAATTAAATCACACATGAGAAATAAGATTTAACGTGGTTCGACTCAAGTGCCTAGATCCACAGACAGGAGAAAAAAATCCACTATAAAATCATAGAGATTACAAAGAGTACAAAATACTACAAAATACTAAGCCAAGCCCCGAAACAAACACAATTTTCTTGCTCCATACTATTGACCGATATTTTCTTCCACTCTTCCCCAAATCCCTATAGACCGCTCTCTCACGTAGAAATTACATAGTAATTACATCTCTCTATATCTCTCTAATTCTAAAGACCACCTTATATTTATAAAACCTAATTGCTTGGTCACTAAGTTATGGTATATTTAATGATATATTTATTACCAAAAATATACTCATTTATACAGAATTTGAGTCAATATCTAATAAATCTCCATCTTGACTCAAATTCTTCCAAAATATTGACTTCACATGCAACTAGTATCTTATTGCAACAAATCTTCTCTTGCATGTCCTCGTTCTCACGAACACAATCTACAACAGTAAATCCCTGAGCCGAATCATCATTTTTGCATCACACTTCATGATAATTCTCAAATCCTAGCTCTGATGCCACTTGTTGGGATTTTTTAAGCAAATACGTATTTTAAAACGAGATGAGATCAATACGGAATTAAATCATACACACAAAAGACAAGATTTAACGTGGTTTAACTCAAGTGCCTACATCCACGGACAGGAGATAAAAATTCACTATATAAACATAGAGATTAAAAAGAGTATAAAACACCCCAAAACAAGCCCTGTTTCCCTGCTCCATAGTGTTGATCCGGTGTTTTCTATCACTCTTCCCTAAATTCTTATAAACCCCTCTCAAACGTGGAGATCACATAGTGATTTTATCTCTATATGTCTCTTTAATTCTAAAGACCACTATATTTATAGTCTCATTATTTGGTCACCAAGTTATGGTATATTTAATGATATGTTTATTACCAAAATTATACATATTAATATACTCATTAATACAAAATTTGAGTCAATATCTAAAAAAATCCAATAGTTGAGTCTAAGCAACAATTAACATTAGCAGAGCTAGCTAATAAGGGTGAGTTTAAATAAACGGTAAAATTTGCTTTGATAAAATTGAAAATGATGAAAAAATTATTAAGAATATATTTTTTTAATAAAATAATAAAAATTAAAAGTATGGACAAAAGGATGATTTTACCCTCTTGTTATTTTATCTTTTTCCCCCAATCTCAACTTGTCGGAACCCATTAGGCTCCCAAATGCACCCTAAGACAAGTTTCAAGCTCTAAGAATAATGATTTCATGTAAAATGGTCAATGGTAGAACCATCTATGAAATCACCATGAAGGCTTCAACAGGATGATCAATCTATTGTGATGTAAAACATCTCTAGGAGATCATGCGCAAGATCAGTCTCAAAAGACATATGCCCTTGAGATTATAAGATGTTCTCTTGCTAGGATCCATGAAACAATGTAACCTCAATTATAGATGAGTAATTTTTGGATGAGTAATAATCTATATGTTCTTTGTTTTAATTATCGGTGATGAAGTCCTAAAACGAAAACGATTGACACTAAAAACAAGATAGTGGGGGTACCTTGGGATAAGCAATTCATTTCTCCAGTGTAATCTAATTAATATGTAAGTACCAAGATTTAAGGAAAAAAAATATAAACAATAAATGCCAAGTACAAACTCTTGCTCAGAGGCCCCCATTAAACAGTAAACAGGTTCCACTTCCGACTTATTAACTTCATTATTTTTGGGTTCAAATTAAATAAAACTCAAAAAGTTTTTATCAGCTGTTTAGTTCATATAGGAAATTTTGGTAATAAACCAAGATTTTATTGATGGAATCGCTCTAGAACTATTCTCATAAAATGAACATATATATTGCTGCTCCATGCTTATTTTCATTACCCTCCAAAACTGTTTCAAAGCTAGCTAGCTAGGGTATGCCTAGTTGCATGTGTGACTAAACACCTAAACTTTGGTGATCAATAATCTAACTTTAAAAAACCCAAAACATTAACCCTAATGCAATTGACCACGATATATCTCTTTCTTTTCTTTCTCAGGATTTATGCAGGTTGAAGAAAGGACAGAAATCTGCAAGATCACTTGGAAGATCAACTAAGAAGAAAACCCAACAGAACAAAAAATCATCTTGTTAGATTCGATTCTAAATAAAAATAAAGACGACAGAAAGAGATCAGACATCAGACCCTCCTGACAAAGATAAAGCCTGAGATCGTCAATGTACTCTTAGTACTTGCCTAGGCTATATGGTACGAGAGCTGGGCCTATTAAGTAACATCCAAGTTTAAGTACTAAAACTTATTTATATCTTCACATTTTTAATTAATCATATACTATTTAGATTGTATTTTCTGTACATTGGAGACTTGCATAGCTTAAATTAACACCAAGAAAAAAAAAAGTACTTTGTTTATTTAACTTTATTAGTCTCCATGAATGTGAAGATGAAAGATGAGAAAACTCACCTACAACTAGAAAACTCATATAGCTTCCCTCTCGGAGAGAAGATGATGAGTGCAACTTCAGCATCGCAGAGAACTGATAACTCAAAGGCCTTTTTAAGCAGTCCATTTCTTCGTTTTGAAAACGTTACTTGCCTGCTTGTTGCATTTTCTATTCTCTTCATCTGAGTTTTCCCTCTCACCATATTAATTTCACACTCGTAGCTCGTCTCCTGCAAGGAAAAATGAATTCAAGAAGACAAACCCAGAAAAGAGTAAACTGTCTGAACTCAAACTGATTTTGATGGTTAAAAACCAAAAGACCCAGATGAGAAAAAGGTTCCCAAAAGTACAAAGGGAGCAACTGAAATATCTACTCAAATTGGGAAAAACATACTACACAAAGAAGCTTGAAAAAAGATCTTTCTTGGTATGTGAAAGCTCAAGCAGATGTGAAGAGAAAAAACAAGATTTTATTGGGAATTTCTTGAAATTTCTCAAGAAAATGGAAAAATCTGAGAAACCCTAGATTTTGCAGATGAGAAATGGGTTGAGCAATTTGCTCTCTGTCACTCCCTCAAGCTCCTGTAACCCTAGACTGAAAATGAAAGAACAAAATTAAAAAAATAATAATAATAAAAATAATAATAGAAAAAGTCCAAGTAAGTGAAGAACCTAATCTCTTTCTTCTTTTGGTAAAAATGGAAGGAAAAATAGCAGGCACCTCCCAAAAAAGAAAAACAGAGAATAAATGCCAAAACATGTGATTCTACAACGAAGAAAGAAGTGGATGCACCAAAAACGTATGCCCAAGGCGTGGATTCATGACACCTGTCTGGTTTTACCGACAACCTCCACGCCCGGTATCCGCCGAAAGAAGCAAAAGCCAGCTGTGAGGTGAAAGACACAGAACATTGCTGTCGGTTGCATGCAAAATTTGGACACTCACCGAGCTCGATCAAAAAGACTTCCACCCTAGGTCCGTACAAGGTTTGGAAAAACGTCTGCCTCTGTCCGTACAAATTGAATAGGAAAAGAACCAATGGGAGTTTTCCACGTCATTCTTGGAGTGTGATCATGATCGGGTTGGGTTTCACATGGTCTATTCCCTGTTTGGTGGGGGTAGAGGGGTTGGTTTGCCTTTTGCCCTTTAGGTTTTTTTTTTTTTTTAATAATTTATTATTATTATTTTTTACTTGTGGGTTGTGTCAAGTGGTGGCGCACTATTGGATCCTAGATTTTTTCAAAATTATTTATTTATTTTTCATTTGTGATTGTGGGTAGGTCTGAAGGGACCACATTAGCGACACGAGCCCGTCAACTTCGTTGGCTTGGAGCATCGTGGTTTAACTCACAACCTCATATTGTTAAAGACAGAGAGTAGACTCAATCTTTAGATTTATAGGTATTCTCCTTTAAGAAAAAATAATGACGTGTCATTTGTCTTATTAGTTAATTTAAGTCTACGTACGGTTAAGGGTCTTTTTTCTAAAAATAAAAATAAAACAATTATTTTATTTTTAAAATCAAAATAAATAAATAATTTATTATTGAAATTTTAACTATTAAAATTTTATTTACTAATTTTTTAAAATATATAAATTATCTATTAATAAAAAATTGTAAATATTTAAAATTAGATGTATTATATTTAACATTCAAAATTTAATCATTAATATTAACTTTTATTGATATGTTAGGGTTAAAGTTTAATGTGGAATCATATGCTTCATGACGCAATTAAGTATTTGTTTTGTTGATGTAAAAAAAAGAAAAAGAAAGAGGGAACATGAATAAACCAATTAAATTCAAGTTTTTGAGTTGAAAACTTTGAAATCAATTAGTCTATTTGCTGTTTGTTTGCTTTGTCGGAAGTGTGTTCGCTAATAATTAATGTAATCGTTTAAAGATACTATATAACAACTTAATTGTTAAGCATTTCTAAATACACGTAGTCTTGCTTATGGAATACTTAATGTGTATCTTTATTGGGTTGAGCTTGTGGAGACTTGTAATAAATAAAACGCATTGTAGAATTTTGAATGATTCTTTTTTATATGCTTGACCAACACAACCAATTTTGTGTTGCTTGAGAGGAATGGCAAAAGAAAGAAGATGATGAATAAGAGAAAGGGTGTGTGTTGTGTGAGTCTCGCCATGGAGAGACGGTACAATTATCAATTTCCTCGGTCAATTCTAAACAGTTACGAAACTTTAAATATTTTTTTTATCATTGTCGATAAATTTTTTTATTAAATGATTAAAAATAATAATATATTATAATATTTAAATTTAAATTCAAATAACCTCTCCATCTTTGAATTTTTGTTAAAAAAAATTTCTTTATCATTTATTTTTGGGAGCCTCATGAGAAGCGTATAACAATAGACATTTAAAAAAAAATTATATATATTTATCCCAAATTTAATTTTTATAATAAAATAAAAGACTAAAATTTAAACCCACAACATCTAAAATTTTAATATAATTATCATATATTCTATCAGTTTTGATTTTACAAAAGATTAAAATAATTATATATGTCATTTAAAAATATTAAAAAATAAAAAATAAATAAAATATAACATATATAATCATTTTAATTCTAATTATAGAATTAAAAAAACTTAATTAATACGGTATAAAATAATTATCTAAACTTTTATATTATAAAAATAAAAACTTAAACATTTAAGTCCGTCCATGTTTGAAGTCTATTTAAAAATTAAATTGATAGAGATATTTTAGCTGTTAAGAAAATGTGAAGAATTTATATCAAATTTAAATCAAACATGCAAAGACAAGATATAAAGGGGACATAAAGTGAATGATGAAAACCTTTTTCTTTTGTTGCATAGAATGATTTCCCATCTCAACGTCATTTTCTCCTTTTATGGGACATTGGTTTAGATATTTAGGATGAGCCAGCCAACAGCCGAGTCACTTATTAGATATATCAGCGTTGGCTGATAAGCCAAGTCTTAAAAGACAAGGACAATGCCTGGCTATGGCTCTGATTCAGTCTTAGGCTGAGTGGCTCTGCCTCCTCTTCTTGCCTTGAGAAGTAGTCCTGACGTTCTCCGGACAATAATCAAACTCTGGTCACCCCTCCCACGTGGTAAATGGGTACCCCCACTCTCTTGGAATGATTTTCATTTGTACAAATGAACACTGATAACCATCCAATAAATACTCCGGGCCCTACCGATTTGATTTTTTCAGCTTGTGGTCCAACATTTTTACCATCCAGTCCCACACTTCAAAATGAGCACCTCTGTCAATTTTTAACAGTATAAAAATATATAGAACGAAATTAATATATATAAAAAATATAAAAATATTATAGGTTAAAATTAAATAAAAAATTATAAATATATTAAAAATTAAAAAATAAAAATTTATATTTTTTATATTTTACACTATATAATATATAATTATATATATATGATACAAACTTAAATTATCAATACACTATTTTACTAACTCAATTGAGAAAAATGATTGAAATTTAAAAATTGAGTGTAAAATATTCGAAATTGAATATTTAAGATTTTTCGTTAATAAGTAATTTTTAAATTTAAAAAAAAATTATAGGTAAAATTTAATAAATTTATAAATTTTAAAAATAAATTAATGGTTTAATTGGATCTTGAAAATGAAATAATTTATTGTATTTTAAATTTTTTTATAAAAAAAAATGACCACCACCTAGTCCTGTGCCGGCCCATGATTGTTGAACTATATCCCCATTTACTTGGTTAAGGACTGACCAGTCCAAACTTTCTTCATGCTCATAAGATATGGGCTAGCGGGCTGAATCTGGAACTAGGTTGAAAGTGGAGACCGACAAAAACCCAAACTAGACTTCAATTAGTTCACATCGTAAATTGCCAACTCATTCTCTAATCTCGTCCGCTACTCTGCCGTAGTCTTGTTTCTGCCGCAAAGTGTACGAAGGGGTTGGTTACAGACAACCTTTCTTTTCCTTCCCTACACTTCCAAAGTTCGGTATAAATACCACTTGACTATTACTACTTATTTCAAATTAAAATCAAACTTTTATTGTCACAAAAATATTACAAAAATTAATTTAAATGATTTATAAAATTATTTTTTTACGTTTTAAAATTTTATTTTTAGATTTCAATTCTTTTAATACTACAATTTTCATTAACAATAAAATTAAATTTATAATCAACATATAATATTTTTAAAAAAGAGCTTACAATTTTGTTTTTCTATAATTAACAATATAGATTTATCAATTATTAAAAAGTATTAAACATATGCCCATGTTTTTCTTGTTGAATAATGGATTTAATAAACAACAATGAATTTTCCATCTAAACTCAATTAGTGTATTAGCATACTTAGCTAAAATAATAAACAATCTCTATTAGGGATGTACACAAATAAATGTTAAATAAATTGTTCATTACTATATTTAATTTCTTTTCCCTTATATTCGTTCATTATTTTTAATAAATGATTACGAACATAATTATTATTCATTCGTTAATATTTGTAAACAAATTTATTTATAATTTGTTAAAAATCTATTTGTTTAATAAATCATTGAATATTTATTTTTTATTTGATAATAATAAATTTTTTAATTACATATTTACTTATAAGTTATATTTAATATGTAATTATTAAAATTATTTATGTATATAATATTTTTTAATTTGACATCATATATATTAGAGTAAATACAATTTATTTTTATAAATTTTTTGTTTAATGCATATGAATATATATTCTTAAACATACTCATTTAATATTTAAAAACACGTATTTGTGAATATATTCGTTAATATTCATAAACAAACTTAATAAATATAAATACAAATACAAATAATTTTAAAAAATAAATAAATAAACACAAATACAATAATATATTCATGATCCATTTTTTTCCACCATTAGCCTCTATACCACGCTTCCTTATATTTTGCACTTTGGATCGTCTGAACTCTTTTTTTGGGTACGAGAATTGTCTAAACTCTATTCATTATTTTGTTGAATCTATTTCCTGTTATGAAATAATCCAATTGATTTTTATTACAAACAAAAATCTAGAATCCCCTTCCATTAATGCCAAAACAAGCATCTCCTGGAAAAGTCTGGATTTGTTGAAAATGTGATTGACTAGATACACTTAACTGAATTATAGATGAAAAGGAGTGAAAGCTTTGTCAAAAAACTTACCTCCAACTATTTCGCTAATTGGTTACTACTTCTTGACTAAGTACTTTTCTTTCTTAGTTATTAAGATATATTTTTTAACCATATATATTTAAGACATTAATTTTATTAAATTTAAAATTAAATAATACATTAATTGCATATTTATTTCTTTAAATAACTAATTATAAGGATTAATTAAAATTTAAGGCATAAGATAAATAATTAAATTTAATTAAATGAAATACTGCAAAGTCAAAACCATTTAATATTAATAACATGATAAGTAGATCATGATCAATCACACAACAAATAATTTTAACTATATCGAGAATCAAATTATATTTCATAAAATAAAATAAGAATCAAATTATATTTCCTAAAATATATAAATATAATAAAATGAATAAATATTTTTTAAGATAAAAAACAATAATTATTAGTACTTATAAATTTGGAAAACAAAAGAAAATAAAAAAAAAACCTTCGTTATTTCAGTCAAAATAAAAGCCTCCCTAAAATAATGGTTTACTTTCTAATTTCTCTCCTTTCTTTTCTGATTTTCTCTTCGGGAGGTTTTTTTTTTTTTTTTTTTAAATTCAAAAAAACAAGTAATTTTAGTGTGTTTAAAACATTTTTCTTTCTTTCTTTTCATTCAAAGATTTCAGTGATCAAATTGCTTCAGAGGAAAAGAAAAGAAGAAAATGTCCGCTGCTACTACTACTTATCCTGTTGCTGATGCAGCAGCTGCTGCTTCTTCGCCTTCTCTTGTATGTGAATCTAAAGAAGAAGCAGTGAGAGAAGAACAGAATCAAGAACAACAAAAGCAAGAAGCAATTAAAGATTGCATGCACAAGACTAAGGCGATCCAGTTCTTAGGTCGAACTACGCCTATTGTTCTCCAAAACGACAATGGACCTTGCCCTCTTCTCGCCATCTGTAACTCCTCTTTACATTTCTAGGGTTTAAAATTTTGATTATTTAATTTTCTATTGTCATTATATTGTTTCTTAGAATGTTCGGATTGAAAATTTTTTAGATTTTCTATCTAATCTTAGTTTAGGTTAGGTTTCTAGCTTTCGTGAAGAAAAGTTGGAGAATTTGGATTCAGTTTCCTTTTCATTGTTTTCGGAAAGTGGAATGGTAGATTATATTTAGGGTTTATTGGTTTGAATTTTTTTTTTGTTCCTCCTGTTGCTAGTGGAAGACCTTTAGACCGCGAATGAGAGAAGAACATGACATGCAATTTATAAATGAATTTTTACGTCTATAAATTGAAAGTTAGAATTCGAGCTAATTAATTTTCGAAAATGAACATTTTTGGGGCTTTGATAGGTAATGTTCTCCTTTTAAGGAATAATTTGAACCTGAGTCCCGACATAACAGAAGTTTCACAGGAGAAATTGCTTTCACTGGTGGCCGAGCGCCTCATTGATTCCAACTGTAATGTCAATGTAATTTCTTTCCTTTTTTATGCCTGGCTCATTTGCTTGTTACTGGTATAGTAGGATGATACTGATAAAATCCTTTTGGCATGTAGAATAAAGATGCAGGATATGTTGAAAATCAACAGCAGAATATTGCAGATGCAATTGATTTACTTCCTCGCCTTGCTACTGGGATTGATGTAAATATTAAATTCAAGAGGTTAGCTTCTTTTTTTTTCCTCTTTATTTTTCTGCTACAAATAGCCTATTTCTTCATTCCTTATTGAATTATGTGTACAACTTACAGAATAGATGATTTTGAGTTTACTCCAGAGTGTGCCATATTTGATCTGCTTGATATTCCCCTCTATCATGGTTGGATAGTTGATCCCCAGGTATGCTCTTTTTAGCCACATGTAACTTGTACGCATGTATTCCTAATCTAATAAGAATTGTGTAGTATATGTTATTGCTTTTGTTGATTGCATGATTGTCGTGTGCATCTTCTGTGGCTCGATGGGGGTACACATCATGTCATCTTATTAATGCTGCCTAACTCCTCATCTAATCCATTGAAGCTTGTTATGTTCCTAGTACTTTGGTTAATTAAGTTTCTCTATGCTTGCTCCCCATGAATACTGACAACAAACTAAAATCTTCACTTTCTTAGTGAGAGATTATATGCCTTTTGGGCATTTGATCTCAGCAGAGTATAAGCTAAAAATTTAAATAAAAAAAATCTTTTACTCTTTGTAATAACAGTCCTAAAATTGCATTATTGATTTGAAACATAGCAGCTCTAAATTTGATTGCATAGAAAACTGTAGGTTGGACAAAGGAACATTTTCTGGTGCATGGTGAAGTGCATTCATTTCTATTATTCTGTCTAATATTCCAAAATTGGGGCTGCAATTTTGGAAGCAATGTGCCAAAGAATTTTTGTATGATCTTGACTATGATTCTGCTGTATGGCATGTAACTTCCATTTTGGAAATGATTAAGAGCCGCCAAAGTCAACTATAGACCCCACTGTCCAAGACAAACACAACTAACCCTTCTAAGGGAATTTAGTAAATTATCTCAGCAGCTTACCACCTTTAGAAGACAAAGTGGGGTAGTTAGGCTTTGCGGCATTAATGGACAGATTTCTGCTTCATGGTTAACAAGGGTGCATGTGGAGTACATGACCACGAATCATTTCAAAAAGGTTGGGTCTGTAGTGTGTTTGGCTAGACATTCATTTTATGATGCAAGTTGCGTTGGACTTTAAATTTTGTCATGTATCAAATTTTTAATGTTTGAGATAGAATTAGTCCCATTATAGATATGTAGCGTGTATTGACTAATGATTATGGATTCAACAACCAGTGTTGCTTGGTTGAAAGTGTCGCTGGGAGTATCTTTGGAGTTTGAGGAATATCAGATTTTGAGATGATTTTATTTGGAACATTATTGGATGGGTACCATTAAATTACTTTTTTTGCTTGAATAATTAAGGCTATAAATCAGGAAATTCATTTTAAGTTCATAGAAAACAAATTTTACTTTCATGCTTCGAATTGAATTCGATATGGTTGTTTTTTATGTTTATCTTTGGAGATTGTTGGTCAAGCTATGTAGTTTCTGATGATGCCTCCTAAGTTATTAATCATTATGATATTCATTTATTAACAGATTGGATTGCTTACACTTCAAGATTATTACATATTTTTTTTTTTGTTTTGTAGTACATATTTGCTTTCTAATTATTTTCTATATTACTAGGCTTCTTTTTTTTTTTCTAAGATGTCCATTCCTGTATGGTCTAGGTTTGAGGTTTACAAATTTTGGACCTTCACATACTGATTTTCATTTCATCACCATATCATGCGATGCATATTAGTTGCGCCAGGATTTGATGGTTTATTTTCATGGGGCCCATGTGCCAGGACTATGAAACTGCTAGTGCCATTGGGTCAAAATCCTACAATGCAATTATGGAGGAGCTTGTTGCCTTGGAAACACAAAACATGGAGGCTTCACGTAAAAATAACTCTGAAGATTGTGTGGATTTTGTTGCTGCAACAACTGCTACTCTAGGAGTTCCCTCTCCTAGCCTCTCAAAAACCAGATCTTTTGATGACTCTCCTCATTCTGTGTCAGATCAGCCAATATTAAGGAAAGGGGATCTTGAGGAGGAAGCAGAGCTATTGAGAATCTTGAAATTATCAGAGGCTGAATTGCCAACCTCAGTTGGAAATCATGGCAGTTCAGATGAAAGATCATGCTCAAAGAACCTTGTTTCTGTTGATTATGTAGATACACTGGAGGGGGACAACTGTGTTGGACATCAGAACTTGCAGTGGCACGAACAATCCTTTTCAGATAATTGCACTTCCTTGAGTAATGATAACGGTAGTAAGACATGTTTTGAGACCCTCAGAAGGGACGAGTCCCCAAAGACTGACGAGATTAATATGGATCGCTTATCTTATGTTAAATCTGGAGAGATTACCCTTTCAAATGATGTGGTTAAGAAGAGTAATGTTGAGACAATAGCTGTACAGGGGAGTACTGCTGAAGAATTACTCCAGATTGAAGGTGCCGTTCCTGTTTCTCTGGCAAAGGATACTGCTTCTATTGATGGGAAGAACACTGAAATTTCACAAGGGGGTGAAAAACTTGAGATTCAGTCCACTTTTCCGACTGATGCTCATGACATTTTGGATAATGTGAATTGGGGTGACAGGACAGAAGTATCATCTGTGTCTTTACAAAATTCCAGTTCAGATTCATCTAGTAGCAGAATACATCATGCAGATGTGCCTGAAACGTTTACCTCAAGTCTTGATGGAAGTGAACCTATATATGAAGGCGAAGAATGCATATTAGATTCGGTAACAACAACATATGAAGATCGGGAACCTATATATGAAGGTGAGGTAATTCTTGCTAAACAAGCTGACAAAAAAGCTGTAGAGGACTGCAATGAGAGATCTAAAGATGAGATTACTCCAAAACAAGGTTAGAAGTGCACCTTATAGAAAATGTATATCTATCCTTTTAGAGTGTGTATATCTTTCTTTCATGATTTGAATTCCATTCTTTGTTGCTTTTGCTATTTACCTTTCGCTAGTTGCTTGTTGCTTCCTCAAGAATTGTTATAAAGGAAAATTAATGTATTTTCTTACCCATTTATATTTAATTTTTAAATTCTTAAGAGATGTTGTTTCCTTTTTTTATGCAAATGGATTTTCTTGTCTTACTATTTCATGTGTTTATTCAAGATAACCTACCATGAATTTTCTTAATGCTATTCAGGGGAACTGATTGGAAACTTCTTGAAGAACAATGCTAGTCAATTGACCTTTTATGGGTATTTTGAGCATTTTTGTAGCTGTTTAAAGATCTACTTTTTTCTTGAGTCTTTTACTTCATTTATCTTCATGTCATGAGGAAGCTTGTTGTTTAGTGATTATTAATGTATTTTGCAGGCTTTTTTGCTTACAAGATGGTCTTAAAGAACGCGAGCTTTGTGTTTTTTTTCGTAATAATCATTTCAGCACCATGTTTAAGGTTAGGAGCTGGAATCACTTTTTTTATTTATTATTACCAGTGGCTATTTATGAACTGCCAAGTGCCAATTATGCTTTCTTTTTGAACAACTTGGCTAAATTAATAAGCCAATTTAAGAACCAGTTTTCTTTATTTGATCAACTTTAGTTATTTCTTGATTCATTGAATCTCATTTTATTTGCAGTACGATGGTGAACTCTATCTTTTAGCTACTGACCAAGGCTATCTAAATCAGCCTGATTTGGTTTGGGAGAAACTAAATGAGGTAAAATTGTTACCTTGATATCTTCTTAACCAAGAGTCACTTCATTGAGTTTTGGGTGTCATTTGTAATTGTAGTCAAAATTTGTAAGTTAGTTTGTTTACATCGCTGTTAAGTTTTGTCTCAAACTATATTGGAGTCATTAAGATACATCCCTAGCCTGTAGTGCAGTGGCCACTGCATCATGGGGCTTTCTTGAAGTATGTCATGATATTTAACTGGGATAATTACTTGCTTTTTGCTTTAATGTTATGAAAAGGAAAACATCAAAACTAAGGAAACAAAAATAAGGGTCAATGGTTTTAGTATCAGAGGATCTAGCTGTAGCTGTGGCCTGTGAATGTTCCTGCTTGCTGGTGATGGCAACTATGATTTATGAGCGGGGAGTAGAATATTACTTCTGAACTCAACATGTTGTGCTTTGAGAAAAATTAGATCTTTCTCCATGCTGTGCCTTAAAAATACTTTTATAGTTAAACAACTATGCTTAAATGACAAGCAAATAGAAAATTGCTCCAGAGATATATGTTTCTCCTTGTCTGGTCCAGTAACTAGTACCTTTTAAATGCTCTTCATTTGGTGATGTATTTTCTCCTATTCTTTTGCCGTTCACTGTTTTAGTCGCTTTCACTTCCTGATGAAATAAAAAATTTTGAAAAATGAGAAAAACCTGTAAACCTATGTCGTTTCTGTAATTGCTTCTTTTTTGAAGTTTGGTATCCAAAATTAACTCCTCATGCTTTCAGGTCAACGGAGACACACTGTTTATGACTGGCAACTTCAAAGAATTCAAGGTGGACAGTCATGCCACCGGTACTTGGGATGAACAAAATGCTATGGCTAGTACTGCTGTATGTATTTCCCTTTGGTGAGAAATTTTTAACGGCTGATTTGAATGAACGAAACTTACTGAAGATTTACACAATGCAGGATTACATTGCTAGCATAGATAGTGCAGCGCAAGCAGGATTGGACATGACGTAATTATCCTAACTCCGGGTTATGTAGCATCATATTAATTTGTTATACAATAATTTCTCAATTTTATTAGTTTTAATGAATCTCAATGACTGCTTAATTCTTGGAAGCCATTATCGGTTTAAGATATTCATTAGAAAATATTTCTAAATATTGCTTTATTTTATAATTATTTGTTTGGATAAGTGGTCAAGTTGAAATATCTTTTCAATTTTTCTTCAGTGAATTAATTTCTTAAAAATGTTTTTAATTATCCTTCATTATTCTCAGGGATGACAATTTTTATTAATTCTATGATGTTATCATCACAGCTCGGATTTACAGCTTGCAATAGCTCTACAACAAGAAGAGTTTGAACAACAGCCACAGAGCCAGAATGTGCAGCAACCACCAAATGTTGGTGGTTCACGATTAATAACAGGTCCCCAGGTATTTTATTCCTTCTCCCATCTAGATATTCTTAACTAACCGTCACTTAGGCTTTGCTTGGTAGGAAAGAGAGAAAGGGACGATGATGGAAAATTTGTTAGTCTAATGCTTAAGTTACAAAATAAGAAAGCAATTATGAAACCAAACTTTTATATTAACTAATTTTCATTCTCACATCTTTCTATCCTTACTAAGCAAAGCTTTATTGTCTGATCACTGATTCTTGCATCTTATATCCGGGTATGTGCACTGATTTTTTGGTGTGATGGAATTCCTTCTCGTACTTAGCTGGACTTACCTGGGTCTCTAAGTGACTTGATAAATTATTGTTTATTATTGTATAAAAATATAATTTTCTATCAGTAGCAATGGGAATAATAAAGAATATGCTATGCTACTACAAAATTTTTATGGAAAGATCTAAAACAGTTGGAAAATGTTTGATACTAGATTGTGGTTTTCCAATCATTAACTAAACCTAGTCATGATTTCGATTCTGTATTGATGATCTACTGATTGCCTGAAAGATGGAGAGTAGTTATGTGACTTTAATAGGCTTGTTACTACTGTTAGGACTAGCATTCTAGCCCTAACAACATTTATTATAATTATTTTATGCGCTCATGACTCATCCTGTTAAACTTGGACCTCAATTCAAAGAAGTGGCATTTCTGCAGATGCCGAGAAGCAGTGGAAGGAACTCTTCATCCTCGTCGTCAAAGCAAGATGCAAAATCAAAAGAAAAGTGTATTGTGATGTGAGTTTTGAGTTAAAGCATTTGGGAAGTCTTTGTACTGTAAATGGTTTGTGTCTCGGTGCAATTATATTAAAACACTAATAAAAACCCTGATTAACCATAAATGACATTTTAGATGAAGCTTTTGAATGTAAAAAAGGGAAAAAAAAAAGTATATAGTGCAGTATCACTTAATCCATTCAAAGCCTATAACCATTAACCACTCTGTCCTCGTAATTCAAGTACCATCTATGTTTTTGGAGGTTGAGTTGTATGTAACGGTAAATGTTGTTATTTTGTGATCAGGAGATTATGGGATCAAATTGCATACATATGGTTTTTTTTTTTTTTTTTTTTAAATCTCATAATGTTAGTCTTGTGTGCTGGCTCTGTTCTACTATCTGTGTTTCTGGGATTGCTAGGTTGTGGTCCCAAGCTTGAGCATTGTGGAAAGTTGAGCAACTTATTCACCGGGTTTGTCATTGTTATTGTTATAATATAAGGGATGTGATAGCGAAGCCCAGAGAGTGGAAAAGTGATGGCCATGGGGAAGGGTAACGTTGTTTTGTTATCAAGGATTACGAAGCAGAAATGGGACAGGGGTGATGTTGATGTAGCATAAGAAATTGACAAGAGCAGCAATCGGAATTAAATTTTTTTAAAGAGCCGTTTATGTCGTAGGGTTTATTCTCTCTGGTCAATTTCTCGATTGCCCTCTTCAACTTCTCAACATCAATTGCTGCTACTAGTGTCAGCGTCGTCCAAGATTTTTGGCCTTATTTTTAATTGACTCGTCACTGAGTAACTAGAATAGATAAGCATTTGGTATCCGCTAATAAATGTTATAATCATTTTTCAATAAATAAATTATAATTTTTTTTACAATAAAAATCTCTGATTAAAATTTTTATATTTTAAAAATGATCCGCGAATACTCGGTCAAAAATGGTATTTGAGTTCTTGTGTACGCGTTTCATTTGGATGGACCATCCTAACGCACTGAAACAGCAAAATGGTATTGGATCTTTAAAGGTTCATAGACCAAACGACAATTTCAATGGAGTGAAATTATTTCTCATCATCTCTCCAAATAAAGCGTTAATCCAAATCATTTGGTGGGTTTAGTTTATTTTTATTTTAGCCATGTTGTATGATAACATATCAATTCATAAACCTGTGATCGTTTGGTAAACATGAAATAAATTAAATCAAAGATTGAATTGTAAACGTGACATTCTATTTTGGAACATTTAGGTAAGAGAAAAGTAGTGTTTATGATTTAAAAAAAAAAAAAAAGGAAAATAGTGCTTTCAAGTTGAAAGGCAAGAAAGCAATTTTCATTTGTCTAAATGCAACCACCGAAAACAAGGACAAAAGTTGACCGTTGGACATTTTGCTGTGTATTGTTTGGATATGGTAATTTGTATAATATTTTGGTTAATGTCATATAAAACATAAAAATTATCATGTCAAAAATTGATTAAATATATTTTTTAGATTTTATTAAATTTATCCATAATTTTTTGTTTATACTTGATGTACTAACCGTGTATAATTTTTATACACCATTAATTAATCATAAAATATCAAGTTATTAATGAGCAAAATTTAAAAATATTTTTACCTTTAAAAATAAATTAAAAAATTTTATCAATATTTATTTTTTAAAACTTTTAATAATTTTCATATTTTTGAACTTCACTTGTTAATGAAATAACATTTTATGATTAATTGATAATGTATAAATATTATATATTATCAATATATCAAATATAAACTATAAATCTCTTATCAAAATTTTCTCCTATTATATATATATATATATATATATATATATATATTTATACCATTTTTATATTATAATTCTAAAATCATCATATTTATATTATCTCTTCGATTACTTATCTACCATTTGTAATACCAAACCCTTTGAAATTTGTAAAATAACATTTGATTTTTCTTCGTCACCTAACAGTCAATATTTAATATATTGTATTTTCTCGATTTTGTATAATAATGAGATCAGAATATCCTTAAATTTAATTACAATTATCGCTTTTTCAAATTATCTTAATAATAATATAATTAATCGCGTGTAGTGCATTATAATATTATATTAGTACAACCAACCAATTTTCCAATTCAATTTCTTTGTTTTTAGGACCCACAAAGTTCATAACCAACAATAGGCTGAGACGTGCTCCGGGATCCGACTAAGCACCGACAACAACCTGCGGTTTCCTTCCTTCAACATTTGCTAATGATTTGATTTGATTTGATTTGATTTATTTTATTTTGAAAAACGTGGAAGGGGAGGGGATTTTTTTTAGTATTACTAATATAATATAATATTCATATATATATATATATATAATGGGATACAGAGCATATTTATTTTTTATATTTAATAATAAAATTTTTAAATTTTACAAATAATACAACTACACAAATGGTTTAATAATTTTACTATTCATTTAAAAAATTAAAAAAATCTACCAAATGATTCTAAATAAAGAAAAAAATAAACAAATGAAAGCATATATACCTATATTAGTCTGATAATTTATATAATTTGTATTTATATTATATAAAATTATGTTTATATTATGTAAAATACAAAAAAATTTAATGTTTATTATCCGTATCATTTTTGCATTGGGTCATCCTACTCTATTTAAAAAATATTAGATCTAATATAAAAGAAATTATTCAATATACGAAAATTTTAAGACTCTATAAATGAAGTTAGAATGATAACATGTATTTTCAAAATAACAATATTAAAAAATAAAAAATAAATAAAATTAAGTATATGTCATAATCTTAATCCTGATTGTAGAATATAAAACTTTACTCATAATATCTTAAATAATTATCTATAAATATATATTAAAGCATATGTCTATATATATATATATATATATATATATGAATAATTATTTAATATACTACTAGTAGAGTTTTTTTCAAGTGAAATTATAATGTTAATATATATATTTTAAAAATATTAAAAAAATAATAAATAAAAATTGTATATATATATGTCAACATATCAGTAAAATTTAAAATTTTTGTTAACAAATATTAAATAATTATCTTATATATATATATATATATGTGTGTATTTTAATGTATATACAATTAAATTATAAGTTAGGTGGATTTTTTTTTTTTTTTTTGATGGGAAGGAGCAGTGTTTACTTGGTGAGAGTTGTTTTATTAGTATAGTACGTATAAAATTAAGTAAGTTAGAAAAATGAAGAAAAATAATGGGGTGGTCCCTTGAGATTGTCGCAATCTTAGGTTTGGGAATAGGACAAAGCTACAGCTGTGACAGTGACCCCACTTCTACCTCCCACCACCCCAATGCCGATGCTCTACTTTTTTCTTTTTTTTTGTTCTTTTCCTTGGGAATTACGTCATTACATATCATTTTCAATTTATTTGAATTTTATTTTTTTCAATAAAAATTATGATAAATCAATTTGATTCCATTAACTATTTGAGAGTTAAATCAATCTTATCGTAATCCGGTTTTTTTTTTTAAGATTTAAATTCTCATATGAAACGAATATAATTTATGAAATGATGGAAAACTAATAAATTAATTTTAGTTATATAATAAGAATAATTTATTTAATATAAATAAGATTATTCAATAATTAGATTATTAACTTTGAATTTTTTTTTTTTTTTGGGTAGATGCATGTTAATTAGAACTATATAAAGAGATAGTGTCTCGTTAAGAACATTTGTTACTATAATCTCTTTTGTTATTGTTATATTATTTTTGATCTCTCTTAAGAAAGTTGATGTTATCAAATAAAATAGTATTAATTAATTCATTATATATACACTATGATTTGCATAATTTCTATAAATGAGAAATTACTTGTCAATCCTTCATAAGAAAATACAAAACCTTAATTAAGAAAATTTGTACTTCCAACGCAATACGGAATGAATAATCAAAATCAACTTCATAATAATTTATATCATATATAATATATATTTAAAAATATATTAAAGTGAATTGATTCTGTTGATTGATTCAATTGATAACTTTGAATATAAAAAAAAAATATTGAATTTATTAATTTTATTAATTGATTTTTGATAACAATTAAATTAATTGATTTCAGTCGATAAATTGATTAATTAAACTCATGTTTGCCCACTTTTATTGACACCGTTTTTTATTTTCTAAAAACCTCAAATTGAGAAGGCAGCGCAGCGGTGCCTAAAATTGTCTAAAAAAAGGGGCCCACCACCGGCAGTAGGAAACATCCGAGATTTTGTCTTTCAGATACACCGAGTACCGACGTCCGACCATGATTGTCCACTATAAAAACATGCTCTATTTATCCAATTGCATTGCTTCCCAAGAAACATCCAATCCACTTTCTTTTTTGGTGGAAATATATATATATATATATATATATATATATATATATATATATATATGAAATTGTGATGGCTGCTGAGTGCCAATAATATTTGCATTTTTTAATTTTATTTTATTTTTAAATATATATTATAGAAGTTAAGGGGAGAATGAGAAAGATGGTAATAAGTATTGATTGAAAATAATAATCTTTTGTTCACCCGGATGTATAATAATAAAATGTGGTTTGAATTTTAAATTTAATCTTTTTTAAAGAAATATAATAATTGTTAAGTTAATAGTTGGTTGTTGATTGAAAATTAGACTTTTTAACTTTGTGTATAGACACACTTAAATTAGGTGAAAATAATATGTATTGATTGTGTTAATTCAACATGATTTCTCAATTATTTTTAAATTGGGATTATGTTTTTGAGCCATTGTTCACATTTTTTTTTGTAAGATTTGATTTGAATGTGTTACGGAGAAAGTTGTTAACCCATCATCAATGTATTACTTATAAATTATAATATTTTTTAAGAATTTATTTTTTTAATACATTTTTTTAATAAATTATAATCATAATTAATATATTCCATTTCATAAACAAATAATGATAAAAATTACTTAATTTAAATTAGATAAAATAATAAATAAAATAATAAATTAAATTACTAAATAATTAGATTAAATTTAAGCTCACATTTGGTGAGATTTAAATTGAAACTTCACAATTTCAAGGTCTTTTTCTTGTAATTAAATCAAAATCAATTTGACTTTTAAGAATCGATTTAAATGCATAGTAAAAGAGATTTTCACTCCCCTTCTAGCCCTAGTAATATTGCTAGCATTAAAGTGGGGCATGAATAACTTAATCAAGAAAGATTTTCACTTCGTCGGGAATGAATTATAAATTATAATAGAGTTATGATAAAAAAAAAATCACTTTTAATGGAAACTTTCTAAATATAAAACTAACTTTTCTTAAATCAATTAATAAAAAAAAATCATACATTACTTTTTAAATGCATGAATGTTTTAGAAATATAAATTTAAAATTTGATGGTTAATTTATATAATAATTTTTAATACAAATATGAAAGAAAATATTACTACATTTCTCATGTGATCAAACGGTTATTATCATCCCATCAGAGGTCAACTTCCAGCCCGTTCAGCCATTCTGGTGGTCTGTCCACTCGTTTTCTAATGGCAATATTAACATTAAGAACTAAACAATAATCGAATAAATTAGTTCATTAATAATCAACCAAAAATAAAAAAATTTAATAACCAAATGAACTCTTAATTTTTAAAGTGAAATGAAATTAAGCTCCTAATGTTTTATTGTATTAAAATCAGTTTAAAATATTTTATTTTTTTTAAATTAAATCAAAATTTATCAAAATCATACAATTAAATATAATTTCATTAACTATCACTAACCGTCTTTATTTCTATATAAGTGGACCCTGACATCGTATTGATGTGTCAAATTTATGATGACGTAATGCTGATATGTCAAATTTATAATGATAAGATATTTTTTTAAAATTTAACAAGTTATCATAAATTTAACACATCAATATTATGTCAAAATCTAATTGTATACAAATAACTATGGTTAATAATAATTAATAAAATCATATTTAATTTTATAATTTTGATAAATTTTAATTTAATTAAAAAAAATTAAAACTGATTTAAATATTGAAGATTTAAAATTTTTAACAATTAAATCGAGAAATAATAATGGCAGAATGAAAGAGAAAAATAATAAGAGAACTTAAAATAACTGAAAAGCATGCACCAGCCGAAAGGAGGCGGAACACTGACAACTGACAGCTCAACCCTCCCTCAGCCGACTTTCTTAAATAACAAATAATGAAGCTAATTTAAAGTTTGTGATTAAAGGAAAGCAGCCTTTATTACGCTATTTTAGTTTATCACTACAATTTTCTCTTTTGGTGGATGGTTGGATGATCCATGATTTTTCTCTTCTATATCCTTTCCAAATTATGTATTAATTTATATATTTTTCACCACAATATTATATTTATTATCAAATTATTTTTGATAAATATAGGTAAAATATCAAAAAAATTATTTTTTATTTTCAATGGATTATCAGAGATGAATATAATTAATCTATAAATATTTTTAAAAAATAATTGAAATTATGTTAATAACTTGACAATCAAAATTTAAATTTTCATCCATAAAATTTTTCGTCAATAAAAGGACTCATTTTTTGTAGTATTTATATTTTTAACTTTTTTGAATATCAAGAAAAAGCAATAATATTGTTAATAAATAACTACAATATTATAAAAGTGGTTACAAATATTGTTCTTTCCCTTTTTGTTTTTAAAAAATTAATTTTTATATATATATATATATATATATATATATATATATAAAAGGAAAATGGGTAGTCAAGTTAATAATAGTAGTTTTTAATTTTTTCATAAACAGACAAAAAAAAAATATGAAACTTCCATTTAATTTCTCTTGTAAAAGATAATAATAGTTGAACTAAAACTTTGATTGTTTGTAATAAAATTAGTTATTGTTTGTTTGGGGTGGAATTAATAAAATGAAATTAGTAAAATTATAAATATTAATCTAAAAATAAGATTAAAAAGTGAAATTACAGTTGATGGGGGATGTAGATTTGATACCCTAAACCTATACGTGTAAGTGTGTAACAGTATTGATGATAGAAATGAAGTGGACCTTTTACTAAAAGACAGCACACCTTTTATACTGTGACCACACAAATTGTCGTCTCTTTGCTAATGAAATGCATGCTTCCTTGAATTTTACCAATATAAACATTGCATCAACATGTGCTCAAATCAGCGTTAAGCACATTAATTACTAATTATATATAAGAATTTTAAACAACCAAGACTAAATAAGAAAATAAAAAACCCACTACATTTTTCATAATATGTCAAAAATAATTTTGATTTATATTCTCTTATATTAATTAAAAAAATTAAGATATATTTTAAAATTTAATTCGAATACAATTAATCTTATATCTTATTTTTAATTATAAAAAAAAAAATTGGTTTAGTCAAAATTAGCTCTACTAACAAATTGAAGATGTTGTAATTAACCGAAAATTATGATTAATGAAATAACCGATTTTATTATAAAAATTGAAAATTGATTAATAATTATTGAATGTACCAAAGTCCAATCAAAACCAAATCCCACTTGCTTATTTGCTTAAATACAACAATATCTTGAAATAAAAGTAAATAAGAAAACCCAAAGAGAGAGAAAAAAAAAAAAAAAAAGACAAACAAAAAGCAATCAACTTGTCAGGCCATGGAAACAGCTTTATCTATTGGGTTTTTTTTTTTTTTTTCCTTTTGCTTTATCTGACCACTCTTCTTCCAAACACCCTTTCATGGTAATGATTCCATAGCCCTTTCCCCCTGCCTTCTATCTTTTTCTCTGATAAAACTCTTTTCTCAAAGAATTCAAAGCAAAGAACTTTGAAAAATCCCCCTCTATCCTCTTTCTCTCATATATCTGTTTTTCCTTTTAACATGTAGTATATGTTTTGATTATTTTCATGCTTTTGCCTCTTTAACTTTCCCTGTGTATGTAAAAGTAAAACCCTGTATATAGAGCAGAGAGGGGGTGGTGCAGAAAGTCTTGTGTCTCAGATCCCGATATACTGAATCGCTCTTACACCATTAACGAGAAGGAAAAAACTGTCTTTGATTTCTCTTTCAGTCCTTTTCTTTCTTTCCATTGAAAAGGCTCAAGAAATACTATTGTAATAGCCTCATCTTAGTTCACGCTCAAGCTTTCTTTGTGGTCCTTGACTACTTCTTCATCATTTCTTTATATATATCAAAACTTCTTTTTTTTCTTTTATTAAAATACCCTCTTTTTTGTTCTTCAGTCATTACTACACTTTCCCTTTAGTGCCGTGTTACACATACTTGGGTCTATACTCTTGTGTGGTTCCGAGAAATGCAAGAACCAGGGTTAGGCATGATGAGTAGTGGTGGGAGTGGTGGAATTGGAGGGTTAAGCAGCGGTGAAGTGTCTGTTTCCGGTGACCAGAACCGTCAGCTCAAGGCTGAGATAGCTACTCATCCGCTTTATGAACAGCTTTTAGCAGCTCATGTTTCCTGTCTCCGTGTTGCTACACCAATTGATCAGTTGCCTTTGATCGATGCACAGTTAGCACAGTCTCATAATATTCTTAGGTCATATGCTTCACAGCATCACCAACATAGCCGCTCCCTATCACCCAATGAGAGACAGGAGCTTGACAACTTCTTGGTCAGTTCTTCTTCTGCTCCTTTTTATTTTCTTTTTTCAAGTCTAATTAATTTCCCCTCCTCCCACGCCCTAGTCTTTGAAGACTTTTCTTCTTGTTTTGTTTTCCGATTTGAGATTTTGTTTTTTTTTTTTTTTTTTTTTGTCTGTTGTATTTTTTTTTTGGAGGTTTAACATGGGAAAGTGTTTTTGTTGTTTATGGTGTTTTATTTTTTTACTTGTTTGCTGCAGGCACAGTATTTGATAGTGCTGTGTACGTTCAAAGAACAGCTTCAACAACATGTCAGAGTCCATGCCGTTGAAGCTGTCATGGCTTGCCGTGAAATCGAAAATAACTTACAAGCTCTCACTGGTTTGTCCCCTCTTTCTCTCTCTCTTCTTTCCCTCCTAACATCATTATTATTATCAAATAATTCATCAAATAATCATCATTAGTTGGTTAATTAATGATGTGATAAATCAAAGAAGAAATTAGATTAAAACTAACTCTTTTTTCAACCGATTATCTTGTTTTCTAGGGATAAATATATACTATACTACTATGTAATATCTTGATAAATTAATCATGCTTATATTCAAATAACAAGTGCATAGAATTATATTAATAATAATATACCACCATCATTAGCTGGTTTTAAATAGAATCATACTTTTCTTTATTTGTTTGTTTGAAGATAATTAAGAATGTTTTTCTTCTCTTCTGGTGTTGGTGTTTTGATGTGGTTGGTAGCTATTAGCTAGGCAGGAGGGAGAAGGATTGGTATTTGGGTTGTTTGCTAGCTTAAGACTCCGTACCAAGAATTGGGTGCTGTAGGACCTACCAATTACAAATCATACTTCTAGGGTTATATAGAGAGGTTATAGTAAGGGTGGCTGCGGGGGATAGTTGGTTTGGTGGAAGATGGCGCCATCCTCAGCCTCCCTCCCCCACCACCACCTCCATTACCACCATAGCCAACCATTGATTATAAGGTTGCTTTCATTCCTAATACAAAATATGCATGAATATTGTTGGGTATACTGATTGCCCTGGCATGATTGTGTTAGGTAATTGGAGATTTAGATTCCCATGGTCATGGATTGAGCCAAACATAAGAGTTCACTTTCGAATAATGATTTATTAAGATAAATGTTTCACTTTTTTTCATTTGGCCTATCCAGAGTCTAAACAAGAAGGTAGCTTCTTTGATTTGTGTTGTTAAAATCGACAAGATCATGGAGAGAATAAGAACAGCATTATCCTAGTTAGTTGATTTTGGTTAAGTTAATGGATTATTAATGTTGGGTCTTTGATTTGGTGCTAAATTCTGTCAGAGATGTACAAAAAGTGGGGGTTCTATCTTGGTGCTTTTAGGGTTTTGGAAGCTTTGAGATGATCATAAAACAGTTTGGCAGCTAATAGTAATGCTTGCATTGTTTAGACCTTTCTGACAACTGGCGTCTAAAGCGTTGAGCAGTTTGTTTTCGTCAGTTTTGTGCATGCTTCTGCTTGAAAAGTACTGTGCATGCTTAGCTGGTCTTCGGGGAAAGGCCGAAGCCTGAAACAGTTGTTTCTAAAATCTCAGTCTCGATGACAGGCCACTAACAAGTTAGCAGTGTTTATATAAGAATATTCGAAGTATTCATATATAAACAACTCTGAAATACTTTTGATTTCTCCAATTATCAGGGCGTTCAATTTAAGAAGTTTATCTATTTTGATTTAAAAATTTCATAATTTTATTTTACAAAATACGATTTATAAATACAAATTTGTAAACTTATATAACTAATTATTATTATTATGTCAAAATATACACTATTTTTGCACCTTTTGATGCTTGGTGGAGATGTTTAATTTTCGGGATTTCTTTTCTTCAAAGAAATGCTAATAAATGTTTAAATTCTTCAGGCCAATTAATTGAAATTTCGGATATTATTGTAAAATATTTTTGTTATATAATTAAATGTGATAGTTTGATAACAATTGTGGAATATGGTCAAAAGAGCAAAGGCTCAATCATGGTGGTCCTGAGTGTTTGGGATCATGACATGTTTGTATAAATAAAAGATGAAATTAATAGTGTAAATTTATCATATGTCATGATCATATGGTAACAGGGACATCATGTTATGGGAACTACCCTAGCTAGCTACTGTGTTTAGAAGGAAAGGACTCATATTTTCTTGCCTCATTTAAGAAGTGGGACTATATATTGTCCCCTCATTTTTTAGAGATGCTTGTCCTTAAAATTAATGCACAAGTAAAAGTTAATAAGTTGCAATATGAACACAATGGTATTTGCAATTATTTATTTATTTATATAAAAGAGGCATCGATTAATTTGAATATATATATATATATATATATATATATATATACTCTTCAAGTATGTTATGATAAGAATATATGGGTTCGTTTTATTATATACGGTTGGTGAAAATGTTGTCATATATTTTATTTTTTATATAAATTTATTATCGAGAAGATTGTTAGTTTAATAATATAAAATATTGATTATAAATTTTATATATATATATATATTCACTTAAGATTTAGTTAAGGGTTATTTTCTAATTGAAGGTCGATAAATGTACTTGCAATAACTTTAGATAAATACCCATTTATATAAACATTAAAGTTTGTTAAATTAACTCCTTATATACATGATTCATCAATGTATGGGTTTTGATTTGAAATTTTCTGTCTAATAATTTTTTATTAAAATTTCATGAATTTTATTTAATGGACTAATGTTTTACTTTAAGAAGGGAAGAAATTTGGAGTAATTTAGTAATCTAATACAGGTTAAACAAAAATGCAGCTGAATTTGAACTTGTATTGGGCTTCCGGAGAAGGTAGCTTAGTCCAACAAAAAACCGAATATTAGCTTCCCCAAAACTAGTGATCTCCTATTCCTATTGTAACCCAAAAAAAAAAAAAAAAAAAAAAAAAACTCTAGTCCATCAATGATTTCAAGTGAAAATAATGTTTGGAAACACTTCGTCTCCTGATGGAGAATTCTATGCAAAGTTATGAGTAAATTTAATGTTATTAAATATAAAATATATTAAATAAATAAAATTATTATGTATTTATATCTATTGATTTTAATTTTATGTTTATTTTTATTTTTATTATTATGTATTTACGAAATTTCTAATTTACTTTACACGTGATTACATTAAATTTATATTTGATCATTTGTTATAGTTGAACTTATAAAAAATTTTAATTTTGTTGTAGAAGTTGACATTGTATTGAAAATTAAAACACCCCTCCTCACTTGATACAGATTAGTCAATGTAAAAATCTTAATTATCCAAAAACATTGCAGCCCTTTGTTCTAACAAACTATGTATGATGAATGCTGATTGCTTGGAGAGTTTTTCCTGACCATATTTCCTTTCCCTTTCCAGGAGTAACCTTGGGTGAAGGTACAGGTGCAACAATGTCTGATGATGAAGATGAGCTGCAAATGGACTTCTCTTTGGATCAATCTGGTGCTGATGGGCATGACTTAATGGGTTTTGGTCCCCTACTTCCTACTGAATCTGAAAGGTCTTTGATGGAGAGGGTTCGTCAGGAGCTGAAGATTGAACTGAAACAGGTGATTGTTTTGAATCATTGTTGCTAAAGGCATTATATAGCGGTTTTTGTTTTCATTTGCAGAGTACTTAACATGGGATGGTTTTCCATGAATTCCTACATTTGAGATCATGATTCTAAGCAGCTTTAACTTGTTCTGGAAACAGCAGAGTTCCTGATTGAAATAGTTTGCGTTTGATTATCACAGCAAACAAACAGTAACACTATTTGTAATGTCCGCACAGGGCTTCAAATCAAGAATTGAAGATGTGAGGGAGGAAATTCTACGAAAAAGAAGAGCTGGAAAATTACCAGGCGACACAACCGCAGTGCTGAAGAACTGGTGGCAGGAACATTCAAAGTGGCCATACCCAACTGTAAGCAACCAACTTCAACTTCCAGTGCTACTAAAAATTTTAATTTTGATCAGTAGTTTCCACCAAATGCATATTCAATCAGAATTTGAGTTGAAATGATCGGTAATTACAATTCCACTTAATTTCTCTTGACGTTCACGTGGTTCTATTAAATTACAGGAAGATGACAAGGCCAAACTTGTGGAGGAGACAGGATTGCAGCTAAAGCAAATCAACAACTGGTTCATCAACCAAAGGAAGCGCAACTGGCATAGCAACTCTCAATCTGTGATCTCCTTAAAGTCCAAGCGTAAGAGGTAGACAATGAATTCCAGGAATAATGGAAAAGAAGGAAGTTTCAACATGTTGATGTCGGTATAGCTATTATGTGAGCTGTTGGGGTAAATATCTGTGGGCTAACATTTTGTGAAGGTACTCAAAAAAAATCTGGGAAGTTAGATGATTCCCAAAAACCAAGCACAGGTTGTAATAGGATGAATTTTATATGGCTTACATGTAAGTTTGTAGATTCAAATTTCTAACAAACTAAACATATTTCCTGTCTGATCTCCATTTTTATCGAGATGTATTGAAAATTTACTAGTTGGGATGCCAGTCATTGCTGCAATTCCAAACTCGGATATAGAGAATGTATGCAAGAGTGGCGCCCAAAACTGATTTTCTTTTGAAAAAATGAGAAATCATGATTAATTCCAAACTCACTAACTCAAACCAGCGAGATTACTTTCACCCTCCGAAATTTTCTGTTTGAGAATCCTCCCAAGCAAACAAAACGATCTCTTTCAGGACTCTGGGTGACTTTCTTACAGATTTTTGCAGTGGAGCTTAGGACCCCACGGCAGGCTGATTCAGCCTCAAAGATCCTTGATTAAAGTAGGGTATCGAACATATTCTTGTATTTTTCTAGGCCTCCTGCGATGATCTTAAAACGGGCAGGGCAGTCGGCCAATGAAGTCCTGAGATTGAAAATATTTTAGTTTTCAATGTACGGAGTTTCAGGATTCCAACTTAGCCATCTGATAAATACAAACATATGCAGCAAGCAAATATTAGGAAATCAGCCATTAGAAACTAACACTACTATCAATTATTCTTCTGTTTGGTTCTCGAGATAGCTGAGACGGAGTCCAGAATAACAAGCACATCAACCGTGATTAGCAATTGAAGAACTACTACCCACAAAACGGAATCCATCAATGTTCTAGTTGAGAAAATTGGAGGCAAATCTCATATGATAAATAAGGGAAGGCTGCTTAATGCTGATGAGAAGACTCGCATGATGAAAAGAAATGAAAGAAAAAACGACCCGAAGTATTGAAGAAACAGTGTGAAGTTGACTAATTGTCCCCTGTCATGTCGTGAGTCGTGACTGGCTGCTGATGTTCAAGACAAAAGACCGGCATTTCCTTGACCAAGTAAACCATCAATACAATGTGAACAAAACTACGACCCAAAGCCGGACACAAAAAGGAGCTTTCTAAGCGAAACCTTAACTAGAACTTATCTCCCTTCAAGCCTATTCTGTCTCTGGCTTTGTCCTACTCACAGCTTCACAAGCATTGGAATCTCCATTTCTGTAATCTTATGGCATATTTTTTGCCCGTTGAATATTCCTTTCATAGAAATATAAATGGTTCTGGGTCCCCTCTTGACTAGTTTTTCTATTGGTTAGTTGTAAATCTTCTTCTTCTTCTTCTTCGTTGTCGTCGTTCAACTCATTAAACCATGCAATTCAATTTCTAGATTGTTTATTTTATTGTCGTACTTATCAACCCCATTACCTGCTTAATCAAAGCATATTTTCTTCTTCTGTGTGCCTCCCACTTTCTTTTACCAATTCAAGTCTTGTTTTTCTCATCCATATATATACCCTCATGCCTTAAACCATGCCATTCAATTTCCAGATTGTTTATTTTATTGTCGTACTTATCAACCCCATTACCTGCTTAATCAAAGCATATTTTCTTCTTCTGTGTGCCTCTCACTTTCATTTACCAATTCAAGTCTTGTTTTTCTCATCCATATATATACCCTCATGCCTCCTCGAAAACCCAGTTTTGTTTTCTCTGAACCCCAATTTGTTCAATCCAAGAAAACTTCTCCCGGGTACTTCCTGTTTCATTTTTAACCGCTAACCCAGATTTGTTCAAGTTCCAGTTTTATTTCTGGTGTTGCTTCTACTTATTTCAGTGTCTAGGTGAATTGATCAGATTCTGAACTAGGATCATATTCTTCATTTAATTTAGTGTCACAACCAAAACAATCCAGTCTTGTTTAGTTTTCAAATGGCTTATAATCTTTTCCATGAAACGCTGTCCTTCGGAGGCTCAAGCCATGGGCAGGGTCAACAAATTCTGCCGTTTAAGACAAGTAAAGAGTCCTTGAAGGATTTGCTGTTACATGGCAATTTAGATATTTGGGTCAAGGAGGCTAAAAACCTTCCTAACATGGATGTGTTCCACAAGCGGTTAGGCGACATGTTTGGGAAGTTTAATATGAAAGTTAGTAGCAAAATTGAAGGCCATATGCCTCAGAAGATAACCAGTGATCCTTATGTTACAGTCTCTGTGGCTGGTGCTGTAATTGGGAGGACTTTTGTTATTGATAACAGCGAGAACCCGGTTTGGATGCAGCATTTTGACTTTCCCGTTGCACATTATGCCTCAGAAGTCCAATTTGTTGTCAAAGACAGCGATGTTGTGGGCTCACAGATCATGGGGGCTGTTGGTATTCCGGTTGAGCAGTTATGTTCAGGCACAAAAGTTGAGGGAACCTTTCCTATCCTTACTGCAAATGGGAAGCCTTGTAAGCCTGGAGCTGTATTGACTTTATCAATTCAGTACACCCCAATTGAGAAAATAGCGCTTTACCATAGGGGTCTACGTTCAGGTCCTGACTATCATGGGGTCCCTGGTACATACTTTCCTCTTAGGAAAGGTGGCAAAGTTACTTTGTATCAAGATGCTCATGTCCATTATAGTTTCCTTCCCGATTTGAAGGTTGATGGTAATGTTCGGTATGAGCATGGGAACTGCTGGCAGGACATCTGTAATGCCGTAAGTGAGGCCCGTCGTTTGATATACATTGCAGGGTGGTCTGTTTATCACAATGTCAGACTTGTTCGTGAAACTGACAAGGTAACAAATGCCACATTAGGGGATCTTCTCAAAATTAAATCCCAGGAAGGTGTGAGGGTGCTGCTCCTTGTATGGGATGATCCTACTTCTAGGAGCATTTTAGGATATAAAAAGGTGAGCAACTAAACAAACTCCTTTTCCTTTATGTTATGTTGTTTGCATAATAACTTAAACTTAAAACCACATGCCATTTTCTATTTCCAGGTTGTATTTTTAACTCATAATTGCAGAAGTTACGACACCTAGTCGAGACTCATTTTGATTCCCCTGTGAAATACCTTTTCTTTACATATCCTTACTGTAAGATATGTTATATGCAGCAATGATGTTTAAAGACTAAAGTTTCATAAAGAAGTGAGACAATGTTGGAGAGCCAACAACAATGTGGTTGCAGTTTGATCTTTGCCCTTTCCCTATAAAGGGGCAAAGATGGTATGCACCACTTGTATGTCTTGGGGGGCCTGTAGTATGGTTTGATTTGATGAGTTTCAAGTACAGCTGATAAATCTTGAACCACGCACCTCTATGTAGTTGCACAAGAAACAAACTCCGATGCAGTCATCATTATAGAACTGAGGATTATTCAGCATCAAAATATATTACTTCTTAGAATTTGTCCTAATTTTATCTGCAATACCGTATGCAGTTGCAAAGTGTGATATGATTAATGTGGCTGTGCTTAAACGAGCTTTGATAAGGCTTTGTAGGTTGGAGTACCATTTTCTCTACCTTTTGGAATCTGTGGTTTGAGTAATTAAGGAATATCGGTAATATGTCATTTAACAATCAACGTAATAGTTTTATGCTTCTTAAATCAGCAATTAGTCATTTTTTGACCTGAACTTGATGCAGACTGGCTTCTATGATATGCAGGAAGGAATCATGAACACAAATGATGAAGAAACTCGCCGTTTTTTCAAGCACTCTTCAGTGCAAGTGTTACTTTGCCCTCGATCTGCTGGAAAAGGAAGTTGGGTAAAAAAGCAGGTTGGTTATAAATAATCAGTTACTAGAAATATGTCTATGGTCCAGGAGCTGTTGGTTCTAGAGTATCAGTGATTATTGCACTTTGTCAAAAAATGTCATTGGTATTTTGATCAAGGAAAAATTGCACTGTTATTGACATTTTGATGAGGGAAACTATTTACGCTTTGTGATGCTCTGAATCAGGTCTTTGTTCTCATTTGACCTTTTCTTGCCAGGAAACTGGAACAATCTATACCCATCATCAGAAAACTGTGATTGTTGATGCTGATGCTGGTAATAACCTAAGAAAGATCACAGCATTTGTTGGAGGTCTTGATTTGTGCAAGGGTCGGTATGATACTCCAAACCATCAACTTTTCAGAACACTACAAACAGTGCACAAAGACGACTATCACAACCCTTGCTTCACGGTAACCATTTATTCACTTCTCCTCACTTATCTCTGTTGTTTTATTTCTTTTGGGATTTACTTTGGTATCTCTATGAAATATTTGAGAGGAAGCATTTCTGTCCAATATGATTTCTCTGGCTGTAACCAAAAAGCACTCTTGGGAATCCTAGGTGGTTGCTTGATGCAACCATATACAAGTGTTGCATGTCATCAATTACACAATGACTATTTTAATACTAATTCACTATGAGCTGTATAGTATTTGATATGAAGTGGAATTTTTTAGAAGGAAATTACTGGCTCTGGTGTTGAGAAATCATCTACCACATGAGATAGATTTTTTTGAAGCATTAATCCTTCATCCTGTGTAGGAACCTGGTGCTGGTTGTCCAAGAGAACCATGGCATGATTTGCATTGTCGAATTGATGGTCCAGCTGCTTATGACATACTCACCAATTTTGAGGAGCGTTGGTTAATGGCTTCAAGAGCCCACGGGCTTCAAAAATTAAAGGCTGCAGATGATGATGCTTTACTGAAGATTAAAAGGATTCCTGAAATTGTTCAGATGACAGAAATTCCTTATTCGAGCAAAGATGATCCAGAAACTTGGCATGTTCAGGTATTTTGGATGTTAATGAGCTATTGGTGTTTAGTATTTCATTACTACTTTTCTTGTTTCATGTTTTTCCTTTCCTAATTCTTTTTTTCCTTTCTTAATTCTTTTTTTCCTTTTCCTCCAATTTCCTTACTATGAAAGGTGTTCCGTTCAATTGATTCCAATTCTGTGAAAGGTTTTCCAGACGATCCAAAAGATGCTATAAAAATGGTGAGGGAAACCTATGCATTTTAGCTGTTCTTATCAACCATTTCTAGAATGATTAATCAAGGTTTAAACCAACATGTATGTTTATATTTTTTCTAGAACTTGGTGTGTGGGAAGAATGTCCTCATAGACATGAGCATACACACTGCATATGTCAATGCAATCCGTGCTGCTCAACGCTTCATCTACATCGAAAATCAATACTTCCTTGGATCATCATATAATTGGGATTCTTACAAAGATTTAGGTAAGTAACTTAACCTTTAAGATGAAGGATAAAGGATTTTGATACTTCATTTCCTTCTTGAGACGTTCATGAGAAAATGGAGTTTGTATTCCAAATGATTCAACTTGTAATATCTTTCGTATGATCTCTTTCTAGAGGAAGCATTGAAAATTGAGAACTTCGATCACATAACAGATGGACTGAGTAATCCTACATTTCTCCTATTCATAAGGTTTTAACCATGACATTTTCTTGCAGGTGCAAACAACTTAATACCAATGGAAATTGCTCTCAAAATTGCCAACAAAATCAGATCAAATGAGAGGTTTTCTGCATATATTCTTATCCCAATGTGGCCAGAAGGAGTTACAACAAGCACCCCTATCCAAAGGATTCTCTTTTGGCAGGTGAGCTCAATTACAGTTAGGAAAGTACTTATATGTCTTTAAGCATCAATTATTTGCATGCAAGATGACATTTCAGGGAGTAATATTCGTTTCAAGTTCTGTAAATGCTCCAAACTGATTGTGTGTTCCCATTTAAATTCTTTTTAAGACATTCTGCTGAATGTTAAACTTCTTCACTCGGCATAATTGTTAATTTCTGCAGCATAAAACAATGCAAATGATGTATGACATAATTTACAAGGCATTGGTGGAAGTTGGACTTGAGAATGAATATGAGCCTCAAGATTTTCTAAATTTCTTCTGCCTTGGCAATCGAGAGGCTATAGATGGAGCAGACTCTTTGGATACCAGAGGTTCCACGGCATCAAATACTCCTCAGGTACCCTCCCTTTCCTACCTAAATAGACCTTTCAGCTTTCTCTTTTATCTTCCAGCCTGCTTACCTGTAAAAAAAATGTACCAAATGTTGGTAATGCAGGCACTTGTTCGGAAGAATCGACGCTTTATGATTTACATTCATTCGAAAGGTATGATAGTGGATGATGAGTATGTCATAATCGGATCTGCTAATATCAACCAGCGCTCGATGGAAGGCACCAGAGACACTGAAATAGCAATGGGTGCTTATCAGCCTCACCATACCAGCTCAAGCAAACCATACAATCCACAGGGGCAGGTAAGCTTGAGATGATACATTTAAACGCATTTATCTTGTTGCTAGGGTTGGCAGTCTATTTCATATATATCTTAACATTTCTAGTCAGGTTTCACAATCAGGCATGTACACATTTTGCATTAATTTAAGCTTAAAAGTCACGGTAGGATAGATTGAAATATCAATGTCAGACTTGTACATTTGACCAGATTCACGTGTGCACATGCTCATTAACACCCACTAAAGGGTGAAAGTGCTGATTTGTGGAGGCCACGTTTTCCCGTGGAAGTTCACATGAGTAAACAGAAGATTGTCCAAAATACAGTTAGCATATCAAATTTGAAAAGCATTTTACAACCCATGTTTTTTTTTCCTAACTTTAATAGGCTTTGGGATTTGCATTCATTTCATCGACTGGTAATTGAACCAACTTAAGATGTATTATTATTAATGAACACCTGATCTTATGCCCTCCATTTCTATTAATTCTTGGCTCAGTTACCTGCCACTTTTCCTGCCACGTTAAGCAAACATTTACTATGTCTGTGAGGCCTAATGAGCAAAAGATTGTTGACTGACTAGTATCAGTGCCTTGAACAGCAAGGGTTGATTTGTTATGCTAATGTTAGAAAAGAGTCTTCAGTTACATACCGGTTTTTAATTAACGAAAGATTCTGTCATGTTGCTCATAAGTACGGTCCTTGTCTTATTCAGACCAAAACTCAATGGCTTTCACTTAAATGACTGCAGGTTTACGGATATAGAATGTCACTATGGGCAGAGCATATCGGTGCTCTTGAGGAAAGTTTTAAGCAACCAGAGAGTCTGGAATGTGTAAGACGGGTCAGGTCTTTGAGTGAGCATAACTGGAAACAATACACGGCTGATGAGGTGACAGAAATGAAGGGCCACCTTCTGAAGTACCCTGTTGAAGTTGATCGGATGGGCAAAGTGAAGGCCCTTCCTGGCAGTGAAACATTCCCGGATGTGGGTGGAAAAATTGTGGGTTCATTTACAGCCATTCAAGAAAATCTCACAATCTAAAACTACAAAGTAGTTACCAAGCTGTTTCTCTAGTAAGGATTTTGGGTTGAGCATAGTTACCATGAGCCTCTTTTCTTCTTATGTTCTCGAAGGGTTTGATGTTGATGTTGAACTCTAGTCAATTATCATATATTGGCCTTGAATTTTGATTAATGCTCTCTTATTTCTCGATATTTGCATTTCTAAGTTATTATGTTTATAAATTAGAGTACTTGTTTTCCCAAGCAAAAATAGGGATGATACCAACTTGTGGTATGATTGAGAAATTTTTTTTTTGATTTAATTCGATTTGAATTATAAAAAAAATTGGTATAAATTTAAATAAATCAAATCAAATTAAAAATAATTAAAATTCAATCTTATTTGATTTGATATAGTAACATTATTTAATTTTATAGTAAAACTTATGTTATTTCTTTATGTTGCAGTCACTATCAACAATTATGTTTTAGTGACGTATCTATCTTGATCTTCGTATCACGTGTTTCAAAATATTTTGCAAAAAAAAAAATAATCAGAGAGATGCAAGAGTTATTCCCTGTATTTGCACTCCGATACTTAAGTTAAAAAATAATTTTGACAGAATTTCAGTAAAAAATTATCTTCTAGTTCAAAGAATCATACCTAACCTCTATTTATAGGAAGTTTCTTTATTCCTTAATTACGCTTTTATCTTTTTATAAAAATGTATTAATACATCAGATCATCCTCAGATATGTCATGTGGTCCAGTATAATTGACTGAAATAGTATTGGAATTATTTTTCATAACACTTTATAAATCTATTTAGTAAATCCCTTAAAAAATAATAAATTCACAAAGTAATCAAATTTTGAATAAGATAAAAAAAGAGCAACCTAATGCACTAGACAATCCTATTGTGGGATTTAAAAATGATTATATTTTAACATTTCTTCTGTATTAACATAGAGTTTGTTTACACTTGAATCCATAACTTTAAAATTATAAAGTACCATTACACTAAAGTTCCCATTCAAATTTGAATAATTTATTTTATTAAAAATATTATATACATTCTCAGACAAATTAAGAACAAAAAAAAAATTGACCAATTTTAAGCTAGATTAATAAAAGTTTAGGATTTACTTAAATTATAGAACTTCGTTAGAAGTGTAATTAAATCGAATTGAAATAATTTAATATTTGATTTGAACTTTATTTTTGAAGCTTGGCTCATATAAATCAAATTTTTTTTTTTGAAAACTTGATTCAATAAAATATTCAAATAGTTTAAATTTGATTTGATAGATTTGAACTCAACTCAATAAATTTAATTAAATATTTTTTAATTATATATTATAAAGATAAAATAATAAAATAATAAAAATATAAAAAATACTAAAAAACGTTGATTAAACTAACAAATCGTTCAAATTGATTATTAATATATTTAAAATTGATTTAATTTATTATTAGAATAATTTAAATTAAAATTAAAATAAATATTAAATTGAATTTAAATAATTAGAATTAGCTCGATTAATTATATGCTTAAATTTCATACTTGAAAAAGAAAAGAAGATTTGATGCTAGAATACAGGAATTAAACACTAATTATAAGAAATTAAGTTGAGCTACCCCTAGCATCTTTGAAAAGCGTCGGCGGGTCCCAGCTGTAGCAGTTCCTTTTCAACGTTTAAGTTAAGGTATCTCCTTCCATGGCTCCATCCACCCATTCTTTTGGACATTGGCCAATGGACCCTCTCTCTCTCTCTCTCTCTGCCAATTTATCCCACCCTTAATCTGTATTCAAGAATCATGAATCAAAGACAAGGGTGGTATTCCAGTGCCATGCAGCCACAACTCAGCTCGTAGACCCCCAAGAGATCAGCAGCTGATAATCATATTATCAAACAGATATGAAAGATGTATGAAGTCAAATATATTTTATTTTAAAAGATATTCATAGATTAATTATAAACAAAAAATAAAGGAGTCATAGATATAAAAGTAAGGAGACTTTATTTTTTTAAAATTTGTTCACGCTAATTTTATTTATGTATAAAAATTCCTCCAAGAGAAAACCAAGCTCACGAATTAATCTTGAGCCTAACCTCTCACTACCATTCCCTCTTCCTCACCGACCCGTCACTGTAATAAATAAATATATAAATGAAACAAAGGGAAAAAATTGAAAGAAAAATAATGACCTCATTTTTTTTGTATATATATCAATGAAGAATGACTTACTCCCTCAGATTCTAGCCTTGCTGTCTCTGATTTTTATTTCTCTTTCTATACCTGAAATTAAATATAAATAAATAAATAAATAATGGGGTTTCCGGCGAATGGTTCATCGGAGAAACCGTTGAAGTTTCTGATCTACGGTCGAACTGGTTGGATCGGCGGTTTATTAGGCAAACTCTGCGAATCCAAGGGAATCGACTATGAGTACGGGTCAGGCCGACTCGAGAACCGGGTGTCTCTCGAGTCCGACATAGCCGCCGTGAAACCAACCCATGTGTTCAATGCCGCCGGAGTCACCGGGCGTCCGAACGTCGACTGGTGCGAATCCCATAAGGTCGAGACCATCAGAACCAATGTGGTAGGAACTCTTACCCTTGCTGACATATGCAGGGACAAAGGCCTTGTCTTGATTAATTATGCTACGGGTTGTATCTTTGAGTACGATGCGGCTCATCCAATCGAATCGGGTATCGGGTTTAAGGAAGAGGATACTCCGAATTTCACGGGTTCCTTTTATTCCAAGACCAAGGCTATGGTAAGGAAGCAACACAAGAATATTAGAAAGTTTCAATATGTTATTAGATCTGATTATTTGTCTGTTTGATCTGTCTTGCCTTGTGGATTCTTAATGTTGGAAATTGTTTCATCGTATTTATATTGTTAATGCTAAGGTTGTTCAGATCAGATCTTGTGATTGCAAGGAAATGCTGTTCTTAGTTAGATTTATGAATTTGGTTGTTTTTTATTGGTTTATATGCAAGAAAGTTCTCATCTTTTCATTGTTCTCTTTTGTTAAGTCATAACTTTTTACTTCATGGCATTGATCCCACTTGGGTTTGGCTGGGCTGGAATTTTTTAGGATTTGGTAAGGAATATTTATCGGAAATGTAGTGTGGGAGAGTGGTCCTGAATATGCTTTGCCTTTCTCTTTGTTGTTGTTTAGCTTAGTCATTTAGATCTGAATTGTGCTGTTGTTCTAATAATGGATCTTTGCAAATGATTGAAAAGGTGGAGGAGTTGCTCAAGAACTATGAGAATGTTTGCACATTGCGTGTCAGGATGCCCATTTCATCTGATCTAACCAATCCTCGAAATTTCATCACGAAAATCACTCGATATGAGAAGGTGGTCAACATTCCCAACTCGATGACGATCCTGGATGAACTTCTTCCTATTTCCATTGAGATGGCCAAGAGAAACCTTACTGGAATTTGGAACTTTACAAACCCTGGAGTGGTCAGTCACAATGAGATTTTGGAAATGTACCGCGACTATATTGATCCCAACTTCACCTGGAAGAACTTTAATCTTGAGGAGCAAGCTAAGGTTATAGTTGCACCGAGGAGCAATAATGAACTTGATGCCAACAAATTGAAGAAGGAATTCCCTGAACTCCTGTCCATTAAGGAGTCTCTTATTAAGTATGTATTTGAGCCAAATAAGAAGACTGTTGCAGCTTGATCCCACTTAAACTGAAGCAAGAATCCCTGAGTCCTTGTCTGCTAAGGAAGTGCCTCATAAAGTTTGTTTTCAAGGTGACAAAAGAGATAGTGGAGCTTGAAAACTTAGGTTATGGATTCTTTGATTTTTCCTTTGTCTATTTATTGAATTTGGTTCATCTGGGTTGATGCGAATGTGATAATCTCCAAAATAGGCACCTCCTCCCAGATGATACCAAGGATTGCAGGTATTTGTATTTGAATGTTGTAGTATTCATATTAACGCTTGAATAAATCAGTTCAAAATGGGTTTTCTTGTTATAAATGTACTTCTTGAGTTTACTGGTTTGGCATCAAATCTTTGTCTCAAGCTGACACTTTAATTGGTATAAGTTTTGGTCATAAAAGTTCATTTGAATTTGAATGGAAGGATGTGAAAAATGCTACTATTATGATTATTATTCGAGTAGTATGGTGAGCTATTGCAGTGTCGTGGATGCAGTGGCTTTGAAAGGTTTTAAATTTGTATAGGGATCGATAGTTAGACTAAGTTACCTCTTAAACAATATCAAGCTATGTTCTTTCTTTGGCGGGAAAACATTGACATTGGCTTCAAACTCCACCTTCTATTTATCTTCTGTTTCTTAAGACTGTAATAACAGTGACTTGCTGTACTTAATGACTCCGGACAACAAAAGTAACCAAAGCCCAAAGATTAAAGGTGGAAGTTTAACGGTTTGACCTTTTAGTTGTTACTAATTCGGGCAAAAACCCATTTTCGGTTCACGCTTCCCAGTTTTGGTTCACGTTTCTTTTATATATATATATATATATATATATATATATATAATACACACACTCAGGACTTTCTTTCAATGAAATATAAATAAGATTTTGATTTTGAATGGACAAGATATTACTTTATATAGTATTATAATAATAAATATTTCAAATCTTCTATTAATTTAATATCTTAAAAAATTACAAAAAAGAAGAAGAAGAATAAACCTTAATTTTTTTCACTTTTCTAAGTGAGAATATTGTTTTAAAAAATAGTAAAAATAAATATTTCTAATTTTATCCCCACTCTATGGCCAGTCCTGGAAGCCCAACATAGTTTCTTTTTTTTTTTTTTTACTAGATCCGTGACAGAGCAGACTCCTAGTCTTCGTATAAAGTGGGGAGAAAAAGAAGAAAAAATTCCAACAGCTAAAAATGATACCAGTTTCATGCAGTCTACCGTCAACTCCGTAAAGGATACAAAAGATTTGAAAGTCAGGCATTCGCAATCACTCACGCTTGGTAATTCATCCATGCAGTTTTCTTTCCAACGAAATTGCTTACGAAAGGCTTCTAGAAAGTAACCTATAATATGAGATGCTCCCAACATAGGATTAATGGCGTGCAAATGAATGAATCTCTTCGAAACCAGAGAAACAAACCCCGAACATCACACGAGGAAAAGAACTCAACAAGACCAACTACAAGATTTTGAATACTTGGATCAATAGGCCATCCATCTATATACTCCATTTAACTTGCTTAATAAATTAGCAAAACAACTCAACAAGACATTCAAGAGGTTTTTAACAGCCCGGTAAATATAGAACCAGAAAAGGGGGGAAATAAATAAGTTTTGGTAAAAAAGTTGGTAACCATCATATTCACGTATGCAGTAACCTCATTCCACAATTCCATGACCCGTGTTCTCAACATCAACTTCTCCCATGCCCGTGTCTTCCTCTTCTTCACTATCTTCATCACCACTGACCTCTTCATTATCATTACGCAACTTAGCCATGTGTTCAGCAAGCAATTTATCATCCCGTTCACTCACCTAAATCAATGCATCATGTGAGACTCATGAGAGATTAAAATTTTAAATCAAGCAACCAAAACAAGAATAAATCCATGCTGAGAATCTCCATATCAAGGACATTAAGAATAGAGTAAAGGCCAATTGAACAGTTAAAACAGAGAACTAAATCAGAAAAAAGATGGGCATTCACCGCTCTAGGATGCTCCTTGACAGCAAGTTTACCCTTGTGATACTCTATTGTTTCAGTGCATGCTTCAATTGCTTTATTGAGAGTTGCTATACCTTGCTCCTGACCAACGCAAAAAGGAAAACATAATTTAGAACACAAGTCTGAAACAGACATGCATTGACAATATCAACATATGGATATGATGTCAACGGTCCAACCGATGGGCAATGACTCCAGCAGGGAAAAGAATATTATATGGGAGATCAACAGGAATAACCAAAAAAGAAAAATCATAATGCATAGTGTGAAAGTTCATGTAAATGCTTTCAGAGCTTAAAACTATGAACTGTAACTACAGAGGCATGTGACAACGAACAATTTGAAAATGAATTAAAAAGAGACATGAGACTAACCTTGTCAAGGGTTTGAGTGGTAAGAACATAAAGTGGAGGAGCAACAAGCTTGATTTTAACAGGACAATCATCATTCCCAGCAGCCTCAGCTTTACGCATAGCCTCCTGCAAATTCAGAAACAAATATCTGTGAATCAATAAGTAAAGCAGAGAGAGAGAGAGAGAGAGAGAGAGAGAGAGAGAGAGAGAGTTTGTGAATAAGACCTTGATGTGAAGAACACCATCAAACTGGAAACATTTCATTTCAATATCGGCGCGAATCTTCAGAGGTTGGGGAGTCATTCTTCTCCTAATGTTTTTTACCAAAGCATCTTTGACTTCCTCAGTCACTGCAGGAACCACCTCAGTCACCTAAAGATAGAAATTGGTTAAAGACTTAAACCAGCTGAAGAAACAAAGTTTCATCCATCTCAGAATTGAAATTTTACCTCCTGTCCATCTGGGCCAGGTTTTTTGACTTCATATGTAAGGGTGTTCAGGACAGAATCAGGATCAGTCACAATGATTTTGAAAGCCTGTAAACATAAAAAATTAAAAACCATGGTAACAATATGTGAAGATAAAATGACAATTCAAAATAAGGCATAACTTCTTACCTCAAAAGCATGACCATATTTCCGGTATAGAGGCCAGCCAATTTTAATGTACAATTCCTATCACAAACAATTACCACTAGTCAGTTGCATGCTGATGTTAAAATGTCACTTCTAACACAGGCTATCTGTAGATAATTTGATTAAGCATACAGTACGCTCATTTCTCCTCATAGGCCTCCACCTCACAAGCACAATAATCTTCATCTTAATCCTTGAATTCCCACTGTTTGTATTAAGACAAGTTTTCTTCTAAGGCATAAGGCAACTCTCCCATATTTTTCAAGGAAAGTTTGGTAAAACCAAACAATTAGCAGCAATTCCCTTGTTCTCACTTAATATCAAATCCTCTGAACCAAAATTTCAAACCAAAACCCACAGAAGAAGGTATCAGAATCCCCTCAATCAACCACAAAAAAAAAAAAAAAAACCCAAATTCTCTTCCAAATCACTACCAATTAAACATGGCTAAAATATTCCTCACATACAAATTAAATAAAAAAAAAAACTAAAAGTCCCATTAAGAAAATATAGCAATCAAAAGAATTCTCAGTTTTAAAAACAAAATTAAGAGATAAAAAAGAAAAATAACCGAAATTACCTCCAAGTCGATATCCAAAGTCTCGGCGACATGTCGCATAATAGAGTGAACAAGCTTACTCTTATTATACCTTTCTTCACAAGCCTGAATATCTTCCTCGCTAACTCTCCTCTTACTCAAATCGATGTATCCCTTCTCCTTATCGACACGTAGGACCATCACAGGCTCGGTTCGGCCAACCTTGATTAGACTGCTAACGCTACGAATCCGACGGCGGGAGAGCTCCGAGAACAGGATCATGCCTTCAATATTGTTGTATTCTAGGAGCGAAACATAAGCACCCATGTCGGCGATATTCTTCACTTGTATCATTACCGCCATGTCCACCTCTGGATACTTCGCTTCGTACATACGACATTCAAGGTTCGGCATCTTCGTTCAAGTTTTGATTTTCTTTTCTTTATTCTTTGGCTTTGATTTCTTATTTGATTGATTTTGGGGATTTCGCCTTTGAAGGTTAGGGTTTTAGCAAGAGTTTTTAGGACTCGCGAGAGAGTGACGACGGACAAGATCCAGAAATGATCAAATCCGTTTTTCTTTGATATAAAACGACGTCGGTTAAAATTGAAGAGAATGTAAATGTTTCATATAAAACGACGTCGGCTATTAAAAGGACAAAAATAAAAATATCGCCCACCGTGGGGCTCAAACCCACAACCACAAGGTTAAGAGCCTTGCGCTCTACCGACTGAGCTAGACGGGCTTTGTGTGTCTGACATCGAAGATAATATTTGTAATAAAAAAATCATTCCCAACGGTAAAGCAACGGAATTTGCCGAGATAAATCTTATTCCAGTAGTGTTACATCAACAAAATGAGGGTTACAATAAAGATTCACAATATTTCTCTACCCAGTTCAATAATCTTGTATTGTTAATTGGGTAAAGACAATTGTGCTTACTAATGTAAACCATTCGTTGTGAACATGAAACTCTTTGGTGTTACAAACGTTTATTTAGGGCAAACATACCAAATTAACTTGCCCTCACTCACAAATGCACGAAACATGTCAAATCCTGAAATGGTTAGCTTCGCCCAAGGATTCCATTCTTGCGATACATGGAAGGACGTTGGAATGTGGGTTTCTTTTGAGACTTGGAGTCGTAAGAAGAATAAGGACTTGCAAGAACATTATAGACCACAACTGGACTTCTCACCAGATTTTTAAAATCTGAATCTATCCATATTATGTAACCAGATGTGATCGGTTGCTGCGCAATCTTTGGGCCGGTGACCTTCACGATGAAGGATTTCCTTTCACCCAAAGCTGAGAATGACAGAACATTGGGCTCCACAGTAATGGTGACACTAGGTTGGGGGGACATGATCACGGCAGCGTAACTCGAGTTTGGAGAGCCAACATTGGTTACTGTCCTAAAAAAGACGCCATAAATTGGTTGGCCATCTTCTACAGGTAAGGAGAATGAGGGATAGTTGAGATCCCAAATTAGTCCAGGTATGGTGGTAGTACACACACTGCTTTTATCGCCAGTGATAAGTCTTACTGTTGTGGTATTGTAACCGTGCTTGCAGAGGAAGTTAGTGTAATCTGTTTCATTTGCATCATAGACAAGTCCAGGATTTACTGCCAGTTTTGGGTTGATTTGGCCAGACCCGTAAGCAAATTCAAGATCCTCATGCTTCTTTGGGTCTAAAACAGTAGCTGTAAATAACAACACAGGCAGAGTTTGTGTTATTTTGCATTTAGAAAAGAACATGGCCAGGAAAATAAAGTTGTTTTACATTAGCATTTACCTGTCGTCATGAGTGCGGATTTGATGGCAGCAGGTGACCAGTCAGGGTGGGCTGCCTTAACATAGGCAGCAGCACCACTAGCATGAGGACAAGACATAGATGTACCAGAGATTATGTTGTACTCTACGCTCCTTGGGTCTTCCCAGTCAATGGAAGGTGGTGCAACAGGCGACCAAGCAGCAATGATGTCAACACCAGGGGCAGTGAGATCAGGCTGCACATTCAGCGTTCAAGATTTCAGTTTGAAACAAAAAATAACACGTAATAGAATATCGTAAACAAAAGATAACAGATTAACAGGTAACAGCCTTCGAATACCTTGAGAATGTCTGGACTGATAGGGTTGGGTCCCCTGGACGAGAATGATACAACATAAGGTGCCATGTAGTCTGTCCATGTCTCTCCAAGCAGAATAGTTGCAGTCGGATTCCTGAAACGGTAATCTTATTTTCATTAAAACTATACTTGTGAAGTATACAATTCAAATGGAATAGGTGTGGAGATTTGTTTACTCTGTTGTTTTGATGTAGTCCAAAACTTTTTCACCATCTGAACTGCTGATCTGTGTTGCCGGTAATGGGTAATTGAAAGCAAAATCAGTAATTTCATCATCAGCCATTATGGTGCCTATGCCGTTCGCTAGAAGAACGCCAGAACCATCCCAAAGTGTTTCACAATAAACAATCTTGCCTTCCACTTTGTATGAATTCAGGAAACCAGTGATACAATATTTTGAAAGATCTGGGCTGGCACCTGCAGAATAGTTGGCCGCGTCTCCTCCCCAGATCAAGGGATATGATTTTCCAATAAGTGAAAAGCTGTTAATGGAAAGTCCCTTCATGGATAAAGTACAAAAGTCAGCCTTGATTAGTTTGAGGAAAAGGAACAAGGCACTTAAAAAAGTGACTGAAATTGTTGTACTCACAGTGAAAACTTGTCCATTTCCAAGTACTGCTTTGGCAACAAATTTTCTGTCAATGGTGCTGGCAGCAACAGTCAATGTCCAAGGCGCATAATTGGAAACTGTATATGGCAATGGTCCAGAATTACCGGCTGAATTTGATGTCAATATACCATATTTCATGGCATGGAAAGAACCGATAGCAATGGGGTCTTCATCATAAGCCAGTGGCCAGTCAGAACCAAGGGACACAGATATTACATCAACACCATCTGCTATGGCATCGTCAAATGCTGCTAGGATGTCTGCATTTGCACAACCAGAGGACCAGCAAACCTTGTACATGGCAATCCTTGCACCAGGAACCCCACCTCTTGCAGTTCCATTGGCTAGCCCATAGTAACTTGCTCCAAGCACCTTCTTACCTGCTGCAGTTGAGGAAGTATGGGTCCCGTGTCCCTCAGAGTCTCTGGGAGACTTGAAGTCATTTTCATCGTAATAGTTCTCACTGTTGTAGTAACGGCCTCCAATGATCTTGCTGTGTTACCAAATTCATTTCATTAGTAGCCAGGATTGAATAATCAATATGCTTTTTGTACAACATATCAACATGAATCGAGGGAAGAAAGAGAGCTCACTTATTGCAGGTGAAGTCCGCCCCTTGACATGTTCCTTTCCATTTGGAGGGTGGTGCACCAAGTCCTTGGCTATTGAAGCTCTCATGTTCAGGCCAGATACCTAAACACGAAAGGAATTTACAGGAATATCACTTTATCAACTAACTTGATCATTAGCAAATCCATATAAATTTAAAAACAACCCAATGCATAAGACTCTCAAATTTGTAGAGTCTAAATAATAGTACGTATGTAACTTTCCCTCTACATTATCAAAAACATTATTTTTGTAACTTGAATGCGTATGATCTAAGAAAAAAATTTTATCCTTGCATCAAAATTCACACTCCAAAACTATAGTAGTTTGTGTATGATTAAGTTTACCAGTATCAAGAAGCCCAATGACAACATCTCCTTCAAGCTTTGCTCCAACATTGTCCTGGGTGAAACCAATGAAGTCCCATGACCTTGTAGTATGAAGCTTTAGTATATGATTTGGAATCACTTTGATTACTCCTTCCATTTCTGCATGGCAATCATCATATATTTATCTATAGTCTTAGCACAGACTATATACAGAGATGAGATTATATTCTTAGTTACTATCTTTCACTAATTAATTGATGATCTCACCCGAGAACCTTCGAACTTCTTCATCCGTTAACCTAGCTGCAAATCCATTGAAGCTTCCATAGCTATAAATTAGCGATTTCTTCGCTAATGAAGTGCTGCAGTAAAGGAAAATAAAACGTTATAATACGCCTATATTTCGAAAATGACAATGTATTGAGAATGAGAACTAAGACCTTCCGAGAACACCCTTAAGCATGGAATGATGGGTAGTTGCAGCAGAGAATTCTCCCTTCGGGCGGTCTCCCATGTACACAATGTGAACCTATAAAAGTTATAAAAGAAAAAGGAAAATGCCCTTTCTTAGTGAAAACATGTACAAAACCATTGCCAATGCACAAGAACACTGACTAACTTAAGCAAACAATTTCACCTTCCTCTCATCGGCATCGGCTACATGGCAAGTTATCAACAAAAATGCTGCAAGCAGAAACGAGTAACTAATAAGCGAAATCGGCCCTTTCTTCGCCATTGATACTAAAACTCAAGCTTAACCTGATGTAATGATTAAGTTCCAAAGAAGCAAGGTATTTATAGGATAGATTTTGATGATTATTATGTTGGTATATGGCTTCTTCTGAGGTTACCAACTGGCTCCAGGCTAGCCTTCTTTCCTTCTGATATTTTGCTGTTGTCGCCATGTTTTTACATTGTGTAACAAAATTTTAGAATTTCCCATTGACAGAGAGTGATCCTTTGCTGCAAACAATTAGCAAGTCAGTCAAATATCTCCGAAACTAGAACATTGCTGTCTCTCATATCTCATCAAGGTTACAAGAAGGTTCATTTCTTTTTCTTTTTTTTCTTTATTAAATTGTTTTGTCATCTTCTCATTAATTTTTATATTCGGTCACTCCGTCTCCGATGTTTCTTTGTTGGTTGCCGTAATGTCAAGAAAATTCAAGGCTTTATTTGGTTTCTGGAACTCATAATCTTAAAAGCTCAAAAACGACAATACAAATGCAATTTTTTAAACATCCATTATAATAGATATGTTATTTATGATTAACCTTATATATAAGGGCTGCATATTAATTCTTTTTGTTACATAAGAGCATACACAAGCCTACTAATTCATACAATTTTTCATTCTTGTAACACCCCACTAAGCTGCCTTATGCAATGCACCACTTAGAATGGAGCCTTCAACTATCTTGTTTGGCCAAACCATAAGAAAATCAGCACATCTATTAATTTCTTATAAATGTATGTGATGATACATTGTCAATCCTTTAAAATAAGTTGAAGGATTCTAAATGTAATATAATATTTTTTTTAAACTCTTTTTATTGACATTATACGATACCAATATAAAAGAAATGAGATGTAAAGAGAAAAAAGTTGAATACATATAAAATTTATCGGATAAGCTCCTTGCATTATAAAATAATTTGACTAAAACAGATCTTCATCGTCCAAAAATCTTTTCATTTTGCTAATTGAATTAACCTTAAAATATTTTTTGATACAATGAATGCATTACTGTTAATAGTTTTAGAAGTTCTTTGAAAAAATACATGTAAATTAATTGTTTCATACAATTTTTTTTTTTAACTTGGAAGGTTTTTTTTATTAGTCATAAGCTTAAATATCTAGAAATACCAAAAAAATAATCACAAATATTAAAAAAAAAAAAAAAAACTGTTCTTGTTAAACTCATCGACGATATTCATTTTGCCACCTTTTATAATATCAAAGATTGAATATAAGTCAGTGGCTAGGAAACAAAGAATATTCATCTCACTTGTTTTGTATCTCTGGATATGTTCTTTGTGGACTCCGACGATGTCAATCAATAATTTAACTAGGTTTTTCCTTGGTAAGTGTATGAGAAAAAAACTCCAATTTTCGTTTTGATCCCTCTTATAGGCACCGACAAATGTAAATTAAGTGATTTAAAGCATTTCTCTTTATAGGCAAGTCTAGTGTTCGAGCTGGTAATTTTGCGTCATGTATTAGTCGCTATGAGAGAAAAGACAAGGAAAAAAAAATTAATAGGAGAGGTTTTTTGGTTGGTTCATACAAATTTTAACTTTTTTTTTCATATGGGAATATAGAAAATGAAGGGATATATATATATATATATATAAGTCGAATACTATAATTTGGTAATCTATATTTCTTTTTATTTAATGATAAATTTATTAAATTATATAATATATAATTCTTTTTTCTTCTCTAATTTGTACTCATCGATAGAAAAATTGGATTATTATTTAATACGGTGTTAATAATATTTTTAAATTTTAAAACAAAATTAATATAATGTCACATATTCATTTTATTTATTTTTTATTTTTTAATATTTCATAAAAAATATATATTTTTATCTTAAATTCTTTGTAAAATTTAAAAAAAAAAATTTCATAGAAAGGTATTAAAGAGAACGGAAAAATCAAATTTTGAACATGCTCCTTCTTAAAGAATGTTAACAATTATTAGATTAAATCTTGATTATTAAAAATAAAAACACTTAATTGATAGTATATGAATAATAATAATAATAATAATAATAATAATAATAATAATAATATTTAAATTTTTACATATATTGTAGTAGATCCTTACCATATTTGGACATAAAATTAAAGGTTACACTTTTACCATTTTTCTTATGGTCTTACTTTTTCTTGTCCTTATTTTACCAAGCACTCGCAAATGTGAAATGCGAAAGAAATGCGAATCTGTGCAGCTTCCACTAAAACCTTACAAGGCAATCCACCTATCTTTAGTCACATGTATTAGAAATATGGTTTCCCATGATCTGGCCCACTTCTTAGCACAAAAATTTCCTCACACTATGTTAGAACTAATGCAATGTATAAGAAAGTTAACATTTTCATGGAGTGGTAAAAAAGAGATATTTACATTATTTAAATTTTAAATTTAAATAATTTTATTTTTTATTTTTAATTATTGATGTTGTCTCCTAAAACGACAACGGGGTGATGATTTCCACGTATTCAAGTTGCGCTAACGACAAAGAGATGCTGTTGATGCGATCTCTTCCACGTGTGCTCCGTATATTCTGCAAAAATAACGAAAATTAGAGGGCGCAGGGATTTGTCCCTGCACGCGCACTCCGATGATTAAGTTAGAAAGTTGAGTTTCTGTATATAGGGGGAAGAGAATTATATTCTTCAAAATCAAGAGGGTTCAATTTTTTTTCGTCCCCTTTTCTGAGTACTCACCTGGGGTATTTATAGGTTTCTCCCGGGTCGGTTCGGGCTGAGACCCAAGCACATGTCTGGGCGGCGACAGAGTCGTTTGGTACTCTGTCGCGGTTCGGAGCTGGACGACTTTGCGGGTGAGTTCGGTGGGCGGTAGAGTATATGTGTAAACCTCTGCTGCGGCATATGCGGTAGAGGTCAGTCGCAGTACAGGCGGTAGAGGTCTGTCGCGATGTGTGCGGTAGAACTCTGTCGCGACATACTGTGCCGCACGGAACCTACGCGACAGAGTCTCTATCGCCTAGAGACTCTGTCGCTGTAACAGCCACGTGGCTTATCTCGCGTTTGACACGTGGCGGTCTCTGGTTGGTTGATCATTGTACACGTGGATTTTGGTGATAGGACCACCATCAATTGCTCCCCACTCTTTGGTAGGAATTTTTCCTGCGAAAGAGGATCTGGGTCCGGATTTGCTTTTCTTGGGCCGGGGCGGATCCCCGCGCGTGTGTCGACGCAGCCGCGCAACTATATATACTGGGTCCCTGCTGTCATTGTCGCTACTGAGTTCTCTCGCCAAGACTACTCTGCCGCAGGTTCTCTCAACACTCTACCGCAACTCTGCCGCATCTCTGTCGCCACTCTGCCGCTACTCCCTCGCGAAAACATCACTGTGTCGCAAGTCTGCCGCCAGTCCAAAAAACTCTGTCGCCCGTGTTACTTGCCGTGTTTCTCTGTTAGGTAAAGTTCTGCCGCCAAGAGTGTTTCTTGTTTTTTCTCGAACTTTCAAAGATGGCTGGCCACGGTGTAGGGAAGCAGATAGATCTAGGAGTCAAGTCGACCTTGAAGGAAGCCGACCTTCAAGACCTTATGTCTAGGTTCTCTATGCCTGAGGGATACTCCTATAGACTTCCAACCCCTCAGGAAAGTGACATACGTCGTGTGTCCGACGGGATAGTTATTTTTAGGGCAGCCTTAGAATTAGGACTTCGCTTTTCGTTATCCGACTTTGGGGCTTCTTTCCTTAGGACTCATAGGATTGCCCCTGGACAACTGCATCCTCACGCATGGATGCAGTTAATAGGGTTTACCATACACTGCCACCTGAGGGGCGTTTCTCCGTCTCTTCCCCTTCTTGATGTCTTTTTCAGATTTCGAGGTAGCCCCGGTCTAGTCCCTTACTCTCTTCAGCGAGTGTATATGCCTGGATTTGAAAACAGGCTGTTCAAAAAACCCTCCAATAAGCTTCACGGTTTCGAATCGGAGTGGCTTATTGTGGAGACGCCTGGGGGCCTGGATTTTCCTACTCGCTGGGAGACTAGGCTTGAAATCCCCAAGGGCCCCCGGATTGCTACACTTAGAGAACAGTTGGCCTTAGACGTCAATAGGTTATTGGTCGATAGACCCATTAATCTTGACAACCTTTTATCAAATGAAAATTTGATATCAGCTGGCTGGGGTGTGGGTCTCATCCCTATTGTCGGGCCTTCTGTTCCTTCTTCGGATCCTCCACCTTCAGTTTCCCCCGAGTTGAACCCCGAACCTTTAAGGCCACAGGAAGATATAGGGAGCACCAACGTAGAGTCTAGTTCTGGCAGCGAACCCTTAGCTTACCTGACTGGTTGGGAAGGGTTCGGCTCAACTTCGGCTGGGAAGGGTTCGGCTCAACTTTCATGGTGCTCCCTGACGACGATACGATAAATATAGAGTCCCTTCAGGAGCAGTTTGATTCCCCTGATGGTAACTTTTTATTCTTTTTTACTGCTTGCTGGTTTTGATCATATTTTTTGACCACTTATTTGTTTTCTTTCTTTTTTGCAGAAATGAGTCACTTCCGACGATCACTGGCGCGTCAAGTCTCGGAGGTCGGTCCATCTAGTGATCCCACTAGAAAGAGACGTCGTTTAGTTGACGATGTTCGTAGCGAGGCACCGGTCCCGCCTCAGTTGCCTCGGGCTTGGACACCTCCCGTTTCCAGGTAAGCGATGCCTCCTCCCCTTCCGGAACAAAGGGACCCCTCTCGGGATAGGGGGAGAGTTCCTTCCTCTTCGCGGGGGGCTTCCGATTCATCTGGACGGTCCCGTTCTGAAGAGCGTGCTGAGTGCAACATCATTCCGTCTCAGCGAAAGAATCGGAGACACTTGTACATCGAGCCTTCGATGGGGACCAGGCCAATTCTTCCGAGGATAGGTCCTGCTGATGAGAGGTCCTACCCCGTGGACGGGGGGTATATTATGAGGGGTGTCGAGTTTCGAGTTTACCCGGGGGTCCTTGACAATGATACTTTGGACTCTCTCGGGGTGACTTCCCGACTGAGTTGGTCCATTATCCTTCCTCGAGACGAGGCGAGAATATTCTGAAATTACACGGAGGGGGAAGATTTGGCCGATATGGAGGCACTAAGGGTAATTTTCGTATTCTTCTTCGTTTAACTTCTTTTTGCTGTATTTTTGAATTTAACTTTTTGTATTTCTTTGCAGCTGGCTCAGAGGACCGTGGCCAACAATGCTCAACACCGAGCCTATCGGGAGCGAGCTGACAAGGAAATTTGAGATTTGAAGGACAAGGTCATGGAGTTATCGAATACTGTTAACAACCTGTCCAAACTTTCGGATGTGGTACGGAACTTAGAAGAGCAGCTCTCGAAGGCTCGCCAAGATTTGGACAAGGCAAAGGGGGATCTTACCGTCGAGACGGCCCGATCAAGTAAATTCCATGAAGATCTTCAGGAGGCCCACGCCGAACTGGACCGTATGCAGTCCAACTACGGGTCCTTGCTTAATCGTAACCAGGAGCTTGAGCATTACGTCGCTGAGTTAGAAAGTTGGGCTACTCCTTCGCTGACCCGAGTGGAGGTTGATGGCATCATGGCGGAAGCCGTAAAGGAGTACCGCCTTTCTAAGCATTGCTTGAGGCGGAAGGAGGATTTTTCAAATCCCTATGTGAAATACGGATTTTACCTCGCTTGATCATGGTTAGAGAAGCATAGGGAAGGCGAAGAATTCCCCGAGCTCCAGTATACAGACGAGGCGATGCTGTTCGAGGCCCCTGACTGGACTAAGTACGAACCCGGGGCTGAACCTGCGGACGAGGTTTTCAAGAGGACTGCCCAGGATGATCTAGCCAACCTCACCGGTCCTTGGGAGCCTGTGGACCTGAAAGATGCTCCTGAGCCTATTGGCGCTTTCCTTGACTTGGACGGGGAGGAGGGTCAGCAGTCTTTAGGGAGCGAGGGCCCGTCGGCAGCTGATCCCCAGCCTCCTCCTGAAGATTGAGTTTTTGTTTTTTTGTTTTTGTTTTTTGTTTATTCTGTCGTTTTGTTTTGATTTTTTTCTTTTGTTGGATGTACTTGTAAAGATCTACTAAAGATCTACTTGTAATTTTCTTGAATGAAATGAAATCCAAATTTTGTTCATGCTTCGTATCGCATTACTTCTCTATTTGTTGTTTATCATCCTTTGTCTGTTTGTTTATTTTACTTGTATATATTTGTTTTAAATGTATTCATGTATGCTCCCCAATTCTTGGTAGAAAAATACATTTTCAGAAAGAATTTTTCATATAAACATATCGTTTTCTAAGGCCTGATTACTATGACGCGAGTGCGTCTTCAGTTTTTACGGCCTTTATGTTTTTATTACCTGGCCACAGTGACGCATAGCGTCTCAGGCTCTTATGGCTAGTCGGATCTTTCGCGCCTGGCCACAGTGACGCATAGCGCCTCAGGCTCTTACTGCTCGTCTGATTGTTCATGCCTGGCCACAGTGACGCATAGCGCCTCAGGCTCTTACGGCTCGTCTAATTGTTCACGCCTGGCCACAGTGACGCATAGCGCCTCAGGCTCTTACGGCTCGTCTGATTGTTCACGCCTGGCCACAGTGACGTATAGCGCCTCAGGCTCTTACGGCTCTTCTGATTATTCACGCCTGGCCACAGTGACGCATAGCACCTCAGGCTCTTACGGCTCATCTGATTATACGCCTGGCCACAGTGACGCATAGCGCCTCAGGCTCTTACGGCTCTTCTGTATCCTGTCACAAGATTTAGATATATAAAAGCTGCAGATATATAACAAAAGAACAATCCGCATAATGATTGGGTAATAATATCTTGTGACAGTGTAAACAAATGACAGTAATGTGAGAATATAACGTTTAAGAAAGAAAATATAATGATTAATTCAAATACAATTTTAAGTGATTTGAATTCCATGTTTTCCCTATTTTCTTCCCTTGTAGAGTTTTCAGGATACAGGTGTTAGGCCCAATCTTATGTTTGATTCTGAATGGACCTTCCCAATTAGCTCTGAATTTTCCATCTTCCTTCAAGGCGTTCATGATATGCGATTTCCTGAGCACCAAATCTCCTTCGAACATTGGTCTATCTCTCACCCGGCTATTATAGTAGTTGGTCACTCTCTGATGATAGGATGCCAATCGAATAGCGACGGTTTCTCTATGTTCATTAAGGAGATCCAGGCTTTCCCTTAGTGCTTGTGAATTCTCTTCTTCTACTAAGGGCACCATCCTGGGTGACAATGCTCCAATTTCCACGGGGATCAATGCTTCAGCGCCGTACACAAGACTGAAAGGCGTTTCTCCGGTCGATACTTGACTAGTGGTACGATATGCCCATAAAACACTAGGCAATTCGTCCACCCACGCCCCTTTAGCTTTGTCTAACCTGGTCTTCAGCCCATGAAGAATAGTTCGATTACTGACTTCGGCTTGTCCATTAGCTTGAGGATATGACACAGAAGAAATCCTTAGCTGAATGTTGAGGCATTTACAAAATTCACGGAAGGCATTACAATCGAATTGCTTTCCATGGTCGGCATTCAAGATGCGTAGGATTCTGAATCGACAGATAATGTCTTTTCATACCATTGCCTCGATTTTCTTCTCCGTGATTGTAGCTAAAGACTCTGCTTCAATCCACTTTGTAAAGTAGTCGGTGGCAACTAACAGGAATTTTCTTTGGCCCGTGGCTAATGGAAAAGGCCCTAGAATGTCCAACCCCCATTGTGCGAAAGGAACCGGCTGTATCGTACCCTGGGAGGGAGTCACTGGGGCTGTTGTGATCAGCGCAAACCTTTGGCATTTGTCACACCTGCGGGCTTTGTCCATTGCATCTTTTTTTAATGTCGGCCAGTAGAATCCCGATCGCAGTATCTTAGCAGCAAGGGCTCTAGCTCCTAAGTGTTCACCGTAAATTCCTTCATGTACTTCGGCTAGGACATAATTTGCTTGCTCCGACCCCAGACACTTTAACAAGGGTGACGAATATCTCCTTTTGTATAGTTCCCCGTTGATTAGTTTGAACTTTGCCCCTTGTATCCTTAAGCGACGAGCTTCGTCCTTATCTTGGGGGAGGGTACCCTCAGTGAGATACTGCTTGAATAGGGATCTCCAGTCATCTCCTGTTTCAATGTCACACACTTCGACCTCTTCAATACTAGGCCGTTCGAGCCTCTCCACCTTCACTATCCTTCCTCTTGTCTCATTGGAAGAGACTAACTTGGACAATGAATCAGCGTGTGTATTTTCAGACCGGTTAATTTTTATTAGCTGGAAGCTCTTTAAAGTCTGAGCCAGAGATTGAACTTTCTTCAGGTAGGGGGGGCCAAAGTTAGTTCTCGAACCTCATATTGCCCGTTGAACTGGTTTACCACCAATTGAGAGTCACTATGAGCTACCAAGTGGTGAACCTGCAGCTTTTCTGCCAGCCTCATCCCGGCTATCAAAGCCTCATACTTCGCTATGTTGTTCGAGCTGGGGAACCCAAACCGTAAGGAGTATTCCAGGGATTTCCCTTTTGGTAATACCAAGACCACACCCGCTCCGCTTCCGTTTGCACTCGATGCCCCGTCGACATACAGCAACCATGGTTGAGTTTCCCTTTCGTTGCTGTCGCTCGGGCTTATGCATTCTACTATAAAGTCTGCCAGAGCTTGGCCTTTAATAGCTTGCCTGGGTTGGAACGTGATATCATATCCTCCAAGTTCCACTGCCCATTTGACTAGTCTCCCTGAGTGTTCAGGCTTCTGAAGGATTTGTCTTAACAGTTGATCCGTCAAGACACTGATGGGGTGTGCCTGAAAATAAGGGCGCAACTTACGCGAGGCCATCACAAGAGTCAATGCTAGCTTCTCGGCCAGCGGATAACGGGTCTCCGGGTATAACAGTACCTTGCTCACATAGTAGATGGGGCGGTACACCATTTCATCCTTCTTCAGTAGCACCGCACTGATGGCGAAATCACCGACTCCCAAGTACATATACAATTGTTCCCCTTCCAGGGGCCTTGTCAATAAAGGTAGCTGCTTCAAATATTCTTTGAGGTCCTCAAAAGCCTTTTGACAATCTCCCGTCCATTCGAAGTTTTTTCCTCCCCACAGAGTTTTGAAGAATGGCAAGCTCCTTTCTACTGACTTTGACAAAAAGCGATTCAGAGCTGCTATTCTGCCTGTCAATCTCTGGACATCTCTTACGGTGGTTGGGGGTTTCATGTCGATGACTGCCTGTACCTTTTCAGGATTTGCCTCAATACCCCTGTCAGTGATCATGAAGCCCAAGAACTTCCCTGATTTCACCCCGAATAAGCACTTTTCGGGATTTAGCTTCATATTGAATCTCCTCAGTACCTCGAATACCCTAGACATCTGATGAGCGTGAGACTCTCCCGCTCGGCTCTTGATGATCATATCGTCCACATAGGCTTCCATGGTATTTCTCATAAGATCTTTGAACACTTTGTTCACCATTCGCTGATAGGTGGCTCCAGCATTCTTTAAACCGAACGACATTACTCGGTAGCAGTATGTTCCATCGTCGGTTATAAAAGAAGTCTTCTCTTAGTCTTCTGGGTGAAGCATAATTTGGTGATATCCGGAGAAGGCGTCTAAAAAACTGAGGAGTTTATATCCGGATGTTTCATCCACCAGCCTATCTATTCGAGGTAGGGGGTACGAATCTTTAGGGCAGACTTTATTTAGATCGGTGAAGTCTACACACATTCGCCACTTCCCACTAGATTTCTTTACCATTACCACGTTGGCTAGCCACTCTGGGTAGTAGACCTCTCGAATGAATCCGACATCTAGGAGTTTATTCACTTCTTCAGTGATTGCCTTTTATCTTTCCGGAGTAAAATTCCTTTTTTCTGCTTGACAGGTCTGTGCCCGGGCGAGACGTTAAGCTCATGGCAGATCACTTCGGGATTAATCCCGGGCATATCAGTCGGGGTCCAAGCGAAAACATCCGAGTTTCTCCTTAGGCATTCAACTATCTCGCTTCTTACTTGTTCGTTCAGCTGAGTCCCGATGAGCCTTTTTTTCTCCGGCCCCCTGATTAGCTCAGTGGCTTTTGTTTCCTCTACAGGCTGAGGCTTGGGCGGATCATCTATGCACAAAGTCTCCTTTCTCTGTGCTCATTTGTTAGCGGTAGAAGCGATATAACAAGTACGGGCACTCCTTTGATCTCCTCGTACTTGCCCGACTCCGTTGGGAGTGGGAAACTTCATTAACAGATAACAAGATGATATCACCGCTCTCATGTCGTTCAGTACGGGTCTACCCAGGATTATGTTGTAAGCAGCAGAGGTTGACCTTACTACCATGAATAATACTTACCGGGTCACATCCTTCGGGTTTTCTCCAAGAGTCACAGGCAACTCTATGGACCCGGCCACCTTCACCCTTTCGGCCGTAAATTCGTATAGTGGCGTCATAACAGGCCTTAACCTATCTTCGGATATGCTCATTTTTTCAAAACAATTCCAATAGATTAGGTTCACCGAACTCCCGTTATCGACCAGGATTTTGCTCACCGGGTGTTTTGCCACTACTGCGGATATTATCATAGGGTCATCATGGGGCATGACAATGTTACCCTTGTCAGTCGGAGTGAACATGATAGGTTCTTCATCCGCTCTCTCCTCCATTACAACATTAACCTGATATGCCTGCCTTGCGTAGCTCTTACGGGAAGCAGAGGAGCTTCCCGCCATCGATTCCCCTCCTGCAATAACATTTATTGTCGGGGCGGTAGGTTCGTTGTTCGGCTGATTGGCACGGGGGATCATAGGCCTAAATGCTTCATTCCTTGGCCTATTTCTTTCGTTATCATTATTTGGCCCAGTCCGCGGACGGTCATTACTTCGATCGCGCGGAGGATAACGGGGTCTTTCACTTCTCCACAGGAAGCGGTTGATTTTTTCCTCTCTAGCTAGTCTTTCTAGCTGATCCATTAGGTCTCTGCATCTCTCCGTGGGGTGGCCGTGAGCGCAATGAAATTCACAGTAGGTATCAGAGTTTCGTCCTACATCTCCAATCTTCTTCTTGGGGAATTCCAACAGTCCTGCCCCTTCGATAGCTGCTAGTATCGCGGTGCGAGGCTCATTCAGTTTGGTATAACCTTCATACCTGAGCCTAGGGGCTTTGTCCGCTCTAACGGATCTTGGAAAGCTTCTCTCGGGTACATCCCTTTCTCTCTTTTTTCCTTCCCTCGTCTCCCGGTGAGGTACCATCTTCATCACTTCTTTTGGAGCCACATATTTATTGGCTCTGGCGAACAGGTCAAAAAGTGTCGTCGACTGGTCGAGGGAGAGGGATTCTTGCAACTTTTCAGACCTCGTCCCTTGTAACATGGCAGCCATGGCTACTCCTATCGGTAGATCTTCAACCTCCAAGGTTGCATCTCGGAAATGATCTACGTAGCTCTTCAAGGATTCTTTACTCCCTTGTTTCAGAGTGAGTAGGTAAGTAGCGTCCTTCTTTCTCTGGCTATTAATCATGAAGACTTGCAAAAATTCATTTCACAATTGATCGAAGGAGGAGATTGAACCTTCGCTCAACCCATTGAACCACTTCAGAGCGTGCCCAGACAATGTGAGAGAAAAAGCCCTGCACATAATTTCGTCCTCCTATCCATGCAGCAGCATGAGGGACTCATAACTCTGTATGTGGTCATAGGGGTCTGCTTTGCCTGTGTAAGTGGCCATAGAAGGCATCTTGAACTTCTTCGGCAAAGGTTTGTTCATGATCTCTGGACTGAACGGAATCCTCCTTTTTTGGCTATCGTTCGGAGACACCAGTTTCCTCTTTTCCAAAATCCTTTGGACGACTTTCTTCACGTTTTCTGACCCTTGAACTGAGTATGCTCCCCTCCCTTCGGGTCTAAAAGAGTTCGACTGGTAAGCACCCCTTCCAGCACTTCCCATTCCAAGATTGGACCTTGTGCCTTCCATGCGATCTCGGAGGTTGGGACTCTTCTGTCTTTGTCGCTCCTCGGGCGTATGATCTTCTAGCTCATACTCCCACTCCACTGGAGAAGTGCTACGCCTATAATCCGCGGTAGAACTCGGCCGCCTATAGTCTGCGGGATAACTATGCCGCCTATAGGCTGCGGGAGAACTCTGCCGCCTATGATCCACGGGTGACCTCTGTCGTCTGTGATCTGCGGGAGAACTCTGTCGCATGGCTGCAGTTGGAGAACTCTGCCGTATGACTGCTACGGGGGAACTCTGCCGCCCACGACCCGCGAGTGAGCTCTGCCGCATAACTGCTACGGGTGAACTCTGCCGCGTCAGGTCTGCGGTAGCATTCGCTTCTCGTAACCCTGTCGCAGTGTGATTTCTTTGAAATGCGGTAGAGTTTGGAATCAGTCCAGTGGCATTATTTTACGCTCCCTCCCCTTGTCCAGCACTCACCAAGGTGGAGGGTTCACCTCTCTCGTAGGTCGGCCTTGGGATGTTTTCCCCCACCATCTGTTGTACTTCAGGGGGTAAGCTGAACTGTGGGAGAGCGTCTCTGAAAAAGTTCACCATAGCTTTCAATGCTATCGTCGTTTCCTCATTCTGACGTTTCAGAGTCTCGAATTCTTCCAGAGAAACTGAAGCCTGCTTATGGTCCTTTTCCTTCTCTCTCCGTCCTTACTCTGACCTGACAGGGGGACTTACAGAATTTTGCTCCCCTGTCTCCCCTGCTGTAGAACGTGTCCTCACCATTTTAATAAGGAATCTGACTTTTTGTTCTGATTCCCACAGACGACGCCAATTGATGGCGCCTCCTAAAACGACAACGGGGTGATGATTTCCACGTATTCAAGTTGCGCTAACGACAAAGAGATGCTGTTGATGCGATTTCTTCCACGTGTGCTCCGTATATTCTGCAAAAATAACAGAAATCAAAGGGTGCAGGGATTTGTCCCTGCATGCGCACTCCGATGATTAAGTTAGAAAGCTGAGTTTCTGTATATAGGGGGAAGAGAATTATATTCTTCAAAATCAAGAGGGTTCAATTTTTTTTGTCCCCTTTTCTGAGTACTCACCTGGGGTATTTATAGGTTTCTCTCGGGTCGGTTCGGGCTGAGGCCCAGGCGCGTGTCTGGGTCGCGACAGAGTCGTTTGGTACTCTGTCGCGGTTCGGAGCTGGACGACTTTGCGGGTGAGTTCGGTGGGCGGCAGAGTATATGTGTGAACCTCTGCTGCGGCCTATGCGGTAGAGGTCTGTCGCAGTACAGGCGGTAGAGGTCTGTCGCGATGTGTGCGGTAGAACTCTGTCGTGACATACTGTGCCGCACGGAACCTACGCGACAGAGTCTCTATGGCCTAGAGACTTTGTCGCCTACCAAGCTGTTGTGTCGCGTGGAGACTCTGTCGCTGTAACAGCCACGTGGCTTATCTCACGTTTGACACGTGGCGGTCTCTGGTTGGTTGATCATTGTACACGTGGACTTTGGTGATAGGACCACCATCAATTATAAAAAAATAATGTTAAAAAAAAAGTTAAGATTTCACTTAACTGTTGTTATAATGTATAAGAAGAAAATAAAATAAAAAATATATTTTTTTAAATTAGACCCATATTATTTATCAAGTTTTTATTTATCATGATTTTTTTTATTAAATTATCACATTTAAAAAAAAAGTATAAGTAATACAACATTAAAGTAGTGGCTCAACAGTCCGAGTGACCCAGACAGCCCAACCATTCCCAAACAATTAGACTAAAACCAAATCTGAAAGTCACCAAAAGTTACCACATTTAGACTTGATAGTGGTCCTATCATCAAAGTCCACGTGTACAAGGATCAACCAACCAGAGACCGTCACGTGTCAAACACAAATATAAGCCACGTGGCTGTTAGAGCGGTGGCGACACAGTAACTGGGATAGCGATAGAGTCTCCACGCGACACTGTGGCTTGGTAGGCGACAGAGTCTCTAAGCGACAGAGACTCTGTCGTTGAGTCTCAACGCGACACAGTAGGTAGCGATAGACCTCTACTGCAGATCGCGACAGAGCTCTACCGCATGGACTGTGCTAGAGTTCTACCGCAGAGACAGCGACAGAGGTCACGAAAACTCTGCCACATGTCGAACTCACCCGCATATAGTCCAACTTCAAGTCGCGAAAGAGTACCTAATGACTCTGTCGCAGCCCAGACACGCGCCTGGGCCTCAGACCCGAACCCTATAGTTGTGGGCCTGAAATATCCTCAAACCCGGGAAAGAACGTGAAGCCCAACTTGATCCTAGAAGAAGCCTATAAATAGACCAGGCATGGAAAAAGGTGAGGACAGAATCTATCTTTCGAGAATTGCATCTCTTTTTCTTGGGGACTGCATCTCCTTTTTCTGATACACAGAATCTCTTCCAAAAGAACCTTTTAACTTAATCATCGGAGTGCCCGTGCAAGGATAAATCCCTGCACCTCTCTGACCTTCGTTCTTTTTGCAAAAGATTCGATCCACGTGGAGGGAATTGCATCAGCATCACCTGGTTGTCGTTTAGCGTAACATCAACACGTGGAAAGCATCACCCCGTTGTCGTTTAGTGCAACATCAATTGGCGTCGTCTGTGAAAATCAGAACAAAAAGTCAGATTCCCCATTAAAATGGCGAGGACACGTTCTACAGCAGAGTATGCAGGGGGAGAGAATTCTGTAAGTCCCCCTGTCAGATCAGAGCAAGGACAAAGGTAGAATGAAAAGGGTGGCAGAGTGACCTCGATTTCTATGGAGGAATTTGAGGCTCTGAAGCGTCAGAATGAGGAGACGATGACAACGTTGAGAGCTATGGTGAACTTCTTCAGAAACGCTCTCCCGCAGTTTAGCTTACCCCCAAAAGTGCAGCAGATGGTGGGGGAAAACATCCCGAGGCAGACCTACGAGAGAGGTCAACCCTCCACCATGATGAATGCTGGACAAGTTGAAGGAGCACAGAATACTGTCGCAGACCCGACTGAACAGAGCTCCCTCGTGGAGCACAGGCGACAGAGCTCTCCCGCAGAGTGCAGGCGACAGAGCTCACCCTCAGACCGCAGGCGAAAGAGCTCACCCGCAGATCGCAGGCGGCAAAACTCTCCCGCAGATTACAAGCGGCAGAGCTCACCCGCTGACCGCAGGCGGCAGAGTTCACCCGCTGACCGCAGGCGACAAAGCTCTCCCGCAGATTACAGGCGGCAGAGTTCACCCACTGACCGCAGGCGGCAGAGTTCACCCGCTGACCGTAGCATTTCTCCAGAAGAGTTGGGGCATGAATTCGAAGATCACAAGTCCGGGGAGCAACAAGGACAGAAGAGTCCCAACCCCCGAGACTATTTCGAGAGAGCAAGGTCGAATCTCGAAATGGGAGGTGCTGGAAGGAAGGATACAGAGCAGGCCCCTAGAGTCCGAGGAACCTTAAACGAGGAAGAGATGCTTAGCCGGGGAGCCGAACATGTGCAAAGTCTTCGGATCAGAGGAGGAAGGAGTACTTACCACTCGGACTATTCTAATCCCAGAGGAAGGGGAGAGTACTCGATTCGAGGGTCGAAAAATGTGAAGAAAGTTGTCGAAAGGATCTTGAAAAAGAGGAAACTGGTGTCTCCGGATGATAGTCAAAGAAGGAGAATTCCGTTCAGTCCGGAGATTATGAACAAACCCTTGCCGAAGAAGTTCAAGATGCCTTCTATGGCCACTTACACAGGCAAGGCAGACCCATACGACCACATACAGAGTTATGAGTCCCTGATGTTGTTACATGGATGGGAAGATGAAATTATGTGCAGAGCCTTTTCGCTTACATTGTCCGGGCATGCGCTGAAGTGGTTTAATGGGTTGAGCGAAGGTTCCATCTCATCCTTCGATCAATTGCGAAATGAATTTTTGAGAGTCTTCATGATCAATAGCCAGAGGAAGAAGGACGCTACTTATCTGCTCACTCTCAAGCAAGGGAATAAAGAATCCTTGGAAAGCTACGTAGACCGTTTCCGAGATGCAACCTTGGAGGTGGAAGATCTACCAGTAGGGGTAGCCATGACTGCAATGCTACAAGGAACGAGGTTCGAGAAGTTGCAAGAATCCCTCTCCCTCGATCAACCAGTGACACTTTTCGATTTGTTTGCTAGAGCCAATAAATACGTGGCTCAAGAAGAAGTAATGAAGATGGTACAGTCTCGGGAGACAAGGGAAGGAAAAAAGAGAGAGAGAGATGTACCTGAGAGAAGCTCTCCAAGACCCGTTAGATTGGACAAGACCCCTAGGCTCAGGTATGAAGGTTATACCAGATTGAATGAGTCTCGCACCGCGATACTAGCAGCTATTGAGGGGACGGGATTGTTGGAATTCCCCAAAAAGAAGATTGAAGATGTAGGGCGAAACTCTGACGCCTACTGCGAATTCCATGCTGCTCACGGTCACCCCATGAAAAAATACAGAGACCTGATGGATCAGCTAGAGAGACTAGCTAGAGAGGGGAAAATTAACCGCTTCCTATGAAGAAGTGAAAGGCCCTGTTATCCTCCGCGAGATCGAAGGAATGACCGTCCGCGGAATGTGCAAAATAATGATAATGGAAGAAATAGGCCAAGGAATGAAGTGTCTAGGCCTATCCCCCGGGGTAATCAGCCAGATAACGAACCTACCGCCCCGACGATAAATGTTATCGCAGGAGGGGAATCGATGGGAGGAAATTCCTCTGCTTCCCATAAGAGTTACGCGAGGTAAGCATATCAAGTTCATGTTGTGATGGAATAGAAAGTAGGTGAAGAACCTATTGTGTTCACTCCGGCAGATAGGGGTGACATTGTCGTACCCCATGATGATCCCATGGTAATATCCACAGTGGTCGCGAAACATCCGGTGAGCAGAATCCTAGTCGATAATGAAAGCTCGGTGAACCTAATCTATTGGAATTGTTTCGAGAAAATGAACATATCCGAAGATAGATTAAGACCCGTTATGACACCACTGTATGGATTTACGGGTGAAAAGGTGAAGGTGGTCGGGTCCATAGAGTTGCCTGTGACTCTAGGAGAAAACCCGAAGTATGTGACCCGACAGGTATTATCCATGGTGGTGAGGTCAACCTCAGCTGCTTACAACATAATCTTAGGAAGGCCTGTACTGAATTATATGAGGGCGGTGATATACTCTTGTTATCTGTTAATGAAGTTCCCTACTCCCAACGGAGTTGGGCAGGTACGAGGAGATCAAAGGAGGGCTCGTACTTGTTATATTGCTTTTACCGCTAGCAAAGGAGTGCAGAGAAATGAGACTTTATGCATAGATGACCCGCCCAAGCCTCAGCCTATAGAGGAAATGGAAGCCATTGAACTAATCAGAGGGGATGAAGAGAAGGAGGCATTCATCGGGACTCAGCTGAATGAACAAGTGAGGAGGGAGATAGTTGAATGCCTCAGGAGGAACTCGGACGTCTTCGCTTGGACCCCGACCGACATGCCCGGGATTAATCCTGAAGTGATTTGTCATGAGTTTAATGTCTCACCCGGACACAAACCTGTCAAGCAGAAGAAGAGGAGCTTTGCCTCGAAAAGACAGAAGGCAATCACTGAGGAAATTAATAAGCTCTTAGAAGCCTGGTTCATTAGGGAGGTTTACTATCCCGAGTGGCTTGCCAACGTAGTAATGGTGAAGAAATCCAATGGGAAGTGGCGAATGTGTGTAGATTTCACTGATTTGAATAAAGCCTGCCCTAAAGATTTGTACCCCTTACCCCGGATAGATAGGCTTGTGGATGAAACGTCCGGATATGAACTCCTCAGTTTTTTAGACGCCTTCTCCGGATATCACCAAATTATACTCCACCCAGAAGATGAAGAAAAGACTTCTTTTATAATCGACGATGGGACATACTGCTATCGGGTAATGCCGTTCGGTTTGAAGAATGCTGGAGCCACATATCAGAGGATGGTGAACAAAGTGTTCAAAGATCTTCTGGGAAACACCATGGAAGCCTATGTGGACGATATGATTATCAAGAGCCGAGCAGGAGAGTCTCACGCTCGTCAGATGTCCAAGGTATTCGAGGTGTTGAGAAGATTCAATATGAAGCTGAATCCCGATAAGTGCTCGTTCGGGGTGAGATCAGGGAAGTTCTTAGGCTTCATGATCACTGACAGGGGTATCGAGGTAAATCCTAAAAAGGTACAGGCAATTATCGACATGAAGCCCCCAACCACAGTGAGAGACATCCAAAGATTGACAGGCAGGATAGCAGCTCTGAATCGCTTCCTGTCAAAGTCCGCAGAAAAGAGCTTGCCATTCTTCAAAACTCTGCGAGGAGGAAGGAATTTCAAATGGACAAGCGAGTGCCAAAAAGCTTTTGAGGACTTCAAAGAGTATTTGAAGCAGTTACCTTTATTGACAAGACCTTTGGAAGGGGAACAATTATATATGTACTTGGGAGTCGGTGATTTCGCCGTCAGTGCGGTACTACTGAAGAATGATGAAATAGTGTACCGCCCCATCTACTATGTGAGCAAGGTACTGTTGGACCCGAAGACCCGTTATCCGCTGGCCGAAAAGCTAGCATTGGCCCTTGTGATGGCCTCACGTAAGTTGCGCCCTTATTTTCAGGCACACTCCATCACTGTCTTGACAAATCAACCGTTAAGACAAATCCTTCAAAAGCCTGAACACTCAGGGAGACTAGTGAAATGGGCAGTGAAACTTGGAGGATATGATATCACATTCCAACCCAGGCATACTATCAAAGGTCAAGTTCTGGCAGACTTTATAGTAGAATGTACTAGCCCGAGCGACAACGATGGAAAGGAAACTCAACCATGGTTACTGTATGTCGACGGGGCATCAAGTGCAAATGAAAGTGGAGCAGGTGTGGTCTTGGTATCGCTGGAAGGGAAATCCCTAGAGTACTCTTTACGGTTTGGGTTCCCTAGCTCGAACAACATAGCGGAGTATGAGGCTTTGATAGCCGGAATGAGACTGACAGAAAAGTTGCAAGTCCACCACTTGGTAGCTCATAGTGACTCTCAATTGGTGGTAAACCAGTTTAACAGGCAATATGAGGTTCGAGAGCCAATGTTGGCCCCTTACCTAAAGAAAGTCCACTCTCTGGCCCAGACTTTCAAGAGCTTCCGGCTAATACAAATTAATCGGTCTGAAAACACACACACAGATTCGCTGTCCAAGTTAACCTCTTCCAATGAGACAAGAGGAAGGATAGTGAAGGTGGAGAGGCTCGAGCGGCCTAGTATTGAAGAGGTCGAAGTGTGTGACATTGAAACGGGGGACGACTGGAGATCCCCATTCAAACAGTATCTCGCTGAAGGTACACTCCCCTAAGACAAGGATGAGGCTCGTCGCTTAAGGATACAAGGGGCGAAGTTCACGCTAATCAACGGAGAACTGTACAAAAGGGGATATTCATCACCCTTGTTAAAGTGCCTAGGGCCGGAGCAAGCAAATTATGTCCTAGCTGAGGTGCACGAAGGAATTTACGGTGAACACTTAGGAGCTAGAGCCCTTGCTGCTAAAATACTGCGATCGGGATTTTACTGGCCGACATTGAAAAAAGATGCAACGGACAAAGCCCGCAGGTGTGACAAAAGCCAAAGATTTGCACCAATAACAACAGCCCCAGTGACTCCCTCCCAGGGTACGGTACAACCAATTCCTTTTGCACAATAGGGGTTGGACATTCTAGGGCCTTTCCCATTAGCCACGGGTCAAAGAAAGTTCTTGTTAGTTGCCACCGACTACTTTACAAAGTGGATTGAAGTGGAGCCTTTAGCTACAATCACGGAGAAGAAAGTGGAGGCGATGGTGTGAAAAGACATTATCTGTCGGTTTGGAATCCCACGCATCTTAAATGCTGACCATGAAAAGCAATTTGATTGTGATGCCTTCTGGGAATTTTGTAAGCGCCTCAACATCCAGCTAAGGATTTCTTCTGTGTCATATCCTCAAGCCAATGGACAGGCCGAAGTCAATAATCGGACTATTCTTCATGGGCTGAAGACCAGATTAGACAAAGCTAATGGGCCATGGGTGGATGAATTGCTAGTGTCTTATAGGCATATCGTACCACTAGTCGGGTATCAACTGGAGAAACCCCGTTTAGCCTCGTATACGGCACTGAAGCATTGATCCCCGTAAAAATCGGAGCACTGTCACCCAGGATGGTGCCTCTAGTGGAAGAAGAGAATTCACAATGACTAAGGGAAAGCCTAGATCTGCTTGATGAGTATAGAGAGGCCGCAGCTATTCGATTGGCATCCTATCATCAGAGGGTGGCCAACTAATATAACAGCCGGGTGAGAGATAGACCAATGTCCGAGGGGGATTTGGTGCTCAGGAAGTCACATATCACGGATGCCTTGAAGGAAGACGAAAAATTCAAAGCCAATTGGGAAGGTCCATTCAGAATCAAACAAAAGATCGGGCCCAACACCTGCATCCTTGAAACTCTTCAAGGAAAGAAAATAGGGAAAACATGGAATTCAAATCACTTAAAATTGTATTTGAACTAATTATTATGTTTTCTTTCTTAAACGTTATATTCTCATAATATTGTCATTTGCTTACACTATCACAAGATATCACTATCCAATCATTATGCAGATTGTCTTTTTATCATATCTCCAGCTTTTATATATCTAAATCAGGTGTTGGAAACATAAAGGCCGTAAGAACCAAAGACGCGCTCACGTCGTGGTGGTCAGGCCTCAGAAAAAGGTATGTTTATATGTAAAATTCTTTCCGAAAATATATCTTTCTATCAAAAATTGGGGAGCATATACGAATAAACAAAATAAATATACAAGTAAAACAAATAAACAGACAAATGATGATAAATGATAAGTAGAAGAGCAATGCGATACGAAGCATGAACAGAATTTTGATTCCATTTTATTCAAAAAAATCTTTACAAGTACATCTTTACAAGTACGTCCAACAAAAGCAAAACAACAAAATATTCAAAACGACAGAATGTTCGAAAAAAAAAATAAAAAACAATTCAATCTACAGGAGGCTAGAGATGAACCGCCGACGGACCCTCGCTCTCTAAAGACTACTGACCATCCTCCCCATCCAAGTCGTCGAGGGCGCCAATAGGTTCGGGAGCATCGTCCAGATTCACAGGCTCCCAAGGACCGGTAAGGTTTGCAAGATCATCCTCGGCAGTCCTCTTCAAAAGCTCATCAGGAGGTTCAGCCCCCGGTTCATAGTTGGTCCAGTTTGGAGCCTCAAACAACATCGTCTCGCATGTATATTAAAGCTCAGGGAATTCTTCGCCTTCCCTATGCTTCTCCAGCCAAGATCTAGCTAGATAAAATCCATATTTTACGTAAGGATTTGAAAAATCCTCCTTTCGCCTCAAGCAATTCCTAGAAAGACAGTACTCCTTCACGGCTTCCGCCCTGATGCTATCGATCTCCGCTTGAGTCAGAGAAGGAGTAGCCCGACTTTCTAGCTCAGCGACATACTGCTCGAGCTCCTGATTACGATCGATTAAGGACCCGTATTTGGACTGCATGCGGTTCAGCTCGGCTTGGGCCTGTTGAAGATCTTCGTGAAATTTTTTAGACCTAGCCGCCTCAACAGTAAGATCCCCCTTGGCCTGATTTAAATCTTGGTGAGCCTTCGAGAGCTGATCTTCTAAGTTTTGAACCACGTCTGGAAGTCCGGATAAGTTGTTAACCGTGTTTGACAACTCCATAACCTTGTCCTTCAACTCCCAAATTTCCTTGTCGGCTCGCTCCCGATAGGCTCGATGTTGAGCATTGTTGGCCACGGTCCTCTGAGTAAGCTGAAAAGAAATACAAAAAGTCAGACTCAAAAATACAGCAAAAAGAAATCAAGCGAAAAAGAATGTGAAAATTACCCTCAGTGCCTCCACATCGGCCAAGTCTTCTCCTTCCGGGTAATTCCTGAATATTCTAGCCTCGTCCTTAGGAAGGATAGTGGCTCAACTCAGTCGAGACGCCACCCCGAGAGAGTCCAAGGTATCATTGTCGCGAACTCTCGAGTAAACCCGAAACTCAGACCCCCTCATGATGAAACCACCATCTACAGGGTAGGATCTCTCATCAATGGGACCTATCATCGGGAGAATTGGCCTGGTCCTCATAGACGGCTCGATGTACAAGTGCCTCCGGTTCTTTCGCTGGGACAAAATTATATTGCATTCGACACGCTCTTCAGATCGAGACCGACCCGACGAACCAGAAGCCCTCCGTGAAGAGGAAGGAGCTCTCCCTCTGTCCCGAGAGGGATCCCTTTGTTCCGGAGGAGGAGACATCACTTGTCTAGGAACAGGTGGGGTCCAAGCCCGAGGTAACTAAGGCGGAACTGGTGCCTCGCTGGGAACATCTTCAGCTAAGCGAAGCCTCTTTCTAGTGGGGTCACTGGACGGACCACCCTCCGAGCCTTGACGCGCCAAAGATCGTCGAAAATGGCTCATTTCTGCAAAAAAGAAAAAGAACAAATAAGTGGTCAAAAACGTTATCAGAACCAACAAACAATAAAAAAGCATGAAAAGTTACCATCAGGAGAATCAAAATGCTCTTGAAGGGACTCTATATTTATCATGTCGTCGTCGGGAAGAACCATGAAAGTTGAACCAAACACTTCCCAGTCATTCAGGTCAGCTAAGGGTTCGCTGTCAGAACTAGATGCTATATTTGTACTCCCTATGTCTTATTGCGGCCTTAAAGGTTCCGAGTTCAACTCAGAAGGAATCAAGGAGGAAGGATTCGAGGGAGGAACAAAAGGGCCGACAATAGGGACAGGACCCACACCCCAGCCAGCAGATATCAAATTTTCATTTGATAAAAGACTGTCGAGACTAATGGGATTATCAATCAATAACCTATTGACATCCGAAGACAGCTGCTCCCTAAGTGTAGAAATCCGAGGGCCCTTGGGGATTTCACGCCTAGTCTCCCAACGAGTAGGGAAATCCAGGCCCCCAGGAGTCTCCACAATAAGCCATTCCGATTCAAAATCGTGAAGCTTATTGGCGGGTTTCTCGAATAACCTGTTTTCAAATCCAGGCTTATACACCCGCTGAAGTGAGTAAGGAACTAAGCCGGGGCTACCTCGAAACCTAAAAAAAAACATCAAGAAGGGGAAGAGACGAAGAAACGCCCCTTAGCCGACAGTGCACGGTAAATCCTACTAATTGCATCCATGCGTGAGGATGCAGTTGTCCAGGGACAATCCTGTGCGTCCAAAGGAAAGAAGCCCCAAAGTCGGATATCGAAAAACGGAGTCCTAATTCTAAGGATGCCCTAAAAATAACTATCCTGTCAGACACACGACGTATGTCTTTTTCTTGAGGGTTTGGAAGCCTATATGAGTATCCCTCGGGCAAAGGAAACCTAGACATAAGGTCTTGAATGTCGGCTTCCTTCAAAGTCGACTTGACTCCTAGCTCTATATGCTTCCCCACATTATGACCGGCCATTTTTGAAAGTTCAAGAAAAATCACGAAGGAAAACTACTGACGACAGAGTTTACCTAACAGAGAAGCAGGAAGACAGTAAAATACTGTCTTAGAGTGTTTGCAACGGCAGAACGGCAAACAAACACGGGGCGACAGAGTTTTTGTCCACGCGGCAGACTAGCGACACAGTGATTCTTGTGCGATAGAGTTGCGGCAGAGTGGTGACAGAGGTTCGATTGACTTGCGACAGAGTTGCGACAGAGTACTGAGAGAATGTGCGGCAGAGTGGTGTTATGCGAGAGAACTCAGTGGATACTGTGACAACAGGGAGCTCATATATATAGAGGCACGGCTGCGTCGACACGCGCACGGGGATCCGTGCCTGCCCAAAAACAGTGAATCAAGGATCCTCTTTCGCAAAAAATATTCCTACCAAAGAGTGGGGAGCAATTGATAGTGGTCCTATCATCAAAGTCCACGTGTATAAGGATCAACCAACCAGAGATCGCCACGTGTCAAACACAAATATAAGCCACGTGGCTATTAGAGCGGTGGCGACACAGTCACTGGGATAGCGATAGAGTCTCCACGCGACACTGTGGCTTGGTAGGCGACAGAGTCTCTAAGCGACAGAGACTCTGTCGTTGAGTCTCTACGCGACACAGTAGGTAGCGATAGACCTCTACCACAGATCACGACAGAGCTCTACCGCATGGACTACGATAGAGTTCTACCGCAGAGACAGCGGCAGAGGTCACGGAAACTCTGCTGCATGTCGAACTCACCCGCATATAGTCCAACTCCAAGTCGCGACAGAGTACCTAATGACTCTGTCGTAGCCCAGATACGCGTCTGGGCCTCAGACCCGAACCCTATAGTTGCGGGCCTGAAATGTCCTCAAATCCGGGAAAGAACGTGAAGCCCAACTTGATCCTAGAAGAAGCCTATAGATAGACCAGGTATGAAAAAAGGTGAGGACAGAATCTATCTTTCGAGAATTGCATCTCTTTTTCTTGGGGACTACATCTCCTTTTTCTGATACACAGAATCTCTTCCAAAAGAACCTTCTAACTTAACCATCGGAATGCGCGTGCAGGGATAAATCCCTGCACCTCTCTGACCTTCGTTCTTTTTGCAGAAGATTCGATCCACGTAGAGGAATTGCATCAGCATCACCTGATTGTCGTTTAACGTAACATCAACACGTGAAAAGTATCACCCCGTTATCGTTTAGTACAACATCAAGACTAAAACTACATCAAGGAAACACACATTCCCATACAATTAGCAACAACTCCCTTATTCTCACTTAATATCAAATCCTCTGAACCAAATTTTCAAACCAAAACCCATAGAAGAAGGTATCAGAATCCCCTCAATCAACCACAAAAAAAAAAAAAACAAATGCACTTCCAAATCACTACCAATTAAACATTGCAAAAATATTCCTCACATATAAATTAAATAAAAAAAAAACTAAAAGTCCCATTAACCAAATATAGCAATCAAAAGAATTCTCAGTTTTAAAAACAAAATTAAGAGATAAAAAAGAAAAATAACCGAAATTACCTCCAAGTCGATATCCAAAGTCTCGGCGACATGTCGTATAATAGAGTGAACAAGCTTACTCTTATTATACCTTTCTTCACAAGCCTGAATATCTTCCTCGCTAACTCTCCTCTTACTCAAATCGATGTATCCCTTCTCCTTATCGACACGTAGGACCATCACGGGCTCGGTTCGGCCAACCTTGATTAGACTGCTAACGCTACGAATCCGACGTCGGGAGAGCTCCGAGAACAGGATCATGCCTTCAATATTGTTGTATTCTAGGAGCGAAACATAAGCACCCATGTCGGCGATATTCTTCACTTGTATCATTACCGCCATGTCCACCTCTGGATACTTCGCTTCGTACATACGACATTCAAGGTTCGGCATCTTCGTTCAAGTTTTGATTTTCTTTTCTTTATTCTTTGGCTTTGATTTCTTATTTGATTGATTTTGGGGATTTCGCCTTTGAAGGTTAGGGTTTTAGCAAGAGTTTTTAGGACTCGCGAGAGAGTGACGACGGACAAGATCCAGAAATGATCAAATCCGTTTTTCTTTGATATAAAACGACGTCGGTTAAAATTGAAGAGAATGTAAATGTTTCATATAAAACGACGTCGGCTATTAAAAGGACAAAAATAAAAATATCGCCCACCGTGGGGCTCGAACCCACGACCACAAGGTTAAGAGCCTTGCGCTCTACCGACTGAGCTAGACGGGCTTTGTGTGTCTGACATCGAAGATAATATTTGTAATAAAAAAATCATTCCCAACGGTAAAGCAACGGAATTTGCCGAGATAAATCTTATTCCAGTAGTGTTACATCAACAAAATGAGGGTTACAATAAAGATTCACAATATTTCTCTACCCAGTTCAATAATCTTGTATTGTTAATTGGGTAAAGACAATTGTGCTTACTAATGTAAACCATTCGTTGTGAACATGAAACTCTTTGGTGTTACAAACGTTTATTTAGGGCAAACATACCAAATTAACTTGCCCTCACTCACAAATGCACGAAACATGTCAAATCCTGAAATGGTTAGCTTCGCCCAAGGATTCCATTCTTGCGATACATGGAAGGACGTTGGAATGTGGGTTTCTTTTGAGACTTGGAGTCGTAAGAAGAATAAGGACTTGCAAGAACATTATAGACCACAACTGGACTTCTCACCAGATTTTTAAAATCTGAATCTATCCATATTATGTAACCAGATGTGATCGGTTGCTGCGCAATCTTTGGGCCGGTGACCTTCACGATGAAGGATTTCCTTTCACCCAAAGCTGAGAATGACAGAACATTGGGCTCCACAGTAATGGTGACACTAGGTTGGGGGGACATGATCACGGCAGCGTAACTCGAGTTTGGAGAGCCAACATTGGTTACTGTCCTAAAAAAGACGCCATAAATTGGTTGGCCATCTTCTACAGGTAAGGAGAATGAGGGATAGTTGAGATCCCAAATTAGTCCAGGTATGGTGGTAGTACACACACTGCTTTTATCGCCAGTGATAAGTCTTACTGTTGTGGTATTGTAACCGTGCTTGCAGAGGAAGTTAGTGTAATCTGTTTCATTTGCATCATAGACAAGTCCAGGATTTACTGCCAGTTTTGGGTTGATTTGGCCAGACCCGTAAGCAAATTCAAGATCCTCATGCTTCTTTGGGTCTAAAACAGTAGCTGTAAATAACAACACAGGCAGAGTTTGTGTTATTTTGCATTTAGAAAAGAACATGGCCAGGAAAATAAAGTTGTTTTACATTAGCATTTACCTGTCGTCATGAGTGCGGATTTGATGGCAGCAGGTGACCAGTCAGGGTGGGCTGCCTTAACATAGGCAGCAGCACCACTAGCATGAGGACAAGACATAGATGTACCAGAGATTATGTTGTACTCTACGCTCCTTGGGTCTTCCCAGTCAATGGAAGGTGGTGCAACAGGCGACCAAGCAGCAATGATGTCAACACCAGGGGCAGTGAGATCAGGCTGCACATTCAGCGTTCAAGATTTCAGTTTGAAACAAAAAATAACACGTAATAGAATATCGTAAACAAAAGATAACAGATTAACAGGTAACAGCCTTCGAATACCTTGAGAATGTCTGGACTGATAGGGTTGGGTCCCCTGGACGAGAATGATACAACATAAGGTGCCATGTAGTCTGTCCATGTCTCTCCAAGCAGAATAGTTGCAGTCGGATTCCTGAAACGGTAATCTTATTTTCATTAAAACTATACTTGTGAAGTATACAATTCAAATGGAATAGGTGTGGAGATTTGTTTACTCTGTTGTTTTGATGTAGTCCAAAACTTTTTCACCATCTGAACTGCTGATCTGTGTTGCCGGTAATGGGTAATTGAAAGCAAAATCAGTAATTTCATCATCAGCCATTATGGTGCCTATGCCGTTCGCTAGAAGAACGCCAGAACCATCCCAAAGTGTTTCACAATAAACAATCTTGCCTTCCACTTTGTATGAATTCAGGAAACCAGTGATACAATATTTTGAAAGATCTGGGCTGGCACCTGCAGAATAGTTGGCCGCGTCTCCTCCCCAGATCAAGGGATATGATTTTCCAATAAGTGAAAAGCTGTTAATGGAAAGTCCCTTCATGGATAAAGTACAAAAGTCAGCCTTGATTAGTTTGAGGAAAAGGAACAAGGCACTTAAAAAAGTGACTGAAATTGTTGTACTCACAGTGAAAACTTGTCCATTTCCAAGTACTGCTTTGGCAACAAATTTTCTGTCAATGGTGCTGGCAGCAACAGTCAATGTCCAAGGCGCATAATTGGAAACTGTATATGGCAATGGTCCAGAATTACCGGCTGAATTTGATGTCAATATACCATATTTCATGGCATGGAAAGAACCGATAGCAATGGGGTCTTCATCATAAGCCAGTGGCCAGTCAGAACCAAGGGACACAGATATTACATCAACACCATCTGCTATGGCATCGTCAAATGCTGCTAGGATGTCTGCATTTGCACAACCAGAGGACCAGCAAACCTTGTACATGGCAATCCTTGCACCAGGAACCCCACCTCTTGCAGTTCCATTGGCTAGCCCATAGTAACTTGCTCCAAGCACCTTCTTACCTGCTGCAGTTGAGGAAGTATGGGTCCCGTGTCCCTCAGAGTCTCTGGGAGACTTGAAGTCATTTTCATCGTAATAGTTCTCACTGTTGTAGTAACGGCCTCCAATGATCTTGCTGTGTTACCAAATTCATTTCATTAGTAGCCAGGATTGAATAATCAATATGCTTTTTGTACAACATATCAACATGAATCGAGGGAAGAAAGAGAGCTCACTTATTGCAGGTGAAGTCCGCCCCTTGACATGTTCCTTTCCATTTGGAGGGTGGTGCACCAAGTCCTTGGCTATTGAAGCTCTCATGTTCAGGCCAGATACCTAAACACGAAAGGAATTTACAGGAATATCACTTTATCAACTAACTTGATCATTAGCAAATCCATATAAATTTAAAAACAACCCAATGCATAAGACTCTCAAATTTGTAGAGTCTAAATAATAGTACGTATGTAACTTTCCCTCTACATTATCAAAAACATTATTTTTGTAACTTGAATGCGTATGATCTAAGAAAAAAATTTTATCCTTGCATCAAAATTCACACTCCAAAACTATAGTAGTTTGTGTATGATTAAGTTTACCAGTATCAAGAAGCCCAATGACAACATCTCCTTCAAGCTTTGCTCCAACATTGTCCTGGGTGAAACCAATGAAGTCCCATGACCTTGTAGTATGAAGCTTTAGTATATGATTTGGAATCACTTTGATTACTCCTTCCATTTCTGCATGGCAATCATCATATATTTATCTATAGTCTTAGCACAGACTATATACAGAGATGAGATTATATTCTTAGTTACTATCTTTCACTAATTAATTGATGATCTCACCCGAGAACCTTCGAACTTCTTCATCCGTTAACCTAGCTGCAAATCCATTGAAGCTTCCATAGCTATAAATTAGCGATTTCTTCGCTAATGAAGTGCTGCAGTAAAGGAAAATAAAACGTTATAATACGCCTATATTTCGAAAATGACAATGTATTGAGAATGAGAACTAAGACCTTCCGAGAACACCCTTAAGCATGGAATGATGGGTAGTTGCAGCAGAGAATTCTCCCTTCGGGCGGTCTCCCATGTACACAATGTGAACCTATAAAAGTTATAAAAGAAAAAGGAAAATGCCCTTTCTTAGTGAAAACATGTACAAAACCATTGCCAATGCACAAGAACACTGACTAACTTAAGCAAACAATTTCACCTTCCTCTCATCGGCATCGGCTACATGGCAAGTTATCAACAAAAATGCTGCAAGCAGAAACGAGTAACTAATAAGCGAAATCGGCCCTTTCTTCGCCATTGATACTAAAACTCAAGCTTAACCTGATGTAATGATTAAGTTCCAAAGAAGCAAGGTATTTATAGGATAGATTTTGATGATTATTATGTTGGTATATGGCTTCTTCTGAGGTTACCAACTGGCTCCAGGCTAGCCTTCTTTCCTTCTGATATTTTGCTGTTGTCGCCATGTTTTTACATTGTGTAACAAAATTTTAGAATTTCCCATTGACAGAGAGTGATCCTTTGCTGCAAACAATTAGCAAGTCAGTCAAATATCTCCGAAACTAGAACATTGCTGTCTCTCATATCTCATCAAGGTTACAAGAAGGTTCATTTCTTTTTCTTTTTTTTCTTTATTAAATTGTTTTGTCATCTTCTCATTAATTTTTATATTCGGTCACTCCGTCTCCGATGTTTCTTTGTTGGTTGCCGTAATGTCAAGAAAATTCAAGGCTTTATTTGGTTTCTGGAACTCATAATCTTAAAAGCTCAAAAACGACAATACAAATGCAATTTTTTAAACATCCATTATAATAGATATGTTATTTATGATTAACCTTATATATAAGGGCTGCATATTAATTCTTTTTGTTACATAAGAGCATACACAAGCCTACTAATTCATACAATTTTTCATTCTTGTAACACCCCACTAAGCTGCCTTATGCAATGCACCACTTAGAATGGAGCCTTCAACTATCTTGTTTGGCCAAACCATAAGAAAATCAGCACATCTATTAATTTCTTATAAATGTATGTGATGATACATTGTCAATCCTTTAAAATAAGTTGAAGGATTCTAAATGTAATATAATATTTTTTTTAAACTCTTTTTATTGACATTATACGATACCAATATAAAAGAAATGAGATGTAAAGAGAAAAAAGTTGAATACATATAAAATTTATCGGATAAGCTCCTTGCATTATAAAATAATTTGACTAAAACAGATCTTCATCGTCCAAAAATCTTTTCATTTTGCTAATTGAATTAACCTTAAAATATTTTTTGATACAATGAATGCATTACTGTTAATAGTTTTAGAAGTTCTTTGAAAAAATACATGTAAATTAATTGTTTCATACAATTTTTTTTTTTAACTTGGAAGGTTTTTTTTATTAGTCATAAGCTTAAATATCTAGAAATACCAAAAAAATAATCACAAATATTAAAAAAAAAAAAAAAAACTGTTCTTGTTAAACTCATCGACGATATTCATTTTGCCACCTTTTATAATATCAAAGATTGAATATAAGTCAGTGGCTAGGAAACAAAGAATATTCATCTCACTTGTTTTGTATCTCTGGATATGTTCTTTGTGGACTCCGACGATGTCAATCAATAATTTAACTAGGTTTTTCCTTGGTAAGTGTATGAGAAAAAAACTCCAATTTTCGTTTTGATCCCTCTTATAGGCACCGACAAATGTAAATTAAGTGATTTAAAGCATTTCTCTTTATAGGCAAGTCTAGTGTTCGAGCTGGTAATTTTGCGTCATGTATTAGTCGCTATGAGAGAAAAGACAAGGAAAAAAAAATTAATAGGAGAGGTTTTTTGGTTGGTTCATACAAATTTTAACTTTTTTTTTCATATGGGAATATAGAAAATGAAGGGATATATATATATATATATATAAGTCGAATACTATAATTTGGTAATCTATATTTCTTTTTATTTAATGATAAATTTATTAAATTATATAATATATAATTCTTTTTTCTTCTCTAATTTGTACTCATCGATAGAAAAATTGGATTATTATTTAATACGGTGTTAATAATATTTTTAAATTTTAAAACAAAATTAATATAATGTCACATATTCATTTTATTTATTTTTTATTTTTTAATATTTCATAAAAAATATATATTTTTATCTTAAATTCTTTGTAAAATTTAAAAAAAAAAATTTCATAGAAAGGTATTAAAGAGAACGGAAAAATCAAATTTTGAACATGCTCCTTCTTAAAGAATGTTAACAATTATTAGATTAAATCTTGATTATTAAAAATAAAAACACTTAATTGATAGTATATGAATAATAATAATAATAATAATAATAATAATAATAATAATATTTAAATTTTTACATATATTGTAGTAGATCCTTACCATATTTGGACATAAAATTAAAGGTTACACTTTTACCATTTTTCTTATGGTCTTACTTTTTCTTGTCCTTATTTTACCAAGCACTCGCAAATGTGAAATGCGAAAGAAATGCGAATCTGTGCAGCTTCCACTAAAACCTTACAAGGCAATCCACCTATCTTTAGTCACATGTATTAGAAATATGGTTTCCCATGATCTGGCCCACTTCTTAGCACAAAAATTTCCTCACACTATGTTAGAACTAATGCAATGTATAAGAAAGTTAACCTTTTCATGGAGTGGTAAAAAAGAGATATTTACATTATTTAAATTTTAAATTTAAATAATTTTATTTTTTATTTTTAATTATTGATGTTGTCTCCTAAAACGACAACGGGGTGATGATTTCCACGTATTCAAGTTGCGCTAACGACAAAGAGATGCTGTTGATGCGATCTCTTCCACGTGTGCTCCGTATATTCTGCAAAAATAACGAAAATTAGAGGGCGCAGGGATTTGTCCCTGCACGCGCACTCCGATGATTAAGTTAGAAAGTTGAGTTTCTGTATATAGGGGGAAGAGAATTATATTCTTCAAAATCAAGAGGGTTCAATTTTTTTTCGTCCCCTTTTCTGAGTACTCACCTGGGGTATTTATAGGTTTCTCCCGGGTCGGTTCGGGCTGAGACCCAAGCACATGTCTGGGCCGCGACAGAGTCGTTTGGTACTCTGTCGCGGTTCGGAGCTGGACGACTTTGCGGGTGAGTTCGGTGGGCGGTAGAGTATATGTGTAAACCTCTGCTGCGGCATATGCGGTAGAGGTCAGTCGCAGTACAGGCGGTAGAGGTCTGTCGCGATGTGTGCGGTAGAACTCTGTCGCGACATACTGTGCCGCACGGAACCTACGCGACAGAGTCTCTATCGCCTAGAGACTCTGTCGCTGTAACAGCCACGTGGCTTATCTCGCGTTTGACACGTGGCGGTCTCTGGTTGGTTGATCATTGTACACGTGGATTTTGGTGATAGGACCACCATCAATTGCTCCCCACTCTTTGGTAGGAATTTTTCCTGCGAAAGAGGATCTGGGTCCGGATTTGCTTTTCTTGGGCCGGGGCGGATCCCCGCGCGTGTGTCGACGCAGCCGCGCAACTATATATACTGGGTCCCTGCTGTCATTGTCGCTACTGAGTTCTCTCGCCAAGACTACTCTGCCGCAGGTTCTCTCAACACTCTACCGCAACTCTGCCGCATCTCTGTCGCCACTCTGCCGCTACTCCCTCGCGAAAACATCACTGTGTCGCAAGTCTGCCGCCAGTCCAAAAAACTCTGTCGCCCGTGTTACTTGCCGTGTTTCTCTGTTAGGTAAAGTTCTGCCGCCAAGAGTGTTTCTTGTTTTTTCTCGAACTTTCAAAGATGGCTGGCCACGGTGTAGGGAAGCAGATAGATCTAGGAGTCAAGTCGACCTTGAAGGAAGCCGACCTTCAAGACCTTATGTCTAGGTTCTCTATGCCTGAGGGATACTCCTATAGACTTCCAACCCCTCAGGAAAGTGACATACGTCGTGTGTCCGACGGGATAGTTATTTTTAGGGCAGCCTTAGAATTAGGACTTCGCTTTCCGTTATCCGACTTTGGGGCTTCTTTCCTTAGGACTCATAGGATTGCCCCTGGACAACTGCATCCTCACGCATGGATGCAGTTAATAGGGTTTACCATACACTGCCACCTGAGGGGCGTTTCTCCGTCTCTTTCCCTTCTTGATGTCTTTTTCAGATTTCGAGGTAGCCCCGGTCTAGTCCCTTACTCTCTTCAGCGAGTGTATATGCCTGGATTTGAAAACAGGCTGTTCAAAAAACCCTCCAATAAGCTTCACGGTTTCGAATCGGAGTGGCTTATTGTGGAGACGCCTGGGGGCCTGGATTTTCCTACTCGCTGGGAGACTAGGCTTGAAATCCCCAAGGGCCCCCGGATTGCTACACTTAGAGAACAGTTGGCCTTAGACGTCAATAGGTTATTGGTCGATAGACCCATTAATCTTGACAACCTTTTATCAAATGAAAATTTGATATCAGCTGGCTGGGGTGTGGGTCTCATCCCTATTGTCGGGCCTTCTGTTCCTTCTTCGGATCCTCCACCTTCAGTTTCCCCCGAGTTGAACCCCGAACCTTTAAGGCCACAGGAAGATATAGGGAGCACCAACGTAGAGTCTAGTTCTGGCAGCGAACCCTTAGCTTACCTGACTGGTTGGGAAGGGTTCGGCTCAACTTCGGCTGGGAAGGGTTCGGCTCAACTTTCATGGTGCTCCCTGACGACGATACGATAAATATAGAGTCCCTTCAGGAGCAGTTTGATTCCCCTGATGGTAACTTTTTATTTTTTTTTACTGCTTGCTGGTTTTGATCATATTTTTTGACCACTTATTTGTTTTCTTTCTTTTTTGCAGAAATGAGTCACTTCCGACGATCACTGGCGCGTCAAGTCTCGGAGGTCGGTCCATCTAGTGATCCCACTAGAAAGAGACGTCGTTTAGTTGACGATGTTCGTAGCGAGGCACCGGTCCCGCCTCAGTTGCCTCGGGCTTGGACACCTCCCGTTTCCAGGTAAGCGATGCCTCCTCCCCTTCCGGAACAAAGGGACCCCTCTCGGGATAGGGGGAGAGTTCCTTCCTCTTCGCGGGGGGCTTCCGATTCATCTGGACGGTCCCGTTCTGAAGAGCGTGCTGAGTGCAACATCATTCCGTCTCAGCGAAAGAATCGGAGACACTTGTACATCGAGCCTTCGATGGGGACCAGGCCAATTCTTCCGAGGATAGGTCCTGCTGATGAGAGGTCCTACCCCGTGGACGGGGGGTATATTATGAGGGGTGTCGAGTTTCGAGTTTACCCGGGGGTCCTTGACAATGATACTTTGGACTCTCTCGGGGTGACTTCCCGACTGAGTTGGTCCATTATCCTTCCTCGAGACGAGGCGAGAATATTCTGAAATTACACGGAGGGGGAAGATTTGGCCGATATGGAGGCACTAAGGGTAATTTTCGTATTCTTCTTCGTTTAACTTCTTTTTGCTGTATTTTTGAATTTAACTTTTTGTATTTCTTTGCAGCTGGCTCAGAGGACCGTGGCCAACAATGCTCAACACCGAGCCTATCGGGAGCGAGCTGACAAGGAAATTTGAGATTTGAAGGACAAGGTCATGGAGTTATCGAATACTGTTAACAACCTGTCCAAACTTTCGGATGTGGTACGGAACTTAGAAGAGCAGCTCTCGAAGGCTCGCCAAGATTTGGACAAGGCAAAGGGGGATCTTACCGTCGAGACGGCCCGATCAAGTAAATTCCATGAAGATCTTCAGGAGGCCCACGCCGAACTGGACCGTATGCAGTCCAACTACGGGTCCTTGCTTAATCGTAACCAGGAGCTTGAGCATTACGTCGCTGAGTTAGAAAGTTAGGCTACTCCTTCGCTGACCCGAGTGGAGGTTGATGGCATCATGGCGGAAGCCGTAAAGGAGTACCGCCTTTCTAAGCATTGCTTGAGGCGGAAGGAGGATTTTTCAAATCCCTATGTGAAATACGGATTTTACCTCGCTTGATCATGGTTAGAGAAGCATAGGGAAGGCGAAGAATTCCCCGAGCTCCAGTATACAGACGAGGCGATGCTGTTCGAGGCCCCTGACTGGACTAAGTACGAACCCGGGGCTGAACCTGCGGACGAGGTTTTCAAGAGGACTGCCCAGGATGATCTAGCCAACCTCACCGGTCCTTGGGAGCCTGTGGACCTGAAAGATGCTCCTGAGCCTATTGGCGCTTTCCTTGACTTGGACGGGGAGGAGGGTCAGCAGTCTTTAGGGAGCGAGGGCCCGTCGGCAGCTGATCCCCAGCCTCCTCCTGAAGATTGAGTTTTTGTTTTTTTGTTTTTGTTTTTTGTTTATTCTGTCGTTTTGTTTTGATTTTTTTCTTTTGTTGGATGTACTTGTAAAGATCTACTAAAGATCTACTTGTAATTTTCTTGAATGAAATGAAATCCAAATTTTGTTCATGCTTCGTATCGCATTACTTCTCTATTTGTTGTTTATCATCCTTTGTCTGTTTGTTTATTTTACTTGTATATATTTGTTTTAAATGTATTCATGTATGCTCCCCAATTCTTGGTAGAAAAATACATTTTCAGAAAGAATTTTTCATATAAACATATCGTTTTCTAAGGCCTGATTACTATGACGCGAGTGCGTCTTCAGTTTTTACGGCCTTTATGTTTTTATTACCTGGCCACAGTGACGCATAGCGTCTCAGGCTCTTATGGCTAGTCGGATCTTTCGCGCCTGGCCACAGTGACGCATAGCGCCTCAGGCTCTTACGGCTCGTCTGATTGTTCACGCCTGGCCACAGTGACGCATAGCGCCTCAGGCTCTTACGGCTCGTCTAATTGTTCACGCCTGGCCACAGTGACGCATAGCGCCTCAGGCTCTTACGGCTCGTCTGATTGTTCACGCCTGGCCACAGTGACGTATAGCGCCTCAGGCTCTTACGGCTCTTCTGATTATTCACGCCTGGCCACAGTGACGCATAGCACCTCAGGCTCTTACGGCTCATCTGATTATACGCCTGGCCACAGTGACGCATAGCGCCTCAGGCTCTTACGGCTCTTCTGTATCCTGTCACAAGATTTAGATATATAAAAGCTGCAGATATATAACAAAAGAACAATCCGCATAATGATTGGGTAATAATATCTTGTGACAGTGTAAACAAATGACAGTAATGTGAGAATATAACGTTTAAGAAAGAAAATATAATGATTAATTCAAATACAATTTTAAGTGATTTGAATTCCATGTTTTCCCTATTTTCTTCCCTTGTAGAGTTTTCAGGATACAGGTGTTAGGCCCAATCTTATGTTTGATTCTGAATGGACCTTCCCAATTAGCTCTGAATTTTCCATCTTCCTTCAAGGCGTTCATGATATGCGATTTCCTGAGCACCAAATCTCCTTCGAACATTGGTCTATCTCTCACCCGGCTATTATAGTAGTTGGTCACTCTCTGATGATAGGATGCCAATCGAATAGCGACGGTTTCTCTATGTTCATTAAGGAGATCCAGGCTTTCCCTTAGTGCTTGTGAATTCTCTTCTTCTACTAAGGGCACCATCCTGGGTGACAATGCTCCAATTTCCACGGGGATCAATGCTTCAGCGCCGTACACAAGACTGAAAGGCGTTTCTCCGGTCGATACTTGACTAGTGGTACGATATGCCCATAAAACACTAGGCAATTCGTCCACCCACGCCCCTTTAGCTTTGTCTAACCTGGTCTTCAGCCCATGAAGAATAGTTCGATTACTGACTTCGGCTTGTCCATTAGCTTGAGGATATGACACAGAAGAAATCCTTAGCTGAATGTTGAGGCATTTACAAAATTCACGGAAGGCATTACAATCGAATTGCTTTCCATGGTCGGCATTCAAGATGCGTAGGATTCTGAATCGACAGATAATGTCTTTTCATACCATTGCCTCGATTTTCTTCTCCGTGATTGTAGCTAAAGACTCTGCTTCAATCCACTTTGTAAAGTAGTCGGTGGCAACTAACAGGAATTTTCTTTGGCCCGTGGCTAATGGAAAAGGCCCTAGAATGTCCAACCCCCATTGTGCGAAAGGAACCGGCTGTATCGTACCCTGGGAGGGAGTCACTGGGGCTGTTGTGATCAGCGCAAACCTTTGGCATTTGTCACACCTGCGGGCTTTGTCCATTGCATCTTTTTTTAATGTCGGCCAGTAGAATCCCGATCGCAGTATCTTAGCAGCAAGGGCTCTAGCTCCTAAGTGTTCACCGTAAATTCCTTCATGTACTTCGGCTAGGACATAATTTGCTTGCTCCGACCCCAGACACTTTAACAAGGGTGACGAATATCTCCTTTTGTATAGTTCCCCGTTGATTAGTTTGAACTTTGCCCCTTGTATCCTTAAGCGACGAGCTTCGTCCTTATCTTGGGGGAGGGTACCCTCAGTGAGATACTGCTTGAATAGGGATCTCCAGTCATCTCCTGTTTCAATGTCACACACTTCGACCTCTTCAATACTAGGCCGTTCGAGCCTCTCCACCTTCACTATCCTTCCTCTTGTCTCATTGGAAGAGACTAACTTGGACAATGAATCAGCGTGTGTATTTTCAGACCGGTTAATTTTTATTAGCTGGAAGCTCTTTAAAGTCTGAGCCAGAGATTGAACTTTCTTCAGGTAGGGGGGGCCAAAGTTAGTTCTCGAACCTCATATTGCCCGTTGAACTGGTTTACCACCAATTGAGAGTCACTATGAGCTACCAAGTGGTGAACCTGCAGCTTTTCTGCCAGCCTCATCCCGGCTATCAAAGCCTCATACTTCGCTATGTTGTTCGAGCTGGGGAACCCAAACCGTAAGGAGTATTCCAGGGATTTCCCTTTTGGTAATACCAAGACCACACCCGCTCCGCTTCCGTTTGCACTCGATGCCCCGTCGACATACAGCAACCATGGTTGAGTTTCCCTTTCGTTGCTGTCGCTCGGGCTTATGCATTCTACTATAAAGTCTGCCAGAGCTTGGCCTTTAATAGCTTGCCTGGGTTGGAACGTGATATCATATCCTCCAAGTTCCACTGCCCATTTGACTAGTCTCCCTGAGTGTTCAGGCTTCTGAAGGATTTGTCTTAACAGTTGATCCGTCAAGACACTGATGGGGTGTGCCTGAAAATAAGGGCGTAACTTACGCGAGGCCATCACAAGAGTCAATGCTAGCTTCTCGGCCAGCGGATAACGGGTCTCCGGGTATAACAGTACCTTGCTCACATAGTAGATGGGGCGGTACACCATTTCATCCTTCTTCAGTAGCACCGCACTGATGGCGAAATCACCGACTCCCAAGTACATATACAATTGTTCCCCTTCCAGGGGCCTTGTCAATAAAGGTAGCTGCTTCAAATATTCTTTGAGGTCCTCAAAAGCCTTTTGACAATCTCCCGTCCATTCGAAGTTTTTTCCTCCCCACAGAGTTTTGAAGAATGGCAAGCTCCTTTCTACTGACTTTGACAAAAAGCGATTCAGAGCTGCTATTCTGCCTGTCAATCTCTGGACATCTCTTACGGTGGTTGGGGGTTTCATGTCGATGACTGCCTGTACCTTTTCAGGATTTGCCTCAATACCCCTGTCAGTGATCATGAAGCCCAAGAACTTCCCTGATTTCACCCCGAATAAGCACTTTTCGGGATTTAGCTTCATATTGAATCTCCTCAGTACCTCGAATACCCTGGACATCTGATGAGCGTGAGACTCTCCCGCTCGGCTCTTGATGATCATATCGTCCACATAGGCTTCCATGGTATTTCTCATAAGATCTTTGAACACTTTGTTCACCATTCGCTGATAGGTGGCTCCAGCATTCTTTAAACCGAACGACATTACTCGGTAGCAGTATGTTCCATCGTCGGTTATAAAAGAAGTCTTCTCTTAGTCTTCTGGGTGAAGCATAATTTGGTGATATCCGGAGAAGGCGTCTAAAAAACTGAGGAGTTTATATCCGGATGTTTCATCCACCAGCCTATCTATTCGAGGTAGGGGGTACGAATCTTTAGGGCAGACTTTATTTAGATCGGTGAAGTCTACACACATTCGCCACTTCCCACTAGATTTCTTTACCATTACCACGTTGGCTAGCCACTCTGGGTAGTAGACCTCTCGAATGAATCCGACATCTAGGAGTTTATTCACTTCTTCAGTGATTGCCTTTTATCTTTCCGGAGTAAAATTCCTTTTTTCTGCTTGACAGGTCTGTGCCCGGGCGAGACGTTAAGCTCATGGCAGATCACTTCGGGATTAATCCCGGGCATATCAGTCGGGGTCCAAGCGAAAACATCCGAGTTTCTCCTTAGGCATTCAACTATCTCGCTTCTTACTTGTTCGTTCAGCTGAGTCCCGATGAGCCTTTTTTTCTCCGGCCCCCTGATTAGCTCAGTGGCTTTTGTTTCCTCTACAGGCTGAGGCTTGGGCGGATCATCTATGCACAAAGTCTCCTTTCTCTGTGCTCATTTGTTAGCGGTAGAAGCGATATAACAAGTACGGGCACTCCTTTGATCTCCTCGTACTTGCCCGACTCCGTTGGGAGTGGGAAACTTCATTAACAGATAACAAGATGATATCACCGCTCTCATGTCGTTCAGTACGGGTCTACCCAGGATTATGTTGTAAGCAGCGGAGGTTGACCTTACTACCATGAATAATACTTACCGGGTCACATCCTTCGGGTTTTCTCCAAGAGTCACAGGCAACTCTATGGACCCGGCCACCTTCACCCTTTCGGCCGTAAATTCGTATAGTGGCGTCATAACAGGCCTTAACCTATCTTCGGATATGCTCATTTTTTCAAAACAATTCCAATAGATTAGGTTCACCGAACTCCCGTTATCGACCAGGATTTTGCTCACCGGGTGTTTTGCCACTACTGCGGATATTATCATAGGGTCATCATGGGGCATGACAATGTTACCCTTGTCAGTCGGAGTGAACATGATAGGTTCTTCATCCGCTCTCTCCTCCATTACAACATTAACCTGATATGCCTGCCTTGCGTAGCTCTTACGGGAAGCAGAGGAGCTTCCCGCCATCGATTCCCCTCCTGCAATAACATTTATTGTCGGGGCGGTAGGTTCGTTGTTCGGCTGATTGGCACGGGGGATCATAGGCCTAAATGCTTCATTCCTTGGCCTATTTCTTTCGTTATCATTATTTGGCCCAGTCCGCGGACGGTCATTACTTCGATCGCGCGGAGGATAACGGGGTCTTTCACTTCTCCACAGGAAGCGGTTGATTTTTTCCTCTCTAGCTAGTCTTTCTAGCTGATCCATTAGGTCTCTGCATCTCTCCGTGGGGTGGCCGTGAGCGCAATGAAATTCACAGTAGGTATCAGAGTTTCGTCCTACATCTCCAATCTTCTTCTTGGGGAATTCCAACAGTCCTGCCCCTTCGATAGCTGCTAGTATCGCGGTGCGAGGCTCATTCAGTTTGGTATAACCTTCATACCTGAGCCTAGGGGCTTTGTCCGCTCTAACGGATCTTGGAAAGCTTCTCTCGGGTACATCCCTTTCTCTCTTTTTTCCTTCCCTCGTCTCCCGGTGAGGTACCATCTTCATCACTTCTTTTGGAGCCACATATTTATTGGCTCTGGCGAACAGGTCAAAAAGTGTCGTCGACTGGTCGAGGGAGAGGGATTCTTGCAACTTTTCAGACCTCGTCCCTTGTAACATGGCAGCCATGGCTACTCCTATCGGTAGATCTTCAACCTCCAAGGTTGCATCTCGGAAATGATCTACGTAGCTCTTCAAGGATTCTTTACTCCCTTGTTTCAGAGTGAGTAGGTAAGTAGCGTCCTTCTTTCTCTGGCTATTAATCATGAAGACTTGCAAAAATTCATTTCACAATTGATCGAAGGAGGAGATTGAACCTTCGCTCAACCCATTGAACCACTTCAGAGCGTGCCCAGACAATGTGAGAGAAAAAGCCCTGCACATAATTTCGTCCTCCTATCCATGCAGCAGCATGAGGGACTCATAACTCTGTATGTGGTCATAGGGGTCTGCTTTGCCTGTGTAAGTGGCCATAGAAGGCATCTTGAACTTCTTCGGCAAAGGTTTGTTCATGATCTCTGGACTGAACGGAATCCTCCTTTTTTGGCTATCGTTCGGAGACACCAGTTTCCTCTTTTCCAAAATCCTTTGGACGACTTTCTTCACGTTTTCTGACCCTTGAACTGAGTATGCTCCCCTCCCTTCGGGTCTAAAAGAGTTCGACTGGTAAGCACCCCTTCCAGCACTTCCCATTCCAAGATTGGACCTTGTGCCTTCCATGCGATCTCGGAGGTTGGGACTCTTCTGTCTTTGTCGCTCCTCGGGCGTATGATCTTCTAGCTCATACTCCCACTCCACTGGAGAAGTGCTACGCCTATAATCCGCGGTAGAACTCGGCCGCCTATAGTCTGCGGGATAACTATGCCGCCTATAGGCTGCGGGAGAACTCTGCCGCCTATGATCCACGGGTGACCTCTGTCGTCTGTGATCTGCGGGAGAACTCTGTCGCATGGCTGCAGTTGGAGAACTCTGCCGTATGACTGCTACGGGGGAACTCTGCCGCCCACGACCCGCGAGTGAGCTCTGCCGCATAACTGCTACGGGTGAACTCTGCCGCGTCAGGTCTGCGGTAGCATTCGCTTCTCGTAACCCTGTCGCAGTGTGATTTCTTTGAAATGCGGTAGAGTTTGGAATCAGTCCAGTGGCATTATTTTACGCTCCCTCCCCTTGTCCAGCACTCACCAAGGTGGAGGGTTCACCTCTCTCGTAGGTCGGCCTTGGGATGTTTTCCCCCACCATCTGTTGTACTTCAGGGGGTAAGCTGAACTGTGGGAGAGCGTCTCTGAAAAAGTTCACCATAGCTTTCAATGCTATCGTCGTTTCCTCATTCTGACGTTTCAGAGTCTCGAATTCTTCCAGAGAAACTGAAGCCTGCTTATGGTCCTTTTCCTTCTCTCTCCGTCCTTACTCTGACCTGACAGGGGGACTTACAGAATTTTGCTCCCCTGTCTCCCCTGCTGTAGAACGTGTCCTCACCATTTTAATAAGGAATCTGACTTTTTGTTCTGATTCCCACAGACGACGCCAATTGATGGCGCCTCCTAAAACGACAACGGGGTGATGATTTCCACGTATTCAAGTTGCGCTAACGACAAAGAGATGCTGTTGATGCGATTTCTTCCACGTGTGCTCCGTATATTCTGCAAAAATAACAGAAATCAAAGGGTGCAGGGATTTGTCCCTGCATGCGCACTCCGATGATTAAGTTAGAAAGCTGAGTTTCTGTATATAGGGGGAAGAGAATTATATTCTTCAAAATCAAGAGGGTTCAATTTTTTTTGTCCCCTTTTCTGAGTACTCACCTGGGGTATTTATAGGTTTCTCTCGGGTCGGTTCGGGCTGAGGCCCAGGCGCGTGTCTGGGTCGCGACAGAGTCGTTTGGTACTCTGTCGCGGTTCGGAGCTGGACGACTTTGCGGGTGAGTTCGGTGGGCGGCAGAGTATATGTGTGAACCTCTGCTGCGGCCTATGCGGTAGAGGTCTGTCGCAGTACAGGCGGTAGAGGTCTGTCGCGATGTGTGCGGTAGAACTCTGTCGTGACATACTGTGCCGCACGGAACCTACGCGACAGAGTCTCTATGGCCTAGAGACTTTGTCGCCTACCAAGCTGTTGTGTCGCGTGGAGACTCTGTCGCTGTAACAGCCACGTGGCTTATCTCACGTTTGACACGTGGCGGTCTCTGGTTGGTTGATCATTGTACACGTGGACTTTGGTGATAGGACCACCATCAATTATAAAAAAATAATGTTAAAAAAAAAGTTAAGATTTCACTTAACTGTTGTTATAATGTATAAGAAGAAAATAAAATAAAAAATATATTTTTTTAAATTAGACCCATATTATTTATCAAGTTTTTATTTATCATGATTTTTTTTATTAAATTATCACATTTAAAAAAAAAGTATAAGTAATACAACATTAAAGTAGTGGCTCAACAGTCCGAGTGACCCAGACAGCCCAACCATTCCCAAACAATTAGACTAAAACCAAATCTGAAAGTCACCAAAAGTTACCACATTTAGACTTGATAGTGGTCCTATCATCAAAGTCCACGTGTACAAGGATCAACCAACCAGAGACCGTCACGTGTCAAACACAAATATAAGCCACGTGGCTGTTAGAGCGGTGGCGACACAGTAACTGGGATAGCGATAGAGTCTCCACGCGACACTGTGGCTTGGTAGGCGACAGAGTCTCTAAGCGACAGAGACTCTGTCGTTGAGTCTCAACGCGACACAGTAGGTAGCGATAGACCTCTACTGCAGATCGCGACAGAGCTCTACCGCATGGACTGTGCTAGAGTTCTACCGCAGAGACAGCGACAGAGGTCACGAAAACTCTGCCACATGTCGAACTCACCCGCATATAGTCCAACTCCAAGTCGCGAAAGAGTACCTAATGACTCTGTCGCAGCCCAGACACGCGCCTGGGCCTCAGACCCGAACCCTATAGTTGTGGGCCTGAAATATCCTCAAACCCGGGAAAGAACGTGAAGCCCAACTTGATCCTAGAAGAAGCCTATAAATAGACCAGGCATGGAAAAAGGTGAGGACAGAATCTATCTTTCGAGAATTGCATCTCTTTTTCTTGGGGACTGCATCTCCTTTTTCTGATACACAGAATCTCTTCCAAAAGAACCTTTTAACTTAATCATCGGAGTGCCCGTGCAAGGATAAATCCCTGCACCTCTCTGACCTTCGTTCTTTTTGCAAAAGATTCGATCCACGTGGAGGGAATTGCATCAGCATCACCTGGTTGTCGTTTAGCGTAACATCAACACGTGGAAAGCATCACCCCGTTGTCGTTTAGTGCAACATCAATTGGCGTCGTCTGTGAAAATCAGAACAAAAAGTCAGATTCCCCATTAAAATGGCGAGGACACGTTCTACAGCAGAGTATGCAGGGGGAGAGAATTCTGTAAGTCCCCCTGTCAGATCAGAGCAAGGACAAAGGTAGAATGAAAAGGGTGGCAGAGTGACCTCGATTTCTATGGAGGAATTTGAGGCTCTGAAGCGTCAGAATGAGGAGACGATGACAACGTTGAGAGCTATGGTGAACTTCTTCAGAAACGCTCTCCCGCAGTTTAGCTTACCCCCAAAAGTGCAGCAGATGGTGGGGGAAAACATCCCGAGGCAGACCTACGAGAGAGGTCAACCCTCCACCATGATGAATGCTGGACAAGTTGAAGGAGCACAGAATACTGTCGCAGACCCGACTGAACAGAGCTCCCTCGTGGAGCACAGGCGACAGAGCTCTCCCGCAGAGTGCAGGCGACAGAGCTCACCCTCAGACCGCAGGCGAAAGAGCTCACCCGCAGATCGCAGGCGGCAAAACTCTCCCGCAGATTACAAGCGGCAGAGTTCACCCGCTGACCGCAGGCGGCAGAGTTCACCCGCTGACCGCAGGCGGCAAAGCTCTCCCGCAGATTACAGGCGGCAGAGTTCACCCACTGACCGCAGGCGGCAGAGTTCACCCGCTGACCGTAGCATTTCTCCAGAAGAGTTGGGGCATGAATTCGAAGATCACAAGTCCGGGGAGCAACAAGGACAGAAGAGTCCCAACCCCCGAGACTATTTCGAGAGAGCAAGGTCGAATCTCGAAATGGGAGGTGCTGGAAGGAAGGATACAGAGCAGGCCCCTAGAGTCCGAGGAACCTTAAACGAGGAAGAGATGCTTAGCCGGGGAGCCGAACATGTGCAAAGTCTTCGGATCAGAGGAGGAAGGAGTACTTACCACTCGGACTATTCTAATCCCAGAGGAAGGGGAGAGTACTCGATTCGAGGGTCGAAAAATGTGAAGAAAGTTGTCGAAAGGATCTTGAAAAAGAGGAAACTGGTGTCTCCGGATGATAGTCAAAGAAGGAGAATTCCGTTCAGTCCGGAGATTATGAACAAACCCTTGCCGAAGAAGTTCAAGATGCCTTCTATGGCCACTTACACAGGCAAGGCAGACCCATACGACCACATACAGAGTTATGAGTCCCTGATGTTGTTACATGGATGGGAAGATGAAATTATGTGCAGAGCCTTTTCGCTTACATTGTCCGGGCATGCGCTGAAGTGGTTTAATGGGTTGAGCGAAGGTTCCATCTCATCCTTCGATCAATTGCGAAATGAATTTTTGAGAGTCTTCATGATCAATAGCCAGAGGAAGAAGGACGCTACTTATCTGCTCACTCTCAAGCAAGGGAATAAAGAATCCTTGGAAAGCTACGTAGACCGTTTCCGAGATGCAACCTTGGAGGTGGAAGATCTACCAGTAGGGGTAGCCATGACTGCAATGCTACAAGGAACGAGGTTCGAGAAGTTGCAAGAATCCCTCTCCCTCGATCAACCAGTGACACTTTTCGATTTGTTTGCTAGAGCCAATAAATACGTGGCTCAAGAAGAAGTAATGAAGATGGTACAGTCTCGGGAGACAAGGGAAGGAAAAAAGAGAGAGAGAGATGTACCTGAGAGAAGCTCTCCAAGACCCGTTAGATTGGACAAGACCCCTAGGCTCAGGTATGAAGGTTATACCAGATTGAATGAGTCTCGCACCGCGATACTAGCAGCTATTGAGGGGACGGGATTGTTGGAATTCCCCAAAAAGAAGATTGAAGATGTAGGGCGAAACTCTGACGCCTACTGCGAATTCCATGCTGCTCACGGTCACCCCATGAAAAAATACAGAGACCTGATGGATCAGCTAGAGAGACTAGCTAGAGAGGGGAAAATTAACCGCTTCCTATGAAGAAGTGAAAGGCCCTGTTATCCTCCGCGAGATCGAAGGAATGACCGTCCGCGGAATGTGCAAAATAATGATAATGGAAGAAATAGGCCAAGGAATGAAGTGTCTAGGCCTATCCCCCGGGGTAATCAGCCAGATAACGAACCTACCGCCCCGACGATAAATGTTATCGCAGGAGGGGAATCGATGGGAGGAAATTCCTCTGCTTCCCATAAGAGTTACGCGAGGTAAGCGTATCAAGTTCATGTTGTGATGGAATAGAAAGTAGGTGAAGAACCTATTGTGTTCACTCCGGCAGATAGGGGTGACATTGTCGTACCCCATGATGATCCCATGGTAATATCCACAGTGGTCGCGAAACATCCGGTGAGCAGAATCCTAGTCGATAATGAAAGCTCGGTGAACCTAATCTATTGGAATTGTTTCGAGAAAATGAACATATCCGAAGATAGATTAAGACCCGTTATGACACCACTGTATGGATTTACGGGTGAAAAGGTGAAGGTGGTCGGGTCCATAGAGTTGCCTGTGACTCTAGGAGAAAACCCGAAGTATGTGACCCGACAGGTATTATCCATGGTGGTGAGGTCAACCTCAGCTGCTTACAACATAATCTTAGGAAGGCCTGTACTGAATTATATGAGGGCGGTGATATACTCTTGTTATCTGTTAATGAAGTTCCCTACTCCCAACGGAGTTGGGCAGGTACGAGGAGATCAAAGGAGGGCTCGTACTTGTTATATTGCTTTTACCGCTAGCAAAGGAGTGCAGAGAAATGAGACTTTATGCATAGATGACCCGCCCAAGCCTCAGCCTATAGAGGAAATGGAAGCCATTGAACTAATCAGAGGGGATGAAGAGAAGGAGGCATTCATCGGGACTCAGCTGAATGAACAAGTGAGGAGGGAGATAGTTGAATGCCTCAGGAGGAACTCGGACGTCTTCGCTTGGACCCCGACCGACATGCCCGGGATTAATCCTGAAGTGATTTGTCATGAGTTTAATGTCTCACCCGGACACAAACCTGTCAAGCAGAAGAAGAGGAGCTTTGCCTCGAAAAGACAGAAGGCAATCACTGAGGAAATTAATAAGCTCTTAGAAGCCTGGTTCATTAGGGAGGTTTACTATCCCGAGTGGCTTGCCAACGTAGTAATGGTGAAGAAATCCAATGGGAAGTGGCGAATGTGTGTAGATTTCACTGATTTGAATAAAGCCTGCCCTAAAGATTTGTACCCCTTACCCCGGATAGATAGGCTTGTGGATGAAACGTCCGGATATGAACTCCTCAGTTTTTTAGACGCCTTCTCCGGATATCACCAAATTATACTCCACCCAGAAGATGAAGAAAAGACTTCTTTTATAATCGACGATGGGACATACTGCTATCGGGTAATGCCGTTCGGTTTGAAGAATGCTGGAGCCACATATCAGAGGATGGTGAACAAAGTGTTCAAAGATCTTCTGGGAAACACCATGGAAGCCTATGTGGACGATATGATTATCAAGAGCCGAGCAGGAGAGTCTCACGCTCGTCAGATGTCCAAGGTATTCGAGGTGTTGAGAAGATTCAATATGAAGCTGAATCCCGATAAGTGCTCGTTCGGGGTGAGATCAGGGAAGTTCTTAGGCTTCATGATCACTGACAGGGGTATCGAGGTAAATCCTAAAAAGGTACAGGCAATTATCGACATGAAGCCCCCAACCACAGTGAGAGACATCCAAAGATTGACAGGCAGGATAGCAGCTCTGAATCGCTTCCTGTCAAAGTCCGCAGAAAAGAGCTTGCCATTCTTCAAAACTCTGCGAGGAGGAAGGAATTTCAAATGGACAAGCGAGTGCCAAAAAGCTTTTGAGGACTTCAAAGAGTATTTGAAGCAGTTACCTTTATTGACAAGACCTTTGGAAGGGGAACAATTATATATGTACTTGGGAGTCGGTGATTTCGCCGTCAGTGCGGTACTACTGAAGAATGATGAAATAGTGTACCGCCCCATCTACTATGTGAGCAAGGTACTGTTGGACCCGAAGACCCGTTATCCGCTGGCCGAAAAGCTAGCATTGGCCCTTGTGATGGCCTCACGTAAGTTGCGCCCTTATTTTCAGGCACACTCCATCACTGTCTTGACAAATCAACCGTTAAGACAAATCCTTCAAAAGCCTGAACACTCAGGGAGACTAGTGAAATGGGCAGTGAAACTTGGAGGATATGATATCACATTCCAACCCAGGCATACTATCAAAGGTCAAGTTCTGGCAGACTTTATAGTAGAATGTACTAGCCCGAGCGACAACGATGGAAAGGAAACTCAACCATGGTTACTGTATGTCGACGGGGCATCAAGTGCAAATGAAAGTGGAGCAGGTGTGGTCTTGGTATCGCTGGAAGGGAAATCCCTAGAGTACTCTTTACGGTTTGGGTTCCCTAGCTCGAACAACATAGCGGAGTATGAGGCTTTGATAGCCGGAATGAGACTGACAGAAAAGTTGCAAGTCCACCACTTGGTAGCTCATAGTGACTCTCAATTGGTGGTAAACCAGTTTAACAGGCAATATGAGGTTCGAGAGCCAATGTTGGCCCCTTACCTAAAGAAAGTTCACTCTCTGGCCCAGACTTTCAAGAGCTTCCGGCTAATACAAATTAATCGGTCTGAAAACACACACACAGATTCGCTGTCCAAGTTAACCTCTTCCAATGAGACAAGAGGAAGGATAGTGAAGGTGGAGAGGCTCGAGCGGCCTAGTATTGAAGAGGTCGAAGTGTGTGACATTGAAACGGGGGACGACTGGAGATCCCCATTCAAACAGTATCTCGCTGAAGGTACACTCCCCTAAGACAAGGATGAGGCTCGTCGCTTAAGGATACAAGGGGCGAAGTTCACGCTAATCAACGGAGAACTGTACAAAAGGGGATATTCATCACCCTTGTTAAAGTGCCTAGGGCCGGAGCAAGCAAATTATGTCCTAGCTGAGGTGCACGAAGGAATTTACGGTGAACACTTAGGAGCTAGAGCCCTTGCTGCTAAAATACTGCGATCGGGATTTTACTGGCCGACATTGAAAAAAGATGCAACGGACAAAGCCCGCAGGTGTGACAAAAGCCAAAGATTTGCACCAATAACAACAGCCCCAGTGACTCCCTCCCAGGGTACGGTACAACCAATTCCTTTTGCACAATAGGGGTTGGACATTCTAGGGCCTTTCCCATTAGCCACGGGTCAAAGAAAGTTCTTGTTAGTTGCCACCGACTACTTTACAAAGTGGATTGAAGTGGAGCCTTTAGCTACAATCACGGAGAAGAAAGTGGAGGCGATGGTGTGAAAAGACATTATCTGTCGGTTTGGAATCCCACGCATCTTAAATGCTGACCATGAAAAGCAATTTGATTGTGATGCCTTCTGGGAATTTTGTAAGCGCCTCAACATCCAGCTAAGGATTTCTTCTGTGTCATATCCTCAAGCCAATGGACAGGCCGAAGTCAATAATCGGACTATTCTTCATGGGCTGAAGACCAGATTAGACAAAGCTAATGGGCCATGGGTGGATGAATTGCTAGTGTCTTATAGGCATATCGTACCACTAGTCGGGTATCAACTGGAGAAACCCCGTTTAGCCTCGTATACGGCACTGAAGCATTGATCCCCGTAAAAATCGGAGCACTGTCACCCAGGATGGTGCCTCTAGTGGAAGAAGAGAATTCACAATGACTAAGGGAAAGCCTAGATCTGCTTGATGAGTATAGAGAGGCCGCAGCTATTCGATTGGCATCCTATCATCAGAGGGTGGCCAACTAATATAACAGCCGGGTGAGAGATAGACCAATGTCCGAGGGGGATTTGGTGCTCAGGAAGTCACATATCACGGATGCCTTGAAGGAAGACGAAAAATTCAAAGCCAATTGGGAAGGTCCATTCAGAATCAAACAAAAGATCGGGCCCAACACCTGCATCCTTGAAACTCTTCAAGGAAAGAAAATAGGGAAAACATGGAATTCAAATCACTTAAAATTGTATTTGAACTAATTATTATGTTTTCTTTCTTAAACGTTATATTCTCATAATATTGTCATTTGCTTACACTATCACAAGATATCACTATCCAATCATTATGCAGATTGTCTTTTTATCATATCTCCAGCTTTTATATATCTAAATCAGGTGTTGGAAACATAAAGGCCGTAAGAACCAAAGACGCGCTCACGTCGTGGTGGTCAGGCCTCAGAAAAAGGTATGTTTATATGTAAAATTCTTTCCGAAAATATATCTTTCTATCAAAAATTGGGGAGCATATACGAATAAACAAAATAAATATACAAGTAAAACAAATAAACAGACAAATGATGATAAATGATAAGTAGAAGAGCAATGCGATACGAAGCATGAACAGAATTTTGATTCCATTTTATTCAAAAAAATCTTTACAAGTACATCTTTACAAGTACGTCCAACAAAAGCAAAACAACAAAATATTCAAAACGACAGAATGTTCGAAAAGAAAAATAAAAAACAATTCAATCTACAGGAGGCTAGAGATGAACCGCCGACGGACCCTCGCTCTCTAAAGACTACTGACCATCCTCCCCATCCAAGTCGTCGAGGGCGCCAATAGGTTCGGGAGCATCGTCCAGATTCACAGGCTCCCAAGGACCGGTAAGGTTTGCAAGATCATCCTCGGCAGTCCTCTTCAAAAGCTCATCAGGAGGTTCAGCCCCCGGTTCATAGTTGGTCCAGTTTGGAGCCTCAAACAACATCGTCTCGCATGTATATTAAAGCTCAGGGAATTCTTCGCCTTCCCTATGCTTCTCCAACCAAGATCTAGCTAGATAAAATCCATATTTTACGTAAGGATTTGAAAAATCCTCCTTTCGCCTCAAGCAATTCCTAGAAAGACAGTACTCCTTCACGGCTTCCGCCCTGATGCTATCGATCTCCGCTTGAGTCAGAGAAGGAGTAGCCCGACTTTCTAGCTCAGCGACATACTGCTCGAGCTCCTGATTACGATCGATTAAGGACCCGTATTTGGACTGCATGCGGTTCAGCTCGGCTTGGGCCTGTTGAAGATCTTCGTGAAATTTTTTAGACCTAGCCGCCTCAACAGTAAGATCCCCCTTGGCCTGATTTAAATCTTGGTGAGCCTTCGAGAGCTGATCTTCTAAGTTTTGAACCACGTCTGGAAGTCCGGATAAGTTGTTAACCGTGTTTGACAACTCCATAACCTTGTCCTTCAACTCCCAAATTTCCTTGTCGGCTCGCTCCCGATAGGCTCGATGTTGAGCATTGTTGGCCACGGTCCTCTGAGTAAGCTGAAAAGAAATACAAAAAGTCAGACTCAAAAATACAGCAAAAAGAAATCAAGCGAAAAAGAATGTGAAAATTACCCTCAGTGCCTCCACATCGGCCAAGTCTTCTCCTTCCGGGTAATTCCTGAATATTCTAGCCTCGTCCTTAGGAAGGATAGTGGCTCAACTCAGTCGAGACGCCACCCCGAGAGAGTCCAAGGTATCATTGTCGCGAACTCTCGAGTAAACCCGAAACTCAGACCCCCTCATGATGAAACCACCATCTACAGGGTAGGATCTCTCATCAATGGGACCTATCATCGGGAGAATTGGCCTGGTCCTCATAGACGGCTCGATGTACAAGTGCCTCCGGTTCTTTCGCTGGGACAAAATTATATTGCATTCGACACGCTCTTCAGATCGAGACCGACCCGACGAACCAGAAGCCCTCCGTGAAGAGGAAGGAGCTCTCCCTCTGTCCCGAGAGGGATCCCTTTGTTCCGGAGGAGGAGACATCACTTGTCTAGGAACAGGTGGGGTCCAAGCCCGAGGTAACTAAGGCGGAACTGGTGCCTCGCTGGGAACATCTTCAGCTAAGCGAAGCCTCTTTCTAGTGGGGTCACTGGACGGACCACCCTCCGAGCCTTGACGCGCCAAAGATCGTCGAAAATGGCTCATTTCTGCAAAAAAGAAAAAGAACAAATAAGTGGTCAAAAACGTTATCAGAACCAACAAACAATAAAAAAGCATGAAAAGTTACCATCAGGAGAATCAAAATGCTCTTGAAGGGACTCTATATTTATCATGTCGTCGTCGGGAAGAACCATGAAAGTTGAACCAAACACTTCCCGTCATTCAGGTCAGCTAAGGGTTCGCTGTCAGAACTAGATGCTATATTTGTACTCCCTATGTCTTATTGCGGCCTTAAAGGTTCCGAGTTCAACTCAGAAGGAATCAAGGAGGAAGGATTCGAGGGAGGAACAAAAGGGCCGACAATAGGGACAGGACCCACACCCCAGCCAGCAGATATCAAATTTTCATTTGATAAAAGACTGTCGAGACTAATGGGATTATCAATCAATAACCTATTGACATCCGAAGACAGCTGCTCCCTAAGTGTAGAAATCCGAGGGCCCTTGGGGATTTCACGCCTAGTCTCCCAACGAGTAGGGAAATCCAGGCCCCCAGGAGTCTCCACAATAAGCCATTCCGATTCAAAATCGTGAAGCTTATTGGCGGGTTTCTCGAATAACCTGTTTTCAAATCCAGGCTTATACACCCGCTGAAGTGAGTAAGGAACTAAGCCGGGGCTACCTCGAAACCTAAAAAAAAACATCAAGAAGGGGAAGAGACGAAGAAACGCCCCTTAGCCGACAGTGCACGGTAAATCCTACTAATTGCATCCATGCGTGAGGATGCAGTTGTCCAGGGACAATCCTGTGCGTCCAAAGGAAAGAAGCCCCAAAGTCGGATATCGAAAAACGGAGTCCTAATTCTAAGGATGCCCTAAAAATAACTATCCTGTCAGACACACGACGTATGTCTTTTTCTTGAGGGTTTGGAAGCCTATATGAGTATCCCTCGGGCAAAGGAAACCTAGACATAAGGTCTTGAATGTCGGCTTCCTTCAAAGTCGACTTGACTCCTAGCTCTATATGCTTCCCCACATTATGACCGGCCATTTTTGAAAGTTCAAGAAAAATCACGAAGGAAAACTACTGGCGACAGAGTTTACCTAACAGAGAAGCAGGAAGACAGTAAAATACTGTCTTAGAGTGTTTGCAACGGCAGAACGGCAAACAAACACGGGGCGACAGAGTTTTTGTCCACGCGGCAGACTAGCGACACAGTGATTCTTGTGCGATAGAGTTGCGGCAGAGTGGTGACAGAGGTTCGATTGACTTGCGACAGAGTTGCGACAGAGTACTGAGAGAATGTGCGGCAGAGTGGTGTTATGCGAGAGAACTCAGTGGATACTGTGACAACAGGGAGCTCATATATATAGAGGCACGGCTGCGTCGACACGCGCACGGGGATCCGTGCCTGCCCAAAAACAGTGAATCAAGGATCCTCTTTCGCAAAAAATATTCCTACCAAAGAGTGGGGAGCAATTGATAGTGGTCCTATCATCAAAGTCCACGTGTATAAGGATCAACCAACCAGAGATCGCCACGTGTCAAACACAAATATAAGCCACGTGGCTATTAGAGCGGTGGCGACACAGTCACTGGGATAGCGATAGAGTCTCCACGCGACACTGTGGCTTGGTAGGCGACAGAGTCTCTAAGCGACAGAGACTCTGTCGTTGAGTCTCTACGCGACACAGTAGGTAGCGATAGACCTCTACCACAGATCACGACAGAGCTCTACCGCATGGACTACGATAGAGTTCTACCGCAGAGACAGCGGCAGAGGTCACGGAAACTCTGCTGCATGTCGAACTCACCCGCATATAGTCCAACTCCAAGTCGCGACAGAGTACCTAATGACTCTGTCGTAGCCCAGATACGCGTCTGGGCCTCAGACCCGAACCCTATAGTTGCGGGCCTGAAATGTCCTCAAATCCGGGAAAGAACGTGAAGCCCAACTTGATCCTAGAAGAAGCCTATAGATAGACCAGGTATGAAAAAAGGTGAGGACAGAATCTATCTTTCGAGAATTGCATCTCTTTTTCTTGGGGACTACATCTCCTTTTTCTGATACACAGAATCTCTTCCAAAAGAACCTTCTAACTTAACCATCGGAATGCGCGTGCAGGGATAAATCCCTGCACCTCTCTGACCTTCGTTCTTTTTGCAGAAGATTCGATCCACGTAGAGGAATTGCATCAGCATCACCTGATTGTCGTTTAACGTAACATCAACACGTGAAAAGTATCACCCCGTTATCGTTTAGTACAACATCAAGACTAAAACTACATCAAGGAAACACACATTCCCATACAATTAGCAACAACTCCCTTATTCTCACTTAATATCAAATCCTCTGAACCAAATTTTCAAACCAAAACCCACAGAAGAAGGTATCAGAATCCCCTCAATCAACCAAAAAAAAAAAAAAACAAATTCACTTCCAAATCACTACCAATTAAACATTGCAAAAATATTCCTCACATATAAATTAAATAAAAAAAAAACTAAAAGTCCCATTAACCAAATATAGCAATCAAAAGAATTCTCAGTTTTAAAAACAAAATTAAGAGATAAAAAAGAAAAATAACCGAAATTACCTCCAAGTCGATATCCAAAGTCTCGGCGACATGTCGTATAATAGAGTGAACAAGCTTACTCTTATTATACCTTTCTTCACAAGCCTGAATATCTTCCTCGCTAACTCTCCTCTTACTCAAATCGATGTATCCCTTCTCCTTATCGACACGTAGGACCATCACGGGCTCGGTTCGGCCAACCTTGATTAGACTGCTAACGCTACGAATCCGACGTCGGGAGAGCTCCGAGAACAGGATCATGCCTTCAATATTGTTGTATTCTAGGAGCGAAACATAAGCACCCATGTCGGCGATATTCTTCACTTGTATCATTACCGCCATGTCCACCTCTGGATACTTCGCTTCGTACATACGACATTCAAGGTTCGGCATCTTCGTTCAAGTTTTGATTTTCTTTTCTTTATTCTTTGGCTTTGATTTCTTATTTGATTGATTTTGGGGATTTCGCCTTTGAAGGTTAGGGTTTTAGCAAGAGTTTTTAGGACTCGCGAGAGAGTGACGACGGACAAGATCCAGAAATGATCAAATCCGTTTTTCTTTGATATAAAACGACGTCGGTTAAAATTGAAGAGAATGTAAATGTTTCATATAAAACGACGTCGGCTATTAAAAGGACAAAAATAAAAATATCGCCCACCGTGGGGCTCGAACCCACGACCACAAGGTTAAGAGCCTTGCGCTCTACCGACTGAGCTAGACGGGCTTTGTGTGTCTGACATCGAAGATAATATTTGTAATAAAAAAATCATTCCCAACGGTAAAGCAACGGAATTTGCCGAGATAAATCTTATTCCAGTAGTGTTACATCAACAAAATGAGGGTTACAATAAAGATTCACAATATTTCTCTACCCAGTTCAATAATCTTGTATTGTTAATTGGGTAAAGACAATTGTGCTTACTAATGTAAACCATTCGTTGTGAACATGAAACTCTTTGGTGTTACAAACGTTTATTTAGGGCAAACATACCAAATTAACTTGCCCTCACTCACAAATGCACGAAACATGTCAAATCCTGAAATGGTTAGCTTCGCCCAAGGATTCCATTCTTGCGATACATGGAAGGACGTTGGAATGTGGGTTTCTTTTGAGACTTGGAGTCGTAAGAAGAATAAGGACTTGCAAGAACATTATAGACCACAACTGGACTTCTCACCAGATTTTTAAAATCTGAATCTATCCATATTATGTAACCAGATGTGATCGGTTGCTGCGCAATCTTTGGGCCGGTGACCTTCACGATGAAGGATTTCCTTTCACCCAAAGCTGAGAATGACAGAACATTGGGCTCCACAGTAATGGTGACACTAGGTTGGGGGGACATGATCACGGCAGCGTAACTCGAGTTTGGAGAGCCAACATTGGTTACTGTCCTAAAAAAGACGCCATAAATTGGTTGGCCATCTTCTACAGGTAAGGAGAATGAGGGATAGTTGAGATCCCAAATTAGTCCAGGTATGGTGGTAGTACACACACTGCTTTTATCGCCAGTGATAAGTCTTACTGTTGTGGTATTGTAACCGTGCTTGCAGAGGAAGTTAGTGTAATCTGTTTCATTTGCATCATAGACAAGTCCAGGATTTACTGCCAGTTTTGGGTTGATTTGGCCAGACCCGTAAGCAAATTCAAGATCCTCATGCTTCTTTGGGTCTAAAACAGTAGCTGTAAATAACAACACAGGCAGAGTTTGTGTTATTTTGCATTTAGAAAAGAACATGGCCAGGAAAATAAAGTTGTTTTACATTAGCATTTACCTGTCGTCATGAGTGCGGATTTGATGGCAGCAGGTGACCAGTCAGGGTGGGCTGCCTTAACATAGGCAGCAGCACCACTAGCATGAGGACAAGACATAGATGTACCAGAGATTATGTTGTACTCTACGCTCCTTGGGTCTTCCCAGTCAATGGAAGGTGGTGCAACAGGCGACCAAGCAGCAATGATGTCAACACCAGGGGCAGTGAGATCAGGCTGCACATTCAGCGTTCAAGATTTCAGTTTGAAACAAAAAATAACACGTAATAGAATATCGTAAACAAAAGATAACAGATTAACAGGTAACAGCCTTCGAATACCTTGAGAATGTCTGGACTGATAGGGTTGGGTCCCCTGGACGAGAATGATACAACATAAGGTGCCATGTAGTCTGTCCATGTCTCTCCAAGCAGAATAGTTGCAGTCGGATTCCTGAAACGGTAATCTTATTTTCATTAAAACTATACTTGTGAAGTATACAATTCAAATGGAATAGGTGTGGAGATTTGTTTACTCTGTTGTTTTGATGTAGTCCAAAACTTTTTCACCATCTGAACTGCTGATCTGTGTTGCCGGTAATGGGTAATTGAAAGCAAAATCAGTAATTTCATCATCAGCCATTATGGTGCCTATGCCGTTCGCTAGAAGAACGCCAGAACCATCCCAAAGTGTTTCACAATAAACAATCTTGCCTTCCACTTTGTATGAATTCAGGAAACCAGTGATACAATATTTTGAAAGATCTGGGCTGGCACCTGCAGAATAGTTGGCCGCGTCTCCTCCCCAGATCAAGGGATATGATTTTCCAATAAGTGAAAAGCTGTTAATGGAAAGTCCCTTCATGGATAAAGTACAAAAGTCAGCCTTGATTAGTTTGAGGAAAAGGAACAAGGCACTTAAAAAAGTGACTGAAATTGTTGTACTCACAGTGAAAACTTGTCCATTTCCAAGTACTGCTTTGGCAACAAATTTTCTGTCAATGGTGCTGGCAGCAACAGTCAATGTCCAAGGCGCATAATTGGAAACTGTATATGGCAATGGTCCAGAATTACCGGCTGAATTTGATGTCAATATACCATATTTCATGGCATGGAAAGAACCGATAGCAATGGGGTCTTCATCATAAGCCAGTGGCCAGTCAGAACCAAGGGACACAGATATTACATCAACACCATCTGCTATGGCATCGTCAAATGCTGCTAGGATGTCTGCATTTGCACAACCAGAGGACCAGCAAACCTTGTACATGGCAATCCTTGCACCAGGAACCCCACCTCTTGCAGTTCCATTGGCTAGCCCATAGTAACTTGCTCCAAGCACCTTCTTACCTGCTGCAGTTGAGGAAGTATGGGTCCCGTGTCCCTCAGAGTCTCTGGGAGACTTGAAGTCATTTTCATCGTAATAGTTCTCACTGTTGTAGTAACGGCCTCCAATGATCTTGCTGTGTTACCAAATTCATTTCATTAGTAGCCAGGATTGAATAATCAATATGCTTTTTGTACAACATATCAACATGAATCGAGGGAAGAAAGAGAGCTCACTTATTGCAGGTGAAGTCCGCCCCTTGACATGTTCCTTTCCATTTGGAGGGTGGTGCACCAAGTCCTTGGCTATTGAAGCTCTCATGTTCAGGCCAGATACCTAAACACGAAAGGAATTTACAGGAATATCACTTTATCAACTAACTTGATCATTAGCAAATCCATATAAATTTAAAAACAACCCAATGCATAAGACTCTCAAATTTGTAGAGTCTAAATAATAGTACGTATGTAACTTTCCCTCTACATTATCAAAAACATTATTTTTGTAACTTGAATGCGTATGATCTAAGAAAAAAATTTTATCCTTGCATCAAAATTCACACTCCAAAACTATAGTAGTTTGTGTATGATTAAGTTTACCAGTATCAAGAAGCCCAATGACAACATCTCCTTCAAGCTTTGCTCCAACATTGTCCTGGGTGAAACCAATGAAGTCCCATGACCTTGTAGTATGAAGCTTTAGTATATGATTTGGAATCACTTTGATTACTCCTTCCATTTCTGCATGGCAATCATCATATATTTATCTATAGTCTTAGCACAGACTATATACAGAGATGAGATTATATTCTTAGTTACTATCTTTCACTAATTAATTGATGATCTCACCCGAGAACCTTCGAACTTCTTCATCCGTTAACCTAGCTGCAAATCCATTGAAGCTTCCATAGCTATAAATTAGCGATTTCTTCGCTAATGAAGTGCTGCAGTAAAGGAAAATAAAACGTTATAATACGCCTATATTTCGAAAATGACAATGTATTGAGAATGAGAACTAAGACCTTCCGAGAACACCCTTAAGCATGGAATGATGGGTAGTTGCAGCAGAGAATTCTCCCTTCGGGCGGTCTCCCATGTACACAATGTGAACCTATAAAAGTTATAAAAGAAAAAGGAAAATGCCCTTTCTTAGTGAAAACATGTACAAAACCATTGCCAATGCACAAGAACACTGACTAACTTAAGCAAACAATTTCACCTTCCTCTCATCGGCATCGGCTACATGGCAAGTTATCAACAAAAATGCTGCAAGCAGAAACGAGTAACTAATAAGCGAAATCGGCCCTTTCTTCGCCATTGATACTAAAACTCAAGCTTAACCTGATGTAATGATTAAGTTCCAAAGAAGCAAGGTATTTATAGGATAGATTTTGATGATTATTATGTTGGTATATGGCTTCTTCTGAGGTTACCAACTGGCTCCAGGCTAGCCTTCTTTCCTTCTGATATTTTGCTGTTGTCGCCATGTTTTTACATTGTGTAACAAAATTTTAGAATTTCCCATTGACAGAGAGTGATCCTTTGCTGCAAACAATTAGCAAGTCAGTCAAATATCTCCGAAACTAGAACATTGCTGTCTCTCATATCTCATCAAGGTTACAAGAAGGTTCATTTCTTTTTCTTTTTTTTCTTTATTAAATTGTTTTGTCATCTTCTCATTAATTTTTATATTCGGTCACTCCGTCTCCGATGTTTCTTTGTTGGTTGCCGTAATGTCAAGAAAATTCAAGGCTTTATTTGGTTTCTGGAACTCATAATCTTAAAAGCTCAAAAACGACAATACAAATGCAATTTTTTAAACATCCATTATAATAGATATGTTATTTATGATTAACCTTATATATAAGGGCTGCATATTAATTCTTTTTGTTACATAAGAGCATACACAAGCCTACTAATTCATACAATTTTTCATTCTTGTAACACCCCACTAAGCTGCCTTATGCAATGCACCACTTAGAATGGAGCCTTCAACTATCTTGTTTGGCCAAACCATAAGAAAATCAGCACATCTATTAATTTCTTATAAATGTATGTGATGATACATTGTCAATCCTTTAAAATAAGTTGAAGGATTCTAAATGTAATATAATATTTTTTTTAAACTCTTTTTATTGACATTATACGATACCAATATAAAAAAATGAGATGTAAAGAGAAAAAAGTTGAATACATATAAAATTTATCGGATAAGCTCCTTGCATTATAAAATAATTTGACTAAAACAGATCTTCATCGTCCAAAAATCTTTTCATTTTGCTAATTGAATTAACCTTAAAATATTTTTTGATACAATGAATGCATTACTGTTAATAGTTTTAGAAGTTCTTTGAAAAAATACATGTAAATTAATTGTTTCATACAATTTTTTTTTTTAACTTGGAAGGTTTTTTTTATTAGTCATAAGCTTAAATATCTAGAAATACCAAAAAAATAATCACAAATATTAAAAAAAAAAAAAAAAACTGTTCTTGTTAAACTCATCGACGATATTCATTTTGCCACCTTTTATAATATCAAAGATTGAATATAAGTCAGTGGCTAGGAAACAAAGAATATTCATCTCACTTGTTTTGTATCTCTGGATATGTTCTTTGTGGACTCCGACGATGTCAATCAATAATTTAACTAGGTTTTTCCTTGGTAATTGTATGAGAAAAAAACTCCAATTTTCGTTTTGATCCCTCTTATAGGCACCGACAAATGTAAATTAAGTGATTTAAAGCATTTCTCTTTATAGGCAAGTCTAGTGTTCGAGCTGGTAATTTTGCGTCATGTATTAGTCGCTATGAGAGAAAAGACAAGGAAAAAAAAATTAATAGGAGAGGTTTTTTGGTTGGTTCATACAAATTTTAACTTTTTTTTTCATATGGGAATATAGAAAATGAAGGGATATATATATATATATATATAAGTCGAATACTATAATTTGGTAATCTATATTTCTTTTTATTTAATGATAAATTTATTAAATTATATAATATATAATTCTTTTTTCTTCTCTAATTTGTACTCATCGATAGAAAAATTGGATTATTATTTAATACGGTGTTAATAATATTTTTAAATTTTAAAACAAAATTAATATAATGTCACATATTCATTTTATTTATTTTTTATTTTTTAATATTTCATAAAAAATATATATTTTTATCTTAAATTCTTTGTAAAATTTAAAAAAAAAAATTTCATAGAAAGGTATTAAAGAGAACGGAAAAATCAAATTTTGAACATGCTCCTTCTTAAAGAATGTTAACAATTATTAGATTAAATCTTGATTATTAAAAATAAAAATACTTAATTGATAGTATATGAATAATAATAATAATAATAATAATAATAATAATAATAATATTTAAATTTTTACATATATTGTAGTAGATCCTTACCATATTTGGACATAAAATTGAAGGTTACACTTTTACCATTTTTCTTATGGTCTTACTTTTTCTTGTCCTTATTTTACCAAGCATTGCCCGGAGAAAATGGAGCCATTGCTAGCGAATAACTCCAATTTATGGGGTTGAGCCAACCAACAAGCACTCGCAAATGTGAAATGCGAAAGAAATGCGAATCTGTGCAGCTTCCACTAAAACCTTACAAGGCAATCCACCTATCTTTAGGCCTATGGTTTCCCATGATCTGGCCCACTTCTTAGCACAAAAATTTCCTCACTATGTTAGAACTAATACAATGTATAAGAAAGTTAACCTTTTCATGAAGTGGTAAAAAAGAGATATTTATATTATAAAGTTTGAATTTAAATTTTAAATTTAAATAATTTTATTTATTTATTTTTAATTATAAAAAAATAATGTTAAAAAAAGTTAAGATTTCACTTAGCTGTTATAATGTATAAGAAGAAAATAAAATAAAAAAATATTTTTTAAAATTAGACCCACATTATTTATCATGTTTTTGTTTATCATGATTTTTTTTTCTATTAAATTATGACATTTAAAAAAAAGAGTACAAGTAATACAACATTAAAGTAGTGGCTCAACAGTCCGAGTGACCCAGACAGCCCAACCATTTGGGGTCCATTTGTGATGTTTATTGGGCCCACTACTGTCTTGTAATTTTGACTCTCAAACTTTGCACTGAAAATAACAAAAAAATATATATTTAAAATAAAATAAAAGGTGGGAAGTAATTTCTGCTTTAGAGAGATATATAAATTAGTGACATAAGTTGAAGATCATATCATGTGAAAATTCAGGGATAAGTCAAGGTTTGAAGGCCCATTGTCTTAGTGGCACGTATGTTTCATATCTTCTCCGCTTCGAATATTAAATTTATTTATCAAATTTTGGCCAAAAAAATATTTATCAAAGAAATTGAAATTATTTTTAAGAGAAAAAATTTTAAATTTATACCCTAATCATAATTTTAAAAAATCAAAAACAAAACTACCAAATACTGACTTTGCAAATAGTTAAAGGAATTGAAATATTGTTTTTATTTGAAATTGTGAGAGGTTAAGAAGAGATAAATATATAGTGTAAGGGTTTTAAAAAAAAAAAAACAAGAAAGATAGCCAAAATTCTTAATGATTATTTATGCTATAAAAGTAAGAATGTAGTTATCAATTTTGATTGCTTAATTGATAATTTTTATTTTTTTTTGTCATTTTTCTTTTCCATCCTCTTTGTTACGAAAAACTTAAATGAGTAAAAAAAAAAAAATCTGTTTGCTGATTAAAGGTATTGTTGAATTTAAAATTAAGATCACTTTTTTTTTGTGTTTTCTAATTATGATCACTCTTTCGAAACAATTTGTTCAATGGGTTTATAAATTTTTTTTGACATATAGTTCAAATATTATATACAAAATAAATGTCATTATAATGCAAATTAACAATTAATAGAGTAAAAAAAAGTCAAATTAGCATGCAATAATAAGAAATTAATTAGTATTTGCAAATTTTAATTTTAATAGCTCGGTAAATAATCCTTCAGCCATCAATCTGTTAGAGCAAATATGTATATATATATATATATAAACTTAGCATCCCAAGAATAAATAATTGGAAAATGGTCATACATTAGTCTTCCTCTTTATAGCATATATATATATATATATATATATATATATATATATATATATATATATATATATCATTAGGCAAAGAAAGAGGTGTTTAAAACTCCATCGTCTCTAAAGCTTTTTATAATTATGCCTAATAAGGATTAAGGAAATGATAAATCAAAGGACATCAAATCCTATCCTCTCACTTCATTGAAAATAAGGTCATAGATTATTATTTCTTTCTTAATATATATATACATATATGAATATAAATCACCCCAAAAAAAGTACAAAGCTTTCTTTTCTTAAGAGACAAAAAGCAAAAAGACCTATAAAACTTTCGTTGTGTGAAGAGAAAAATGAAGTCCTTATACTTTGACTCACTTAAGCTCTACCTAACAATTGTCAATTAAAGGGTAAATATGATAGATTATTATCTTTGAAGAAGTCTTTTTAGAATTGTTGTGGTGAAGTTAATTTAGGTGTTAGTGTTTTCGTTAAAAAAAAATTATTTTTATAAGCAAAAAGCCTTATAAAGTGATGTCGAAAATATTTTTTCAAGACGCGTTTTGATATTTTATTTTGTTTTATATATAAAGAAAAGTGATGTGCGAAACAAATTTCAAAGAGAGGGATTAAGGAAGAAAAAGGGAATGAGAGGTTGAAAAGAGAGAATAGAAAATTAAGTAATGTTGTGTCCCTTCTCTTCTCGCGTTTCTTGACTTTTATAGATCTTTATTGTAGAGGTAACTATGTACTTTTCAGGTGCTTTGTTCGCCTTTCCTTTTAAAAATATTATTAATAGCAATCTCATTTTTGGTTTTATTGTTGTTTTGAATCTCTATTGAGTTTATTGACTTAAACTATTCATTTACTGTTAATAAAATTTTTAAATTTAATTGCGATAGTAAAAAATTATCATATGTTATTTTTCATCTATTTAAAGGAAAATATGCACACTACAACCCTCTAATCTCTCTCCAGCTACAGATAATTTTGTGTAAAGTGTGAAAATATTTTGTCTCCGATGAAAAATGGGATGATAGAAAACTAGCCAACAAGGATTGATAATGGTCAAGCAAAGGCCCACCAGGAAACCAACAATTGACGGACAGGATTCATGGGCATATTGTAGATCCTTTTCTTTTATGAGGTGGACCACCATGTCCCCAATTAAAAAAAACGGTGGACCACACCGGACCAATGCTAACCATCCATGATAGAGACCATGGGTCCACCCAAAAAGCAGCTAAGTGAAACAGGGTGAGCGGTGAGTGAGCCTGCCCTGGCTGCCTACCCCACCCTTTTCTGTGGCCCTTTTGGTTTTGGATCGAAACCAAACCAAACCCAACTCGCCAACTCCACCTAAGCCGAGAGAGAGTGAAGTGAAGTGAAGTTAAACCACCCAAACTCTAGAGTGCAATTTGGACCCCACAAACATCAAGGGAAGAAAGATTGAAAGAAGGAAGAACTAGGGCCCCATGGTCCTCGGTGCATGCGCACCCAAATCTACAGCTAACACGTAGACCCACCCAACCCCCTTACACGGGTGAAGTTTTAAAGGCCCCATTCTCCTTTTCAGCGCGTGCAAAGACTCTTTTTAAAACTCATGAAATGAAAAAGGAAGAAAAGAGTGTAATTCGTAACTGAGTGCAAATATTCGTAACTTATTTGAATTAAATTTAGTATTTTTTAATTAAATTTAAATTTAAATTATTTAAATAATAAGTAAAGTTGAATTTAGATATTTTAAAATTTTATTTAAGTGACTCATGAGATTAATTAACATATTAATATAATTTTTATATTTTATTTTCATAAAATATAATTAAAAATAATAAATTAAAAATATCGAATTAAATTTAAATTATTTAAATATTTTATTAAATTAACTTTAAACGTAAAAATTAAATTCCATTGAATCAAATCGAATTTTAAATTTTCGAATAAAAATAAATTTGGGAGGGGGGTTTTGAAGGTCGGGACTGAAGAGTGATTGTGAAGGCGTGTGGAGAGATCTGCGTGGTTTTCGGGGATGGACCCCGGGTTATGAAGGTGGACCGACTCCGCCTACCACTCCGAAGGGAATTCACCCCGGACCCCAACTTACACGTGTAAAGCTTGAATCACGTGTGGATGTGGTCAGCCATTTAATAAGTACGTTTTTTCATTTTGACTAAAATACTTCTATTAGTACTAGTAGCGAAGTAATACAAAAACTCCAGCCATCAGAACTCTTATGCTCGGAATCATATGCACTTTTGTTCTATATTCTTTATAATCTTAGGGAAGTATCAAAAACCCTAATTTAAGAATTTCCATGCTCAAAAATACAAAAAAAAAAAAAGGTAGATAAAATCTTCTACTTGTTCAAAACATTTGCTCAAGTAAATTTGAAAAAATTCCATAAATCTTTCCACCCAAATCTATGCAAGGATTTTGATAGATGAAAATTTTTTGGTAAAAAAATTGTTATAATTAAACATAGAATTTTGATAGAGTTGGAAATTACAATTTTCTTGTACTATTTGATACTGTAAATTCATCTCTTGACAATAAACCATAAATTAAAGATTTTTGGTACATTTTGTAACTTATAAGTGCTCATCCCAATTTCCTAAACAACAATGACAAAATCAAATTTTGCAGTAAGGCATGGAGTAGCGTGAAGAAATGATGTTATCCAAGAACTGTGTAGTTTGCATTTTGCAACTTGCGAGATGAACAATTTGTCACAAAAGCACTAATTATCACTCTGAGAACACAGATTACAGATAATTAACAGAACCCCTAACACTATTTTCTCTCTCTCTTTTTTTTTTTTTTGGTTATTTTTTCATTGGATTATAACGTTTCAGAATCCGGACACTAAACTTCCTGAATTTTATTGCTTAGAAGCAGCTTGCATCTGCTGATGATTCCCTGACCGCCCCATGAACTGCAACTCTTGTTTATCATAAATCTCCAATGAAAAATCCCTAAGCATCTGAGGCTTACCCCCAGTGCTACTGCTGCCATTACCACCCGAACTCACGCTTGGCGCCATGGTTGACTTCTTCGCCACCGTCGCCCCCACTGGTGTACTGCTTGTAGTCACGCCTAAAGTTGACGAACCATTGCACGAAACTGCTTGACCTTGATTTGTTGTCGCAACGAATGATGAGATGGGCCTAGCAGCCACGTTGAAAACCGGTGTTAACGATGGCGATAGAGCCCATATCTGTGGCGATGGTTGTTGATTAGTAAGCCCATTAGCAGCAGCCGTAGCAGTGGGTTGTGGGATCATCCAAAACGCATTTGCTGGTACCATCATTCCAGTATTTCCAACAGCCCACACTGGCACCAGTCCTTGCGGAGCAACTGGTGCCAACCCTGAAGCTTGCGTGACTAATTGTTGCTGTTGTTGTTGTGAAACTGCAAGTGGAATCCCATCATTTATATCACAAAACTCGCTGTTCACCGGGCGCTTTCTTTTCTTTGTGGCACTGTTGTCTATTGGGTTATTATTATTGTTGTTGTTATTGGAAGCGTTTGCGCCTGACGTTGTGGGAATTTTGAGGGTACCGCCGACTGATACAGCGATGGCAGGAATGGTGCCTGTTCCGGTAGCTTCTATGATAGCTTTTTCGGCATGTTCGAGAAGCCACCTGACGGTTTCCCCATCTGATTTATGGCCGAGTTCACGAGTCAGCTGGAAGATCCTGGCGGCGCAAGTGGCGGGTATTCGAATTCTTCGACCGCGGCCTTCGACTTTGGTGTGACGGTCCTTGGTGGAGGAGCGTTTGGCGGTGGTTACAGGCATGGGCATAGGGATTTGCATTGGCATCTGCTGAATCTGCATGGCAACTGGGACCACCCCCATAGGTGGCGGAGGATGGGTCTCATGGTCCGGGTCGGATTCTATTGGCTCTTCTTTTAGTGGCATCACCTGAAACGCTGAGTTTTCACAATTCTTCCCATCGTTGTTGTCGTTAGCAGTGGCGGCGTTAGGTTCTCCCGCACTGGTGCTAAGATCAGACGTGCCTCCGTCGTCATCAGGATCCATTTCCTAGAACTGGGTTGGTGCTACTTCTTTCCCAGGGAATAAATGGAAAAATTTTGTTGGTTTTTTTTTGTATATGGAAATGAAGGAGAGGTCAGAGCCCAGAGGATTATAAAGGGATAAACATGGAAACGAAAGAAACAAAGAAAGATTAAAACGAAAATGCATAGAAGAGTAGGGTAACAAATAAATAAAAAGAGGGAAAAAGTAGAAAGGATAACTTCGATATAATGATACGAAGAAAAAAAACGATATTAAATAAGAAAATTAATAAATATTACAAAAATTATATTTAATATATTTATATAAATTTTTTTAAATTTTTATAATCTATTATATATAATACGAAAACAATTTTATGTGATAAAGTTCGATAACCGTAAAAGAAACATAACCCATTTGATTCGATTGGTTTAGCATTCTCATCTAGCTGGGTTTGGGAGGAAAGGTAGCCAACGGTGGTGATTGCATCTAGCTGGGTTTGGGAGGAAAGGTAGCCAACGGTGGTGATTGCAATCACGGGATTGAGTGGAAGATAAAAGTGACACGTGTTGGGCCCCTCATTGGTGACCCTGGCTATCATTAGCTGTCCCAATCTGGTGGACCACAGGGAGGGGACATGTGGTCTCTACTCTCAACCAATAGAATCGTTGAATGGTGTCAGAAAGGTCTGAAAAGGCTTTGTCTTTGTGGATTAATAAATTGATTTCATTGGTTGACGCCACCTATCTAATGTGGTCCATGCACTACTACTAGTCTACTAGAAAAAGAAGAACAATTCCCACCCTGAAGACAAATAAATTAGGATTAACAAAGGCTTATTTTTTTTTTTTTTCATTTAAACACATTTTATTAAGGGATTAATTTTGATTATCGCATTTTCTATTAATATTGAATAAGCACTAATAACTCATAAAGCTCACTCAAATATGAAATTGTGGAAAAATTAAAATTAAAAAAGTCAAAATTTGATATTCATCTTCTTCAATTAATATGCATCAAATAGTTTTCATTTTTAAAGTTTTTTATTTATTAATTACTATTTGTCGTTTTGGGATGAATCCGAAGAATGACCTTATAAGTCTTAACAGTTCTTCATCTGTTTGAAAAAGAAAAATCCAAAGCCTAATTTAATTCGGGTTTAAATAAATGACAATTACACTTACCGGTTTTAAATTCTTATGATACATGAAAATATATTAATAATTTTTTATTTGAAATTTTATAATATGAATTTTTAAATTGATAAGCAATCCAATTCTTTTCTTTAATATTTTTATTTGTACGTATTTTATATATTTCAATATAATAAAAAAAAGAAAAAAATTCCATCTAAATTGAAAAATATAATTGATTTTAAGATAATATATAGGTAATTTTAATTTAAGATAATACATTGGAAAAGAATTAGAAAAGGATAATTGATTTTTTTTTAATTTTAAGTAAAGTAAAAAATATAACTCATTTTAATTTAAATCTATATGGATAAAAAAATGAAAAAGATGATTGATTTTTCTTTTTAAGTTTAATCTATATAGTAAGATAATATATATAGGCAATTTTAGTTTAAGACAATACATTGAAAAAAAATTGAAAAGATAATTGATTTCTTTTAATTTTTATGAAATTGAAACAAGATAAATGATTTTTTAATTCTAATCTATATGAATAAAGAATTTATAAAAAATAAATTTTTTTATCTTAATTTATATAATTAAATTTAACATAATACACATATCAAAAAGTTTACGAGATATTATCATTTTTATCAAAAGATTTGATTTTTATATATTTATATAATATCCTTTAAGTTTTATAGATTTGAAATTCAATACTCAATGTATGTATTTTTTTTCTCTTTTATGTAAAAATCTTTCCTTGTAAAAAAGAAAATACTAAATGCAACTATGTTGATAAGAGGATCCTTGTCATTTTTATCTTCGTTACTTCTCAAAAACTTTTTTTTTTTTTGTGTGTTTCTTGATACAATTAATTGATTATTTTTTCTTCACATCAAACAGGATGAAATAATAGGGGGAGTGGTGGAGTCCATTTCATCTCCCTTGAACAAGATTTGCATTTTGTTACTTAGAATGAGGCAATAGTAGGGGGATAAGGCCCACGGATGAGGAGTAAGGCTTGGAAGGTATGGGTCATTCTGGCCGATTATTTCTGAGCTTTCCTGCTTACCCCATCATGTAGCATGGCTGGCAGGACAGCTGCTTGGGATAGGAGGCTTGTTTAGGTTGGGATGGACCAATCCGTTGCATACAACCAAAGCTCCCATGGCAATGTGTTGTGTGTTCTTTGCTTTATTCACTGGTAAGTTGGTTTTCCTTATAGTGGTTAATGGTTAGGCTCAAAGCTTCGGACTTTTAATCTCTTTATAATCTTTTGCATCCGAACATGCAAGATCAATGGCTGTATGCAGCAGCAATGGAGTTTGCAGAAATAAAATTATCTTATATAATTATCAAGGAATTACCAACTGTTCTGTTTTAACACAATTGGCTCTAGAAATAAGTTATTACAAAGAAAGGGTAAAAAGAAAATAAGTTGAAAAAAAGGACTTCTAGCTGAATGAACTATCTTGCTTTAACATACACATGGAATCCAGTTCTTGGTGCTGACAACAAATCTAAGACACGCCACCTTCCTGGCATTTCGGATGATAAATCTGTTCTTCAATGACCGTTGGCAAGAGAACCATTCTCACAGGCAGTACAATCACTATCCTTTTTTGCATAGAATCTTCGGTACATGGAATCGACCTCAGTGAGGTAGTATGTTCCCGGAGACAAAAGGCTACAGTCCTTGCTTGTCACAAAGTCCTTGGCTCCATACCTATGCTCCATGAGCTTCATGGTCTCAACAAACTTCCCAGGGGGGAACTGCATGAAAACACCTCTATCACAATCTTTTCGATGACATTTAATAAAAAAGAAAATTATCCTTTCGGTCGAGTTTATGGCACTCAATGAAAAGAAGAAGAAATTCCTTGATGTGATCAAGTTGAATTATACATGGTTTGGGGCCTTGGGGGTGGTGTTCCTGTCAACAGATCACGTGAATCACATCACAATATCCAGAAATAAGATGCATTCAAGGCAGAGGAATGACTATTGAGTTTTGCACTGTTGTATGTCCCAGGTTCAGTAGATATCAGAAAAACTGTACTTTTATCCCTGCCTAAAATTAATGTGCAAGAATTACCTCATGCCTTGACTTCAATTTCCCAGCAACATTCATCACTGTTGCAATGTTCGACAGGCTAAAGGGATGTTGACCTTCATGGAGTCGCAATGAAAACATAGTGGCAGTCAGACCACTTCCATAAGAGAATAATATCAACCGCTTTCCTGCCTGCATGTTATCAAAGGCAGATGTAAGTGGAAAGAGAGCAGACACTGCAAACTTTCATATTAAAAAAAAAAAAAGATAAAACAATTACCAATTCACCATGTTTGTTGTGAATGAGGGATGCAAATGCAGCATAAAGAGATGCAGTGTACATGTTCCCAACTTGCTTTGGTATCAAAGTGGTTGGTTGCACCTTGGCATCATAAAGGGGCTTTGAAACTTGTTGGGATGCCTGCAAATGCATGGAAATAAATGGCATCAGCAAAATCAAATAAGTAACACAGAATTTCTAGCTCCTATGTGCTATCCCTCAAGAAATTCAGCAAAATCAAATCACGGAACTGTTTTCAGTTGTGCAAAACTTTGATGAAGCAAATTAATAAGAATCTACCATGTAAGTTGTCATTACAGATTATGATAATAAATCAAGCACACCAACTGAAATATAATAAGAAGCTAATATAACTTGGTTTTTATCGCATTTATGTTCAAAAAATTTGTCAGAAGCTAGGAATCATAAACCAAGTTTAAAGTAGACCTTCTCAAGATCCCTGCTTTGGTAGCTTTCATCAGAAGTCAAAGTTGAAAATGGACCCAGCTTTTCTTTAGCAATGTCATCAACAGAACTACAAATCAGGTGAACCAAGTAAGTAATCAAACAGAGATGAATCAATCAATAGAATCTCTGAAGGCAGCAAAGAAAAAGAAAAACCTCGCATTCCTCAAGAAGTCATTGAACAACAATCGAGCAAAGCTTTTCTGCACAAGCTGCAGTGGTTCAAATGGAAAACTTTTAGATAATTTCCAAAAATCCAGCGACTAATTGAAAGGGTTTAATTAAACTATCAATAACTGTTTAAATTAGCTACCTTGTTATATGGAGAGTGGAATACAAAGTACTCAGCATCAGAAAGGGAAAATTGTTTGCCCTCTAGATTCTCGTACCTGCAGCCAAGTTTAGAGGCATTAGCTGAGCACAAATAGTCATTTCATTCCATATTAGAAAAGAAAAACTGAAAATGCTTCAAGCAATTCTTTCGTGACTTACTTGTGACAGAAATATTTATAGCAAGAATCAAGAGCCATGAGATAGCATGTTTGAGAAAGTTTCCCATCAACAACCTACACATGCATGCCAATAGATAGAACCATTACCCAAAGAGAAGCTCATAATGAACAAAAATAGCATTATGGGTGATTGATATTCAATTAATTGATTTCTATAAACAATCATTTTTATGAAATCTATCCCTAGAATGTCATAATACTTATTCTCAGTAAAAACCATGACTTAAACAATAATTTCCCATAAAAGTTAACTTCAGAGGCAATTGGGGTGCATTACCGGATATTCACTGGCAAGGTTGGGCTTGTAAAAGTCATAGGCATGGGACATATGACTCCCCCTAAATTTGCTTTCGAAAGCAATAGGAGCATCAGGCCCTATTAGCATAGCAATTGCAGCTGCTCCTCCAGTTGGCCGGGCAGGTCCTTCTGCATAGACCTGAAAAAAGAACACCCTTGTTAAGAAAACCAAACAAAACTAGAGCTTAACTAACATCTGAATAATCTCAAAGGTTTGTTTTTAGATAAAAATATGATTAAGGCCAACCCAAGGATACAACAAACACAAACGACTTGAAACCTAAATATCTTACGATACAAATGTACAAACTAAAGCAAAATTAAGTATGTTTTGCTTCCAGAAGCAGTGATCATAAGAACGAAATTGTATGAAATGACAGCCTCTTTAATCCAAAACTAAAAACAAGCAAAGGGTGGTATTCAAAATATTATTTTATTTGAGAAGGAGTGGAAAAAAGAAAGGGAAAGTTTGCAGTCACTGGTCATTATTAGAAAGTAACAGTACAGGAAATTATCATACCGCACTGTCAGTACAAACAACAAGACCATATCTTCCATCCCATGAGCTGCTTTCCACCCAATTGACACAATTGAACAGAGCTGCGGTCCCTCCGTAGCATGCATTAGTTGAGTCAACCCCTTCAATGTCAGTGTTTCCACATTTCTGTTTGTTTAGCACGGGAAAAGTGTAACAAGTGAAGAACAGGCATTTGATCTTAAATTGCACCAAAGTTGTCCTATAGACAAAACGATGCAGTTGAAGAAATCAGAATTTTTAAGTTATTAAATCTGATGTTATATAGAATTTTCTTGACGCCTCTAGCTCTATTTGACAAGACAGGATGAGATCTCTGAGTAAAATGTCTGCAATAAAGAAGAATCCAACCAGGGATTTCCCAAAGAAAAGAGCAGATCACAGCTAGAAGATAGTGATAAAGCATGTGACAAAATGATCCCAAACAAATGCTAGCAAGTATTGTTTTCAACTTCTATTTTGAGAAAAGTGGTTCACGTTTCAAAACACATCTTATAGTAAAAAGGCCAAATTAGATTTTTTACCTATATATGAGGAAGAAACAGCAAACTATTCTAGATAAGAAGATTGTGATGATTGGGAAGTCTACCTCAAAGATTTGCATCAGGAAGGTCTTAATGGACTTGCTCTTGTCTATCACAGTCTCGCTGCCAACTTCAAGACGGCCAATTTGTTTAGGGTCAATCTTATACTTTTCAAGGAGTGAACTAACTGCCGTCAAACTGCAAATCCAAGGTACCGAATTAGTAAAAATGAATTAAGTGTTAATTTCAGCCATATATGCATTATTTTTATTGTATATACATATCGTAAAACAGTATTAAGTGATGCTAATAGCTTATGAGAATGTAGGATTAGTAACCTCATTGAGATAACATCTTCCACCTCAGTGCAGAAGGCCATGCAATCTTGTCCAAGTCCAATGGTGTATTTCCCTTTGCTTGCACCGTCATGAGCCTCCAAAGCTTCCTGTTTTGTAGGACAAAGAAAGGAATATGTTCAAAAAGTGATGTTTATATAATTGACTGGATTCATAATGTCCATTTAAATTAACTTATTAAATTCCAACAAGAAATTGATACTGAAATCCGGAACAAATAAAGAGATTGTTTATGCTATTAAATTATAATTAAACAAGAAAAAAAAAAGTAACATTATTATTTCTCCTATAAACACTTTTAAAATAAATAATATGAATGAAAAACACATCAAACAAAAAGACCATCACTTTACTATCTTTACAAAAAGTATCAAAACATCAACTAACACAAGTATTTAAGACCGGACGATCATGCAAGCATAAATTTTGCCAAAAAGAAAAGAAAAAGAGATCGAGTGGAATCCAAGAAAAATCTTAATTGACAGCCGTTTGTGATACAGTTAAAACAAAAGCTAGTAAATATTCCAATCAAACAGTTAGGTAGCAGTAGCAGACATGAAGCTTCAACTTTACTCAGATTTTGCCTAAATATCGAGATTTAAATAACCCCAGCAACTCCTAGAGTAAAAATAAAAATAAAAATAAAAACCCAGAAACATATCACATAAAGAAAAGAATCTCTGAAAGACTGAAATAAAATTTTCAAATAGAAAATTCAAAATCATAAAAACCCAAAAAAAGAGGGAAACGGAAGGAAAATTGCAAGTAATCAGAATTTCTCTTCATCAGTCATACTCTTGCTTCAGCTTAAGCAAGATAATAAAATATAGAAATTTCTTCAGAAGCTCAATTTATTCTCCATAAATAACCAAAGGATCCACCTTTGACCCATTTTCTCAATTGTCTCAACTACCCAACCAAAACCCAGGAAACAAAAAAAACCAAAAGAACCATAAAAAGAAAAAGAAAGGAAAAAGAAGAAATGATGTCACCTGTTGAACACAGGTAGGAGGGAAGTAGATTTCCATAGCAAGAATTCCCACATTCTTTGTCATTTCTCTGTCCAACTAACAAAACAAAGATCAGCTACGACAACAACTAACAATTTTTTTTTTAGAAGAAAATTTTCTTCTTCTTTCTCTCTTTCCGAATACTGAATATTGATCCCCGAAACTCGGCAGAGAGAAACGTTGGTGAGAATCACATGTGGGAGATTTTCAATATTTATAGGCAAATGCAGACTTCATGAGTTCGTACCATTTGCATCGTTGGAATCATCGAATTTCTCTTTCTACCCTCTCTTTCTTCACTTAATTACATTGATCGCACCCATGACAGTGTGGAAAATGGTATAAATGATATATAAAATTAATAAAAAGTTGGTTTTGCCAGCATTTGCATTGTCCTTTTTGTCTTTTTCTTTTTTTCTTTTCTTAAATTTCTTTCTCAAGAAAAAGAGTTGGAAAAGATGGGAAAATTTAAAAAACAAAAAGTGATTCTAAAGTTTAAATTTATTCATGATTGATGTTTACTCTTACTTCTTCAAAGCTTATACTAAATGACATGCGTAAGAGTATAAGCTTGAAAACAAATTTTTTTACGCTATTTATTATCTTGAATGAATCCAAGTGCCCCTTCACTTTCTTATCTTTCAATCAAACAATTTTCTTTAGCACAAACCAAATTCAAGCATACAAAATCAAATAAAACTGTTATTCAGTTTAAATCTATGGTTGGAAAGAAAGATGCTGACCAGCGATGACTTAGCTATTGTTTTATTCACACTTTTTTATGTAAGGATGTTTATATTTTGATTTTAATTAAATTAATCGGTCAAATTAATTTAATTTGATTAATCAGTCGATTATCAAATTAATTTTAATTGATTAATAAAACTAAAAATATATGAGATTTAAAGATACATTCAATGTTTAAATCTTGGATGATGTTTGTAATTTAATATTATTAGAGTTTTTTTATTTAAAACTTTGAATAGTTTGCTGAATGATTTTATTTCAATTTGTATCAATTATATATATAAAAAAAAAGTTTAAAATGTAATGTTATATAATTTCTTTCATTTTATCATTTTATTAATTTAAAAATTAACCAAATTAAATTAATCAAATGTAGTCAGTTAAATGGTTGAAATTTAATATAACTTAGAATGTTCAAATCATGATTGGTTATCACGTGAGACTTTGGATACTTTTTGTTTATTTATTTTGGTAGATAAATTACCTAACATACATTAATCCATATATGTAATTTGCATTGAACTTAATATTTAAGAGAAAACTACTAGACCTTAATCAAAGCAATGTAAAATAATTTTTTTTTAAATAATTGACGGTAAAAAATAAAATTATTTGAATTTGAATTTAAACTTTACATAATATATCATAAACATTTTTTAATTGTGGGAATAAAAAAGTATTAGTCAATTAAAATGAACCTAATCACGAGATTTATGTCATCATCGTTAAAGAGTGCTAGTAGGAGTGTCATATTTTAAGTGTAAATACAAGTCATTTTAAAGTTGATTTTATTATGATTTATTATGATCTTGAACATTAACACAACTGATTATATTTTTATTTTTAAAATGTATAAATTTTATAAATTTAAACTTTGAATTTTAACACATGTATTCTTATTTGAATTAAAAAAATTTACTCTAAAAAAAAAACCTCCTACTTACAACAATTTAAGTCGAAAAAAATTCTTACTATTATGATTTTGGTTATTAATTTAAATAATCATATTTATATTTTTGAATGTAAAAATTTTGAAAATAGAATATATGTATCCCAACGTATGTAACTTTTTTTTTTTCAAATCAAATATATCTATTGTAAACAAGGAAAACACTTTTATGCCCTTTTAAGTGCAAAAATAAGTTATTTTAATGGGACGTTTAGTATCATACATGTAATTATTTTACGTTGCAATTTAATTGGGTATAAAATAATTATAATATTTGGTATCAAGAAAATTGAATGTAAAGTGATTGCAAAAATTGAATGTGCAATCACTTTACATTCAAAAACTGCAAAGTTAATAATACCGAGCTGCCATTTTAACAAAATACTCAAAATTTATTATTACTTTTATGAATGTTTATAGGGTATTATCATGTATGAAAAATATTTTATTAAGATTTGTAGGAATTATTATAACTTCCATGAATGTTATATGTACTATGTTTATGTCATGATAATTGAAAATTTATAATTGATACATTAAATTTTTGAATTGCATTAATAATACATTAATTTTTAATATTATACTAATTAAAATTAAAATTAATAATAATACATGAAAATTTAAAATTACAAATGATAAATAATATTATTAATATAACCTTTATTTTAATTAATTTTAATTGAAAAGCTGTTTTTATAGTTATAAGTAATTTTAGAATTTATCACTACTTTCTCAATAAAGTGATTACATATCAAACGTTACAAAGTTATTTTTTCTACAATTTAAACAAAATTTTATATTATTATATCAAATACTATAAAATTTTTCTTTTAACAATCACATTTCTTGAAATCATTTTCTTTACTATTATTTTATATTACAATCATTTTCCCAACAAATTACTGAGCGATACCTAAGTGCATAAACAAGACATGTGCAGCTATTTGTACACCCAACTCTACTTTTTCTTTAATTCAACATTGGAATCTACGCAACTCACTTTTGACATTTTTTTTTTTTTTCCAAATGCACAACATCGAACGAATGATCTTTGTGTGACATCTTAAAATTCCACCATTAAGTTTTGAGGCGAAAGATAAGATTTAAGGTTGTTATGTCGAGACTTTCCTGAACTTATTTTTGGTCTAAATAAAATTAATCAAAAAATATATATCACCCAAAATAAGAGAACTCTATAGCAAAAATATCTTACTGTAAAGCTATTTTATTTATATCTATTTTAAATTAATTTTCACTCAATGTTTATATTTATTTATAATAAAGTTAATATTTTATACTTATTAAAATTATGTTTACCTTTATTTTTATAGGTTTACTATTGTCATCATATGGTTGTTTATTTATATTAAATTTATACTTAATATAATGTAATTACATTTATTAATATTAATTTTAAATTTATTCTCATATATTTTTGATATTTTTATAAAAATAAACATAAAATAAAGTGATTTTACAATAAAATCGATTTTATTTTAAAATTTCTCAATCTTCTTTTCTCAGCCTAAATAAACTATTACGTCATCATCTAAAAAATATATAAGTAGTTTGATCACATTCTTCAATTTTTTTATCAAATATTTCATTAATTAAATATCAAAATTTATCTTAAAATATTATTTCCAACCTCTCTCGATCTTCTTTTAATTATTTGACAAATCCTTACCATTTCATTTAAGCACGGCAATCTTTATCACCTCAAAACTGCATCAATAAGGTTTATTTTGTTAATACTTGATGAAACAAAAATTAAAAAGAGACTATGAAGATATTTTTATGGTTAATTTTTGAAATGAATAATCACATGGTGGAGTTTGATATTTTCTATTTTTAAATGCTACAATTAAGCAGACAAGGAGCCATCTTTGCTTAAATGATGTAGATGTGTAGCACTAGGAAAAGTCAACAAGACTCCAACGATTGCATACATTATCCAATTTGAAATGGATATCACATCAACTAATTTAGAATGGGTATTTAAAATAAACATAAATGTGATTGTAAATAGACATTTTTAATCTTTTATTTTATAAATCTTTTCCAAACATGTAACAATTCATGAATTATCACTTCATAAGCTCAATATGATTTGGATTATACCAATAAGAATATTTTATGACATTACTATATGTTATTTTGTCAATATGAGTTTAATTTAATAGAAAAATTCCAATAATTTTTTTTTTTTAAAATCCGAATTGGTTGAATTAGCATACCAAATACCAAATCGAAAGCGAAATGAAGTAATTTTTTTTGGCATCCAAAATTGACTTCATCACTAAACACTATTAATAAATAAATTAGTCAAGAAAAGGTAATAATAATAGTATAAAACCCAAACTGGGTTGTTGAGCGTTGACGGTTGTCTGTTGTTTCTTAGGAGCCATAGAAGAAGCCGTCACTGTTTGTGTTACTGTTGGTATTTGGACTTTCATTTTTATTTTTTATTGGCAATGAAATGAGACCCAATCGAAGTAGTTGGGACTTTGGTGGAGCATGTGATTACGCTTTGTGCTTCACATTGCACGTGGGATTGCTTGCTGTGTGTTTCACATTCTCTTGATAGAGCGTGGGATATATTTTGTTTGTTCCTTGATATTTTACGGTTTAAAATTATTATTGTACATTTTCGATTAGTGATATTTATGGATAGGATGGAATCAGGTTCCCACTAATTCAAAATATTGAATATTATATTAAAAGAGTGAAGGTGGGCTTCAGATTGGCTTGATATGATTTTTTTTTATCTAATTTTTATTTAAATATATTTTTATATGTACCAAGAATCCTCAAACTTGTTTAAACATTATTAAATTTTAAAAATAGACATAATAATAATAATAATAATAATTATAACACAATAAATTCAAATACATTCTTACAATAAACTATAAAAATATGAAAATTTAAATCCTATATAGAAAATAACACAAGCTCAAACTAAATTTCAAAAAAAAAAAATTCAATAGCGTCCTTTCTTAATATATTTTCAGAAAATGATAATTATTCTATACACTGTCAGTGTAATTTTTTGATTCCATGAGTGAGATTAGAACGATAATACATATTTTTTAAATAAATTAAGATAATAAAAAATAAATAAAAAAATATATGTATTATCATTCTAACATCGTTTGTGAAATTAAAAAATTTCACTGATAATGTATAAGATATTAATCATTTCAAAAAAATATTTTGAAGATTTATAAGATCAACATCATATTTTAATCAAGTATCAAATTAATTAAGTTATAAAAAAAATTAATGTGGTTGGACCAAGTTAGGACTTTTAATGATGATTCTAAACCCGATTTATTTTTTATCGGACTTTGTCAAAGAATTATAATATATCATCTAATCAATTCATATACTTTAAAATGAAAAATCTTCAAAAATGTTTTTATTAAATTAATTAATTAATGAAGTATTATAATATGATAAAATGATAATATATAAAATTTATATATTGATAATGCACTAAATATAGACTCTTAGATAAATACAATGCTGATGAAGTACTAATTATACTACTACTTTTTTTTTTATGAAATTTATATTTAATATGGTCTGGCTGAGTGCCTAGGTAAGGTAACCACTAACCAATGAAATCAAGCATCTAATTCGCACGAAGTACTTTCGAAGTATCTATTGGTACATATTATTTTCTATATGTTTTATAGATGCTACAAAGGACGAGGAGATTGGAGTTGTCTGATTAATTAAACAAATTAAATATTTAAAAATAATTTTCAATTAAAAATTTAAATACTGACTTTATGATATATAAGATGATTGGTAGGTTACTAAATATTAAATGATCAATAGATTTTTTTATGAATATCTTATAAAAAGAGATATGATTTTATAATTATTTTTAATTAGTAAAAGTTAAGAAAAAAATAATAAAAATTTAAATGAAAAAACTATAAGATTAATAAAATTAGATGATATTTTTTCTTAAATAAAATTGATTTAATAAATTAAGCAGCTAAAAGATGCTTGGAATTGTTAACACTCATTCATCAAAATCTTCATAAGTGGTTTTCAAAATTAATAATTTATCAAACACATTTAAAAAATAAAAATCATTGAAAATTTAAAACTTTCAATGATTTTATCAAAAACATGATTTTTTAATCGAAATTATAGAATTATTCATTTTTTAATTTGACATAATAGATAATGATGCAATAATCATATTATTTAATACTTTTGAAGGGGTTTATGATTTACATTAATTTTTTAAATAATTTACGACATGAATGAAATTGTTTTGATTCAAACTTAAAACTTAAAATATATTATAGTCCTATTTTAATCACTCAAAGTAGTTATTGACCCTTTACATTGAAATCTAATTACGAGTTAATTACTCATATATAACATAATACCTTTTTTGTCAGAATAATTAATCGAATGAATAGCTACTCAAACTCAAAATTAATTATGTCTAACGCATTGAATATTGCATTTTCAAACTGTCATCATCAATCACAAAATGCTAACTCAGCAATGAACAAAATTAAAAGATAAACATACCCTTAAAAATAAATATTTATAATTTTTTTAATTTTAAAAGCTTTCACATCTTTTAATTTTATTCATTAATAAATACTATTTTTTAAATAATTGATAATATATACACAGTTAATACATCAAATATAAAATAATTCTCAAATTATTTAGTTTTATAATATGATTTTTTTAATAATTAAAAAATTGGAATTGAAGTTGCTTGTGTAAACTTCAATCCAAACTTTACAGTATATAATAATTTTTTCTTAACCACGTGGGAAAATGTTATGCTTGATATGAGATCGAAAAGGATAACCAACTACCAACGGCTAATTATTAAGGGGGCAGATGCAAAAGTAATTAAGACGAGAGTAAACATAGATATTAAAAGTAAACCTAAAATGAGATTAGAATAGTTTGATGAGATGTATATCAAAGAGAGTCAATTTTTTTAATAATTAAGATTTGGTATAACAGTTGTCATCCATTTTAAAGAAAAAATTAGTCAAAAGTTTGATTCTCGCATTCTTCTCTTATGCTTCATATGAATAAAAAAAGTATTTTTTTATGATAAATTTCATCTAGGTCTTTAAAGTTTAATCTTAATTCAATTTTAATTTAATAACATAAAAAATAGACATTTCATCCTAAACTTTACTATTTCACATATCAAGTTAGTCATTATGTTAGTCAACCATTAAAAACTTAATTTTGAGACTATTTTACCTATTAAACTATTTGTAATGTTTTAAATACTCAAGTCAGTCAATAATGAATAAGGAAATAATAAGAACTACTAGACTTTAAAACGTTATTTTGCTTTTTCCTTTTTATTTTATTTTTTATTTACTTATTATTTATTGTTTATTATTTATTGTCTATTATTTTTCTTTATTATTTATTGTTTATTATAACAACAATATGCTACTTAGTACAGTATCTAATAAATAAAAATAATGAAAAAAACCATAAATAATAAGTGAATAAATAAACAAAAAATAAATTAAAAAAAACTAACTTTTTAAAACTTAATAACTCTTAGTATTGAATTAACTTTTCAAAATCTAATAACTTTTAGTATTGATTAATTTAAGTATTTAAAGCACTGCAAAAAATTTAAAGGGTAATATAGTTTTAAAATTATGTTTCTAATGACTAATTTAACGGTTGACTAATGGAAGAAGTAATTTATCCTGTGAAAGAGAAAATTCGGGGTAGAGTGTCTATTTTTTATGTTATTGGACTAAAATTAAATCAGGATCAAACTTTAGAAACCTAGATGAAGTTTACTTATTCTTTAATTAATTTCAATGGGTTTTCATGTGTAAGAATATATATAATTTTTTTTCTTACATAAAACGTTTCTTATCGCTTAACCTTAATTTAATTAAGCTTGCTCAAACTGAAATTACAGAAAATTTAGGGATGCTTTAGGCACATCCACTATATAATAATATAATGTAAAAAAATCATTGGAATTGCTTCCAAATAGACAAAAAAAATTGCTTATATGTGAAACATTGTTGTATATAAATCCTATATAATATGACATCTCAATAATTTATAAATTATAAAATAAAAAGTTTTTTCAGATAAAATTTTTAATTTACTAATCAAATATTATTTTGATATGATTTAATAATAATAAATAAAATTTTGTATATTAGCAATGAATCAAATATATGTGTATATCTATAAAAAAAAAAAAATCCGTATCCAAATTTCTATTATTTCGGATATTGAGAATTTGATTTATTTTCTCTCACCCATGGATGCCTTTTCAACCACACGATGAATTATCATGCTATATAAGCAAGCCAATGTTGATTTTAGGATATATAAATTTGACTTTCACTTAAGCAATATTTATTTGTCCAACTTGGCAGGAGAAACTAAAACTTTATACTTTAATTTAAAAAAAAAAAGAAAAAAGAAAAACGGACTATGTGAAAAGATTTGATATTTTAAAAGTACTAACTTCAAATGAGAATAAATTTTAAAAGAGATCATGATGACTTTGTGCCAAAACAAGACCCGCTGACTTGGCTGGTGAAGTACGTATGTAAATTTCTCAAAGTCCGAACTTTGAAGGTTATAAATATCTTAACTCTAAAGGTGCATTTGGTTCGGAAAAAAAAATTATCTTGGAAAATAAAATTATCTTTTGTTCAGGAAAAAAATTTTAAGTGGTAAATTTTAGGGAAAAAAAAATTACTTTAGATCCAAAAGAAAAAATTTTTGACTCAAGTAATCTAAAAATACCACATGATTCGAAGGTAATCATTTTACCCCAGATTTTTTCAAAATTGAGCACTGTAGGTAAAATAAAATGACTGGTAAAGAGAAAAAGAAATGAACCAAACGGGGGAATCGAATGACGAAAAAAAAAATTACGGGGGGAAAAAAAAATTACCCCCAACCAAACGCCCCATAAGGGATACTAGTGGGACAAAAATTCAAAGCATATGATTGTCCAAATGAGCATATATATATATTATGGCAGCCATGGGCTGAGTTCGTATTTTATATATTTTATACATTGTTGAATATCTCAATTATTTGAGTTTTTTTTTTAAATATAACTTAAAAAGATTATCGTGTTATCGTATTAATTTTATTTATGAAGTTTAAAAATCAAATAAATTTTCTTCTCCGATCTGTAAATTTCCCCTAGATTTTTTCTTATCCTTTGTTTGAATATTAATAGTAGTACTTAATCTTGAATTCTTGACCGGCCTACTGATTTTGTTATTCTTTTGAAATTAATAACCAAACAATATCCAAATAATAACAATAAATAAAGCTCTTGAAATTTAAGATGCTGAATCAAGTGAAGTGAGCCTAATTTTAGGTAAAATAGCATAGCAGCAATATTTTTAATTTTATGTAATGTGATTTTGGAATGGATTAAAATGACATAAGCGATGAGCTTCTTTTGCATTTTCTAACACACTACACTACCACTTTAAAGAAAGAGAAAGATTTTTTAATGATGGAAATGTAAGTGACTTTGACTTGGGATTTGTGTGAATTTTGTGATAAATCTTTATAAAACGCTTCAAAGCTTAACGAGTTTAGACACCACAGCGGAAACTTTTACCGACACCAAAAGTCGTTAACGGAAACTATTTTATCGTCGCCTAAAAACTATCTTGTTTTCTTATCGTTGCGAGTTCTTGCTATTATTTTCATTGATAATAAAGTCAATATAATAAATTCTATTGCCGTTCTACAGAAGAAGTGGGTTATTTATAATTTTTGTGTTTTCGCAAACTTGAAATGTTATTGTTTAAATTTTAGGTGAGCAATCATATATTTTGATTGCAAAAGCTTCTAGGCAACAACATTAATTATTCAAAATTTTAATGTAACAATATTATTTTGGTTATCTGAAAATATTTTGCAACCAAATAAGATTAGTAATTCAAACTTAAATGATTTTCTTATTGTCACGAACATGATAAATTTTCCTAATAAATTTTATTGTCCTTACATAAAACATTAAAAAATTTAATTAAATAAAACGTTGAGAATCGTTTAAAATATTATTAACAACTCTTAAAAGAGATTAAATTCAAAATTTGATTCTCATATTATATATTGTAAATCTTATGAAAAAAATAATAATTTTTTTTTATATTCTTACGAATAAAATAGGATTCACATTGATAGAAATTGTAATTGTATTTATTAATTAAACAGTGATTATCAAATATCATTACAAATATAGTAAGATTTTGCAATGACTAAAAGTCAAATTATTTTGAGTGCAGGTTTTATTTTTGTTGAGTCAGAAGTAATACAACTTTTTCAGTTTCCATGGAAATTACAGTTTTATTTATTGAATTTTTTTTGCTTTTGTTTTGTTTAATTCTTTGGAGTTTAGATTAATTCAAAATTCAGCTATATTTTATATAAATAAAACTTTTTACTATCCTCCTCTATGAATGGATCAAAATTGTTTTTGATGGCCAATGAAAGTTTTATAAAGCATTGATGTTCAAATCCTTACAATCTTTTATTAGTAGACATTTTGTGAACTCTAAAAAATAACTTTTCATATTACTAAATTTTTTATGACAAAAAAAGAAGAAGGGGGGGGGGGGGGGGCTGCAACTTGCGAATAAGTGATAGTCAAGTAAGGGCAGCATGAAATGACTGGCTTATCTTTAAAAGTCAACAAAAATAAGTGAAGAAAAAAAGTAGCAGTGCAAAGTTTACCTATTGCTGCACAACTAAATTCAATAATTGTCAATGAAACATACATTACGAATGTCGATGGTGAGATGACATTATTTTCATTTTCGCATGTTTCTCCGTCTATGGCACGTTGTCTTCTAATTTTGAATCAAAATACCAATTTTTGATAACATTTATCCTTGCAAACAAATCAATAATAACCATATCCAGGCAAAACAAATTTAGTTAATTGTCTTTTACCATATGTTTCATAGCAATATCATTCGTTTCTCCTTTCATCTTCAATTTTTGTTAAAATCTTTCTAAAATCAAAATTTTTCAATAAACTTATCTTATATTATTTGATTGGGTGAATTTTGATGTAAAATTTGGATTTAGGTTTGGTTAGTGAAATTGGTTTTTTTTTTTTTTTTTTTTTTTTTTTTTTTTTCTGTATCACGAGTCACGTGAGGTTGTATGAATAAAACACAATATTTATTGAAATCTCTTCACAATCAAGTTTTTTCAACTAATTTTTTTAAAAGCCTCATCTTACATTGTTTTGATTTGGTGAATTTCAATGTAAAATTTGAGTTTAAGATTTGGGTTTAAAAAATTGAGGTTTTATTGGTTGCTGCCTTAGGCTTGCGGCAGAGAATTGCCGCGAACCACTGCCAGTCTCATAGGACTGTTTGAATAAAATCTAAGAGGATAAAATTATCATTTAATATTGATTTTAAAAATTTTTCATTAAAAATAGGTTATGTCCAACAAATGATATGTTGTATATAGAATATCTCATCGTTAAGTACACGATAATCAAAAGGTCGTAGATCGGAACTGGGCTTTAAAGCATACAAATTCAATTGTTCCAGAGATCCAAGCCCACTACACAAAGTTTAACCATTAGCCATAGGCCTGCAAATGGTTAACCCAATTTTGGGCCTCCGCATTCCGAAATTGAAATCTGTCTCTAACCCACTCGCTGTTGCTGCTGCTGCTTCTGCTTCGCTTCTCGTCAAGGGTCGTGACCCACCACCTCCCACCAATCATTCAAGTAGCGGCTGATCTCCCCCCCATTTTCTTTCTTTTGCTTACATGTTCTATCTATAACTTTGTATAAAAAGGTATCTCTAAAATTTCCACGCAGACATGTTTCCAAAAAAAGGAAAAATAAAATTTGGGAGGAGTAAAAATAATAATTGGTTGATGCATAATCAAATTTTTATATGAAAAAGGTATCTCTGAAAATTATATGTGTCCAAAAAATTACAAATTGGAGTGAAGAAGTAAAAATAATAATTGGTTGATACCATAATCAAACTTTTATATGAATAAATCCTCAAGGGTTCTTATAAAGATACTTTGTTTTATCTAATGATTTTTAAGAAAAAAAATATTAAACATGAATCCCATTCGAGGATATTAAAAATTATCAAATTGTCAATTAAAAATTAAAAGATTTTGAGCGGACTTTCAATCCTTACATAGGTCTAACCTCCTCCAAAATACTCCAATTATCATTAGTAATTTTAAACAATATTAATACATTATTGATTGATAATTCTATTTTTATTCTCCCACAAAAATAATGAAATAAATTAATTAGAAGAAATGCCCACTTGGTTATGGATGGATTTGAATATTATTATTACAGATAGAAATAGTATTTTCGCTTAACATCAAATTTTAAAAATGTATAAATTAAATAATAGATTACAAAAATAATTAAAATATTTGCTAATTCTTTTTTATTTATTTACTTTTAAATTATTAAATTAAAAATTGATAAGATAAAAAAATAGTGAATGAATTAAATAATAAAAATAATTATTTATGAAATATAATGCGATAGTTTTTTAAATAAATAAATAATATTATAAAAATTATTAAGTAAAATTTGATTTTAAATAATTAAAATTAATTAATATTAATTATTCATTAATTATCATAATTTTATTAATAAGATTCAAATCAAATCATGAGAGAGCTATATAAATATATTTTTTACTCAAATAAAATTTTAAATAATTTATATTTTATAATAAAAAGATTTAATTTTCAACCTTGATAGTGGGAGGCCCACACTAGTATCTATAATTATAACTTATATCAACATATTTAATTTTAAAAAAGAAATACATTTTTTAGCCAATAAAAAAAGAAATAAATAAAAGCAAAAAAATAATTTATTAAATTAAATAAGATTAAGGATAATTATTCTATACATCCTAAAAGTAAATAATGCATTTGAATATTTACTTATTTTATACATGATATGCTTATTGTATAAAAAAAATGATATAATGCATGAAAACCATATTCATGCTTAATTTTATTCTTTTTTTTATCATTAAAAATTTACAACTAATTCTTTTATCATCAAATTTTTAATTATGAAATTTATCTTTGATCTTATACTTTATTTTATTAAAATAAAATTTTGAGAAGTTTAATTAATTATATCAACTAAAATATGTAAAAGATACAAATATATTAAAAATTAAAATGCATTCGAATAAAAAATTATCCTTTAAAAAAGCAAAAGAAAATTTATATTTTTCCTTTTTGTTGTAGTTATTATTATTTGTTTGCTTTTATCTAAACCTATATCGGCTCTCGTTGGATTGTTGAAATTCACAATTATGTGTATAAAATGAAACCTAACTGCATTATTAATTGTTATCCTAACAAAATGATTAATGACTAACGAGTATGTTTTTGAACATTCAGGAATGGGATTTTTTTAGTTTAGGCTATTAAGACTGGGGTCATGGAATTAACTGGGAAATATCTGAGTCAACTGCATAGACATTAGACAGGGATTGCATTGTTTTTGTCCGTTTTGTCAGATTCATTGACTGAGTTGCAGCTACAGATGCTGTGCTGTAGCAGTTGAACTGCAGAAGTTTTGCAGGAAAGAGGAAAAAATGGGATAGATTTGGAGCACAACATTCTCTAGTGTAACCCGTAAATGATTTGATTGACAGTTGTGGTAGAAAACAATTGATCTTCTGTTCTTAAAGAATGAAAGAATAAGTTTGGCCTAAATTTGAATGGTTTGTTGATTGAGTGCCTTGTATCTCCATTTCTCTTTCTCCAAAAAATCAGCATCCAGGAACCTTGAAACAAATGCCCAAAGCCTATAAATGTCTTCGAAGTTTGTCAGGAATCCAAGTGCAGCCGTGACAACAGATATTCCTGAATGAAATTTCTCTCTTTTCTTGCTTGGGACTGTTCTTTCTGCTTCACTTGTTCTGGTCTCCAATTCCTTTTCCTTCTCTTCTTCATGCTTATCCGAGAACCAAATGTGTTGCAGAAACTCAATGCTTAAAGAAATTTTGTTTCTGTCAGCCAGCTTTTGTACTAATGCAGGATCAATCTTCTCTCCTTTCCAGTCAAAGACATTAAATGCCACTGCAGGTCCACGGTCAAACAATATTTTGGGTCCATAGATTCTTACAGCAGGCGTTCCTTTTTCTGAATGTGGATGTTCAAGGCTCATCAATGCATTCACCAACCAGTTGATCAGGCTCCTTGTCCTGCTGCTGATTAGAATTAGGCCTACTGAATCTGCATGATCCAAGCTTCTGCATTCAACTTTAAGGCTTTTACTGTGGTGGGTATTGGTGATTTTTGAGCTAGAAGAAGCTGATTCGAAAGATGAATCTATCACTTCTTCAATTTCAGAAAATGATACAGTCTTTTTCTTTGCTTTGGTTCCTTCAGTTTTCTTTAATTCACCAGTAGTTTCATCATGCCTCTGATGGATAGATATCGGGCCCGAGAATGAGCCTCGAGCAGGAAATTCATCCAACTTCTGTTTTGTTTCAATGGTGGAAATTGCTGGTTTTTCAGGGATTGGAATTGGCCATGAAGCTGGGACAAGATTCACTATTCCCACACTTGTAGCAGTGGCTGAATCCTTCAAAACCGAAGCACTGGATTTCCTTATAAACAAGCAACAGAATCCTGATGGATTTTCTCCAAAAACCTTGAAAAACGAGCAAATTAGGAAGTCAGGATTAAAGAGAGAAAGCCCCAAGGTCTCCATGTCCTTAGCTCCCAATGCCGATGCATCAAGCAACACATGCCACCCATTCTCCTGAGCTAGGCTCATCCACCGATAAGAATACCTTGATCCTGTAACCCGTGACTGAAGTGGGAAAATAAAGAGTCCTTTTTTCTTGTGCTTGCTTTTACTCACTATCTTCTTTCTCAATTTCTCTGAATGAATTTGTAGATTTGGCCATGAGAAACTAGCCGACATGACATTTGCTCCTCTCTTCTTGGAGCTTTCAGTCATCACTTCCACAGCCTCACTTTGATAGTCATAAACCGTGAGAAGATGTTGACAGGACTGAAATGGATAAGAATCTGCAAGAAGCTTGAAAGCAGAAGATTGATTGGCAGTGAGAACCATGGTGTAATCAGCTTCTGAGACATTCATGAAAGCCATGATCCTTTTCCTGATGTGGGACTGAAATTCAGACTCTTCACAACCATACAGAAACTGAGAATTCAGGTTTACTGACTTACATGAAATATCAAAAAATGGAGGTTCTAAAGCAAGTGAATGAGCAGCCGGGGGAGGAGAAGATGAGGAAGACACAACAGGAGATCCCGGACGCTGATTTTCAAGCTGAGAATAAGAGAAAAGGCCATGGCCAATGTAGTCAAGACAGACATGCTTAGACAGGGAAAGATGGTAGTATTCTTGAGCTCGGATTTTATCAGCCTGATCCGTCTGGGAATACTGAGGGTACACTTTGTTGAAACCATAAAACGATTCCTCGAACGAAGGAAGAGACTCATGATTGGTAAATTGGAAATTTGGGTAGAGAGAAGAAGCTGTGCTAACCTCAAACTCATAGCGTGATGCTGCAGCAGTGCTTGGAATCTGTGAAGTAGCAGCCTGAGATTCTGGCAGACCAGGAAAAGGTTTTGGACAACAACCAGAACAGCAGGCTTTTGAGGCCTCTCGTATCCAAGGTGATTGCATTCTTTCTATTTGTGCATCCTTTTCCTTCTAGTTTCTTGTGCCAGAGCCCGTTATTTCAATGACCATAAATGCAAAAAGTCTTCTGTAATCAAAGCATTTGGACGGGTTTGGCCGATGGAAATCCCATCAGCAAGTTAGCATACTCAATTGACTCCGTCTTCCATGAATTACAATGTTGTCCTGTTGCTATTTTATATTATTTAGTAGGCGCTGACCCTAAATGTAAAACCATAGTTTAAGGGTAGAAAAAAGTGGTTGAACTTTGATACGATTATCATTTAAATTTAATTTTTTTTTCAATTAATTAAATTATTAGATTTTAATTTATACCAAAATAAATCTTGTTACGAATTCTCACCAAAAAAAAAAAAATCTAGTTATGAATATTTTTCAACATTAAAAAACTTCAAAAAAATACTTAAAAATTTATCTAAACGCCCTCTTTAATTTTTTTTAAATTAAATTTCATTAAAATTTTTAAAGTTTTCATAATTGATTAAAAAAAGTTAAATTTTTCTATGAAAAGATTTAATGAAGTATAAATTGAAATTTAAGAGTTTAATTAATTAATTAAGAAAATGTTATAAACTTGACGATAATCACGTTAAAGCTCAATTTTTTTAAGCTCTTTAGCCTAAAACCAATTCACAAAAAGACATCCAACATGTGTTTGATTCAAATCATTTCATTGTAACGCTGTCAAATATGAAGTGCTTTTAGTACATATTAAAGAATAAAATAAATAAAAAACTTGAAAACTGCAGTAAGAGAAGTGAATTATAAGATTAAACTGACAAAATTTGGAGGGTTTCATGAATTAATTAAGCTTCACCCTGACATTTAATTGATCAATTGTGAAACTTACGGAATGATTCCTTTTCGTGGAAATTTCATTTTTACGAACAAATCAAAATCAAGAAAAGTTTAAAAAAGGAAAATCAGAAAGTCATATCATCCACGAAATCTTTGACTGAAAACCACAAAACTGTGAAGTGTTACGTAAAAGCCACATTTCTCCATCACACATTCCAAATCCGAACGTAAATTTAATCTCCGAATGATAAATTTTGCCTTATGAGTGGCTAAAGGTTGGTAGGTACCAGAGAAGTTTAGTCGTGGAGATGCGAGAGAAGAAGCCGACAAGCAGAAACGGGCAAGAGAAAGTTTGGAAGTTGCCGGCCTTTTCCTGCAGGCCAGAAGCTTCGTTTTCATTATTTTCTATAACCTTGCCAATTCTCTATGCGTTATTGATTTCATCTTGAAACTCACTCTTACTTTTACTAAAGTAAACAAATTAAGTTATTGTTAAGGGTTTGACTTGTTTAGGTTTTAGTTCGAATTATTTAAATAATAAATCAAATAAAATTAAATATTTTAATATTTGATTTAAATAATTCGTAAATTGAATCAAATTTTTTTAATATATATTTTTATATTTTATTATTAATTTATCATTTTATATTTATAATATATGATTAAAAATTAATAAATTAAACTTATATAGTCGAGGTTGAATAATTTGAATATTTTCTCATAAATTTTTAATTACACCCTTATTTGGTACTACTTTCTTTTTTCTTTTCTTTTTTTTTTTTCAAAGTTTCACTAATGGCATGTTGGACAAGTCAAGTTCAACTGCAGACCTTTGCCCCCAGCACCGGATCATAAGCAACTTTCAATCTTCTGTATCAAGAAAGACTCTTCGCCAAGTGGTCTTTTTTTCCTATTTGGTGTTCAAGTTTTGGGAGTACATGTGAAACGTCCCTGAGGTTTCCAAAGGAATTAGATTTTGGATTGATCTGTTCATAATGTAGTCAAAAAATGATCGGCGGAATTGCAAAGTTAGGCCATGCAAAGACAGGAAGTAGCTTAAATAAGCACAAATTGGTAACTGTATGTGAACAAAGATTTTACCCAGACTTCTAATGGTAGATGTTAAGCGCTAAACCGTAAACCCATTGATTATGGGTTAAATTAAATTGATAGTGAGATTCATTTCGTGGAATTAAGAAAGGAAAAATATTTATTAAATATATATTTTTAATAAAAAAATTAGGGATATAAAAGTAAATTTATGAAAAAAAAATTGCCTTGTTATCTAATTTGATTATAAGATTATAAAAAATTAATATTACATGACAAACTTATCGGGAGTAATAGGTAAAAATCAAAGAAGAAAATCCGAATTTTGATTTCACATTTATCTTAAAATCAATTGCATATATGTTAAAATATGAGATAAAAATATTTTTTAATAATTGATAATAAAAGGTACGTGAGTTTTAATATAATAATAAATAATTTTTTATGATTTAGAAATTATGATAAAAAAAATTGCATATCTACGTGAGAATTTTGTGCAATATACTTTTTAACATGTAACAAAATGCTACTTGTGACCATCTGCCCCACAGATCAATTACATTAACATGTGCGTATACTGTTGAACATTCATTTACGATTTGAATACTGAATTTTCAAAAATATAATTTATAACGCGTTTTGAAAAATATAATTTTTCTTCTTCCGATTTGGGTCTTTACACTCTCCTTGTCCTCGAGGGCTTGAAAAGTAGAACAACTCAATAAAGATTGAAAGGGACCAAAAACGATAAGAAAATTATATTATAATGTTCTGTAGCATATTGGTGCGGGTTATCACATAAATAATATCTCCCCAACAGTCTTAGAAGTAAATCAAACAAAATAATCATAAAATATAAAAATAATTTTATATTTAACATATTAATATAAAATTTTATATTTTATATTGAGTATAATTTTACATAATAAAATTAAATTTTATACGCGAATTATAATTAGAGATCTGTAGATGGGATTGCCTCTTAGCTGATGCAGTTTCTAGAATCACTTCCCATTGACAATTAGAGCAACGAAGACTAGTTCAGGGTTTGTCTGAAGATATAGTCGTATCATCGCTCAATCAATCAAATATATACTGCGTCTTACCGTTCATATATAAGAAAAAACGCATTTAAGATTACGTACACCATCTGTAAGAAAGAAAGTTGTAAACGTCTGTCTGAGATCCCTGCATTCTCAGGCAACATCCTTGACTAGGCGCCTTAGACCAACTTGGTCATCTCCTTCTGTAAAAATGCACGTTGTCTTTTCTCATCCATTGCATATAAAATGAAGCTGCAAATGTATACAAAAGGGCTCTGATTTTTTTTTTTATATTTATTTTCATTTTTTATTAAAAATATTAGAATAGTTATATTAATTTAATATAATATATAAAACTTTTCTTATTATATAGTATATTAATATATGTATAAATATGTATAATATATTTTTTAAATATTTAATAATAAATGTATATTTGATATAAAAATATTTTTTAACAATTCTATCTAATATTTTTAACTGTCATTTTCTTTTCTTATTACATTTCACTAATTCACGCCACTGTAATCATTGTGTTTACATTCAAATAAATATCTTATTAAAAATTTTAATCTCACTACTATAATACATAATTTTACTATTATAGTAACTACTCTTACTGAAATTATTCTTCTCGTTTATTCAAACGGACTCCTAATCAATCTATTTTTGATTTTTTGAATGTGAGGGAACATTAACTCTAGGGTTGAGTCTTTGGAACTGCTATGAAATAACAACAATAATCTAATAATAAGAGCTTTGAGGCACGCAGAATTATACTTTTTTTTGTAGTGTAATATTATTTTATGCAAAAGTGAATTTTCTAGTAATACAATAAAACCTCTAGATTTTTTTTTAAAGAAAGTAGAGTATATTAAAATTGAAAATTCATTCTTCTATAAATGTTAAAGAGTCACAAATAATCAGTTTTAATTATCTATTAATTAATAACTATTTATTTTACAGACATAACATTTAAAAGATTGTTACAACCCTTTAAAAATTAAATCATTTTAATTCAAAAATTAAAAAAATTATTTTGTGAAAATGAAAACACAGATAATTCAAAGTACAAGTCCTCAAATGTCTCATTTAAAATTAATTTAAAGATCCAAACATCGATGGTCAAAATCCACAAAGCTTTTATGTCTAAAGTTAATGTGTATTTGATTTAAGGCTGGTTTGGGAACCCGATTACCACCAGTGAGATGAGAATAGTGCGGTGGAGGGGGGGAAAGACAAAAAAATTGAGGGAGCAAATTTACTTCCTTACCCGTACGTAGGTCTAAATTTTTAAAATTATTTTATTAAAAAATAATGTATGTTTAATAGTTTTTTCGTAGGCAGTCCTTATAAAAGCTTTGTTTATGTGAGAGGTAGTTCCTTAGCTTTGTAATCAAACTCAACTCCCGTGAATTTCCACCATCATTAAGGAAGATTCAGAGTCAATTCAAATAATGTGCTTAGAATTCTTAAACTAATCAAATTCACACTCCATTTTCCAAACACGTAGAGAATAAAACTCAGCACCGTCGTTAGTTCAGGCCACAATCTAATAAATGAGAAGCCAGCTAATGCTATTTATTGATTGCCCCAAGTCTCTTCTTACAATACCCCAGACCCTAGCCGGCCCTCGCCGGCTTGCAATAAACAATGCCAGCCTTGCATATTAAAATTCAACCCTACTGTTCTCAGGTGGTGATCTCTCCCAAATTCCATTTTACCAGGATTAAGGATGCTATGAAACATAGTGTTGTGTAATTTCTTAGTTATGGCACATCAGTTTCTCTTACCATCAGAAACAGACAATATCAACGATCGAGTCACTGCGTATAATCATGTTCAAGAGAATTCTTTCATATATATTATACAAAAGATTTTCCCAAACTTTAAGTAGTTTCTACTCTCCTTTGAAGCATATGTTAAAAATCACATAAAACAGTGATAACTTCCTTGAAAAAGTTGTTAAAGCATGACACATGAGCTCTTGCTTGAAGATTAACAGATGAATGAAAGAAGAAGATTATAATATGTCATGCAGAAGATCATAATGCAAATTTACACTCCTGCAGACAATAGCTACTCAGAAGAAAACCGCAGTAAATATGAAAATATCATACCTTGGGAATGAGCTATAAACATAGGGCTTTGGCAGATTTATTAAGTTTAATCAGTTAAAGGGCAACTCTCCTTTGGCGGGTTTTTGTTGTTGAATACATGAACCAGAAGTTGATTTATCATCTATGAACATAACCTGCCAAAGGAGAGAAGCCCCACAACTGGTTCACTTAGTGAGATCAATATTTTCATGGCTGCATGCCTAGCTAGCTCTGGTTTTAGCTGAAGGCTGCAGCAAGAGATTTATAAGCTCTTTCTTCAGAGTTCTACCAATAAGCAATGGGATAAGTTGTTTAAGACGTATAGCATATGCGGAGGATATGCTTGGTGCCTGCTTTCTACGCATTTCATGTAAAGGCTCCTTTCATCTGAAAAAGCTTCTTACAGATGTTTGACAGATTCTATACTTAGCATGATTTAGACCCATGAATGTTTTCAATATTTCTTTTTCTTTTAGCTGTGTCTATATCCTTCTATGGAAGGAGAAAGGAGGAAGAGAAAAAGGAGTCAAGAGAAGATGCCTGCTTTTCATTATAGTAGGTGGCAGCTAAACCGAGGCTTTAAGGTATATCCTTTGTAATATTCTTTTCTGTTTAAATTTGCTTTAAGATTTTTTCTGGCTTGGAGAATATGGAAATCCAAATTAGTAATCTTCGGTGACCATGAAATCTTCTTTGTCCAATGAGAATATTTCCGAGGAGAATGTCAGATTATTTGCAATTTCCATTGTCTTCCACATCTGATCTTGTGAAACAACTCCCACCTTAGTCAGGTTTCTTCCATCTCTCTATCTCCTAGCCCAATTTAACGAAGTTAAAAGATATTTGTCTACAATATTTCTGTTACCAAATCAAAATCATCGAATTCTTTACTAGGATTATATCTGTAACAAGCTAACAGCTTGTAGAGTCTGGACTGGAAATTTTCATTATCATGAGCTTGGTATTAAATTCTGGTCACTTTGAAGCTATGGTAGTGTTAAATTTCTTATTGAAATTTGTTTTTCATGATATGCTTTTCGATGACTGAACCAAATAATCAGGAGGGAAGGCAATTACACAACAAAAACGTAAGATGTCTCAAATGTCAACCATTCTTAAATGTAGCTATTGACAAATGGTTTAAACCTTGCATTTTAGACCGCTCAAGCTTAATAAGAGCTAGTCAAGAACATCATTTCTAAATAAAAGAGAGAAAATTAAACAATCAACAGTCACTTTGATTCTTGATTGGCTAGTCTTTCATGCAATATCTTGACACCCATGTACCTGCATCACATTAAATTAAAATATCAATTAGAAAATCTACATGATTCATACCAACATGAAGCAAGTAGTGTAAGCTTGCTAGAAGGATTATTCAAAACTTAATAGCTAGTAATGAATTACCTTCCAAGCATCATGACAGTGGCCTGAGGATTAGTCCCAGGCGAGTAGTTGAACGTGGATCCATCGATAACCCTTAGAGCATCCAGGCCAATAACCTTATAGTCAAGATCAACAACTCTACCAACTTGGCAGCCTCCATGGTAGTGCCATATAGTCATGACAGTATCCTTGCAAAACACTTCCAATGGCAGTGAGGGATTGTATTGTCTAGGCAACAAGTTTAAGGGGGCATTTGCTGTCATATTGAGAAGTAATGGCCAGGACTGATTGTCATATCTGAATTTTGAGAAAGACTTGGATTCAATAATTTTCTCTATGGTTTGAATTCCTTGGACACATCTTTGCAGGTCTTGAGGATCCTTGAAATAATTGAAGGTAACGGATGGATTATCGTCTGGATAACGGGTTTGAAGCTCCAAATGGCCTGTTGAAATTGGACCCATAATTTTTTCCAGGATAAATCCACCTCTAAAAGCTTCCTGGTCAAGATTATTCATGTATTCGACAGCTTCGGCTATGGCTTCGGGGCTCCTTTGCTTTGGTGGCACCGTGGAGAGCTGACCAATCTGCATGGTAAGCAAAGAAAATTTACTTCCAAAATTTAAGTAAATAAAATGCAAATTACTCTAGGCTTGTTTTCCTCGCAGTATTAAGGGTAGTCTTCTTGTCTTTGAGGGCCCAAACATGTCTTAAATGGAGACCTTATACCTTCGGTGAGAACATCCCATAATCTCTTGGAGAAGAAGAACCACCAGCACCAGCAGCAAAGCCTGCGCCGCTGGCGGCTTCAATGTAGCTTCCAAAATGGGTAACACCAACGACTTGGATTAGTGAAACCTCAACAGGAAGAGGAGATGGGACAAAAATGGCGGTCATGGGGTTATCAGACATTCCTTGACCAACCATGGGTTGGTCTAGCACCAAGGTGATATTGTGGGCCTTTAGATGGGCTGCAGGCCCCACTCCACTCAGCATCAACAAATGTGGGCTTCCCAGTGCCCCAGCAGATATGATGATCTCGTTTTTAGATCCTTCCTTAATATATGCGCTGTGCATGACCCCTGATTCATCTCTGAAAATCACTCCATGGGCCTTTGGTCTTCTTCCCCCTGCAATTGAAAGGTTTATGAGCCAAACCCAAGTTATAAAAACTCTGTTTCATGAGCTAATTATTAGTTAAAGAAAATTATCTCCTAAAAATTTTAGATTTCACAAACTATATTAACCGGACGATATGTTATTTAAGAAAAATTAATGAAAATGGGATGTGCGATGGTTTTTCAATTCTGTTCGCAGGATAAAAAATTTTCATTGTTAGTGCATCAGAAACTAATCAGTTTAGTTAATGTACCTTTAGTTGCAAACAAGATTCTGTGAACAGAAGCATGCAAAAGGACAGTAAGCCCATTGGGGTTAGCATACTCCAATAAATCAGCAGCTGTGTGTCTATTTCCATGTTGATCAAATATTGTTCCACCAACTTTGGTCCCATAGATATGCTCATAAGTGAACCCATTGAATGGCACCACCCCAGATTCAATCAGACCATCCCTTACTGCTGTCTGCCATTGCCCCAATGGTGGCTCAAATGCTACTAATTTCTCCACCCACTGGTATGATTCATTCACTAGCCTTCCATCCCAACCCGCTTGTCTAACAATCAACAGCAACAACAAGAAGAAGAAGAAGTCATTTTCAAATTGAAATTCAATCATGGGTCAGTATTTTTTTGGGGTTTGTAATGCTATGCTACGCTACAACTTGGTACCTGACATATTCAGTGGCAGCGCGTGTGTAAAACCCTGCATTGAGACAACTTCCGCCGCCCAACACGCGAGCGCGGGCATTGATCACGCCATCCTCGGAGATGAAACGTTGTGATGGGGACGACGGCGAAAGGTCGGAGAGAGCGGCACCGAAGCTGGCCATGTTAGTGATGACGGGGTTACCATAGGGGGAGCCACCTCGTTCAAGGAGCAAGACGGTGGCATTTTGAGATAATGTGGCAGCTAACGGGCATCCGGCAGTGCCACCACCGACAATAATGTAGTCGTAATATGATAAGGTCGGAGCTGATGTTGCATTGTGCATGAAGGAGTAATTTGGAGCTTTAAGAATACAAACATAGATAGTTCAGGACTCACGTTTATGCATGAAAAAACATAATTGTAATTACGATTAACAATGTTAATTACTATTTAGTATTAGAATCCATAGCCTTCTTAGGACTCGTTTTACTCTGAAGTGAACGATATGTTCACTTCCAACATTATAGTAATGGCAATAGTTAGAGAAAAAGGTAAAGGAATTATGAAGATTTCATACCTTTTTCAGAGGCAGAAAAGCCATGGAAGAAGAGAAAACCAGCAAAGGCAACGCCAAGTAATCGCCCCAACCCAAGAATCATTGTTCCGAAATGACAACTGAAAGCAAGACTCTGGTTGAAATGATTAAGGTATTGCCAAATTAACATGGTATCTTGTCGCTTATTTATACAAAGAAATATAGGGCCAGGCCAGCAGCAACAATCTCTACGGGAGATAGGTTGTGGGAACAAAGATTCTTGCTTGTTTTTGTCGGTCATACAAGCTAACCAAGCCGAACAATATCCACTCTTTCAGGCAACAGCTTGCGTAAGTGTTCAAGAAAATGCACAAAATGTGATTCCTAGGACCCGACATGATCGAGCAGCCAAATTTGAATTTGGGTGATTCCAAAGGTAATATTTCTTCTGTCAACTAAAATTTCTTTGCGCATTGACAACGACGCAAACAAAGAAATAGGAAGAGGGTAGTTGGGTGTGGTTTAATGCATCTAATGACTAATAGCTGCAAATATCCAGAGGATTTAGGCCAAAATGGATCAAAGAGAGAGATGATCTAAAACTAGAAGCATTCTCTATATAGTTGTAGGCCATCAAATATATCTGATATGATCACATGTATTAGAAAGCGATTGGTGAGATCAAATCTATCAAACCCTGTGAAGGGTAGCTCTCATGCACTTTAATTAATGGCCGTAGATCAAGTTCAAAGTTAGTCTTATTTTAAACAAACCCATTTTCAAGATTAATCATTGATTGTAACTAGGAGTTGGCAGCTCTCTTTTTTCTTTCTACATACATAGATAGCATTGTGGTTGATACATGTCAACCCCGAAATGTTTAATCAGTTTGTCACTTTGTAATAAGAGCTTCATTCATATAAATTGGCAAGACCTTTAGAAAAATCCAAATCATTCCATTGACCATTTGTTTTTTTTTTTAATTTTGGTGGCAGAAAAATTATCTTTCGAACATATGAAAGGAGGGGAGAAGTAATATAGTCGAAATAGATTTGATGACAATAGTAAACACAATAAAAAAAAATTATATAAATTAAAATTTGACAATTTAAATAGATTTTAATATAAACTTGATTTTAACATGAAATATATACACTATTTATTGATCTACCTTTGAGAGAGTAACTTTTTCAAGCTACCAATACGAAAAGAACTTTGCAGCTATATTTTTGGCCCTCAACCAGAGGAAACCAATTTTTTATTAAAATACAATTATAGAGGATAATCAATGCATGTAGCACTGATACAAAAAAAAAAAATGAACAGTGAAAAAATAACAAAATTGTGAAGGCGTTAATGATTTTCTTTTCTTTTTGTTTTTGAATCGATCAAAACAAAGAATTGTAGGTAAAGCATGTAGCAACAATAGAGGCGACGCATATTAGTAGCGAAGGAAGTAGAGTGAGATTCAGAAGCCGACTCTGACCTAAGTACCCAGCCAGTGTGATTGTGGCATCTGCAATCACTCGAGCAATAGTCCCTGCTTCTGTTGAAAGTAATCCCCCATTGTAGGTTCCACGGGACAACCTAGATGACATTACCCGAGACAACAGTGACAAGTTCACACCTGAGGGCAAGAAAATTAGAACAAAAAAAACCCCTTATCAATAAACAAACTCAGCCTTATTCTAGTCTAGTGTGACAATTAAATGAACAAAATTGCTCTTATAAGAGGAATTTAGGCCTGTGAATTGCTAATCCTAAACAGTGCACTGCAGCATTTCCCAAGGTTTGCAGTTGCACCTCTCTCTGCACCATTACCTTTCTCAGAAAATTAATTGTTATTTAAAACAAAACAAAATTAAATAATATCTACCTTCAAGTACTTCGGCAGAAACAAACATAATGAGCCCAGAGCAGACATATTGGGGCACAGAGTATGGTATTATTATATGGAAGCTTAGCAGGATGCCTATGCAAACCATAATTTCTGATGCCAATAAAATTTGCCTGCATTGAACCAATGAAAATGGATACATTAGACAAACAATGCCACAGCTCAAGATCAAAAAAGGTATGAATACTAAGTTATGTCAACAAAATAAAAAATGAAAGGGTGCAGGCTTTTTAAAAATACCTGTCTTCAAACATGTTGCTAATGTAGCTTCCAACGACAATGTTTACTGGAAGAACTGTTAAGCCAAGACAAGCAAGAAAGATGGAAACTGAGCTTGTAGACCAGCTGAAGTAGTAAGTGGTGATGACACTAGATTCTGAGAGTAAAATTTCCATTGCATACTTGAGCATGAAATATATCAACAACTGAACCTGATGATATTCTAAGAAGCCAAGTCAGAAAACATTGAAATATTGAAAGCATTTAAGCTTCACAGAGTTCTATTAGATCTATTCTTAAAGTTTCTAAATAACTAAGCTCATTTTCTTGGGCTAAACCAATGAAGAAGTACAACAAGTAGATAATCAGGAATGATGTTTCTCAACCGCCGGCAGTCCAATGGTCAAATTTCCTTAACAAGCAAAATAGAAACATAAACATTTTGGATGTCTACTCTCCTCACTACTTTAAATTGTTACTGACTTCAAGATGCATACTTGATAAATCTATAGAACCTTCGAAACTGAAGCAGCTTTTGATTAATTGTATACCTTTACTGAGGGTGTAAGTAGTCTATAAGCTGACGTGATTGATGCAGCTGGTTGACGAGATTCCTCATAAGCTTCTTCACTTCCATCACCTTCTGGGTCTTCGTCATCTTCTTGCATCTCTTCTGAAGTAAGGAGCAATGGTTGTTTAAGACCTTTCTCAAGTGCATCGTTTTCTGCTTTTACATGGTAGAACAACCAAATCAATCATTTTAATGCATTGCTTAGCAGGTCAAGTTATCAAATCAAATAATCACCATGGCAAAAGTAAAATGGTAAAACCCAAAAAACACTTTTGGGTTTTAAATTAAACAGACCGGACACACCTTAATCAGGGATAAAGGCATAATTGTATATATGCATAAACCTATTAAGCCAAAAGATGAAAGAAGAAACATACCACAAGTAGATGCATGAGGTGAATTATTCTCTTTATCATGAGACGGTTCTTTAAATGAGATCCAACACCATATCAGATATACAAGCCAAGCTACAGCCATAACCCAACCTGGCAAAGTGTCTTCATTAAATGTAAACATGAAAATCTTGAAATTTGTCTGAAGTATGCCAGCAAGAGCGGGACCACAAGCCATCCCCAAAGCACTGGCACTGACAAAGCCAGCTGATGCCTGCAATCGGATTTTTAACGGTACACAATCACTGATATACCGGCGGTTAACAGCTCTAGCAGAACCGAATCTACAATGACAAGATTAACTATATCAAGCTACATGGTGGTAGTCAAAAAGAAATATATCTCATACTCATTTAACCTAGTAAGATTTATTGGTCTGGGTCCTCAAATCATATTTGTTCTCTGATCCTATTTCTACTCTGCATCATTCCAATAAGCCTCAGGTTGCAGTACTTATAATAAAATAAATGTAATCCAAGAGGAGAAATTTTGGAATGGTTAGCTTAGATTTAAAAAGTCATTATTAACCAAGCTTCTACCATACTGCAGTCTACATTGATTAAAACAAGCTTTGGTTATTCTAAACAACGACTATGCCATATACACTTTAGGTGCTGTGAATTCAGACATGAAGAAAACAAGATAAAAGAGGAAGAACATTTACCCACAAAAAAGCCGACCCAGTAGAAGAACTGTCAATGAGTTCAGATCATAAGCCATCGCATACATGGTATTTCCCACAAGGAGGATAATACTACTAAATATGAGAGGTCTGAAGTATGAACTATTAGACCACGCACTAAAATACACAGAAGAAAACACCTGCGCAATAGCCATTGCGCCAATAACAATACCACAAACTGTTGCAGCAGCTCCAAGGTTAGTGGAGTAGTCATCTGCTGTGGGGACAATAATATATGTATTGACCATATAAAGGAATGTGTTTGCTAAGTTCAAGATGAGAGACATAAAATGGTATTTCTCCTCATCAATGTGTTCCTCAACAGGAGCAGGTAGCTCTTCTTGCATAATGAGAGCATGTAGTCCCAGAAAGTTTAGGAAGTTTGTTGAGTGAGTTAACCTATCCACAGCCGCTTTTATTGAATCAACCACATGATCCTGCAGATGACCCAAGCAAGCAAAATAGCATAGCCACAGCTTTAATACCATATAACATTATTTGCAGAGGAAGTAAGATGAAAAATACTAGAAGTACATATAGGAAAAACCTCGAGAGGAAGGGCAGGTGGATCATAAATTGATAAGTAGCTTCCTTGACGGTCCTGAAGTTCATGAAGATTACGAGATATTGCCCCAACAACAGCCCCTAAACCCTGCAAATTATACAACTGGAAAGTAAGCTTGCTGGGTACTGGCTAAAACTACCTCTGCATACCCCATTATGACAAGTTCACAATCCCATCTAAAAGAATTAGCAAGGGCTGGATACGAAAGTCCCATCTACAAGCCTCTATTAAAAATAGTAACAGAAATGACTAAAACGAAAAGCAAATCCTGTCTGAGTTTGACACATTACCACGTGCTTGAAAACTTGCTGCAACTGAGAGTAAGGATGATTAGCACGAGTTTTGACATAGTAATCGGTGAATCTATAGCGAAAACGCTTATCAAACTTCTTCAATATTTTTCGCAGACCGATAGCATTCATTTCAACAAAATAGAGAAGCTTCAAAAGATCTTGTCCCACTGCTCTATAAGCCTCTCTTAGTTCAGTTATTTGGGATATTTCTGGCTGCTCCTCAAGGGCGTCATGCTGTTCTCTAAGCTTTGTTAACCTGCTTGAAAGGAGACCTTGTTGCTCCAACAGAAAGAGGACAATCTTCTCAATCTAAAATTTAGATACAATAAAGTATGTTAAAATTCAGCCTCGGGAAAGGCATTATTCATGATGCTATCTCGTGATAATGAGCCATGTAAAAAGCCCCCTATACCAGTGGCTGCAGAAGGGGTGTATAGAAACAAGTATGTAAATAAACAAAATATCCTTAAAACACAAGGTATTTTGAAGTGGTAAAATGTGGCTAAATTCTCTGAGAAGAATACCATTAACTTTATGATTGATTCCATAATCTCTCTTAAGATTAAACCTATATGAAGGCATTTTACTTCCTCTGGATCATTACACATCTCATTGCTACATGGACCATTTTAAACAATTTTTACCATTTAAAAAGAGGCATTCAAATGTGATTCAACAAACTATCAGCAAAAAACAGATAATATAAACAATAAACTACAGAAAATCCCATAAACATGCCTGTATTCTACCCCCTATACTTTCAATTCCTACTATTTTCCCCTTAACAATCCATGAATAGGAAGAATATTTCTAAAGAAAATCCAAACTTACTAAAGGGTTAAGCAAATTAGATTTTGAAAGCATAATGCCAGTATTATAATGGGGTTTCAACAATATATCCTATTATTCAAGCTTTCGGTCTTAGCTTTCCATGAATAAGTAGATGCAGATACTTTGAAGTTCATTTTTCAAAATACCTGATTATCCAGCATTCTTGAGAAATCCTTAAGAACATGTCGACGATCTTGTGTCCCAATTTCGATTTGATGAGCATACTGTTTGACTTTCTTCTTCATTAATTTGTAGTTTATGTAATATCTGCAAAGAATTAAAATTTGATCACATGATAAAATATTGTCTTACTGCTCATAACATTGAAGTTTGTCAACATGCAAAATAACCTCTCTCACACACACATTTATGGTTTGGTTTGCGTTAGGAAAGAAAAGCTCTGTGAGATTAATCTTGAGTGAAGACAAAAAAAAAGGTTAAATTTATAGACAGAAACATGTAAATTCTTTATGCTCACATAAGTTGATAGTAGCAAATCAAGCACCTTATGGCATATATAATATCAGAGAATGTAACAATTCATTGAAAGAAATCAGAATAAGATATATTAAACTGCAGCTAGCAACATGTCGTATAATAAAAAAGCAGTGTTAATAAAGGGGAAAACTATAAAAAACACATAATACACAGGAAACGTTTAACAGCAATATACACAAAATACAGATTATATCAAACATACCCTTGCCATTCCTGAATTTGTCTTTCCTTCAACCTCTTCCCAAAAGCAACCATCTCTCGCTACACATAAATGAAGTAAATATTTACAGAATGCTGCAAGAAAAACTATACAATATATGCAGTTTTTGTGATATAAAGTAGAAAACAGTAGAACAAGTTAGAAACTAGAAGGTAACCAGATAAAAGAAAATAATATACTAATAGTTATTCTCTTTCTGCTAGTACAGTTATCACTAAACCAGCAGTCTCCCTGCCAACTAAGAATTCGACATTTTTCAAGCATTTTCAGGGTGTAATTAATTTCTTTTTATTGTATGGCCGAAGCATCAACACTTGAAAAATAGTAAACTCTTTCAAGCACACCAGTTGGAGTGAAAAACAAAATCTCCATCAAATAAACATCATAGTGATTTACTAAAATCTATAAGTTCAAATATTCCTGAAGTTAGACAGTTCAAGGCTTCAAACTGCCGGATTATTCATTTAATCATCTTTGATAATTGAAATATAAAATGAAAGAGGATAGATTATGCATTTTTTTTTTTTTTTGGTGATTAAATCAGAGTACATCCTTGTAGTCCTAATATTCACAACTGACAGAACACTTGAATCCAATAAAGTCGCCCTAAGCAAGTACAACTGCTGCACATTTTGCATTCAAGCAAAATTCTTAATTTCAAGTAAGCAATTTTTAGTTTTTGAGGGAGAAAAAAATTGATTCAGCATTCATGTAAGAAAAACAGATGAAAATATGCTACCACATTTTTCTTTATATCAAATATATTATGTCACGTATAACAACAACAACAACAACAACAATAATAATAATAATAAATTGGAACACATCTTTTGCAGACTATTCTCTTTTTTTTATTTATTTCCAGACTATTCCAAAGCAGTAAAGATTACCATACAAAATCTATATATGTCATTGCCTCCTATGACAAGATTAAGACCAGTGGCAATTTAGCAGCCGATTCACACGAAAACTAAAATTTTTATTTTATTTAATTTTCCTAATTAACATTTAAAAACTTACTATTTCGCATTAAACCAAAATATAAGCTGGCTTCTAATATTAATAATTGATTAATTGAAGTTGCGTTTACATATCATAGAATCGAACTATCACCGCATTTTGAAAAGTCAGCGAAATTATGTGTTTGTGGTTCTTACTTATTACTGATTAAAAAAAAAAAAAAGCAGAGTCAATTATCCAAACGAAAATCACCACTGAGTTCAAATAGCGAGTTTTTTAGTTGTAACAGTATATAAAAATGCAACAATGAACAAAAGATATCTTATAATGATATATACTAATGAGGATTTAAAAAATAAGAAATGAAAGAAAAAGAAAGAAAGCGAAATCAAAATAATTTAGTGAAAATTATAACTGCTTGCGCATTCTATAGATTTCTAATAATGCTCTGTTTGGTTACCAAGAAAACTCTAAAAAAGAAGACAGGAAACTCGAAAGCTCGAAATCTTGTACCAACAAAATGAAGAATGCGAAACTGAATTAAGTAGAAGAATAAATCGAACTTTTGTTTTAATTGCCAAATCTTTATCTTCAATGTTTTCTTAGCAACCAAACAGAGCCAAAAAGAAAAACAAAAGATAAAAACAAATAAGAAATAAATGCATTACCTGATGAAACAAATCAAAACCGCTCTCTGCTTATCGTTTGAAACAAACTTAGATGACCATCAACGAACAATAACTATAAAACAAAAAAGAATAAAATAAAAAGCGCCATTTTAAGTAGCAAGATTTTCTCGCTTTTAATGTTTGGAAGGATATACTGGAAATATACCTTTCAGCTTTCGAGGGATAGAGACCCGAGACCGAGAGAGAGGAGTCGAAGAAGGTGGGAAAACAGAGGGGGATTTTCTCTTTTCTCTTTTTCTTTTTTATTAGTATTAAAGAGAGTAGAGAAAACCGGATCTTTTTACTAATTATCAAATCGGATGTAAATTATAGGAAAAGTAAATGATTTTTATTTATTTATTTATTTACAGAAATGATTTTTAATTGTCAATTAAGTTAACTTGTTTTCTATTTAATCCATCCACGTTATGTATCTTTGCAAGCAGTCTATGTTATCAAATTATATAAAATTCATTAATAATTTAACACATAAAACATAACAGGAAAATATTGCAAAAAATAAAAATATACAAAACAAAATTTAACAAAAATAATATATAAACTTTGATTAAAAATTTAAAAAAAATTTATATTTAATATTTTTACTTAAATTTTAATATAATAATTTTTATATTTTAAATAATACTAAATGTGAACATAAAATATATACTAATTATTAAATTTATATAAATTTGTTATTTATGGAATATGGGCTTTCATCTTGTACAAACAAAAACAATACCTAAATGCAAAGCAGATACTCTTATATAATTTTAACTAACAATTAGCTACCTTTTAATTATTATTATTATTATTTTTGTTTAATTCTTTGACTTTTATACTTTAATTTCTTTTTTTAAAATTTGATCAGACATTGCTCATAAAAAAATTAAAAAAATCACGTGTGATTTTTTATGAAATATTTTTGTACTTGAAAAGTGACAAAAGAAGGAGAGATGACTTATGAGATTGGAAAGAGAGTTTGATCACGTGACATCGCATGGCATTTGGTTTTACAGACGGCATAATCTACCAATGACGATTGCCATTTTGCCGTCAGTGAGTTTTTTTCTTTATTTTTTATTTTCAACTTTTACTGGTCCCCTTTATATACTGTTACAAAAAAATGACATCATTGTGACAAAAAAAAAGGTTATTTATGGAAGTGTACCATATATATATATATATATAATTAAATTGCATCATATAATTGTATTATTAAAAAATTAATTATTTAACATGTGATAATTAAATAATAAATATTTATTTTAAATAATTTATTAATAAATTTAATAATAAATGATTGATTTTTTCCAATAATATAAATATGACATGATATGAATAAAGAAAATATATGTTAAGGCACATTTCTAAATTTTATATATCTTCATCTTGTTTGTAAAATTTTAAAAAAAAAAAATTCTGAAGATATATAGAATATTAATTTTTATCATTATTACAAAAAAAAAAAGTATCATTTTATTAATATGTTTCATAGCGTAGCTATGATTAGTAGTTTCTTTACATTTAAACACAATTCTTCTTAACTTTTAAAACTAAGTATTTGGTAACACATTGAAAATTTTCAAAAGATTAAAAATTAAAATTTTTAACATTTTATTTTTTAATATTTTTGATAAAATATTTTAAAAATTATTTAAATGAATTTTTCAACAAAAATGTGTTGAACAAGATAAGTAGCTAAGGACTTACTTATCACTTAATGTAGAATAAATTTGTTTTAAAAAATAATTGACTATATAAATATTATCCAAAAAAGCTATGTCATTATTTGTAATTTTATTAAATTAATTTTTCATTCTAGTAATCCAAAAATTAATCTCACTCCAAAAAAAAAAATAGGATTTTATCTTTTATGCAAACTTAAATCCCGGATTAAAATGCTTATACAAAAAAAAAAAAAAAAGTAATATGAATCTACTACTTGAACCTAAATTGAATTTTTTTTCTAAACCTCAATTCCTAAATTATATTCCCCTTCTCCAAATTCAACTCCAAATTATTCAACTCAAGTTAATGATCAAGGTGAAAATTGAACTGAAGAAATAAGTTGGCAAAAAGAAAAAGAAAAAAAAAAGAAGCAAAAAGAAAAGGGAGAGAAAGAAATTAAAAAAAAAAAAGGGATTGTGGGTAAGATTTGCTTCTTTTTGTGTATATTCTTTGAGAAAAATGTTTTAAAATGGTTCTATTTTTTTTACAAATTGACAATGAAATGATGATCATTCAAACTAAGAATATTTATATGATTAATTAAAAACAAATAGTAAAATAATTATTTAGTGGTTAAATGTAATTATTCTTATTATCTTTGGTTATCGCTTTCTAATATTTTTTAAGTCTATGATATTCTTATATTTAATATGAAATAAAAATAAAAATGCAGGATAAAAAATTAAAAATTAACATTTGGCATTATCAAATAATATATTTATATTTTAAACTTAAATTTTTGTAAAATATCAAATATTTTTTTTATAAGTTAAATTCAATGCTTATCAATATCACTATTTAATTTTTAATACTTAATTTTTAATTTATCAAACAACATCTAAATTTTAACATGCATTAATTTATTTTAAAACAATGCCCATCTATAATGCTTTAATTTGACTCACGTGTGTAATTACACATCACATGATTAACCACAAGTATAGGTCAAGGACTTCTGGACTTGCAGCATTTAACGTTAATTAATTTAATATATACAATACAACATTATGTGAGTTTTAAGTTACAGTTTTTTAACTAACAAATAAATTTATAATTATTACACTTCTCTTGGCTTAATAATAATAATAATTTCAGGAGACGATGAGTTTGGTGCATAGCGTGGTTAGGAGGACGTGTGCTTACGACGATAAGCTGAGGTAATTTAAGGAAAGAAGAAAAAGTCAGAGAAAGAAATCGTGCGAAAGGAAAGGAAAGGTTACAATAAATTAATATATTAAATGTGAGTCAGTAGGGCTAAAACAAATCACGTGTTGTGAGTGAGTGGTTGGCAAAGCATCAAAGTTCGGATTTACATTCAAAATGAACGACTGTATTTGCATTGTAGCTAAAGAGGAGACCATGGTGACCATTGACAATCAATCTGGATAGCCTATAAACAACTCACCAACTCACTTCCACATTTTACTCTTTTTTATGGTTAATATAATTATGTTTTGGACCAACATTATTATTATTATTATTATTACACAAGATCCATGGGTTTGTCTTTATCTTTGTTATCGTCATTTTCATCGAAGGGGAAATGAAGCAACGGGTTTTTTTTTTTTTTTTGAGTAGAGGAAAACAAATTGACTTTGTAAGAATAAAACATTTGATTATGTAATGGTAAATTTTATAATATTTTCATACTTTATAATTTCATTATTAAATTAATAATTTTTTTTCTTTTATCTTTTCTTCCTTTTTATCAAATAAAGTCTCTAAAAGATTGAAATCCACTGGACAATGGCTAAAAAAGCCATGTACGTGGTTGATGAACCTTCCACCAAAAGTATTACTAAAATGTAGATCTTGCAATTTGTATATAAAATTTATATTTGTGTAGCATAAAATGTAAAAAAATTTCGTTAAAATTCATGTTAATATGTCAAATATAAAATATATTTTTTAATTTTTTATCATATTCATATATAATTTTTATAAATTTTTAATCTGTTTCATATTTATATGTTTTATTCATATCATTCATGTCTTGTATGTAGAATTATTAGATCTATTGAAAATGCGATATGGATGTTTTTGAATATACATTGTGCTCATGAATTTCATTTTTTTTTTGAAGTTATTAAATTAAATTGAGAGTACAATGAATCAAAATACTAACATTTTTTAAAATAGAATATTATAGATAAAATTTTAAAGTTAATTATAAATAATGTATATAAAACACATGAGAAATATTTAAACATTTGACATTAGCAAGTTTTTCGTTTTACCAATATACAAAATATGATATAAAATAAGAAAAGAAAAAGTTAAATAATTTCTTTATTTTTATTTTTAATCTAAATTTTAAATTTTGATATTAATTTTTTGCCTTTCAACCCAAAAAATAAACAAAGAATTAAGCTTTTAACTATTGGATAAAAAATTCAAAATAAATTTTAATTACATAAATATGATATATATATATATATGATATACCAAACATATCAACAGATACATATGATATTATTAAACAATTCACCTATGATGTTTAATTATAAAAATAATATAATGCATCATCCTATCCATATCATTTTTTATGAATATCGAATCATACCGTAATATCGTAATAATTGTAAGTATTCTTGAAGCTGAAAGAAGAAAATTGTTTTGGACCTTGATAGTACCGACACACAAAATGTCAATATGGGCCAAGTTCCAAATGTTCTCGCACCGTACAGTTCTAGGCTTATCGTAACAAAAACATCACAAGCGATTCAACCTCCGAATGAAAAAACTGAAGAGCCTAAACAGCACACATAAGAAAACTTCCGTGCCATTACTCGTGGACAGGGATAACAATGGATAAGTATCATTAAATATACAAATCTGATTATAATTTATAATACCTTAACTCATTTAATTATTTGAATAATACCTTTTAATTATACAAACCCATTATAATATCCCGTTTAATAAATCAAAATTTAAAATCAATTTTAATTCATATTATTATAAATAATTAATAAATTTATGTTAAATATTTTAACCCTACTTCATCATATCAAGTAGTGCAAAATACCCTAAATCCATTTATATCCTAAAATGGGACTCCGAAATTTATTTCTTACGCCATTCATCTCATCTATGGTAAAAGCTATGAAGATCACCATCAAGGCTGAAGAACATAATGAGATTAGCTGAAACAAGTTGCTTGTTCTCTCAAATGTATTTATGGAAAATACAAACCAAATGGGGTCGCACTTTACAAGCTTTTCGTTGCTGCTTCCACTGGATCTTTTCTGCTTAATGTGAAGAAAGGCAAACAAGTTCCAGTAGAAGAAGCAAAAAGAAGCTGAGGAAAGCAGCCACCCTATTCTAAGATAAACAAAAAGACTTCAACCAAACGATACTAATTGCTGTCCATCTACCCCTCTTCTCGACCACCATTTTCTCTCTAGAAATGTACAGCTTTAGGATGGTATGGAAGCTCCAGAGTCTGATGATAACTTTCTGCATGCCATTGTTAGGAAAGTTGGGTGTCAAACAATTTCACCTTCAACAAAAACATGGCTTAGGGTAACATACTGACTTGAGTCAGAATCACTGCAGATCAAACTGTCCAGTGTAGAGAGGTTTTTATATGTTATTCTCTAATCCTTATGGCAATCGTTTTATGCCCCGGATCTTTGCTATATGTACATATGCGCAAGTTCTTGCCGATTTGGTTTACAGATTACTGGACTGTAACCATTTTGACTTGTAGGATTTTGCCCGACGAGGGGCAATGATCTCAAGAGCCCCAAGAACACACTTATGATATGAGAAATCTACCACCGTCCCATCTGTTCTTACCAGTGAGAAGCAGCGAGCATTTGTATGTTCAGGGTGATATCCTACCTGCAGAAGAAAGGGAACCGAGTATCAAGAAACCTTTGTATAAAACTTTCATCCTAGCATTTTCTTTTCTATTATACAAAGCTTTCAACATTGGGGTTTATCATCTCATATTTTGCTCTTTCTTTTTCAAATATTCCACTATCGCGTACCTTTATTTCCTGAGCTCCAGATCCGATCTTCTCATCTTTTCGAGGATGAAAGTACAATGCCATCATCAAGGTATTCCAGTCAGCTCCACTTAACCGGTGATCAATAGGATACCTACAGTCAGCACAATTATAAGCTAGGAGAATCTAAATCACTTGGAAATTAAGAACAAGAGACATGCCTACAATAATGACTTGGTCATCTTATCAGAATTAATGTTGAGTAGCAAAGCACTAATATCGAGAAATCAGGAGATAACATAAGCTATTCTTAGACATAAATGGCAGAGAAACGAGCCCAAGATCATCGTAAAATTCAATATGGCGACATAGCATGAAACTTGTATATGATATTAGGAATTTAGAAGAGACATATCAAAACCTATTATATATACATCACCAAAACCATATACTATGGTAACTATACCATAGACAGAAGGGACAACGCTCAATGGAGGAAAAACCTGACCACCATAAACAGAGAAGGTAAACAACAACTGGAGGAAAGCTTACTTGTGCAATATATTCCGTAAAGCACGCGAAAGCCTCTGAATGTCATCCAACGTTAGAACTTCTCTCAAGATCGATCTTGTTTTTGTTTCAATCTTTTTCAGCTCTTCAAAGGCAGAACCACCAAGTGCACCCATAAGCTGAGAACCACATTTGTCAGACTTAAAGTTATGAGCTTTAGGTACTTCAAATTCTACATCCTGCTTCTGTGAACCAACAAAATTTCCTAGCAGCTTATACACATCAACTGGTTCTGCAAGCCTTTGATCCTGGAAAGTAATATCGGAATGGATACAATTAGACTGTTAACAGCAAAAAATGTCAGACCCCCAAAAGAAAATGGTTCTTCCTTCTTTTAAACAAGAGACCAAATGAAAGAAAGAACCAGTAAACTGCTAATCAAGTTGGATCTAAAACTCAAGCATATACAATAACGATAGATAAAAATGAAATTTTTATTAATATGATGCACAATTAAACTTACAAGCAGTTCCATCTTATCGAGAAAAAGAAAGATCTAGATTATAAGCATCAAAACATACTCATGCAGAGGATAGTCCTGTCCGTGAGATATTCACAAAATTGAACTCTCTAACTCCAAAAGTTCTAAGTCTACTAAGAAACATTTACTATTAAGATGCATATCTTCCATATTTGTTTCGCTCAAGATTTCATCAGTGCAGACAAGCTCTCTCTCAAAAACCAATTAGCATTCCAACCAGAACCTATTGCCATACCCTATTCAGCGTCAGAAGCCTAAATCCTTATCACTTCCAAAATGCATCATTCATATAAGACTATGACATTATGTTATGTCTCTCTCCGTTCTTTCGTTTCTCTTCTTTTGAGCACAAAAAGGGATTTCAAAAAACTTTTCTATTCAAACCTGTCGTTTTCTGCTCAGTGGAATGCATCTATAGTACAGACCTAATTCACAAGGCTACAGCTTTAAAACTGTGATTGCACAACCAGTTTATCAGCAAGATCTACATAAAATATACCTTTACAGAATACAATACATCAAAATGTCCACCAGTCCCCATATGAGGAATCCTTCCCCATGCTAACGTATCAATGGTCCCTTGAAGATTATCCAAAACTCCTGTCTTAGCGGCTTTGACAAAGGAAGCACTAGGATTCTGCCACAAATTGTAAAAGCTAAGTCGACTATAAAAATGATATTTACTTAATTTATATATTACGAGCATCAAACTAGAAACAATGGCAGGAACTAACCGAAAAGCATGCTTGCATGAAGGGCGATGAGACAGATGCATGCTCTCTTTGTCGTTTCAAGCCTTTTGAATTTAAGCCAACAAACTCCCCAGTAGCTGACAGACAATTGGCGACAAGATGCAAATGTTCATTTAGTACAGTCTTGCCAATATCCGATATTGCACTCTTCAAATTCTGCATTTAAAATAGCACAAGCAAATTAACTTTATTCAGTTACCCCTATGAATTTCTGTAAGTAGAAAACAGTGAGTAAAGTGGAACAATGATAACAGACATTGAGAAAAAATTTCCATCCGGCATCTATTCCATATGCCAAGCAGAACTGATTAATGTTATCTGGATGACTGCGTGTCCAATCGATCAAATCCATTATTCGGAGGCAATCATTGATAAGCACACCCCAGAGGTTTGTTATACCAAAATCGCCTGATACAGATACCCTCAAGTAAAGTTCACCAGCAGAAGTTTTATGAGATTTTGAGACTTTGACTCGATCATTCCATAAAACATGCACCTTCTTGATCTCCGGGAAACCTAAAGAAAATTTCACAAATTTGAAGGCAAAAGAAGATGAATATCACCAAACTTGTCATTAATGTCTACCTAAAAAATATGATACAAGTTTAAATATCAGAAGTTCAACCAATAAAGGGACATAATCAAACTAGAACATTAATGGCAATAAATAAAAGGAAAACAAACACTGCGGAAGGAATAAGATCCAATAACTTCAAAAGCCTCGAGTGATAAAAAAATCTAAAGGCAACCGGCAAATCTAGAATCCAGCTATATATCTTCTCAACATTGATGGGTAGATGGTTCAAAAACAGTGATGCTAAAAACCCCAACTACCATCAAGTTGTCTCTTACGAGAATTTTAACCAATAAGAAAGGTCACAATTTTGCCAAATATCAGCCCTCATATGAATGAGACTCCTAATAGAAGTACAAACCTTTTACCACTGTTTCCAGAAGGGAAGGTATCACTATGTCTCGAATCACATCCAATTCTATATGTGAACTTTTGGAGCATTCAACAATTGTGGCAGTGATGCAGAAAGTATCATCTTCATTTGGCATGTCAATAAGACAACAAGCCCTGAAATTCCATCAAACAAAGTCAAGAAGTAAAACAAAGCTCTGGTAAATAACTCAACAATGGTATCAGACATGTTTTATTTGTCAACCCCAAGCAACTTCCCCTGGATATAAACATTCTAACTTCAAGGATAATTTTGACTCATGGCAAGTTATTACTTTGACGGACAAATATGGATCTTCATTGAACTATCTAAAAGATGAATTACATTTAGATCTTTATAATGTATAATTTGTTCTTTGAACTAAACATTCAGCAACGACAACTTTACAAAATAGTGTTACGAAGAAATTGAAGGTCAGTGGAGGTTATGCAGGCAACGCATGTTAACAGTGTCAGTAAGTTTTCCTAGCAACAACCAGACATGCTAAAAAAGACAAACTTACTTGCTAGTAATTTGCAAGTCGGGCAAATTGATTTTCCAGAAAGCTTTGGCATTGGTGCAGTGCAAGTGAAGAGAATTAATAATAGAATGCACAGTAAGCCGCCTCCTTTTCACAGTATCCTGGAAAGGAAAACATTTTTTGGTGGAAACTCGAAAGTGGAACTTTTATCAACATAGAAAATACACCATTTACAAATCACATTACCTTGCATACATGAAAATGGCAAACCCAAGGACTGAAATGGTTTTCACTAGACACCTGAGGAGAGAAGCTAGTACCAAAGAACACATTAATATATCTCAGACAAACAAAAAAGCATTAACATCAATTGGATAAATAAACCATAAAACAAGAAAGGATATGACAATAAGAAAAAAATATAGACTCACATTATTGATACACTAAACACAATATCTGAAAAGAACAATCTCTCCAAATGATTCTTGACTTCTAAGGCTGCATACTCCAAACCATGCCTCCTTCCAAGTTTATCAGATAAAAATAGTGTCATAGTCTGGTCAGATTTGTTTTTTTGAGAACCACATTCCAGGACCCTCTGAGCAATTTAATCAGATGAATTTGTTAGTATTCAACCATCTGCAACCATTTATATATCAACAACTTAAAAAGATCCCCATTTTGTTTATTAGTATGAGAGCCAATCATATGTAATATTTGGATGGTAACTTTGTAATCAGTTGATCAAATTTCCAAAAGTCAACAATAAACATATGCATGTCAGATTCACAGATTTCCACCACAAAACAGAATGCTTAAAGACAACAAAAATGAAACTAGAGAGTTTGTGTAAGAAAGTGTGGACCAATGCACAATCCCGCTACTCAACAGAGTCTACTGAGGATCAAATGCATGCAGCCTTACCCAACTCTGCAGAAAAGCAGCTTCCACAACTTGGACTAACCTCAAGTTGCTGTGAAACAACCCTTGAACTAAGGCACATAAACTTAAAGCATGAAGAAGAAATAATTTTTACAATAGCTAAAGTATGATACTAGTGTCCTTTAGAATAGTGTTCCAAAGTAAAAATGCAGCAAACTTCTTTCTGGCATTTAATTTCCACTTTGAGAAGTGCGTTATGAACTTGAAAAGTTAACCACGTTGAGACCTTATCACAAATCCTATAAATGATCCAGATATAATTGCTCCAGCCAAGTCAATTATAAAAGTTCATCATGCATCAGCTCCAAGTCCCCTTCAATTATAAGTATGACAAGTTTTCGAGATCTTTCTAAAAGTATCAGGGGAGAGAGAGAGAGAGAGAGAGAGCACCTTCAGGTTCAGCAAAGGTGAAGTTTCAAGTAGACTAATTGGTTGATCCAAAGCACTATATGCAGCCTCAGAAACGGCACAGGCAGATAACGAACCAACAGGTTGGCCACCTATTCCATCAGGTAGACTACTGCCCTGACTTGTTACTTCATGAACAGAACTAGTTGCACTAGATGTACCCTTATCAATACTATAGCAGAACTGAACAACCTGATCTCCATATGCATTCCTCACAGTTCCATCATATGCTGTGTATAGATCGCGCATGAAGAACATAAGCCTTCGTGACAGCGTCCCAGGAAGGTCAGCATTGTCACTGAAAGAACTTTCTCGGCTAGTAACTGAATGAACAAAACATTCTAATGGATTCAGGCCTGTCATAAAAGAACTTTCAACCACACCACACGGGATATAATTCTTTGCAGATTCAACAGTATCATCAACCTTCTGGATTAAGCAATGAGACTTTTGATTATTCCATGCAGCACATGAGAGCTTATGAGGAAATCTGAATGATAAAGGTACAAGTGAATGTTGCAATCCAAGACACATGCTATGCTGTACAAACTTCAGCAAGTTACCTTTGCTCCCTGCTTTGAACATGGTCAATAATGAATTGTCTTTGTCTGCATATTTGTAGAGTAAATTCTGAATATCCCGAAAAACTTGCTTAAAAGAATCAACAGAAGCTTGACTAACTGCAGCCGATCTTTGCTTCTCATAGCACATCCGCTCAACCTCCAAAGCCATAGAACTATCAATTTCTTCATCATGTCCAACAAGGAAATCGTGATAAGAATCAACCATTAACTGATTAAAGTTACATGTCTGCTCTGTTTCTTGCAGACCATAGAAGATTTCATCCATCATGTTCTTTCGTGAATCTGAGTCAGAAGATAGGTATAGATCCAAGAGTGAAACGCTTAAACCCCTCATTGACAACCACTCACAGAGAACTTCTTGAGCAGCATACAGAAAGTCAAGGACCTTTCCTTGATACTTTTCTATAAGACTTTGAAAAAGATTGCCATCAGCATCTCGTAACCAAGTAGACCCTTCAGATAAAGATATAAGCTCCCCATTAAGGATAACAACATCACTTGGAGCAAAAACATAATCAAATTCTGGAGGAAAGAGCATGCTGAGTAACTGCTTTCCAGTCCAAACAGGATTACTCAGTAAAGGAGCTTTGACAATTGCTGGCAATGGTGAGTGATTGGGACAGAACATTTCAAGCTGTTGCATTTGGAATAGGTTCAAGAGAACCCCATCCTCCTTGACCAAATAAGCAGCAGTTAAACTATCATGACTGAGTGAAAGCAGATTTCGGCCACTTTGGCCATTAATTAGCTGCTTATCCAAAGAAACAAGCTCACTGAGCTCAACTCTTGTGTTGATGGACTGAGGAACATAGCCATGAAGGCAATCACCGTCAAAATCTCCACGAAAAGGTGAACAAATAAGTGGGTTGATTGAAACAACAGAACTGACAGGTAGGACTTTAACAGATAGTGCAATGAGAGAGTGCTGATGTATAGAAGGAGGTCTGTTTATAAGCACAGTATCCCCATTGTTTAGGGGCCTATAGATGGTGTCCCCCACTTGGAGCTTTTCATTATGACGAATTCTAACTAATCTACCTTCTCTCCTAATGCGAATCTCACCCTTCTCAAGAATACGCAGATTACAACAAGCTTTCAATCTTTCCTCATTCCACCTGTTCAGTTGCTCAGCAATTTGCAATCTCTCTGCAACATGACATGGTATACCAATTTCAGACAATTTAAGATTTGGATTTCCGACAAGAACCATGCGGAAGCAATGGTCGTTTCGCTTCCCAAGAATAACATCTTTCATATATCTTAAACCAGACATGTTAGAAGCAGAATCTTTATTCCTTTTCTGGGCAAGGATAAGTGCAGAATTTTCATTTGATGGCTTCTCCAGATGCAGCTACACATTGAATGTAACCATAAAAACGGAACATAAGATTCCATGAAAGTTGAACCAACTAAAAAGGAAAACAAGGCAGTATAACTTGCCTTAGAAATTTTTAGGCATTCTAACACATGGGAACTCAATTCATTAGCTAGCCCCCTGAAATCAACTAGTTTCTTGTAAACCCTCGTTCTTTCATCCTACAAAAAAACCATTAACCAGAAATATCAATACAACTGAATAGAAAATAGATATATGCATATAATCATATAAACCATCCACATCAACCAAGATCTTTAAAGCACATAAAAGGGAATGTTTAAAGTAAAGACGTTACAAAGATCAATCGCTGCGCATTAGAAGATGTGTGCATGATTTCTGTCACTCGATGACAATTGGGTGTCACAGGAAAGCAATTGAGGAAAATAGAGTCCGCATTCAGAAGAAACTTTTTAATGAACTCTGGATCAACATCCTTCAATAAATGACGAACCTGAAAGCCATCAAGCATTATGCACTCAACAATGTGTTAAAGAAAAGGGTGGTCTGCTTTATATAACGGGAAGGGGCATGCAACACCAATGCTTGACTTTGTTCCATGCTTTCAAAGAATATGCTAGAAGTGATAATAATTTTGAAAACCAAGGATACTCTTTAAGTAATGTTTAACAAGTAGGATATATTAACACAAGAAACAAATTAGGAGATATTTTCCTTCATTTTGTCTCCCTGACATGTATCTAAGAATATTTTTCCTTGCCATGGCATTTAAGTTCATGCCTTTTCTATTACAATATTGCAATGATTCTATAACTTCTATTGAAAGGGAAATCCCATCAAAACTCATGACAGTTGTCAGAACACTAATAGTTTTGGTTAAATGATATTATGGTATGACAAGTTTCCAGAAGCAATCAGTATTTGTGAACCGGACCCTTGCATTTTATGGAAACAAGACAACCAAATCCCTCTCCACCTTCCTACAACCACCACCAAACATTATTAAGAACTAAATAATCGAGAACATGTTTTTTTCTTACAGGTTAAATATATAACAAACAAAGCAAATAAAAGTTCTTTTCTTTTCAGGAAATAAAAGTACAATATTAGCAAATATCAATACCAACAACATAAAGTAGCTAACAAAAGAAACAAAATAAAATCACTTGAAGATATGAATCAACAAAAATTTTGAATAATATGTAAAGTACATAGTTGATTGCATTTCTAGAAATAAATCATATGAGATGATATTTTGGAGAAAACAAATAAATATAATTTAAAACAGTGAATTGGAAAAGAACATGCTACCTGGGCGTGTGAGAGGACTCTTCTACCTGGTCTCAGCACACCTTCTTCTTGCTGTTGATCTTTGGGAATAAAATCCCAGTAATCCGCAGGTAATGCTAGCCTTCCTCTCTTTCGAATCTTCATTAAAGAGTTTTCACTTACCTCTACCATAATTGCACTTTTTCTGAAAAGATCTTTTGAGGATATCTTGAATTTCATAGGTGGATACCAATCTATTGAATTCCCCTGTTCACCAGAAATCATTAGTGCAAAAAAACAAAAAGAAAAAAAAAGATTAAGAACACAAGAAGCCAAAGAAACTTACAACACAATATTTACACCCCTTGCGTTGACGCAATCTGGATACCGAATTAGCTCCCTGGTACATGCATGACAAAGAAAAAATCAATATTGCGAACACTAGGAAATATATTTGCTCAGAAAAAGAAAGTAGACGAGCCCGCATGGACACTATCAGAAGATCAGATCTTAGAAGGTAATCTCACTTCTAAGATCATCGTAGATAAAAAAATAAAAAAATAAAAAAAAGACACTATCATAATTTGCAGATAGTTAGACTGTGCAGCTGTGCCAAGAGGGATAAAGGCTTTATTTTGGATCTTAAATTCTTCCAACATTAGCTTACTTTCCATTTTGTCATTTTCCCTTTCTTTTGGATGACGAAAAGGAATAATAATAATAATAATAATAATAATACGTTATAATGGGAAGATAAGGAAAATGGATAGCAGTATGATGATCTTCAGTTTAAGAAGGCGAGAGGTACCTGACCTTTATCCCTAGATCTTTCCGGATCGATTTACATCCTGGGCAAATCTTATTTAATATCTTTACAACTTCTGATAGAAAATATGGATGAAGTATTGTGTATGGAAATTTAATGACCCCAAAATGACCTATAAAGACGAATAGAAACAAATCAGTGAGTTTCTGATAGCTATATAAAGAAACAAAAACTCAACAGATGCAGAATATCATTTAAAATTTTGAATTGGCCACCCACCTTCACAATGTTTCATATCTCTGGCATCACAGGTGGTGCAGTGATTGCCGAAATTTGGGAACCCCAACCTAGGATCAGACACCTCGCCTGGTGCAGCAATTTCCATGACAGACATCTTCTCCTGTCACAGTATCAGAACAGAATCATAACTGCTCAAATTGCTACAAGGAATGGAAATACCGACAATAATTAAAAAAGGCGGCTACATGACTGTTTCATTGCCGTTCCCAAAACAGTTTGAAACATAAATTCAGGAAAAAAGTATACAATAAAATGAAGCAATATTTCTTAAAATGCAAAAACCGGTGACTAGCTTATAGAAAAAGGTGGAAAGTGGCAGGAAAACTAATTAACAAGAAGTAGCTTCATAAAAAGGAATTTCCTAATTATCATGGTAGCAACAAACAAAAACTTAAGGATTTAGATGGAGATAGAAAGAATCATAGCTCAATGAGAATATAAATACAATTCAAATATTATTACATAAATCAGCCTTGAGTTCTTTTCAGTTTTCAGTTTATCTTTATCTTAAGGTGATTGTGGATTGGATGGTACTAATCACTCAATTCATTCCTGTATTATTGATTCAAACATACAGGTAAACAAACACACAAAACAATATTGAAGCATAAACAAATAGACAAAACAATATTGAAGCATACTTACATTATCTGTGTCATTTGAGACATTAAATCTTAGGCCAGTCACAAAGGCAGCTGGAACTTGTTGCTCTTCATACAAGTCATTTTCCATGGAGGTCATTGACTTTAGACTTCTGGTGACCAATCAAAAAACCTATATGGTGTATCCCAAAGCATTCAAATAAAGATTGGTATAAAACTACATAGATGCAGATAAGAAGATTAAACCTTAATAACTAGGCTTAAAAAACATTATAACTCTTTCAAAGACATGAAAAAGGTGAAATTGCCAATGCATTACAACATACACCAAGAAGGCTTAATGCGAACAGCGAAGAGCTACAAGCACAGCAGCACCCATAGTGACATGATAACTAATAAATCAATTACGGAAGCCTGAAAATACATTGAATGGAAGAAGAGAGCGAGAGAGAGAGAGAGAAATGGCTTCTCAAAATTTGTTAAATGCATCATAGTCTAAGCACAGACAATATTCAAGCCAGTTGCCCAAGGGAAAATGATAATGAAAAAAAAAATCTACAAAGATCCATGAGAAAGTGGGATGCAAAAAGTTTAGATAAAACATCACCAAAAGATTGAGTGCCAATTTGGTTCAGAATTAAACATTGCTGTACTTTTCCGAGACAAACCTTAAAAATCTATTTGCCCATAGGTTCCTAGAATAAGAACTCCACCAATAAAGACGACAAATATATAGTTTTCTTTCTCACCTTTTTGGACAAGGAATTCAATCTAGAAATGGTAGTGTTATAGAGATACATCATGATGATACCATTCTACAAACTTTACTAAAACACGATAAAAACAGGAGATACGGAATCACCACTCTCAAACAAACTGAGTGTACACATGCCAAGCCAGAAAATAGCCATTACATCATAGATACTCCATACCATGTATAACAGCGATGTTTCCTTCCTATTACAGTCTTGTTTACTTAACAAATATACCAAACAAACATGGAATTAATGAACTGATATTTTGGAATAAGCATCGAATTTGAGTTCAAACAGCCATTTATAGCAGTTATAACCCGCCAACAATTAAATAACTCCACTAATCAAGCTTTCAACAAGCATCTTACTAATGTATCAACTGATCATAGGAGAAACGCATGATCCACTGTCATCATTGCTTTAAAACCTCAAAACTGGAGCATAACAATAATAACAAACCCTTAAAAATTAAAACCTATACATATTCCCTAGTTCCTAATTACGTCATCAACATTTATTGCCAACAGAATGATAACAGTATCACTGATTAAAAGCAAAACGTGTTCACGTGCCAAGTCAAAAAGTAGGCATTAGATCATAAACATTCAACACTCCATATAGAGCTATGTTTCCTTCCTATTATAGTCTTGTTTACTTAACAAATATGCCAAACAAACACTCATAGTTAATGAACAGATATTTTGGAATAAGCATAGAATCAGAACTCAAACAGCCATTTAAAGGAGTTACAACCCACCAACAATTAAATAAGTCCACAGATCAAGCTTTCAACAAGCGTCTTACTCATGTATCAAATGATCATAGGAAAAACGCATGATCCACTGCCATCATCGCTTTGAACATCAAAAGTGAAGCATAATGATAATAAGAACCCCTAAAAAATTAAAACATATACATATTCCCTGGTTCTTAATTAGGTCCATCAACATTAATCGCCAACAGAATGAGAACAGTATCACAGACTAGAAGCAAAACGTGTACACAGGCCAAGCCAGAAAGTAGACATTTGATCATAAACACTCCATATACCTCTACGTATAAGAGCTATGTTTCCTTCCTGTTGTAGTCTTGTTAACTTAACAAATAAGCCAAACAAACAAACAAACAATCGGAGTTAATGAACTGATATTTTGGAATAAGCATAGAATCGGAATTCAAACTGCCATTTATAGCAGTTATAACCCGCCAACAATTAAATACGTCCACTGATCAAGCTTTTCAACAAGCATCTTGTTCATGTATCAATTGATCATAGGAAAAACACATGATCCACTGCCATCATTGCATTAAAACCTCAAAACCAGAGCATATCAATAATAACAAACCTTAAAAATTAGAACATCTACAAATTCCCTAGCTCTTAATTTGGTTAATCAAGATTAATTGCCAACAGAATGAGAACAGTATCACTGGCTAGAAGCCAAACTAGAAATATAAAAAAAAAAAAACTAAGATATGAACCGCCATTTTCACTCATTACTGAATCAGTGATTCAACACCAAAACAGAATCCCCTGCTTTAATTAGCTCAAAAGTTCATCTAACTACTGCTGACATAATGATCAAGTTCAACAGTAAACATGATATTTCCGCGCACATTGTTTAAAGGCTAATGTTTTAAGACTAAAAACTTTATCACAAACAACAAAAGGAAAAAGTTTTAACCAAAACCAACATGCACAGCAAGAAAACTTCTTAATTAACTAAAAAAACCCAGAAACCATAGTCAGGTGGCAAAACAAACAAGATCATTACAATCAGCCCAAAAAACAAAAACCCATATTGAAAAAATACACTTAAAGGCAAGAGAATAAAACATTGATCACCAATCCAAACAAATGAACATGCAGCATTGATCAATACCCAGAATCCAAAAATACATTGGAAAAACATCAACAAAAAAAAAAATAGAAACTTTACTCACTTTCCTTGATAAAAAGGCAATGTACTTTTTCCACTAAAAGAGCACCCCCTGAAACTCTCGATGAGTAGATGAAAAGACACCGAGAAAAAGAGAGTACAACAGAGTGTGGGTTATAAAGATTAGAACCCTTTATGAGAGACTTCTTCACAGTGAAACCATACTGAAGACAGTACAGGCAAAACTGTAAAAAAATATAAAGAGCTAGGGTCAAACGGCAACCCGGAAATCGGGCTTTTATTAAAGAGGAAAAAGGAAGGACGCCGCCGGATTATACCAACGACAGAAAATACAAGACACCGAGTTCAAGAAGTAGAAGACCAATGTTGAATAAAACAAGTGAAACTGTCCCTCTTCTTCTCTTTATTCACAACTCTACCTCTGCTCTCATTTTTGGTGGCCAGTTACTGTATTTTGGTTTTTCTAGGTTTTCACCCTTTTCACCGTGGAAGTGAAATTACTGATAAAAACAAGTAGAAAATATTATTTTTATCTATAACAGATAATAAAAGTGGGCTATTATTGTAATTTGCCAAACTAAGTGGATTTGTTATTCCAGCTGCTGCACGTATTTTACCTGTACAAGGTACGCTATTAAATGTGAGTGTTGGCGCCACTATGTTAGAGTTGAAATCATGAAAATAAATTCGTTTGACCAAATAAAATGTTAAAATTTTTCCAAATAAAAAAATCAAGTCTACCTTTTTCTTTTTGGTCAATGCCATACATTTCACCATATATTTCCTTTTCAATCCAAATGTATAGTATTGTTTTAGGAAAAAAGTGGCTAATGGTAATATGATATATATATATATAAAAAAAAAAAAAACACTTTTCATTGGAAATGAAAAGTTTTTCTTTTTCTCTTTTTATGCTGTCAACATTGGTTATAATTGACATTTAATTCCTTTTTTTTTTTGACAAATTTTCAATTGTATATCTAATATATGCAAATATACATCTAGTTTAGTAGTGTTCTTGTGGTTAAAACATTTAAGCATTTGATATATTCTTAAAAATCACGCGATTAATTAAAATCTGCAATTATATATAGAGTTAATTTTTATACATTGATTAAAGATTTTTAATTTCACAAATAAAATTAAAAAAATATCAAGGTATTTCATTTTTGTTTTACTTAGTTTTTTTAATCTTTTTAATATAAGTACATGTTTTTCTTTAAATTTTGAAGTTTAAAAGTATTACTAACAATATATAAAATAATAAAATTTTAAAATCTGCAATTATATATAGAGTTAGTTTTTATACATTGATCGGAGAATTTTAACTCCACAAATAAAATTAAACAAATGTCAAAATATTTCATTTTTGTTTTAATTAGCTTTTTTAATCTTTTTAATATAAGTATGTGTTTAAGATAAAGCCTTTAATCTAATATTTAGTTTAGACTTAAAAATTCAATACCAACTTAACATATATAAAAAAAAAAAATCTTCATTCAAGGATTGAGATTGTACATGAAAAAATATAAATAGAATCATCATTGAATGAGATTTCTTATATATATATACAGTCATAAGTGTTTTTTTTAATAGTATATTTCATTCAAAGATACAATCATAATTGATATATTACATTTCATGAATTAGCAACAATCTTAACCATAAAATAATAAATACAAATAATTATAACAAATTAAACTCAAATTCACACTTGTGAAACTTGAACTTGAGACTTTAAAGTCTCGAGACTTAAATCATAAGTGTTTCGAAATCCAACTGGCTTGGTAAGTTATATAAAAAATATCTAAGTACTTACAAATGACTTAAAAAACTACTACAATCTATTATTTTCATACTCGTTGCCTTCACCTTTTTTGAGTCTTATATTGACTTAAGAGCATCGAAACACATATAAAAAATTAACTTAATGCCAACTTTGACTCTCCCTCATTCTTTTTTATCTTGACAAGCTTTTACATCCTTGACTCATTAAACTTGATTGTTACCTATATCGATCAATCCTAGTAGTCATCACCATAAGCTATAATTACATATTGAAACATTATTAATATTTTATGAGCATTGAGATTGAGCATTTTATTTCGATACGTTTTTACCGATTAATTTTATAAAAAAATATCTTTTAAAATTAAATTTTTATGTAATCATTTTTACTAGAGAATTTTACAAACTTCATCTAAAAAAAATTATAGTTAAATTTCGTAAAAAAGTAATAAAAGGGTTGTTTTTGTTATTATATTGCTTTTTATCTAAAAGAATAGACTTGAAGTAGTTAGAAAATGGTTCAACTAATGTCATTTGTGCAAAGAAACTATTAAAGCTGACGAGCAAATGCAAACAGAAAGAGTCCAAACTGCAAAGCTCCAAAAGACAAAGATAGACAGACATGAAAATAGAGTTCGAGTGTCAGATATTTGAAGATTCTTTCGTTACTGTACGACACTATTATTCAACTTTAACGCGGGTTATGTAATAAAGTTGCTTTACTTTGAATTGGCACTTTGCAATTATGCACACGCCCCTCCTTCTGATCTCATCTCTGTCGGAACTCAGAGGACTTGGCCTTCTCATTTCAATCTCAATTCTAACCTTTCTTTCAGGGAATTTTTACGGCTAAAATGTTACTCTATAGGGATATAAATGAGATATTTATGGTTGAAAATTATTTAATTTGATTAAGATAAAATTATTTCGATTGGTTATTGGTGAATTTATAGAATGAGTTGAATTTGAAATTTTTAATATTCAATTCAAACAATATTTTATTTAATGTATATTTTTATTATTTTAATTATTAATTTATGATTTTATTTTTGATATTTGTAATTTTTTTGTAAGATCCTCAATTTCAAGTATTTTGTACATTTTTTTAAATATTAGTTTGTCTAATTGAATTTATTCAACTAATTTAATTTTTATACTAAGTTAAACTTAAATAAAAAATAATAATCAAGTTTGATTCAAATTCATTTATGCATTAATTCGACTTAGATCTATTTTATTTTTATTTTGGAATAATAAATATATTTTTAATATTTTATATAAAATTGATATAATCTCGTAATGTTATATTACATACAAATCAATTTATAAATATTTATTTTACTATAAATAAATTTAAAATTTTTAAAATTATATAGCTAAGTCAAAATAAATTAAATAATATTAATCTGTATTTATATTGCATATACGAAATATCATGTGACTATTCACAAAATCATTCGCATTAATTATCACGTAAAATGTTTAAGTAATAATTAATTTTATTTAATATATATATATATTTAATTGAATTATTTTGAAATGTTAAAAATTTATTTAATTTTAAAAAAATTATAAAATAATTTATATGTAGTAAAATATAAAAAATTTATATTTATTTTGTAAAAAAGTTAAAGAAAATTATTTTTAAAAAAACTATTTTTTTATACAAATTCTTAAACGGCTGTGGAATTAGGTACAGCTGCTAGAATCTAAGGGTCAGAATTGTTTTTGGCCAAGACCTGAGGGTCAGATTTAGGGGAGTGGATATAAGCACGGAAAAGTGAGCGTGCGTGTCCTACAACCGTAGCTTAGACAATGAAGTGGCCCTTGAAAGTTGGAAGGAGGAAAAGAAAACGTCTGTCGCAGCAGAAACGTTGAAAAAAAAAAAAAAACTGGAAAAATGGACCTACGGCTACGGGGCAGACATGCGATGGAGCAAAAGGCACGGAAAATATTGTGACGCTGAAAGGACATACCTTTTCACAATACCACGTCCTTTTTTTTGGTATTGGAATCTCTTGCAATAATAATTGTTATTCCATTTTTTTATTATCGTGTCAGTAATGAAAAAAAGTATCTTTTATTAAAATATAGTCATTCTACACGTATTAGTTTTTTAGATTGAAAAAAAATTCTAAAGTTTGAAAAAATTATTTTATTTTTAAAGTCCTCAATTTATTTTAAAATTTATAAATTTATTAAATTTTTATTTGAAATTACAAGTCGTTTACTAATAAAAAATCATAAAAATTTGAATTTTAATATTTTACATAAAAGCTCGAACTTTAATTACTTATATTAACTCTCAATAGTACACATGTTAAATATTTTATAATCACTAATTAACAAATATTTTATTTCAAAAAAAATAACAAATATTTTCATGACATTTATTAAGAAAACTATTATTTATGCTTTTATGAAAATGTAGGGTATATTTACTTGGTTATTATTCAAAATTTTGCTTTATTGTTAAATATTATATAAAAGTTTGACTTGCATACATGATGGATAAACATTTTGCAAAATGAAAAATGAAAATCAATCTTACCTAAACAAAAATGTTCTACTATAAAAAAAATATATATATTTTTCGCAATGAGTTGTTTTTTAATTATATTCTATGTTCATTTAAAAAATCAATTTAAAATGCTAATTCTATTTAATATAACAACAATTTCTGCCTGTACACTTGTTTTTTTAATGCCGACAATTTATTGGAGAACGTGCAATTAAAAATCACTTGGGTAATTTTTTTAATTGTTTGGTTTTTATAAATCTAATAATTAAACTTTATAATTACTTTTTATTTTATATTTTAATTATTAAATTAATAATTTTTTTACACTCATTTTTCTTTTCTTTCAAGCAAACAAAACCAAAGGAATGTGGGTTTTATGAAGATTTTTGTTCTTTGGAAAATGAATGAGTGATAAAGTAGTAGTAGTTGCGTCGATTTCTGACCGAATCGTTGAAAAGTTAAGAGCAGATATTTTGGTCTGATCTTTATTGGCAATAAAGCTTAATTATTAGATTCCCTGTCAATCTCTCGTCTTTGAACATTTGATTTTCCTCTATCCATTGGCAATGCAAAAAGAGGTTGATTGGGGATAATTTATACCATATCTTTTTCACATTAAATAATAAGAAATTTTTTATATTATAAATGGTATTTACACATCAATTATGAAATAAATTTGTTAAATTCACATAAATTTCCATCAATTTTGTATTTTTTTTTTGTTATTTTTATTACATCTTTTTATGCCATGTTTACAATTATTAACCGAAAAAACCTTTATGATTAATTTCTACATTAAACTACAACAATAATAACAGCTAAAGTACATAGAGAATCTTGTCACTTCTAATTTTTTTTAATAATAATGACATTATGAAAGATCTACCTAGTAATGATATATTTGGTTTTCATCACAGTTTCAATGTTTTGAAATCTTTAGTAAAAAAATAATAAAATTATATTTTCATCATTTTTAAATATTATTTTATTATTTTATTTTATTTTTTTATTTTATTAGAAGCAATATCAATAGACATTCAAACTAACCCTAAAGTATACTTAATTAAAAGAAGTGATACAATGGAAAGGAGAAGAATCAAATCTATTACTAAGGACTAAGGTCATGGAAACAGAAGAATTAGAATCCAATTTCTCATGACAACCATTTTTCAAGTGAGTGGTTAAACAAAAATTATAATATATTATAAATTTAAATTTAAATCCAAATAATTTATCTCTTTCTTCTAATTATATATATATAAAAAAAAAATCAAACTTTTCATCTTAATAGTGGAGTCCAATAGAATCCAACCAGAAGAAAGCTCGGAAATGACAATCATGAGAAAAAAACAGAATAAAAGGCATCATTAAACATGCCGAGTACACTGAGGAAACATTTGCCAAAGGCGTTATCACATGAAAGATTCAAAATCTGGGTCTAAAATGAGGAGGCCGAGAAGCAAGAAGCTGCAATAAATATGGTGGAGTTGTGGGCTTGTTTGGTGGGGAAACACCATGATTCGGTCATGTCCTCGCAATCTTTTCCCCACTGAAAATGCATGGTGGATTTCGTGAATTAAATGTAGCAGACATGAAAAAGACTTGTCCATGTACTCCATTCACGACACCATCGTCCATTGGATATTGTTTCCTAGTTTTACTGCTCTTTAGTTTGCCATGTTTTTTTTCTGTACTATTGCATCCTTATTTGATCAAAACTTATGTCTAAAGATAGTCCCACAATAAAGGAAAACTCTGTTGTATGTATGCTTTAATAAGCAGAGTTTTCTAAACCTATTTGAATTACACTGACACCAGATGGAAAATACATAATACGAAATTTAAAATTTAATTTTGAGATTATTTTATTTTTTAAATTTTTTTAATAATTTAATCAATAATAAAAATACTAAAAATAATTACTAAATTTTAAAATGTTAATTTTTTCTTTACAATTTATTTATTGTTTATTTATTATTATATTTATTTTGTTTATTATTTTATTTATTAGCAAAAATTATGATTCAAGAGTTCGAAAAAAATTTTAAAAAATATTATTATTATACCTTCTTCAAGCAATTGTTTATGGTGATTAAATATAAAGATTGGTATGTCTAAAAAATTTCAAGTTGAATATTTTTGTCATTGCAAATTTTTTATTAATTATTTTTAATGGTATTAAGTTATTTGAACTTAAGTGTCTATTTTTAAAACTAATGAATTAGAATTAGATTAAAGTCAAACCTTAAAGAGGTAGATATAATTTACCCGTAAATCAAATATATACAATAAATAATATATTTTTTTAATAAAGAATAAATTAAAAAAATATTTTAATAATTTTTATTTGTATTTTGTATATTTCAATATAGTAAAATAAAAAAATTATATATCACATATAATTATACAATTTTCTTCAAAGCAAATTAAACCTCATGTATTGACATTGATTGAATGTAAGTAATCTCGAAAGTCAATTATGTATCAATTGCATTTAATTTCTTAATTATAAAAGTTTTCATGAAATTTTTTAGGCTAAAGAGGTGACAAATGATCATTTTGACCTGTCCAATCTCAGACATGAAAGAGACTTGTCCATGTACTTCAGTTCCAGTGACACACAAGGCAGAATTTCGTAGGGTAAAATGCAATGGATCCTGCCTTGCGGGCATTCATAGTAAAGGGAATCATACTATCGGTCTTGGTGACTTTGATCATTTTGACCTCATGGTGATCGAGTCAGTAATCTGTTGGGCATCCTGCAATCATCACCATCATTTCGATTATTGCTTGTCTGTTAGAGGTGTTCATACAAAGATTGACCATACTGCTGGGCAAAAGGAAACAAGTATTTATACTGATATCTGACAAAAAGCCAAGGGTGACGTAGCCAGGAACATAGATGCAGATATGAGATATTTTCAATCCGAGGAGCTGAACTCTGGTAAAAGGAATCTGTTGGCTAAATTTAATGTTGTGCTCGAGTGATGATGCTCTTCTGATATGGAAAGAGTGAAATTGGCTGATTACAGAATCACACAATGCAAGTCAAGAACTTCTTATTCATCTCTAACAAGCTGCCCTGCAACATGGCAGATACATTTTTGATCCCTCATTGTTTGTAAATTGTAATTTCCAATGAAAATACTTCAAAATACAGTTTTCCACTATCACTACATTTCGAGTGAACTATTTTGATATTTCAAAAAAGTAAAAATCCGTGCGTTTGCCGGGAGTCGAACCCGGGTCTATTGCTTGGAAGGCAATTATCCTAACCGTTGGACTACAAACGCTTGATGCCATTTTACATTATTTAAGAAATTTATTTTCATCCCATGATCGAAATCCACAGCTTGCCTCGATTAAGCATGGTTCATTGTCTTGTGATTTTCTCGGGCTGAGGGCTTCAGCCTTGAAGCCATTACCAGAAAATTTTCATTGTTCTGTTATGGTGAGAATGGTAATAAAATAAGGCGCTGCTGAAGGCAGTTGCAACCTTTGCAGCCCATGCTAGGACCAAGAGCAACCCAGAGCAACCCAGAGCAACAGGAAATGAAATTCTCGTTAATAGACACAGATATACTACATGCTAGAACTTCCTTTCCATCTAAGGATCCAGCTAAATTCCATTAGTCCATTACTAGCATTCTTGAGCACACTGCACCAGCATTTACATCACTGGACGAACAAGATAAACACATGCAGCTGACACAACGAATATCGATACAGAGGACATTGTGGAAAGGGCAACTTAACAATAATAGAACAAAATTCATTTCAGTAGCGCGCCTTTAGCATCTGACAAATTTAATAGGAATGAAAAACAATGAGTTCCTCAGAATATTGCACCAAAATAACTACTGCAATCTCTGTTTATGGTACAACTGCTGTGGGCAAACAACAATCTCATCAAGTCTGACTATGAATATAGGCCCCGTTGCTTTTGGAGCCACCAGAACAAGCTGGTCTAGTCTCCAAGAAGCCCAACCTGGCAAAATGTAAAGGAGTAATATCTGGGAAAGTTGCACTCATTCAGGATTACATATTTTCTGGGGCTCAAAATAATGGAATAAAATGTCACCTACAGCTTACGATGCAGGGGCATACTCTTGGATTACTGTCGCCAGCTTGTTTCGGTCTTCCTCTGATTTTGTTCTAATTAAGAAGGTACGAGCCACAGCACTATCATTATTGCCACCATCATCCTACAAAATCCAAGATAAGTCAATCTGTAAAATTAACTTAAAAAGCCATACAACACGGTCGAATTCTGCAAAAACAATTTTGAAGCTAATCCTTACATGTCAGACTGGTTTATACCAATAAGGTAGTCTTATCTGGATAAATATCAATACTTATTTTATTAAATATTCTTACTACCAATATAATTGTCACCAATTCCACATCCAAATTCAAGCCAAGATGGGTTTCCTGCACAGTTTCAGCCTGCTTAGGGTCATTTTAACATGTGATCCTACCAAAGTGGAGTCCTGGACGGTAAAATGGAAAAAGTGGTTGCTCTCAAGATTGAACTTGTATCCACACTTGTGAGCTCAGAGTAAGCGTTAAACCAGGCAGTGGACTGGATCCTAATGTTACCTTAAACAGTTTATGGTAGAACGCCATACAACACGGTCAAATTCTGCAAAAACAATTTTGAAGCTAATCCTTACATGTCAGACTGGTTTATACCAATAAGATAGTCTTATCTGGATAAATATCAATACTTATTTTATTAAATATTCTTACTACCAATATAATTGTCACCAATTCCACATCCAAATTCAAGCCAAGATGGGTTTCCTGCACAGTTTCAGCCTGCTTAGGGTCATTTTAACATGTGATCCTACCAAAGTGGAGTCCTGGACGGTAAAATGGAAAAAGTGGTTGCTCTCAAGATTGAACTTGTATCCACACTTGTGAGCTCAGAGTAAGCGTTAAACCAGGCAGTGGACTGGATCCTAATGTTACCTTAAACAGTTTATGGTAGAAATAAATGTTAATGTCCTATCCAAAACCCTTTCCTCTGAAGCCCCTAAATACAAAGTTTATGTAACTGTTGAGATTGGTATTTACTTGTATTTCAAATGAATGCCTTCATGGATGATAATATACAAGAATAGAGGATATATTTGATAATGACACCTTCGACATGTTGAAAAAACAAAGAACACCATTGTAAATAAATAAATAAAAAAATCTGAAAGCAACAATCTAAGCTACTGAATGCTCTAGAAGGAGATAGGGTAAAGAATTCCAGCTGTTGCTTTGGCCAGAAGCTATGCTAAACAATCTTTGTAAACAGAAAATAAGAATAACCAGATAAATTTATACTTGATCAGAACATCATAAAATACCAAAAATAGAAAACTGAATGGCCAAAATATCCAAATATTTGGCTTTCAAACATATTACCGAAGTATGAAATATTGCAACAAGGGAATTCTTTTGTGCACTTGTTTTGATCCCTGGATATAGCAAAGCATTAAGTAACACCTTTCCCACCTGCGACCAGTAGATGGTAACAGAAGTTAAAGCGAGTCAAGAAACACAGAACTTTTTGTCAGGGCAGTGATTTAAAGTGAACTATCTCATATCAGCTAACTGAACAATAGCTCATGCAAGAATCAGAGTTCTAAAAGCAACACATGCCAATGTAGAAACATACATCATTTCGAACAACAATTGTTGGTTTGGAATCTTTTGAACCCTTGCTGATACCCTCTATGCATTTAATGGAAAGCTGTCCTGTGCCTTTGTCTTTCCATGAATCTTTATCTGCTGGATCAGTTGACTGGCATAACAAAAAGAGAGGGGGGGGGGGGGGGGGGGGGGAATTTTACACAAGAGAAGGTCAGATCAGACACCATGACACAAGTCAAGAGTAGGCGAATCCATAAATTGCTACTGAATAAGTACAAGTTTCATTGGATATACCTTGACATAAAGCTTGCATTTGACTTCATGCACAACAACAATACCCTTCTCTTCAGACTTCTTCACTGAAGGGCTGCTAGGCCGTGGCAACTCATTTTCTAACAATCCAAAATGACACTCATTAATATGAAAGTAATGAGAAAAAGGCAAATAAAAAAAGTTGAGAGAGAGCATTAACCTCTCTACTTAAAACCAACAAAGAGAAATAACCTAGAGATGAAAAATCATAAGCTTACAAAACAAGGTTGAATTTAATGAAGTAAAGGCTTTAATCGTGGAAAATATACAGTAAATAAAGACTAAATACAATGTTTCATTTTCCCACCATCATCTGCGTCTTCTGATGCATTGTTGTTCACAGCACCTGAGCTTTGAGTTCCTGGAAAAACCAAAATAGGATGTCAAATTTGTATCAATCTGACAAACCTAACATGAATAGCTTCCAAATTGTTGACTTCAATCAAGGTTGCCATTTAAAACTTTTGTTCTTTTAGAAAAGGCACATTCAATTGTCTTAATATCTTCAACCTAATGACCTCCAACGACACAACTAAAATCCTTGGTAGAAACATTTGTTGTAGAAAGTCAATGCAACACCTACCAAACAAGACAGGGGACTGACTATTGGAGAATACTCCAGAGCTCCAAGAAGTCCCAAAGCTCGTAGTCATGCCAGATGAAGTAAAGCTAGTTGCTGTACTGGCTGAAGTAAAATTTGTGGTTGTACCACCAAATGCAAAGCTTGAGTTCAAACCAGCTGTCGTAAAGCTTGTAGTCATACCAGCTGGAGTCGAGCTTGTAGCTGTACTCAATGGAGAAGATTTTTTTGTCATATCAGCAAAAGTAGGGCTTGTACTTGTAGTCAGAGAAAAGCTCGGAGTTGTAGTGCCGAGACTAAAGCCGAAGGTTGAGCTAATTGGTGTAAATCCAGTTTTTCCTTCAAAAAATTGGGTCTCAGTACTTTTTGTTTCAGGCACCACTTTACTTTCATTTTTATGAGATTCAGCAGCAGACAAGCTGTCACCAGTTACTGCATTTGCTTTGAGCCAGTTGACTACATCACTAAACTTCTCCTGCAAAAGACGAAATGGAATATGCCATTCGAGTTAGCAAACAAAAACAGCTATGTCTTGCATTTATGTGGTCTAGTCTTGTATAGTAGTAGTGCTTAACAAACCTAAGTTAGCCCATCTATTCATGGGTAAATGATGGGTATGAGAATTTCAAGATATGCACATATAGTCAAACTAGAGCTGGCAACAAAAATGCTAGTAGAATGATATAATTGCCTCTGATTTTCTGTCATCTAAAAGGTGCATGTCATGAACAAATAATGCCCAATTGAAAATTATTGATATTTGAATCAAGCAAGAGAACTAGCATTAATTTGATTCTTAGAAAAAATTAATGAAGAAACCATATTATACTCTTCTGCACATTAGGGGTTAACAAAATCAATGAACTATTGAAGGTATGTATGAAATGCAACACAAAAAAAAAGTAGCACGAAGCCGCAAAACAAAATCCTTCAAAATCAGAGCTCAATCAATCCAAATGTACAGCCCTAAAATTTGCAATCAAATACAGTCACATAGACTGTACATATATGACTGTATATATTTATCAAGTGGATGAAAATCCATCAGAAATTACCATAATGTTTGAAGCATGAGTTAGGTAGTCTTGAACACCATCTTGCCAAAGCTCATCAGGGTGATTCTTCAGTTGTGACTGCACCCAACTGTTAAAAATAAATTGTTATTTAAATGGAGAAATTAATACAAATCTATAAGTTTGGTAAGTACCATGGACGACTGAAGATACCTGACTATTCTAAGGACTAATAAGGTATTCATACGGAGCGTGAAAGAATATTAAATACATCAAACATGTTTTATAAGTAGCAAAAGATCACATTACTTGGTCATCACCAAACCTATGTAGAAAAAAGTCAGTTGTTGGAATGTAATAGAATAAAGTAGATATAAAGCTAGGACCTTGCAAATTGGTTGTTGAGAGCTTTCACATGCTGCTGAGACAACTCAGCTCTCCGTGGATCTAGTGGTGGTGATGCAGTCAACTGCCGTTGAGATGGTTCAGCCCTTTGAGCATCAAAAGGAGATCCTGCCATTATTCTTTTATTCCGGAACTGCACCAGCATTGATGACTATATAATAAGACTTGACACAACAACTGATGCATAAACAATCTAACAATAATGACTATTCTCGCATTATAGCCATTATCACCTCCCTCTCCCCCCCCCCCCCAACACACACACACACACACACATCCAATGCATTCACAGCCTTATCTTTTGACAAGTAAACTAATAGTTAAAATTATTCTTCTTTTTAGTCACTGCATTGAAATCAATTTTGCTTTTTTGGTTTCTTTCGTCCTATACACGAAACTAATTTGCTCAAGTCCACTGTTCGGTTGGTTTTCTCTGCTTCTCTAGACATTATTTCCATAGCATCATCAATCAGAAAAATAGCATGTGAAACAATAAATTGACAATGACTGCTATGTTCAATTGTTTCAGCCTCTATCAACCTCAAATTCATTCTTGAAAATTCAATAAGCCCACATTCAAATATTAGAACCCAGAAAAAAGAATCAATCTTCCAAAAGTATTTGCCAGCTAAGAAAATTAAAAACATGCAAAAGATTCAAAATTTAACATTTTGCTTAGTTTATAGCTCATATACTTCCAAATCAATGAAACTTTACAAGTCAATTACACCCACAAAATCATATTAAAAAATGCCTGCTTTCTTCATTTTAGCATTGAGAAGAACAAAAGAAAAGAAAGAACATCAAATTGTGGTTACGCTATAAATTAAGGGTAGGAAACAATGAAGCAACACAGTTTTTAAAAAATTAATTAAAAGCCTCTAAAAGTACAGAAAAACTCACAGCAGAATCGTTCGTATCGGCGGCAGAGCCCGATAGGGTGAACCGTTTCGTTCCTTTCATGGCGAGATTGGGCGGTTCAAAGAAGTTCTCTTTTTTGAAAAAGAAGGGCTTTTAGGGTTCAAAAAACAAAAAAACTCTTTTTGATGGCTTTTGTTTCAGGCTACTGAGGGGAGAGGAAGTTTCTTTAATTTGGGAATTTTAATTATGGGAGTTTTAAATCGGAATGGGTTGATTATGACCGTCCGATCAGGTGTTGAACTAGACTTTTAACTGGGACTGTCGGATTGGTTTCCGAAGTATTGTGGGCCACGTGCTTCTTTTATTGTCTAATTGGGCTCACTAACATCGGCTTGGCCTTAATAATGTCAGATGCACGTTGCCCATTTACGTATATAAAGGTATAAATGAGATAACACGTCGTCGTTTTCTCCCACGCGGTGAACCGCCGCCCAGGGATTTAAATTGCAGTTGCGGTCACGTTTTCGGTTGCGTTGCGTTTGTTGCAGTTTCGGACATAACGGAGATTATTACGATCATAACGGTCATCGCGGTCGAGAATTTTTTTTAATATCGCATAACTTTTTTAACGGACAATACCGACAATAACGGTCGATTGCGGTAATAACGACCCTCGATAGCGGTAATAACAGTCGATAACGGTAATAACGGTCCTCGATAACGGTAATAACGGATCAATTAGGTCATTGCAAGTGTGATGACCGTTATTTCACGCATAGCGATAACGACAATGACCGTTACCGCAATATAGCTGCCGCTATCTCAGATAGCGGCCGCTATTTAAAACCATGCCGCCGCCATCATGGAAAGTTTTTAAATTTAGCTGATGCAGCATTTGTGGTTAATTTATGAAAGAATTTATTTACCGTAAGAATAGAAGTAAGTGTTTGGTTATTAGAATTTTTATGTAGGAAAAAAAATTTATTTTTTTATGGAGTTATAAATTAAATTTTTCTAAGAAATAATAATTTTAATAATACATATTTAGTAAAAATTTTTACACTTTCGTTTTACTCTACAATAATTTACAAAATTATAAATAAAATTATATTATTTTACATTAATTTATTTACTTTATGCAGTTTTTATATTTACTTAATTTTTTTAGCTAGTAAAGTATTTCTATTCTATTTATTTGTTTTACTTAAAAATTTGTGATTTAACTTAATAATGTTTACTATTTTTATATTTATTAAAAATATACAAAATTTGATCAAATAATTTTCGACATTTTCCAATACTTTTATATTAAATTTGTCAACCAAATGACCCATAATCTATTTTTTCAAATTACTTTGTCTTTCAATTATTTTTATATCAAATCACGTTTTTTGTAACATAAAATTTCGTATTTAATTTGTAGTATATAAAATTTGAATTAAATAAAAATTAATCTTTATATCAAATCATGTTTGTCGCAATATAAAAAATTTTATATTAAAAAAGCACCCTCAACATAAAATAATCTTTTTATAAATTTTAATTTTATTAAATTTATACATAATTTTTACTAATATCTTTGTTGTATTTTTTTTAATAAAATTTATATATAATTTTTGTTAATATCATTCTGTTCATATCACTTTCTCCGTTACATTTGTATTATATTATATTATATTATTCTATTCGTACCATCTCATATTATTTGTCCTATTTGTTATCAAATTTAGATTTATTGCAGTGGGTTTCTGCAAAGAAATAAAAGAATTACTGATTTATTGAATGTGAAAATATTTGAAATAGACGGAAAAAAAGGGCAATCGTGACCTAGGTGCTAGACCCCTGCACGTTACTTTTCAGACAAGGGGCTCTCTCTCTTCATCTTCTTCGAGTTCTACACTTTCCACCTCCTTGGAAGAGGTGTTTGGATGCTTGACATTTACATTTGAGACTGGAATCCTAGGTGCCGGTTTACTATCTGGCAACATCTTCAATATGATTCCCATGGCTATTAGCAACAGCCCTGAACCGTGCTGTTCAGTTAATGGCTTTGTAAATATCATGTATGACAGCAACAAAGTGACAGCCTTCCTAGCAGTTGTTATCTGCAAGCAGATGCAATAAGAAAACTAGTTAAAACTCAGCTGAAATCATGAAATAGTTGTGAATTGTTCTAGAGAATCAAATTACCATGGCAGTGGTAGCTGCACCAAAAACAGCAATGAGGGATAAAACAGAAACTTGACCGATGAATGTTGCCATGGCTTCAAACACTAACACACCATACACATATGGATGCTGCGATTCATTGACACAAACCAAACACAAATCATTAGCAACAAGAAACTTGATCAGGTGCAAGTAGGATAATGTCCGTAGCCTTCACGCATGAGCGTGTGTGCTTGATTGGGGGGTTTTTGTGCTAGGTCCACCTAAATAGAACTGATGAATCTCTGATGGTCTCAAGAACACGTCATTTGTAATTGAGAAGACTTCGTAACAAAGCCGTAATGATTTTCCAACAAAATCTACTAATGTCAAACTACTTGCCATGTCCAATTTAAAGAATGAAAGTATCATGTAATTTGGCAGAGGATTCTACAAATTTCCGGTGTTTGAAGAGATCCTGATAGCTTGTCAGATGAAGTAGCGTGCACTTTGTGCGTGACTTCAAACCAACACTAATCAGATTGCCAACAGTAACCAGAATGGCCCCTCGCAGGGCCAAGGGGTATGCAAGGAAGAATTAAATTGATAAACCAAAAAGTGCGGTGGGAGCAGGGAGGGCATTGCTCTTTACCTGAGAACAAGAATTCCAGGCCCTAATGAGTTCTCCTGTAAGAATCATTGGTACAAGTAAGAAAGGAATCCCAACTACTGTTGAGCAGAACAGCATCTCCGTCTGTAGAAGAGAATGAGTAAACAAGCACAGACATAAGATTGTCAGTACTTTATTGGTGACTGTTCTTTCAAACAGAAATGAGAAAATCTAATGGCTAACCTGGGTTGTGTCCGGATTCATGGTGAAAATTGCTTCTTGGAGATTACCCAGAAAAGCATCCATAATTAAAGCACCCGAAATCATTATAACACCAATGATGCTAAAATTTGGAGATGTCTGAGCATCTGCTAAGGTGAAAAGGATGAGGCCAACCACAAGAAGCAGCGCAGAGATGTATTCATGAAATGGGTATTTCCTTCTCAGACCAGGGATGAATGCACCCATAATCATAACTGGAAGTACCTAAAATTCCAGACAACATGAATTATTTGTTAAAATAAACAGGAAAAAAAAATCTAAAATTACATTGCAGAATGTTACAACAGCTTCAGAAAGAAAAATATGCAGAGTTTTTGAATTCTGATATACTTAGTACAAGAAATTTATCTTTATTTAGCTAAAGAAAGCATGGCAACACGTTTTACTCAATTCTTTGACCAGTTACCTTCGTAGATTTAAACATAATTTGTGCAGGGTAGTTAAGGTAAGCCAGTGAACCCTTGGTTAATCCATGAGAACCCATGAGAACAGCAGACAGTTTCACATATGTTTTCCATGGATTGACCATTTGCTTCATGGTGAAACCTTGAAGCCGTATCAATATCAGGTAAACAAATCCTTGAACAAAAGTAAAATACCATCCATAGCTGAAACATTTGCAAGATTTAAGTCAATAAGAATCAAAGTATACTTGTGGAAGCTGGCATGTTTCAAGAATTATATATATATATATAAATAAACAAAAAGCAAACTATGGGAAATTTCTGATGAATATACCTGAACTGAAGCCTGTTATACACATATTCCTGCAATCAAGCAAAAGAACACATCAATCACCGGATTGAAATGGGACTTAATTACAACAAAACAGTGAAAAATGCATTCATCGAGTCGTTTGGTCAAAGCAATGAAATAGCAAATTCAGATAGACTACTCGACAACAACGTTTCAACTAATCTATTGCCAACTTTTGACAACCAAACAATAAAAAAATTACTAATACTATTAGAATTTCCTAACTCTCTTTCTCTTCCATAATTTTCTCGGCAACCAAACACAAGAAAAAGGGGGGGGAGGGCATGCATGACTGGGAATTGTCGCATGCAGAGTCAAGAAACCATTGCAAATACAAAGAATCATAAAAGTTGCTTATTGAACACCGCAAAAAAGGGATCAAATAATGTTAAAAGATAGGAAGAACAAACCTCACAAACGCCATTAACAAGGTAACCAAAGAAGAACCCGGATGAACAAATAAGAAACTGTTGCCATTTTGGTCTATCTGTAAGGGAAATCCCAAACAAAGACCTCGCTTGATCCTCGCTTTTCATCTCCTTTCAACAAGTCCTGATCGTTTAATTTACCAATCACCAAACCTCAACCCCTGAATGAAAAACCGGAATAAAGCCCAGAAGGCAGATGAAAAAAGGGTCTTCAAAGAACGCTTTTCTTGTTTATCCTATCACCCTGAACTGAAAGCTAAAAAGGTATATTTTTATTATTACAACCAGAAGAAGGAAAGTATCAAAACGAGATTTTTAAAGATACTTCTCCTCTACTCTCTATCTCCCCATCACTAAAAATAAAGTCTGTATCAAATTTAGGGTGGAGAGAGAGAGTTTGTGGAGCATGAGGCTTTTGCGTTACTTTGTCTCTTTGGGAAAACGGTGGCAACAGGCTGACGACTTCAAAGAAAGGAGAATAATAAAATACTTCGGGCACAGAAGGAGAAAGATGGAGTCATTCAAGATCAAGGGTCCCAACACAATCAATTTGGGTTATTTACGTGCCAATTATCGGAAGTTGTTTTCTCGACAAAATGGAAAGAAAAGATACTTATCGTTTATAGGAGGAGACTTTTGACTTTTGGGTTTGGACTCTTGGAAGCATTTCTTTATCCACATCACATGAACTTTATTCTTATCAAGTTCATAATTAATCCATTAAATTTCATTTTATTTATCTTATTATTATTATTATTATCAATTCAGTATAAATTTAAAAAGCATCTTTCATATTTAAAAGCTTTAAGATTAAAGAAATGATTTCAAGTCAGGGTAGTTACTGAGAGAAAAACTTTCATTCGATCATTATTTTATTAAATATTTATTTAAATTTTAAAATATAGTTCAATTAATTCATATTTTTTTTAAGAATTGATTTTCAATAGTTTTAGAATTTGAATTAATGACTTTTTTCATTTTTTATTTACATATTAGGAATTTCTTTTAGCATTAGAAAAATAAATATGTTTATTTTACATGTCTTATAATGAGATAAAAATTTATTTTAATTTCATCTCTTATATATGAGTATCTATTCTTCTTTGTCTTTTATGTTTAAAATTTCTTTTTTTATATGATTAAACTCCATTTTTTTCTTTACTAGTTTTATATTGGATAAGTTAATTTTATTATCATGCTTAATTAACCCATATTTTTATAATAATAACTTATTATACAGATTTAAATTTAGAATATCCTTTTATAAACAAGTAACGATCATGTATGTGGATGATGGTTTGAAACTTTTTAACATCAATAAATAAATAAAGAAATAAAGAATATGTCTTCAACTTACTTTCCATTTTTTTCTCAACATTTTTTCTTATAAATTTTATATGGAATTTCATAAGTCAAGTTCAATGGTGAGTTTAGAGTTTTTTTTTTCTTTTTTAAAATGTTTAATAATTTTTATTTAATCTCAAAAACAATTCAAATATTTACTAATGATATGAATATATTAAATAAAAAATTCCTGAGTATTACATGGTTTTGTAAATAGTTAGAGAAAAAAACTATCGATATTTACTCTTTTAATGGTTACTAGTATTTTTTTTACGCAATAAAATAATTTAATTATTAAAAACATATAAAATATAATAGATAGTACATTCAAAAAAATAATTCTATTTTCATTTCTCCATTCCGAATGGATATAAACGGAAAGGTGAATTTATCGCGAACTGTAAGAACGCGATATATATATATATATATATATATATATATAAAAGAAACGGTGCTCAGGTCATGAGCTAGCGGAGCTCGCCATTGGTGCGAATTGTTCTTTTCAAGCCACGTGCTGGCGGCTAAAGTTAGAGACTGCATCTGGCAGAGTAGGATCCACAATAGCTACTGCCACCTCCAATTTTCTAACACCAAGGAAAGTTGCCGTGGGTGTTGTGTTGGAGCAGAACCAGGGGAAACGTAAGGAAGAGAGCGAGTGGCGTTAGCAATGGCAAGTCTTGAATCCTGATTCCAAGTTCAATACAGATACCCGTACGAGAAGTCGAGGAATTCCTTGAACGTACCATGCACGGCTTCAGTGAAGCATTATTATCAATGTTATCCTTTTTACGATTCTTATCACCGTAGTTTTGTCGGCAAATAGAATTGGTCATAAATTGGATTGAATCGAATTGACATAAAATATTATAAAGTAAAAATGAATTTAAATTTATGTAATTTTTAAATTTAATTTTATATGCAATGTATAAATTTAAACTAGTTTAAATATTATTAAGTTTTTACAAATTATAATAAAATATTAAAATAATAAAATAAATAATAGTTAATAAATATATGAAAAAACTACAAGAAGCTCGACATGTGATGAGAGAAGGCAATTTTTGTACTGATTTACTAGCTTAGGAGCCTTGTGAGATGAATGAGGAGTTTAAAAAATTACTGCAACCTCTAGAGACTCCGAAGAATTTACTTATAATTGATGATTGGGGTGCAAGTGCCCCATGAAATTTAAATAGTTATCTTTGTTTTTATTATTTTCTTTGTAACAAAAAATAATAAATATAATATAATAAATTCAAATAATTACAAAAATATATGAAAATTTAAATTAAATTTTAAAAAATACAATTCAAATTAAATTAAACTAAAATATCAAAAGATATCAAAAAATTATTAGTATAAAAAATAGTGAAAAAATCATAGTTAGTTGGATTGGATTGAACTTAAACTTGAAATCATGAAATCAAATTTGACTCATTTTTTAGTAAAACTTAATTTTAAAATTAAAAAACATTTGATGAATTCAATATTTTTATCCAAACTCAAAAAAATAAAAATAAATGAATCTTTAATTTTGAATGAGTAATCTAACCCTTTAAAAAATCTAACAGCCAATAACATCAAACAAGTTATAATTTAATTTAATGAATTACTCACAATTTTATAAAAAATTAGTTTCACATTATCCATGCATGACTTGATCTCCGATCATTGACAAGATCAACTGGCTAGATTCTTTCTTTTTGCAATTAAAGTACCATGTTGGCTTAAATGCACCAACGAAGTGATGCATAGACCACGAATGTCACATGGGTCATGGGACAAAATGCATATCATCCGATAAAAATAAAATAGAGATCATATTATTAGATTTGCTCAAAAATCAAACTATTCGTTTAAATTTTTTTATTTTTATTTTTAATATATTTAGATAAAAATATTAAGTTTGTATGATATATTTAATATGAGTAAAAATTAATTTTATATTTAATATGATATAAAATACCTAGTGACTAAAAAACCTATTTAACAATGATGGCTGAAATTTTGTATAATTATTATATTTCCTTGTATTTTACACATTTTTAATTATTTTGACACTAAAAAACTTCAACATATATATGCCCTTCTTACTATCCGTTTTATTTGGTCGACGAGCCAACAAAAACAAATAATTACACAATTAATAATTACAATTAAATTAATTTTTTTTTATATTCAAATTGAATAGAATTAATTCTTTTATTCTTTTATGTAAAAATTACAATTAAATCATCATATTACAATCCTTACAGTGGTAACTATAAAAAATACTTTAATCAAATTAGATAAACTAATAAATAATTATAACTAACTAAATTAATATTGAATAAATGTATTTTTTTCTATTTTTGGTTTGAATGTGAATGTTACAGATTTAACGCGATAATTGTAATCAATCAAAAAATTAAACCCAAAATTTGAATTTTCTTTCGCATTCATTATGAACAAAGAAACTTCTTAACACCCAAATCCCAACCATTTTTTTTTCCTTTTGCAGTGACATTGATATTTGTTTGTATAAAGCACGTTTCATTTCTTCATTTTGATAAATTGTCTGAATTCCTTAAGGAAAAGTGACGCATGGAATTCAAATATATGAGCAAGATACAGTTCAAGCTGAAATTTCCTTTCCAATCATTTCCTAGCTCCTTCCGGCTTCCACTGTTGGGAACCGATCGTATTCGTAACGCGCACTCTCCTGTATAACGTTGCAATCGTTGCGCACATTTCTCGATCAATCTTACGTACGCATCTGCGCAAACAAACACGGATGGGGCCATGGAGGTACATCAAAACATGTGGCATCCCCTGCTTTGCCCACTTGCTAGCTTTAGCAGCCTGTGGAATCTTTCTTGATGCCTTGCAGGTTTGCCTCTTTGTAGTACACAAGCCCTTTTCATTCTCAAAAACTGCTGGTGGGAAATTATACACCAGTCATCACTTAAAGAGTATTTTTGTTGTATAGATTTTTCAAAGACGAATTTAGGCGGATGGTGATATTGATTTAATATATTTTTTTAGTAAAATTATAAAAAGTCATTAATAACGATACATGCTATTATGTTCTTAAAACTTTCGTCTTTTTCTGCGATTCGCACCAAGATAAGACAAGAAAAGCAAACGATGGTGAATAACTTTGTAACATTCCTAAGTTTGTAGTAACTATATATCAGTTATCAAAGATGTTAATCGAATCTATTCAAGAGAATAATTAAATAGCAGTAAACAAGAAGACATTTCATTCCTCCTCTATACTATAAATTGATACACCGGAAATTTCGTGCTGTTGCTTATTTTGGTGCTGTATGAACCTTCCTTGTGGTGAGCCAAAATGCAAGAATTCGAAAGATGGAAAGAGAGCCAAAATTCAAGAATTCGAAAAATGGAAAAAAGGTGAGAATGAAAAAAATTATTATTTTTATTTTTAATTTAATTATTAAATTAACACTTTTTTTCTCACCCTTTCTTTCTTCTCTTCAAGTAATGCCGAAGAGCTATCGTTGCGTGAAATCTACATAGCCAGTTCCATGTCCCATAAAGCACCCGCCAGCTGCTTTCGTTATGATTCAGCAGACAATTATTCTGGACAAAAGTGGTTGGAAACTCGTCAAGAAACCGAGTTCAAAATCAGATACAGTTTGTTGACTGACACGGCATACTACTGCACAAGGCCCAAAGGGTCATTTGAAGCGTAAAGACAGAGCTAAGACTGTGTCCAAAACAAGTTTAACCTTTGTGTAAGAAACCTATGCTGCACTTTACTCATAAAATCTTCGGCGCTGGGTTCATTTAGATTATGAACCCGTTAAGAATCCAACATGTTATAACGATCTGTGTCTAAGATTTCCACGAGGATATCCTTCCCATAAAGCTCTCAGGTTAGCGTGCCTGAGCTGAATGCTGCAGTGTATAACCTTAGTCCAAAATGATGGGTTAATTAAGCTGACCTCAGTTTTGATTATTACTGCATTTTATGTCTAACATCCCTTTGCCTCGTTGATCTCACTTGCCTCTAACAGGACCTTGCAGCTTACAGAGTAACAATTATTAGTTCTCAATAGGTTGACTTTATCTTACTAATCAACGTGCAATTAAACAAATCAAAATCAGAAAACGGACACTTCACACTCATTTTCATCAACTTTAGCTTACGATTCCAATAAACAGTTAATCAAATGATTAATGAAAATTTTTTATTAATTAAATGATTAAAAAAATTATAATATATTATAAAATTTAAATTTCAACTTCAAACAATTTTATCCTTATCTTTAATTTCCATTAAAAAAAATCGCTTGTGATTTAACGCGTTCTCATTATATATCGATAGTTTTGAAATAGACAGATTTCAGCCAAGGCATACCTTTGTGCTTAAGTTAAAAGGGCCTAATAAGAAAGCGATGCCATTTACTTTTCCACGCGCTTTCACTTTCAATTGTTAAGCCAATTTCAGATAAAAAGGCCCACAAAGAAGAGAAAACCAGTTCCATGTTTTTTTCCATGGATTCTGAACCACTAAAATTTCTGCTTTGCTCGTTGGAAACAGAGCAAAACAAAAACTTCAAATGAAGTCTTATATATATTACATGCCCTTGCTTGACTATAATTCAGCATTCTTTTACAATACTTACGTTAATACCATTTCTATATCTAAAACCTTACTAATAGGAAAACATATTACGCAAAACTTGCAGTATGTACAGAACAGCACGAATAATCCTAACCAATCAAACTGAATAACTCCACAAGGACACATCGATATCACTACCAGCGTCATCCCAATTTCTAGGTGGAGAAAGCAGGAGACCTTCAGCCATGCTGACAAGCAACTTTGGCATGTCGAACATTTCCTCTTCGTCCACAAAGTGAACTTTCTCTGCCGCTATTTTCTTGTTCCCAAGGCCGCAGTCGCTGCTGGAAACTTCAAGGTCAGAAGCCTTGACACTTTCCCGCCTTGCCTCGCAACCCGAATGTTCCTTCAATTCTTGAGGCCTAAATGCTTCTGCTGCCTCGGCTGCTGCTCTCCTAATATCGGCCGCGTTTTTGGAAGCCGGCACAGGTAATCTCCAAGCAGAGTCAGCGAAATTAAGGCAGGCAGCTTTGCCTCTAAATGCTAATGCTGCTACATCGTGTGCCCGTGCAGCCATTTCTGGAGTGGGATAAGTACCAAGCCAAATGCGAGTCTTTTTATTAGGCTCCCGCAACTCACAGACCCACTTATCTTTATTCCTTCTTCGAACCCCTCTGAAAACTGGATGTCGTGTCTCCTTGAATATCCTTCTCCCTGCACGTTTCTTAGGTCTGCTTGTTGCGAGTAAATATGCTTCGTCATCAGAGTGAACAGCCCGGCGTCCAGTTCCCGCTTCAGACGATGACGATGCCTCTACCCTATCAGCTAGCATAGAGTAAGACTTGAAAGAGAACATGTCAGAGAATTGACTCGGATAATCCATTGGAATGAGTAGTAAAATTCTGTTTCTTTTCTTCTGGGTTATACTTAATTCAGTTGCAACTTTTGGGATTGTTTCGGATTTTTAGCAGCAAAGTGAGCAGTAAACTGTACTGTTTTCAGATTTTGGTTTCTGGTTTCAGTTTGGAAGTTGACTCTTTTCTAAATTTGTTTGTGAAGGAAAAATCTGTCGGCTCTGGTTTGAAACGTTAAGCAGGATATATATAGTTTTTCAGACGGTAAGAGTGGGGCAGATGAGTGCGATTTATACACGGACGCGCTTCTGATAGAATGCCAGCTGGATGGATAGTCCACGGTTCCCACATAAGATAAGAAGTCGCTGAGATTAAGAAATAAAAGTCCAATCCCAAGTCCAAGATCCAGGTGTTGTGGTTTCGGCAGTTTTGTTTACAGCTAAGCTTACAAGTTACAAACTCATTGAGAAAGGTTTTAGCACGTGCTTGTTGGGAAGTGAGAATTTCCACGTTTGTTTTTTTCCCTTGTTTGGGAATGAGGCCAGGGAAAAGAAATGGTGTGGATAAGGAATCCGTTTTATTGCACTGTGCTACAAGAAACAGTTTCGCAATGCTTCCTTCGTCGACTAATAATTAGTCTTCTTTGTTAATGAATGGAATCAACTACAAATTACACTAATCAGTGTCAAAGTTACAATTCAATTTCATTTCAAAATTTAATTTAAATTTAATTAAATTTAAATTTTAAAATTTATAACTGACTTGACAGAATATTATACGGGTTTAATCAATTACTCTATCTTTTCATTTTTCAATCATTTAACATTAGAAATTAATTATACATACTAAAAAATTTCGATTAAACTTGTGAATAATTTAATTAAAGCATCAAAATTCTCAAATTTAATGGATTCATTAATATAAAAACTTGAGTTTCAATTCAAATTGAAAATGAATTAATCAAATTCAAATAATTCGTAAATAAGTTGATATTTTCTAATCTTATTTTACCAAATATTGAGATTTTTAAGTTATTATTATATTTTCAAATATTAATTAATAAAGATGAATAAAATAAATTCACAAAATGTTTTTATAATTATTAAATAAAAATTAGCCTTTTTTGTTAAAAAAACTATTTTTTCAAGTAATAATTAATTAAAAAATATATATTATTTGAACGGATATTTAATTATGTTTTTAGAAACATACCTCAATTATTATAAATTTTGAAATATTAACAAGTAAATTTTGTTCAAAATGAAGAATTATACTTACATAAACATTATGCAACTAATTACAGAACGTGACTGAGAATTGATTTTATATTAATGTGATATAAGAATATGTTGTGATTTTAAAAAAAATCATGTAATCAATCAATAACAAATCAAATTATCTTATTTAATAATTTAAAGTATATAATTGTCTTTCATATTATTATGATTAACAATAATATTAAATCACTAAGTAAATAAAATTTATTTAAATTGATTAATAAAATTAATATGTTTTTATCAACTCAATATAAAATAATATTAAATCTCAACGTCAGTTTGATGGTAAGCCTAATATGAATTCCATTTTGTTTATTTTCCCTTAATTTTTTTATTCCTTTTTTGTTGCACGTTGATCACGTGAGATTCCAGAAGAATTATGGGCTTTCTGCGTAGTTTTATCTTAAAATGTTACGTATTTGGGCCTTTTAGCCCAAATTCCCATGCCAGTCTGTCCGCAAAATCGTGACAGAATCTCACTTGAGGATAAAGATAATGCTTCTATTTTGCTAGGGTTGGACGAATCAACGTAGGTATATTGTATTCGAGTCCAAAAAATTTCCATCGGTCAATTATAGGGAAAAAAAAAAGATTTTTTCTTTTTAGGAAAGAATTTCAGCCCAATTTCTAACTCACTCAATATGGAAAACGTTCGTTATTTATTAGATTTAATAATTTTATATACTATATAATATAAAAATAATTGAGTTAAAGTTTTGGTAAACTTTGTATAAGAACCTGAAAAAAATTGTAAAATTGATTTTATATTAAATATGTAAATACAAATTATGATACAATAATTTTTATATTTTATACTTTTTTAACCAAAAAAATATAAATATATAAATTATCAAATATTAAATTTTGAATAAAACTAAAAAAATTGATCCCGTGATATAAGATCATATTGAATTTTTATGTAAAAACGAATTATAGTAAAGTATTCTATGTACGAATTCTCACGCAATCAAAATTTTTGCACTAGTGTTATCCACACATTATGAAAATATGGCATGAAAACACATTATAATTTTTTTTAAAAATTGAATCTAAATTATACTTTATCCGAAATTAATTGGCGCAGGCAAATGAAATTTTGAAGGATTAAAATGTTTTAAGAAAATAATAGAAAAAAAGTCATGTCAGTCATTGTTTTGTCCGTAAACCATAGTCTGTAAAGGTGAATTGATGGGGAAAAAAAATTAAAAAATAGAAACCACACGTCTGCACTGTACTGTGTTATTCCTTGTAGTTATCGTGTTAAACAGTACTCCAGGCAATGGTGATTAACAAAATATCTGATCTGTCCGGCATTACCAAACCAAAAAAAGCTGGAAGGAAGAAGGGCTGACGGTGACACCAATCTCTTAACATAGCAAATAGGAGCAAATGACGATTATTCACAGTGATAACAGTAGGAACAAAATCGTGGTAACAGCTAATTGGAAGGCTTATTAGGACGAGGTTTAGAAATTGTTCACGTCTGGATTTGATTGGGACTCATCGTGGGCCTCCGGAGAGGTGGCAATTTTTAAGCAAAACGTAGTAGTATGACTGGAACCCAACCTGAAGCTTTTTGAGGTGAATGAATAAGTTTACAGTGATTTGACACCATTGTTAACATGAATATGACTTGTGATTTCGATTGTCAATTGTCAGATTTGGATGATGCCAGCCGAAGCTTAAAAGAAAAGAGCTGAAAGTGTCAGCCCAAAGGCAAAAAGTTGTAATACTGACTGGCGAGTGCAGTCCATCCATGTTTGTACTGAGCTTTTCAAAGTCCAGAGTTTGCAGATGGACTGAGTTTGTTGTTCGGACATGTTGGAATTGGGCTCAGGAAGTCTGAACCTTTTTTTCCTCAACATCTACGAAACAAAATCTAAATTTCATTCTTACTGCTATATATTAATTTTTACATACATCACATTGTAATGCAATTTCTGAAATATTGACAAGATTAATCCTGAAGAAAAGTTTATTGTTTCGAATTAAATGATCGTTAGAGTATTTGCGGGGCAGCAGGGGAGAGATCAGCCATTGATATTGGCGAAGGAGCAATAACATGGTATAGAGATCTGAGCTATGAATATTGCAGAAGACTTGGCTTTCAATCTTTGAATTTTCTCTTTTTCTTCAGAGCATTAATTTTTCGGAAATGGAATATTTGGAAACAGTGTTCAGATGAAAATGAAGTATGGGTTAATTCAAAACACTACAAGAAATATGCTAGGTTTATGCTAAGCAAGTGGTTTTTTCTTAAGCTCAACATCCTCTGATCAGGTACAATGAAAAGTGTACGTAATTAGCAAGAAGAAATCATGGTCTAAACAAGTCTCATTGCCCGTTCTCCTCTTTGTATTAATTTATTTTCTCGATCAATTATATCTTTATATGTTCGTAATTGATTACGAAATTATAAATTTTTTTAAATTTGTGAATACGGTTCAATTCATATAATATTTATATACAGTTAGTACAATAATTTTATTGATCGGTTAACGAGCAAAATCAAATAATAAAATCTTTCCAAAAAAATTAAAAGCGGAACGTTTGAAAGATTTAAAATACTAATTTTCATATATAAATTCAATAAAATTTAATTAGTTTAAGTTTTTTTTCTTAATTTTATTATGCTATAAATATGATATCTTTAATATTGTAAAATATTCCAAAAAATAAAAAATTAATAGTGTTATAAACATAAATAAATGATATAAAAAGTAATTTTTTTAATTATTTATTAAATTCGTTCTTAAGAAAGTGCAGCACTTCAGCCAAGTTCTTCCGGACAAAAACGCATGCAAGCTTCAAAATTTTGTAGGACAAACTTTGGATAAGATCATGGTCATGGATTTTTCTAAGAAAATAAATTATGTAAAAGGATGATTCGTAAATAAGACAGATAGACAGACATAGCTAGACCTAGAGCTTGACCTTGATAAGGTTGCTCAGAGTCACCCACCATCGAAAGTGGACAACCTACTGCAAAGGTTGAGGTTCGAGGAGTCTCATTTATCTTTGAAATGTCTGCCCAGGGGTCTAAGACTCTAACTCTCAAAGTCTAATCCATTTAAACAATTGCCAACTAAAATTGTACGATTCAGACAACCATTAATTCATGATGCCTATTAGTTCAAGGAGTTTTTCAGAGACATTATACAGTGTCTGATAAGGATTGAAATTCATATTTTATTATCCTTGTCCCAGAGAACACAGGCCACTGTAAGAACCAATCAATTAAAGCTAAGAATCAACTCAAAGGAATGATCATGGATAATTAATACAGCAGAGAAAGCAGAAATGAAAACAAAATAAAAAAGAAAGAAAATCATAATAACTAACAAACCAAAAGGACATAATGATTGGTATCATCTAGGAGACACATCTTTTCTGGGCCACTAAACGTGAGTTTTAGGCCATCCCATGGCATTGCAAGGGGGGGCCGTGAGACCGAGAGAGTATAGTTTCTTTATACCCAAAGCAAAGAAAGAAGGATTTCTTTATATAAAGAGAAAAGACTAACACAAAAGAGAAACAATATTGTGTCAGCCACATTGGATGCTTGTTCCCTATTCATAGATCGATGTTTCCAGTGCTAAACTTATCTAAGTTAAATGCACCTTTGCATACAGTAATTGATGGTACTTATTTATTTTAATTAATTATTCCTCTATTTTTAAAATAATATTTTTTTGTACTATCATGTTAGTTTAAAAATTATTTTACTTTGCATTCAGAATTATTTATATACTTGAAAATTAAGAAGTGAGATGTGAAAGCTAAAAGAGGTCTTACCACCTTGAAACTTGCTTAAAACGGAATATTGATTATGATGATAGATAAAGTGCAAAACTATTTCTCCATTCACTAAAAGGGAGGAGAGTTTGATTTAATTTATTCAATTTCAAGTAAATTTAGAAGTCAAGAAATGCAGCTTTCTAAACCTTACAAACAGTGCTAATTAAAGGGTTTAAAGCATCTTTTTTTCCATTGAAGTAATTTCTAAGATATAATAATACTTACAAATGTTTGTAACCCTGCTTAATTAAAGCAGTGCAGGTTAATTCAACAAACATGCTTCAAAAGGGGAGAAAAACAGGAAGAAAAAAGGCATAAAAAATAATGACATGTAAAGTCTCCGATAATAAAAATATGATCTTGAGAATTGACCTAAATGATCGAATTTCGATATTTACATTCTTTTTTTTTTTCAGATATAGAGGTCGGCAGTTCGTGTTCCATTCTTTGATAAGCTGTATGCAACAAAGCTAATTAAACATCATTCACTGTTGTTTTTGTTAGGCTTTTATTAATTTTTCCTGACGCCTTGAAAGGTTTATTTCAGACGTCAATTTCATTCTTGGTAATCCTAATTACACCATAGATATATATGTGCAAAGATGAAAATATTGTTCAACAGAGAGAGAGAGATTGGGAGAAAGACAGATTACCAACCGGGGAAGAAAGTGAAGGGAGAGGAAAAGCAAACAAAGGTGACCATGTCGGCTATTTATAGTCAAACTCTTTTCCTTCATTCAATGGAACAAAATAAATAAATAAAATAAAAAATCTCGGCTACACAACAGTTTAAGCCGTAGATAATACCCCACAAATGCATATTTTCCTTGTTTTTTCCTTTGATTTTTAATAGATTTAAATGTACCAACAAGAAGTAAACCCCATCATTTCAATATTGAAGGCAGCTCTAAGTAGAGTGTGGGGATTTTCTGGCCGACGTGAAACGACGCTTTGGGCAATTCCTCCTCCAAAGGCATTCGTCGAACACTTCCAAAAACCAATAAGAAAACATTTTGGATAGCGAGCAATGGAAGAGATAGCATTGTTTTTTTTCTTACAATGAGTTGAGTAGAGATAATACTCAAATGGGGTGATAACTGGTAAGCACTAGAAACATGGTGAAATTGCTTTGTGGCCATCACAAATTGCATCTTGACATTGTTGTGAGTGCTTGCACATACCATTTATAAAGGCCCCACTAGATATTTCATGAGATGTTTGTCTCCTAAAAGAGAAGAAAAAGGTCATGTAGGCCCTAATGGATATATGCAGTTAGAGGATGTGTTAAGAAATCAGAATTGATATAGAATAAGTTTTGGTTTTTAATAAGAAAAATATTTCATGAATACGCATACGACGACGCGCGTACACATATATATTCTGTTTAAAGGTAATAATAAGATGATTCAGTATTTATCGTCATTTTTTTTTTGTATTTTTTATTAACCCCATACCTTTTATTTTAATCATTTTTATGCAAATTAACATGTTTAGTAATGAATTATTATTTCATATATTTCTAGTAAAGTTTTTAAACTTCATAGTCAGGATTAAACTAAAACATATACCTTACTTTATTTATTTTTTATTTTTAATATTTCTTAAAAATAAGTGTTTTTATTTTAACTCCGCTTATAATATTTAAAACTCCACTACTAATATATTTAATAATTATCTGTTTAGTAATATTCTAATATTAATCATATATCAAATATAATTTTGCTGTTATTTAAATCTCGTCATTGGCCTTAATCACCTTTTTTTTTTGAAAAAAAAAATCAACCCAATCAGGGTGGAGTGAAACCCAATGGATTGTATTCAATTGCCATTCTTATATCCAAAAATTGCAGTTAAATGACTTTGGATAATTCAAGTAGTATTTTAATTAGATGAATGGCCTATTGGCCTCCAAGGAAATTTTTTTATAGTTATAAAGGGAAAAGCATAAAAAAAAAAAAAAAAACCTCTCTTTATTAATTTATTTATTTGGAACTCCAAGTGTTGATGAAGACACCATAATTAAAGATTGTGATGAATTCTTTCGTATATCTTTTAAATACTTTATACAAAGATGCAATATACGCTTTGATAAAAAGATAAAAACTAATTTATTGATTACACAATTGGACGACGAACAAAACTTCTAAGACTCCATCTCCAATATTGTCCTTTTTCTTTTTATACGAATTAATTTTAATTGTTGATCAACGAACATCTTTGATCAAAATCATAAGCTTGTAGTGTTTCTTTTATATATATTAAAAATTTATAGTATATGTATGAAAATAAAAATAAAATAATTTTATAAGTAGCATTCATATGGTAATACATAATCTTTTAAAAATATTAAAAAAATAAAATAATTAAAATAATATATGTTATGATCTTAAATAGATTTGTGAAATCTAAAAATTTTTAAATTTAGCTATTACAAAATAACTTTATAGGTTCATCGAGTCAAACAACTCGGCAGACACAATCCATTTTTATCTTTAATCCTAATGATATATGTCTTACATGGTTATTATGAAGAACATAAAATTAAAAAAAAAAAAGACTGTTAGAGTTAGAGACACCTGTTCATGGTTCACAACTATGCATTTCCTTGACTGTTTTGAGAAAAAAAAAAAGAAAGGGGGTTCATAACTAGGGCCCCCCGACCCGACAATTAAACAGTGCAACTGTTTAATCACATAGACATCTTAAGCTCTATATTCTGAATTCTGATTACTCAAATCCAATTCTTCACTTTCAATCTTTCATCAAAAGGATATTGACATTGACACAGTACAATCGGTCCCCCCTCCCTTAACGTTTTGACTCATGATTTCTCGAATTCCAAAAAGCCACAAGACTTCTGCATCATGGCTAGTGACTACCATGATTAAAGAAACATCATCTTCCCTTGTCAACTTTGCTTAAAATGAGAGGGAAATGTTTGATTTTAGCACTGAAGTTTGCATTTCAAAACTTGTAATAGCTTTGCATGCGTATAATCAAGTATTTCTTGAGTATATCCAAGTAGGTATACAGAAATGATAATCAATCTCTTATTTCTTCCCTAACCTGATAAACATTTGACATATTGTTAGTATAACAATTACATCAATGATATCTTGTATAATGCATAAACATTATCAAGAATGAACATTTCATTTCCTGGATAATGAGCCACATGCTTAAAGAGAAGATTAGTTGAAATCCTGCTTCAAATCTTAATGGAATTAAAGAAAAAAAACTTGAAACAGTCTTCCATCGAAGAAGGAAAAATGAATATAAAAAGGAGGCAGAGGAACTAACAATAAGCTGCTAGACCACCTCAAAAAAAAAGAAAGTAGTGTTACAAACAAGCCAATATTACAGCCACTCGTAAGCAAAGAAATACTGCAGGAACCCTAATCAATGGCTTGAATCCAAAATTTTAGGTGTTGGAAATCACTGTACCATGTTCATAAGAATACTGTTTTTTTTGTTTCCATATTTGTCTTCATTTAGAAGTACTATCTAAATTTTTTCAAAGGCAAACAAGTTTATGCTCAAAGCTGCTTCATATGCTGCCAAGTCTTCTTGTTTTTCTTCATTTTGTCAAACTCATGTCCTTCTTGTAGCCCACATTTGGTGAAAGTCGAAAGACCAACAATAGGATATCTAGCAGCATTTTTAGAAAATAGATCAATTAATAGCTCCACAAGCTTTGTCCATCAGAATTCTCCGGCGAGTCATCGGCTGGCGTAGAGCTTATTCTTGGCGGCGACACCAGTAGTCCTTCCGCCATGTCCACCAGCAAATTAGGCAGGTTCAAAAAGACATCCTCATCCACGTATTCTTCTGTCATTTCTTCGTTTTTGGCCTGATCATGTTGACCTGTTCCTAGATTAATCTCACTACCTTTGGTTTCAGCCATTTTTAGTGTAGCAGCAGCTGCAGCTGCCTTACGTATATCCGCTGACGATTTAGAAGCAGGAAGCGGATATGAAGCAACCGAGGCAGGGAAGTTAACAACAGCCTCTCCGCCCTTTAGGGCTAGGGCAGCAACATCATAGGCAGCCGCAGCCATTTCAGGCGTCGGGTACGTACCGAGCCATATACGCGTAGTTTTACGTGGTTCACGGATTTCAGACACCCATTTGCCGCCCCTGCACCTGATTCCTCGATACGTTGGGTGTTTCCCGGAGGAGCTTGAGGCCATAGTGGTTTTGGGAGTAGCAGGAGGTAATTAGCCACACGTGGGCTATGGGTTCTCGCACGTGTGAGTACTTGCTGTGGGACTTGGATGTTTGGCTTCGGTGATCTAAGGATGACAATACGGGTGGCAGAGAAGGTTAATCTAATTCAGGCACGTTGGTGGGATTATTAGGGTCAGCCATATATACACCCAAGGCCGCTGGGAAGGATAAAAGACTTTAAAAGAAAGACAATATTATTGAAAGGTTATAGCATTAATGTATTATGGTATTGGTGGATATTTAATGGAAATCTGATTTTTTTAAGTGTTTGCCTCGGCCATTCTCTCAAAAAAGGCAAAATACGTGGGGATTTCGCGGGGCAAATCGTGGTTCTCTGGGCCAGTTGTGTTTGATCAGTGGTCTTTTAGGGTTTTAGTCTTTTGGATTTGAAATGGAAAACGATAGTTTGAGTACTGATTGATGAAGTGGTTTGAGCCTTTGAGGCTTATATCCAGCGCGCACACGCCTTATTAGCCACAAAAACTATTACTTAGCTGTTTTCTATTATACTCTTCAAACTTTCTCTTCTTTGGCTCCTTGTACCTGCACACGTATAAACTGTCTTAATGGATTTTTAGCCTAGCTAGCTAGTTTTGTTTGTTTATGTTAGTAGAACTGTATGAGTTTTACAAATCATAGATTGAGAAAAGGACTCGTGGGGCGCAGTAGGCCAATCCAAACCCCCCGTTGGGTTAGATTACGAGGTTTCAAGCTCAGAATTTCTTGGATTGTAGAGTCTAAGAATTGAGAGATTGTGAATTACAGGCATTTGGTTCAAAGCTAACTAGCTAGCACTAGCTATTTGGGGAGAGTCATGCTTGAACCATCTTGTGTAAGTCACTAAATTAATTAAGCTGCCAAAAATCTCTTAGCTCTTGATGAGTAAATAAAAAAGAAAAATTATTATATGCATACCAAATAATCTCATTTTCTTTCCCCGATCATTGAAAAAGTAGATTAATTAAGGTAATCCAATGGAAACGTATTTGCTAAAAATGTTACTCGAATTTTTAATTGACCCACACCTACGAAATTAATCACTTTCTAATTGAAAACTAGATGTAACAAAAGGGTTTGTATATTTGGGATTAATTACAATTACCTCGTCTGTTGAACAACCAAAACTCAAATTAAGTCTAAAATTTGAGTTTTTTATTTTATTTTTTTATGAAAAAAATAATGACCTGTTAGGAGCTTCATGTAGTTTTGAATTGATAGTGTGACAAATCTGAACTCCTGATCGAAGTTTTATTACCTAGCTATCCTTATACAGGGTCTTGTTGGAATAACTCTTCAATTGCTTAGTTCAGTTGTCAAAGACTTACTAAGCGAAGGAAGCTGGAAGAAAAGATTTTGACAAAGTTCTGACTCGCCAACCAAACCAATAGTACCTGTAATCAAATAAATTAATCAGTGACAAGACTGACGAAGAAGATTTTCTTGCTTCTATTTGATTGATCTGTTTACCAATAGAGCATCTGATTAAATTCCAACTTGATCCCATGAATTAGGTCAAATAAGGCCAAAACCCAAGTTTCATTCCCAACAGAAGTCAGAGATGGAAACCAAAGTGTCCCATTTCTGCCTAAGAATTTTGCCACATGTTGCACTCAAATTGAAACTTGTGACAAAAATCTTTAGTGTATCAGATGTAATAAACGCCCCCCACTATGAGGGAAGGAAATTCAAAACAAAATTTAAAAATGTTTTATGGGATATGATTTTTTTTTTTTTTTAAAAGTTAAGAGTATGGAGGCTATTAATCTCCAATATCAGGACATGTTATCTATTATTATTGAGGTTTTTAAATTTATTAAATTTTTACTTATAAGCTTTTTTAAAATTTATGAATAATTTATCAATAAAAAATTCTAAAATTTTGAACTTAAGTGTAAAAATCAAATTTTAATCATTTAAGTTAATAAACCCATGTACAAGTATATTCCTCGGATGAAATTTGGCCAGAAGGGTCTGGTCTGGTTTCATGCATGTCTGCGAGAGAGCCCACAAGGTGTCTTTGTCCTTGCACATGGTTTTGCTGATTTAATTTTTTGAGCCCACCTTTCATTGTTCAATCCTTGCCAGATCCTTGCAGTATACTTGTATCTTTACAATTATTGAAAGATAATCTAAGATCTTTCGCTTTTTTAAAACTCTTTGATTTGAGGGATTCTAGGAAAAATTCAGATGAACCTGTATAAAGTCCTTTTTTTGTTGATTGGTACCTCTAAAAACATTTATTTTCTGTGAATTATGACACAAAGATGTGAAAGTGAATATTGCGGGACGCAGAATTTTAAAACATGAGTCGGTGACAATAGTTTAATTTTTTATTTATGTATGAATGAGTATAAATATTTGTATTGAATTCTTTATAAGGAATAATTCTCTGATTTAATCTCTTAGAATAAATTTATCGATTGCTTGACGTTAAATCCCGACGGAGTGAAAGATAAATAATTGTTGGGAGAAACAAGCGAAGGTTTGTGGTTTCTCGTGAATTTGCAACAGCGTTGAGAGAACGGTTTGTGACTTATTGTTTTCTCGTAGATCTCTTCGCTTTACGATAGCTTTGATGAAGAGAAAACTTGATAGCTTCTAACTTAGGAGAATGATCGGTATTCTGAAGGTCAAATTCTTTGAAGAGGCTAGGACTCCTCTTCAATGTGAAGAGCTCTTCTTCTATAGAGGAGCCAACATCTATAATGCTAAGTGATAGAGAGTTCCAAAAGGAGTCAGTCACTCTAAGATTTATCTCTAATTAATTTGATTTAATTAGAGATAATATAGATGATTAATTACTAAGAGTTGACTTCATATCTTCTAACTTGACTTCAATGTCTTTAATCCACATTTCAATTGACATCTTCAAGCTTAAGATAAGTGCCTGATATTCAGCAACATTGTTAGAGCATGATTCGCTTAAGACAAAAGAATGTTGCAAGACTTGATTGTAAGGGCTAACAAAAACTGCCCCTACCCTGCTCCATTTTGTCTTGCAGCGCCGTCGAAGAATAGCTACCAACTTGGCTTCAGGTCAACAAAGATGACCTCTTCGTCAGGTAAATCATCTGACAATTTCTAATCAGACGGGACATGATGGTCTGTCAGAAAATCTACCAAGGCTTATCCCTTAACTGCCTTTTGGGGAACATAAACAATGTCATATTGTTGGAGAATTACTGCTTGCTTTGTCAATCTCTCAGAAAGAATTGGTCTAGACAAGATATATTTCACAGGATCTGCTCGTGCTATTAAGTGAATTGATTATGCTTGCATGTAATGTCTTAGTTTATCGATGGCGAAGAACAAAGCAAGACACATTTTCTCAATAAGGGAATAATTTAATTCAGCCCCTACAAGTGTTCAACTGAAATAGTATAAAGCTTTTTCTTTCTTTTGCTCATCTTCTTGTGTAAGTATTGCCCCCGAGGACTTGTCCTGTGCAGCAATATAAAGGATTAATGGCTTTTCGAGCATTGGTGCTCCCAGAATTGGAGGATTAAACAAGTATCTTTTAATTGCATTAAAAGTGTTACAACATGATTCGTCCCACTCGAATCACGCATCCTTCTTATCAGTCGATTGAATGGTTGGCATCTTCTAGCTAAGTTCGAAATAAGCCTTCGAATATATACCAATTTACCCTGAAGACTTCAGAGCTCTTTTAAATTCTTAGGCTCTGGCATATCCGGGATAACATATATCTTAGATTGATCAATTTCAATACCTCGATGTCTTACAATAAAACCAAGGAACTTCCCAGATGTCACTTCAAAAGCACATTTAAATGGGTTTATCTTCAGTTGGTACTTCCCCAACTTATCAAACATCGAACGAAGATCTTCTAAGTGGCCATTTCTTTTTAACTTCACTACATGATCATCAACATAACATTCTACTATTTTATGCAGCAAGTCATCGAAAATTCTCTACATAGCTCGTTGAGAGGTTGCCCCAGCATTTTTCAAACCAAAGGGCATTACTTTATAGTAATAAATTCCTATAGGTATTCGAAATGCAGATAGTTCTTCATCTTTTGACGCCATCGAATTTGGTTATATCTAGATGATCCATCCATGAATGACAACCTCATGCCTTGTAGTATAGTGGAAAATCATCTTTTGGACATGCATTATTTAGATCATGGAAGTCGACACAGATGCGATGTTATCCCTTCTTCGTTTTCACTGGCATTACATTAGCTATCAATGATGGATATTTCACTTCTCGTATGAATCCCGCCTCAATTAACTTGTTGACCTCAGCTTCCATGAGCAGAATAAGGTCAGGTCTATAGCGCCTTTGGGGTTATTTAATTGGCTTCACTCCCCTTTAAACGACCAAGTTATGAACTGCAACTTTTGGATCAAGTCCATCCATCTCTTTATATGTCCAAGCGAAGACATCTTTGTACTCTAGCAATAATGTAACATACTTTTCTTTTTCTTCTAAGCTAAAAAGTGCACTAAAAAATATAAGACGAGGTGCATCCGAGGTGTGAAGATTTACCTCTTTAAGCTCGTCGACAGTTGCTTATCCCCCATCTTCTAAAGCAGGAAGACCTTCTTCTATTTCAATTTTTGATGGCTCTTCACGCTCTTCTTTAAACGATTCGTCATCTGTATTCTCTTCGATGGTGATATGATATGTTGAATAAATTTTTATTTCATCTTCATCGAGATGTAAATATAAATTGGTCTCCACAACAGTATGACGTCGCACTTTTAAGGGCCATTCTGCAGAGATTTCAAGATCCAAGTGTGTCGCGACCCAAATTTATAAAAATCACTACAAATTTTTCGCGAACTTACCACATTTTAATTGTTGGGCTGTGAGTCAATATCCCTCACTCAGTTTCATATATTATATATATATGGATAACAGGCAATGCTTTCGTCCCAGGCACAAATATTGCGGAAGCTTATAAAATTATCATTTTAGAATTTAAAATTCGTTTACATTGCCTAATATATACATCCCCCATATAACATGACTACATCACTGTACACTATTATTCAGATACAAAAGTACATGTGTGCATACCTCGATGCTGTTGGATAGCTGTGTATAAAAGATCGCAGGATGGATGCAGCTTATACACTCTACTGAAATGCTCTGTAGAGGTGGGAAAAATAATGGGATGAGCATAACACGCTCAGTAAGAAATATATGAAAGCAGGTAGATAACCACACTATCTACGATGCTCATAATGCATGTTTTATCAACTCGTAAAACAAATGCATTTACTTTTCAAAACACTCATTAATTTATAAAGCAAGTAGATAATCAAACTATCCACGATGCTCATGATGCATGGTTTATGCCGAAAAACTCATGGCATTTACAAAACCATCATAGTAAAACACATAGCAATTTAATGCCCAAAACCGAATATCAAAACTCATTCAGAGTAAAATCTTTCTGTGTTCAGTATTGAAACTCACTTTAAAATCATATTCTCGTTTCAAACGGTTTCATCACAGAAATCAAATCAAAATTAGTTTCATCACCGAAACCAATAAAAACATGTGAGACTAGGCAGGGATTTCAACACAAATCCAATGGAACATTTGGCCAAAGTCCGAGACCCACTAGCTATCACTGATCAGGTGTGCCAGGGTGTCTCTGAGTCCGAGGAGGGGATTAGTCTATCCATCGGCTCCTATCTAAGGACTATCACAAAACAGAGCAATGACAAAGCATGCCCGAGTCCAAAGACGCAATCCTCACACCCCATAGTTGCACGGTACAGTGTACTCCATGTTGTCTACACGGTACAGCGTACTCCGTGAACCAGGTACAATTACCACATAGTTGTAGGTGCCTGAGTCAACAGCTCACCACCCCAACCAAATAAATTATCAACCATAGCCTGTCGTCTCAGATCTAGTGCGAGCAAGTCAGTGTGACACACAGTCAACACAAGGCTCCAGCACGATCTCAATCACAAATCACAACAGAATCCAGTGCGAGCAGTGCTCCAGCATGGTCTGTACAGATGTAATACCAAAATCAAGTGGGAGCAGATCTGGATAAATCCACAGATCTCATCATGCTCCAGCACGATTTCACACACACAAAATAGACAGCTGGCTCTATTTCCCACCACAGTGGTACTCAAAACCGAGTGCAATATGCAAAACGGTACAAAACAAAGTGAGAGGGAAACATCCCATTAAATCACTCGTCAATCAAATCACTTTTTAGAAAAACGTGCAAGTTAATGCATACAGTCAAATCATAAGCCAGTCTATCATTTTAGCTTCACAAAAATCTCTTTTTCACAGAGAAAACATGGATTGCATGCACTTTATGCATTTACAAAAATTCCCGAGTCTAAGGGTATTTTCGTAATTTTTCCATATTCGGGTATTATCCAAAAATTTCATATCTATACGCTATACGAAATTTAATTGACTGTAAACAACGATGAAAATACGTACAGCTATCTCTAATAGCTTCCATAGATCCCTTACCTCGGATCACGTAGTGTGACCTCTCTTCCTCTGTGCTGTCCAAATCTCGCAGTCCGGTCAACTCTCAATATGACTCTGGAGCTGCATTTAACCATTCACTGGATTAATTACACGTTTCCTACTGTATTACACATTTAATACAGTTCATTTCACTTAATTGGGCCCGTTTACTCTAAATGGGCCTAATTACTTTAATCGAGCCTTAATCCGTATTAAGCCCGTTTTTCACGTATTATTTTCCTTCATCAGGGTCTATCGACTCATTGGGTCTATCAATACCCATTGGGCTTCGTTCCAAACTCTTTGGATAGCCCGAATATCATTTACGACAGTTTATTCGAATTTTCGACTATAATTCACTAAATCCGAAATTTAATCCGAAATGCGTAAATTAAATCTTAAATACGCGTTAATCACATAAATTGTCGTAAATGAGCTTTACTTACCCAATATTGTGCGATGGTGCGCGAATCGAAGTTCGATCGGGCTTCCGTTCGGAATTAATCGTCGAACTGCACAATTTCGTATTTTTCATTTCCGGGCCAATTTTCGATTAAATATAATTCAAATAAATTTATCGAAAATTAAATCGGCCACTTTTGACCTCGTATCGACTTACCCGAAGTCCGATGAAATCCCAAAAAATTTTTTTTTTTCTCTCTCTTCTTTCTCTCTCCTCCTGAACCGGTTCGGACCGGTTCAGTCCCTTTTCACACTGAACCGGTCCGAACCGGTTCAGTGGCCATTTCGCCGTTGCCGGCGCTGGTGGCCGGTTCCCGGCGCGATTCCGCCGCCGTTCGACTCGGCTCGGGCTGGGGAGCCTCCTTTCGGCCTGGCCTGGGGTCGATCGGCGCCGGTGGCGGCCGAATCGCCCCTTCTCTCCCGCGGCCTCTCCCCCTCCGATCTCTCTGCCGGTGGCGCTCTGGGGCGCGTGGTGGCGCTCGGACGGTCCCTCGGTGCCGGCCGACCCTTCGCCTGGCACCTCTCGCCCTCCATCGCCGCCCGTTGCCGCCGGTGAAGGAAAAACAGGGGAGGAACGGTTCCCCCCTGTTTTCGCGATTCTGCTGCTTCTGTTTTTTTTGTTTTTTTTTTTTATCAAATTTTTTTTTAATATATATTTTTATTATTATTTTATTCTTAAAATAATAATAAAAATCTTAAAATATCCCAAAATATCCCAAAAATTCATATTAAATTCATTTAGTCCGCAAATGAATTTATTAGTCCAATTTTACTTTTTCGGTATATTTTTCCACTATTTTTGAGCTCGTTTTTCGAGGCAAAAATTTTGATAAATTCTAATAACTTCATATATTGATCAATTGGACCTGAAATTTAATTATTTTCCTCAATTTTTGATCAATATTACACTAATCCATATTTTTAAATATCAATTTCTTAAAAATGACACCGAATTTTCGGGTCTTACATTCCTCCCCACCTTAAGAAATTTGGTCCTCCAAATTAGAACCAAGTCAATTCTCGAATAACTGCGAATATTTCTCTCGTATGAAGCTCTTTAATTCCCACATAACTTCCTCTGAAGTGTGGTACTGCCCAAAAACCTTAACCAGAGTGATCGTTCTGGTCCGTAACACTTTCTCTTTCCAATCCAATATCTGAATCGACTTCACTACATATAACATTTCCTCTGTGAGCTCCAACGGCTCATACTGAATCGAATGTGTCTGATCTAGATGATACTTCCGAAGCATCAACGTGTGGGAGACGTTATGAATGCCTGCTAACTCAGGTGTCAAGGCTAGCCTACAGGCCTTATTTCTCACTCGCTTCAGTATCTCATTATCCCTTTCGAGGGAAAAACTTTCAAGAATACCAATTCACCTACAGTGAATTTCAAAGGTTTACGCCTCATCTCAACGTAGCTTTTCTGTATACTCTGAGCTTACCTCAATTTCTCACATATAAATTAGACATTCTCAAAGGCTTGCTTCACTAATTCGGAGCAAACATCTTTCGGTCACTCACTTCTTCCCATCCAATCGGAGATCGACACCTAAGACCATATAACGCCTCATACGGTGCCATCCCAATACTCGAGTGATAGCTGTTGTTATAGGCGAATTCGGCTAATGGCAAATGGTCATCCCAGGAGTCTCTGAAATCCACACAAAAGCTCTCAACATATCCTCCAAAGTCTGGATGGTTCTCTCACTGACCATCGGACTGAGAATGGAAAGCTGTACTGACACTCAATCGGGTTCCCATAGCTTCCTGAAAATGTTTCCAAAAGTGGAAAGTGAAGCGGGAATCCCTGTCAGACACAATACTCACTGGATCACCATGTAGCCTCTCAATTTCCCGTACACACAGATTCGCCAACGCACTCAGAGTATCCGTAGCCTTCACGGCTAAGAAGTGAGCTGACTTCGTCAATCATTCCACAATCACTCAAATGGCATCATGGTTACGTCGGGTCCTCGGTAAACCTATGATGAAATCCATGGTGATATGCTCTCATTGTCATGTCGATAGGTAGAGGTTGTAATAATTCTGCAAGTTTCTGATGCTCTACCTTAACCTGTGGACATGTAAGGCACTTAGCCACAAACTCTGCAGCATCTTTCTTCATGTCTGACCACCAATATGCTTTTCGAAGATTCTGATACATCTATTACTCCTAGTATGCACTATATATCTCGATGAATGAGCTTCTGTCAAAATCAATCTCTTTAGCTGTGGGTCATCGGGAACGTAAATTCAACCTCTGAATCTCAGCAGGCCATCATCACAACTGAGCACTCAGTCACTCTACCCATCTGTTTCTGACTATGCATATCAACACAGAAGCGATCAATACGCTGAGCTTGTCTGGTCCGGTCTATCAAATCCGGTTTCAATCTCAGACTTGCTATCACACAATATGCATTAGTATCAGAAGGGTCTATATCTAGACTGAGGCTAATAAACTGCTCTAACAGTTCATGTTCCCTGACCATCATGTACGATACCATCCTGAGGCTCTTTCTGCTCAAGGCATCAGCGACTATACTCGCTTTACCCGGATGATAAAGTATCTCACAATCATCGTCTTTCAGAAGCTCTACCCATCATCTTTGCCTCATATTCAATTCTTTCTGTTAAAAACATATATTTGAAGCTCTTATGATTAGTGAATACTTGAAATTTCTCACCATATAAATAGTGGTGTCATATCTTCAGTGCAAACACTATGGCTGCCAATTTTAAATCATGGGTCAGATAGTTCTTCGCATTGTCCTTAAGTTGTCTGGATCCATAAGCAACTATCTTCCCGTTCTGCATCAATACACAGCCCAGTCCTTGCCCGAGGTGTCTGTATCTACAGAGAAACCTTCTGAGCTGGTCAGAATAGTGAAAATCGACGTAGTGGTCAATCACTACTTTAGTTTCTGAAAACTATTCTCACATGCATTGTCTCACTTAAATGCAACATTCTTTCGAGTGAGACGTGTCAATATAGCAGCCAACTTAGAGAAAACTTTCTACAAATTGACGGTAATATCCAGCCAAACCCAAAAATGATATCAGTTCCTACCAAAAATCACACTTACTGAGCTTCACATATAGCTTTCTCTCTCTGAGGGTTTGTTGCACACTGCTTAGATGCTAGTCATGCTCTTCCCTAGACTTCAAATACACCAGAAGGTCATATATAAACACTATGACAAACCGATACAAATATGGATTGAACACTCCATTCATCAATACTATAAAAGCTATAGGAGCATTCGTTAGCCCGAAAGGCATAACCAAGAATTCATAATGTCCATAACGGGTATGAAAAACTGTCTTAGGTACATCTCCACTCCGGATTCTCAACTGATGGTACCCAGACCTCAGATCGATCTTGAAAAAGATCTGTGCTTCCTGAAGTTGATCCAATAGATCATCAATACGTGGAATGAGGTACTTGTTCTTAATGATCGCCTTATTCAACAACCGATAATCTATTCATAGTCACAGGCTTTCATCCTTCTTTTCAACTAAAGCCCTCCTCTTCGGGGCATAAGTACTAGCTGTATCCTTCTCTGACTCTTTACCCTTCTGTGAGGCTATCTCAGCCAACTCTAGGCAATCTTTTATCATATGCCCCGTCTTGCCATATCTAAAATATGTTCCAATCAATACGTGGCATGACCTACTACCGTGGTATCTACCACATGCTCTACATTGTTCTGTAATCAGTAGGGGTCCTCCAATCATTATACCCCTAGCTGGAGTCGAGACTTGATACACCGGGGGCTTAATCATCCTACCCCGTGACTCATTGACTCTCGGTCGTCTAACAAATGACCTCTTCCCCACTCGGACATTACAGTCCTATGTTGATCTCTTCTGATCTCTATTCGTGCCCTTCACGACTTTACCAAACTCAAGGACGTGCATCTCATAGTCTTACACACACAACTAAGCTCTACGCACAATCTCCTCGTAAGTCGTGACATCAATTAGGGCAAATCTGACTCTTATGGAAGGTCTCAATACTTCCATAAACTTGCGAACTTTTCGCATCTCACTGCTCATGGTATCGGGATCATATTTTTCCCAATGATGTAAATCGAGACTCATACTCTTCTACCGATCTGTTCCTCTGGATCAGACCAGAAATTTCCATATGTAATCTCCGTTGAGCAGTGGCTGGGATGTACTGCCTCCTGAAGGCATCCAAAAATATCTCTCAGTCAATCAACTGATATACATAGCTTTCATGATGGGTCACGTGAATTTTCACCAATACTCTGCTTCGCCCTCTAACACGAATGTAGCAAAGGCCACTCTTTTAGTGGTCGAACATCGAAGAAAGCCAAATAGCTTCTCCAACCAGTTGATCCAATCCTCTGCTACTAAAGGGTTCTTGATCCCACTGAACGATGGAGGCTTGAGCTTCGAAACTGCCTCAATCGGTCAAACTCACAATCAAACCCTGAATCCTCACCAATTTGTCGTGGAACTACAAGTGGTATAGGGGTCTGACCAACACGTGGCATAGGTGCAGGTTATGTAGGCGCAAGTGTCTCAGGAGCAACTGCCGACTCAGTATAAGTCATCTGAGCAGCCGGACCTTGCCTACTCTCTAACCTAGCCATAGTCAAGTTAGCCTCAGTGAACAACTTCATAAATGTGTTCCAACTCCGCTCTAATCTCGTAACACGAGCATCAATAGTCTCAGTGGACCTGATGGAACATAATCACATGATGATTCACAAGGTTTCTCAAACCTATCACAGCGTCTCTCGGACCTACTCTCTATGGCCCCGAGAACACGAACTCTCTCCTCTGCTGCAATGTCCATCAGACATCTCTATCGTCCCGCATACACAGTTAATTCTCAGTTTAACCACAGCTTAGTACACACAATTGTATCTAATAATGTACAGTGACATGGGGATGTATACTTTTTAACTACTGACACTGACTCACATCAGACCAACACTGCTCTGATACCACCTCTGTCGCGACCCAAATTTATAAAAATCACTACAAATTTTTCGCGAACTTACCACATTTTAATTGTTGGGCTGTGAGTCAATATCCCTCACTCAGTTTCATATATTATATATATATGGATAACAGGCAATGCTTTCGTCCCAGGCACAAATATTGCGGAAGCTTATAAAATTATCATTTTAGAATTTAAAATTCGTTTACATTGCCTAATATATACATCCCCCATATAACATGACTACATCACTGTACACTATTATTCAGATACAAAAGTACATGTGTGCATACCTCGATGCTGTTGGATAGCTGTGTATAAAAGATCGCAGGATGGATGCAGCTTATACACTCTACTGAAATGCTCTGTAGAGGTGGGAAAAATAATGGGATGAGCATAACACGCTCAGTAAGAAATATATGAAAGCAGGTAGATAACCACACTATCTACGATGCTCATAATGCATGTTTTATCAACTCGTAAAACAAATGCATTTACTTTTCAAAACACTCATTAATTTATAAAGCAAGTAGATAATCAAACTATCCACGATGCTCATGATGCATGGTTTATGCCGAAAAACTCATGGCATTTACAAAACCATCATAGTAAAACACATAGCAATTTAATGCCCAAAACCGAATATCAAAACTCATTCAGAGTAAAATCTTTCTGTGTTCAGTATTGAAACTCACTTTAAAATCATATTCTCGTTTCAAACGGTTTCATCACAGAAATCAAATCAAAATTAGTTTCATCACCGAAACCAATAAAAACATGTGAGACTAGGCAGGGATTTCAACACAAATCCAATGGAACATTTGGCCAAAGTCCGAGACCCACTAGCTATCACTGATCAGGTGTGCCAGGGTGTCTCTGAGTCCGAGGAGGGGATTAGTCTATCCATCGGCTCCTATCTAAGGACTATCACAAAACAGAGCAATGACAAAGCATGCCCGAGTCCAAAGACGCAATCCTCACACCCCATAGTTGCACGGTACAGTGTACTCCATGTTGTCTACACGGTACAGCGTACTCCGTGAACCAGGTACAATTACCACATAGTTGTAGGTGCCTGAGTCAACAGCTCACCACCCCAACCAAATAAATTATCAACCATAGCCTGTCGTCTCAGATCTAGTGCGAGCAAGTCAGTGTGACACACAGTCAACACAAGGCTCCAGCACGATCTCAATCACAAATCACAACAGAATCCAGTGCGAGCAGTGCTCCAGCATGGTCTGTACAGATGTAATACCAAAATCAAGTGGGAGCAGATCTGGATAAATCCACAGATCTCATCATGCTCCAGCACGATTTCACACACACAAAATAGACAGCTGGCTCTATTTCCCACCACAGTGGTACTCAAAACCGAGTGCAATATGCAAAACGGTACAAAACAAAGTGAGAGGGAAACATCCCATTAAATCACTCGTCAATCAAATCACTTTTTAGAAAAACGTGCAAGTTAATGCATACAGTCAAATCATAAGCCAGTCTATCATTTTAGCTTCACAAAAATCTCTTTTTCACAGAGAAAACATGGATTGCATGCACTTTATGCATTTACAAAAATTCCCGAGTCTAAGGGTATTTTCGTAATTTTTCCATATTCGGGTATTATCCAAAAATTTCATATCTATACGCTATACGAAATTTAATTGACTGTAAACAACGATGAAAATACGTACAGCTATCTCTAATAGCTTCCATAGATCCCTTACCTCGGATCACGTAGTGTGACCTCTCTTCCTCTGTGCTGTCCAAATCTCGCAGTCCGGTCAACTCTCAATATGACTCTGGAGCTGCATTTAACCATTCACTGGATTAATTACACGTTTCCTACTGTATTACACATTTAATACAGTTCATTTCACTTAATTGGGCCCGTTTACTCTAAATGGGCCTAATTACTTTAATCGAGCCTTAATCCGTATTAAGCCCGTTTTTCACGTATTATTTTCCTTCATCAGGGTCTATCGACTCATTGGGTCTATCAATACCCATTGGGCTTCGTTCCAAACTCTTTGGATAGCCCGAATATCATTTACGACAGTTTATTCGAATTTTCGACTATAATTCACTAAATCCGAAATTTAATCCGAAATGCGTAAATTAAATCTTAAATACGCGTTAATCACATAAATTGTCGTAAATGAGCTTTACTTACCCAATATTGTGCGATGGTGCGCGAATCGAAGTTCGATCGGGCTTCCGTTCGGAATTAATCGTCGAACTGCACAATTTCGTATTTTTCATTTCCGGGCCAATTTTCGATTAAATATAATTCAAATAAATTTATCGAAAATTAAATCGGCCACTTTTGACCTCGTATCGACTTACCCGAAGTCCGATGAAATCCCAAAAAATTTTTTTTTTTCTCTCTCTTCTTTCTCTCTCCTCCTGAACCGGTTCGGACCGGTTCAGTCCCTTTTCACACTGAACCGGTCCGAACCGGTTCAGTGGCCATTTCGCCGTTGCCGGCGCTGGTGGCCGGTTCCCGGCGCGATTCCGCCGCCGTTCGACTCGGCTCGGGCTGGGGAGCCTCCTTTCGGCCTGGCCTGGGGTCGATCGGCGCCGGTGGCGGCCGAATTGCCCCTTCTCTCCCGCGGCCTCTCCCCCTCCGATCTCTCTGCCGGTGGCGCTCTGGGGCGCGTGGTGGCGCTCGGACGGTCCCTCGGTGCCGGCCGACCCTTCGCCTGGCACCTCTCGCCCTCCATCGCCGCCCGTTGCCGCCGGTGAAGGAAAAACAGGGGAGGAACGGTTCCCCCCTGTTTTCGCGATTCTGCTGCTTCTGTTTTTTTTTTTTTTTTTTTTATCAGATTTTTTTTTTTAATATATATTTTTATTATTATTTTATTCTTAAAATAATAATAAAAATCTTAAAATATCCCAAAATATCCCAAAAATTCATATTAAATTCATTTAGTCCGCAAATGAATTTATTAGTCCAATTTTACTTTTTCGGTATATTTTTCCACTATTTTTGAGCTCGTTTTTCGAGGCAAAAATTTTGATAAATTCTAATAACTTCATATATTGATCAATTGGACCTGAAATTTAATTATTTTCCTCAATTTTTGATCAATATTACACTAATCCATATTTTTAAATATCAATTTCTTAAAAATGACACCGAATTTTCGGGTCTTACAAAGTGTCTCTTCATGCAAGACAGAATCAAGCTTCGGATTTCTTTGTCATCCTTTAGTTTAGTGCAATTTTGACTCTTTTCTTGATGCACTTCACTGGTTGAAGCGTTTAATCTATCAAAAACCAAGTTGCACCTTCTTAATGCTTGATGCAACTCAGGGTGAAGGACGTTTAGTCTATCGAACACTGAACTATGGGTTGTTAGAATTCCCAAACGATCTAATACTGATACTCAGGCAGTATTTTGAGAAGAATGAGTTGATGAAGTGTTCAGTTCATCAGATTCTTCAATAACCTCCACCGAAATGTGTTGAGTACTGATCGATTTATTCTTTTTGCTAATATGAATTCGTACTGGGTTTTGGGATTCATGTCTTAATCCATTTTTTGAAAAAGGTTTCCCATCTGACTCGTTTATCAATTTTTTATGGGTTTCAATAATTCCTTGCAACTTTGCAGTTGTCCTCCTATCATGCAACTCATTCATGGATAAAGGCTTGGAAAAGTCGAACCCGACTTTGGCGATGAGTTTATAAGCCTTTGGATCGTAATTTTCAACAGTACGACCTTGAGGCAACGTCCCATGTTCTATTGTGCCCTGGGACGGTCGAACAAACCCTTTCAATGACTTTTTGGCTTTACTATGATTAATGCTAGTCAGAGGTAATGTGCAAGCATCCTTCAATAATTGTATATCTTCTTTTACCTTGTCGAAAGAATACTTTGCTTGCTTAAATTCTGAGCATTCTAAGAATGGTGATTGACCTTCTTTGCGACGCACCTTTGGAATATAACAAAGAATTGTAGTTTTTTTTACCTCTCTGGGTCAAGATTTGAATGATTTGTCTATCTTAGTATCTTCCAATGTAAGTTTAGAAACGCCCTCAAGGGACGTATCTAAAGGCTTTTTTGTCACAACAATATCTATTTTGATTTTTACCCTCAATTTTTATTTTTCTGGTGCTTAGAATTTGGGCTGGTAAAACTTTTTTTATATCATAATTGTCTAAGTAAAATTTTGCATCTACATAGTGGGACTCGACCTCGTTGAATGGTTTTAAATCAGTATCAACCTTTCTCAGCCCGCCTCAATAAAACTTTAAGTATTGATGAAGTGTAGAAGGTACAACCCTATTTGCATGAATCCAAGGACATCCAAGCAACAATTTGTATGTAGTTCTAGCATCGATGACATGGAAGATTGTACTTGACGTTAGTTTACTGACTGCAACATCCACTCGTATTATTCTTAAAGCATGTTGCTCCATTTGATTAAAACCTAAGACTAAAAATTGACTTTTGGACAGTTCATTAATTGTTATGCCAAGTTCTTCCATTGTTGCTTTAGGCATGATATTAACTGCAGACCCATTATCGACTAATATGTGATTCACCCTTTGTTCTCAGATCTATCCACAAACATAAAGCGGTCGATTGTATGGTTTTGACCCTAATAACCGATCTTTATCTGTGAATGCAAGAGTCGTCAAGTAGTAGTCACAAAAACTTTCTTCTGATGCAGGTTTCGTAGGAAGAGAAAGATTTGTAACATAAATTTTTGAGTTTTCCAAAGCATAAGAGATTGCATCATGTGTTGCATTTGGATACTGCAACAACTTGTAGATGGTAAGATGAGAAGAGATCCCTTTCGAGATCTTAAGGTATTCTTCCAAGACTGTTTTTGTCTGACTATCATCTCGAGCTTTAATAGCCTGTGAGCTTTCTCCCTTTGGCTCTTCTTTAAAAGAAACCATATGAATGCCAACACTTATTTGCTCTTCCCTAAAAAAGCCTTTACGAAAGAATTCATTTAGTGTTATTTGTTTTCGAGGATTTTGCCTCAAGACTTCTTGATTTAAAAAACTTTAGGGTTAGGAATGCTTTATAGCTTTCTTCTATCCCCGACGTAAATGCAAGTTGTTCATCTGTTGAATTTTTCTTTAAAAGATAATGTTTGTAAATCGAACATATTGCTTTCGCGATTTTCGTTGCGTAACTAGTGTCCATTTTCTTTCATCATCTACAGCGGATTCAACATCTTTAAGAGGACTAGTGATTGAACTCTTTACTACAATTGGCAAAGCAACAAGTTCTAAAGAGCCAAATTGTATAAGCTGATATGTCATATCACTTACAGAGAAAATGACATGATTTGACTCTACTACGTCGTCCATATCAAGTTCAATCTTACGCTTGTTCGTTAGTTTTATTATCAAATCCTTCAGGTCAAAACATTTTTCAGTGGGGTGACCAATGATGCCATGATACTTGCAATATTTTGGATCATTAACTTTTCCTTTTTTTCCTGGCCTTTTGGACTTTGGGAGTTCAATCAATTTCTGTTTTAGAAGTTAGTCTAGCATATCAGGCACATCTGAATTGGGGGACATAATGAATTGGGGGAAATAATATTTCTTTGCTTCTCTTTCTCGGAAGCTCATACGCTGTTTATCTCTCACTTGAGGTCGACCCATATTTTCTTGAATTTTCTTTGTGCCTTTCGAAGAAAATTTTAGAGGTTTAGTCTCGACAAGCATAAACTCTTTAGTAGTGCTCTTTAAAGACCTCTTAACCTTCTTAAAATCATTCTTATCTTTTCTAGGATTAAGAATCGAAGAACTTTTGTTATCGGAATGAGCAATACTCAACTCCATGTCATGAGCACAGGTGGCCAATTCTTCGAAAGTATGCGGCTTTATTCCTTGAAGGATGTAAAAGAGTTTCCAATGCATACCTTGGATACACATCTCAATAACAGAAGTTTTAGAAAACTTGTCTTTGCAATCAAGACTTAAAGCTCTTCATCTATTTATGTAGTCGACGACTGGTTTGACATTTCTTTGCTTGGTATTAGTTAGCTCTGTCATACTCACTGTGCGGCGAGTACTAAAGAAACAATTATGGAATTCCCTCTCGAGTTGTTCCCAACTATCGATGAGATCAGATTCCAAGTCAATATACCACTCGAAAGCATTACCTTTAAGTTACCTTACAAAAAGAGATCTCCATATGTGCCTGCATTGTTACATGTCTCAACGAAATGAGCCACGTGTTGACGTGGATTTCCTTTCCATCTAACTGTTGAAACTTAGGAGGTTGATAATTTGCTGGCATCCTTAAATCATCAATTTTCCTCGTGTATAGTTTAGTGTACACATAATAGGACTTGGGTGATGATCCATCATACTGCGCTTTGATGGTATTCTCAATCATCCCTTGCAATTGTTGAACAGACAATGACCCAATTGATATTAGGGATGATCCGTTCACTTCAGGATTCTCAGCATCATGAACAACTTTTAATTTACTAGAGGCTTTAGCAGTTGGTTTGTGTGGTACAGGGTTATCAGTGGATTCTTCATTTTGTTAAGCTTCCAGTTGACTCTTCAACATCGCAATTTTAGCATAATTCTCTTCTACTATCTTGTACAAAGTTGACATCATCCTTTCCATTTAAGTGATTTTTTCTTCCTGGATAGTTGCATTGGTAACCGTTGCTGGCATGGTTTGCAGAGATGGAAGAGTAGACATTGTTTGTCCTGTTAGTGTTTGTGGAGTAGACTTTCTTCCTGCCAAAAGGTCCATCGAGATAGAGCACCACTATTGGTTGATCCAACTAAATCTTTATTTTGAGTAGCAAGATATCGTATCCTAGCACGAGTCATTGGTCTAGTGTAGCTGGGTTGCACAATTGTGGCGGGATTGAACTTATGACTTGGTGCAACAGTTTTTTGAGCCATAGATCTAAGCAACTAGTTGATCTTGATTGATAACGCAGAGCGAGATGAGAAAACACGAATCGGTGATAAAATTTAATTTCTTTTATTTATACGTGATTGGGTACGAATCTCTGTTTTGAATTTTTTATAAGAGAATAATCCTCTGATTCGAACCTATAATAAACTTGTCGAGGACTTGATGCTTAATCCCGACAAGTGAAAAGGAATAGATGTTGGGAGGAAAGGGCGAAGGCTTGTGGTTCCTCGCAGATTTGTAATAGCTTGGTTGATCGTTGAGAGAACGATGTGTGATTTGTTTTCCTCTTGTAGATATCTTGGCTTTACAAAAGTTTTGATGAAGAGAATGCTTGATAGCTTCTGATTTAGTAGATCTCTTGACTTTACGAAAGCTTTGATGAAAAGAAGGCTTGATAGCTTCTGATTTAGGAGAATGATCGGTATTCTGAAGGTTTCAAATTCTTTGAGGAGACTGAAACTTCTCTTCAATGTGAATTGCTCTTCCTCTCTAGAGGAGCCATCTATTTATAATGTTAAGTGATAGAGAGTTTCAAAAGGAGTCAGTCATTCTAGGATTTATCTCTAATTAATTTAATTTAATTAGAGATAATATAGATGATTAATTCTTTTTGACTAATCTACTAGGAGATTATTAATCAATTAAATATTAAATTAATTAATTAATAATATTAATTTTTTTTATACCTGTAGTATGTATGTAAATTTTAAATAGCTAAATGCATGATTTTATTTTTATATAAATTAATCACATTATTATCAATGATACATTTATGATTTTAATAATCATTTATTATTTTTAATCAATTGTGATTTTTTATTTTATATTTAGGAAAGAAAAAGCTAATAGAAATGTATTGACTAAAAAGAGTTCTAAGTTTTTTCAATTATTTCTCAAAAGGTAACTTCAGTAATATTCTAATTCTCCTCTCTCTCCTCCTACTTTATTTTAAAGTAATCGTTTCATATTGAAGATAATTTATGATTAAAATCTTAAAATATATTATATATAAAATATTTGAATGGATTTAGTTTTACGTATCAAATAACATCAAATTAATTAAAAATCAAATAAAAAAATCAAATAAAAATCAAATAATAAAATAAAAGCATTCATGTCTTTTAATTTTGTGTATAATATATATTTTAAAAATACCTATTTAATGTAACCAAAAAAATAACCTATTTAACTTCTCTTTCAAAAGCTACCCATTATTTTCTCTCTCAAAATATTTTTTATCTCCTTCCACAAAATTGGTTTACAAATTTTTAAGTATATGTTTTTATCTATAAAGTAGAAAAAATTTACAAGTCCGAAATTCGAATATGTTATTATATTTTTTTTCTCGAAGTACTAAAAGCCTCCCTAATATATGGCACCAAATAAATAAATGAAAATTGATTAAAAACAAATATCAAATAATTATAAGTACATTAGCTATTATAAAATGAAATAGAAATAGTGGTAAATATAAGCTTAGCAATAAATAAATAAATATTGTGGATACAAGGGAGGATTCTTTCTCAATCACTCAGTACACAACTAATGTTGACAAAATCCATCGAAAACACATCCACAAAAGTCAAATTTATACTCACACAAACATTGGACAAAATAAAACATAAAATGACGAAAGACACGTACCCAAAGGTCGAACGTTTACTGACACAAACATTGACAAAATAAAACGTAGTATTAATCGTCAGGGTATGAGATATGATTAGTTTTAGTCAAATGAAAAATGACAATGATATTTAAAAATATATATTTTTAATAAAAAAATTAAAAAAAATTAAAAAAAATTAAAAAGTAATTTTATTAAAATAAATTTTATCTTATTTTATTATTTACCATCATTCATGTCGTTTTAAAAGAACAAATTGTTCCAAATTCAACCCCATTTGCGATCATATGACCTCAAAATGAGGTATGAGGTTTACTATTTTATCTTTATTTTTTTATTTTAATATAATATTTTTAATATTTATTTTATTATTTAATTTTATTATTATCGTTACGATTGAATTTAAATATATCGTCATTTAAAACTAAATTTATTATTATTATTATTTTCAATTTTAATGAAGTAAAAATCTCAATCAATTGCATTGCACTTGCACGTTCAAATTAGTCTAAACCAAAGAAAATGGGCCACCTTCAAATACTGTTTTAAAATATCAACCAGTTAAAAAAATGGATAAAATTAATATCATTTTTTAGATTAAGATAAAAGAAATTATTTCTTTTTTTTTCAAATTATCCTTCATTTTATTTATGAGAAATTCATTCAACCTTAACTACAAAATTCAGGAAAAATTTGAGATATTTCAATGATATTTGAAGCTATATAGAATTGTTATTCGACCGCATTATTCAAACTCGAAGAGTGTAGGAGTATGAAGCCTTTCATATATTGGGTGCTTCTTATTTCATTCTTTTATCATTTTTAAATGAATACTTTATTAATTAATTATTTCTTTCTTCATTTTATTTGTACTTTTTCATTACGGTAAAGCCATTCTCAATTTGAGACAATGGCCGGTGGTCGTATGCCTTCTGGTTCCGGGGAAAATTTTTCCTGGAAAATTTTCTTCAAAGGTCCTTTTCACGTGCATTTTTGCCTCTTCGTGTGGTTTGATCTTTGGTTATGATCTCGGTATTTCAGATGACGTGATTTTCTTAGCGTTTTTTTCTTTGTAGCTAGGTTATTGCTTGGAATATTAATTCTAACAACGGATTTCTTGGAAATGGGTTTTAATTTGTAGGTGGAGTTACTTCCATGGATCCTCTTTGGAGATATTCTTTCCGGCGGTTTACAGGAAGGAAATATCCGTTAAACTTTCGGACAACCAGTTCTGCAAGTTTGATGACAGCCAAATACTAACGTTGTTTAATTAATTACACAATCGCTGTATTTGGCTGCTCTTTTGTCGTCTATGGTAGCGAGTAGGCTGGATAATTCGATTGTTTGGAAGGAAGAAGACAATGATGTTTGGTGGTGCACTTTTCGCTGCTGCTGCCATTGTCAATGGCTCTGCTGAAAACATGGCCATATATGCCTGCTATTAATGGTTGGATGTTGTATGGCTTTGGCATTGGGTTTGCTAATCTGCCACCTACTTTTTTCATTTATTTCGTCGATAAATAAAGATCTTTAATCACACATACACGAATTATATAGGACTTAGAATGCATAATCTTGCACAAGTTAGAATCTGTTGGATCCTGGCTTGATTTTTTTTGAGGTTATTTCTGCCTCTATGACATTACACACCAAACTCTTTGCCTGAACGCAACAAGTTTGATGAGGCTAAAGATCTGATGGCGTTGACAATGTTGATGAGGAGTTCAATGATTTGGCTATTGATTAAAGGCCCATCGAAAGATATTGTGAGAAGGAAATACAGGCCTCAGCTCAGCTTTGCTATCGTAATTCCTTAATTTCTTTCAGTGGCATGAATGTGTTTTTCTTCTTCTGCTTCTTCTTTCCTTCACAAAGAATCGGCAGAATCACCGTGGTTTAGTCTGCTGCCAATGTGGTTCTTAGGTCTAGTGATGGTAGCCATGTGTATTTGCGTTGCTGGCTTTGGCTGGTCATGGATCCTTTGGGTTCCGCCCGCGGCTCAAAGTATCAACCGCCATTCTTTGCCTGGGGTGTGCTGGGGGATGAGCATCTTCATCCACAATATTTTTTCGTGATACAAAGGGCGTCCCAATTGAAGAATGACCGTTGTTTGGAAAAACCAACCTTGCTGGAGCAAAGTTTGGTAGTGGAGGATCTATTCAGTGAAATTTTATTCGTAAAATTTTTGAAATTTATTAATTATTTATTAAAGAGAGTTCTTGAAAATTTGAACTTAAGTGTTCTAAGCTCTGCAATAATTAATGTCATTCATTGAAGTTTTGAATTTTAATAAAGAATTCCAAAGGAGTTTGAATTAATCTTCTTGGCGAAAATCTCTAATGATTTTTTAATCTCAAAATCTCTATTTATTTAAATATTCCGAAGAAGAAGTATATAAAAATCAATCTTGTCCAACCCAATTATGGGTGAATGGGCTCAGTTTTTAAATGGTTTGGGTTGGTTACTGGGTTCATATACTAAAATCTAAAACCCAACATAATTTTGGTTTTGTTTAAGAACTCTAAGCTGTTTCCAAACTAGCTTTGTCGAGGGATTTTTTTTTCTTTGCTCCTAATAGTAGATTTATAAAATATATATATATATATATAAAGCATGACCCAGAATTCAAGCCTATAACGCTCTTAGAATTAACAACAAAGTTTAATCTAGTGTTATTCCTTTTTAAAAAGATTTAGGTTAAAGTGCAATTTCTCTATTTCATTTTTATAACTTCTTTATGAACAAAAATATATGGACAATAAGTTTCTTAGGACTGGGAGTTTTAGGGTTGTCGTACTTATTTTACAATTTTGATTCAACTTGAGTATGTCGAATATCTTAAATCTTTCAGTCAGGTAATCTAACATGTTTCTATACGAGATAAAATTAGAGATATAAATGGGTAGTGTATAAACGGGTACCCGACAATACCCCTCCGTTTAAGTCAAATTCGGGTACCGATAAATGGGTTTTAATCGAGTTAGGATAGTAATTTCACGACCCGTGACGAGTTCGGATAAGGTTCGAGTAGTATCCCTCGGATACCCTAAACCCGAACCCGATTAATGTAACCAGGTTAGGGTACCCGAACCCGATACCTTTTTTCTTATCTCTTTCACATTTTTTTCTCCCTAAACTAGAAAACACTCTTCTTTTCTTCCTCTCACACCACTCACCTCCCAAAACCAGAAAATTTCCCTTCCCCTCACTTGTACACCTAATTCACGCCACTTTCTTCCAAACAGAAATCAAAACCCTTTTTTTCCTAACTACATAGTTTACGTTTTCCCCTCTCCTCACAATCTGGTTTCCAAACAGCCAAGGAAAACAAACAAATCCAACTTGTATGTTGAATCTATGTGGTTCTAGGTTAGATTAAGAGTGAAATTTCTAGTTTTTATACCATAAAACCTTACCTTCCACGAAATTTCTGTTCAACCAAGAGAAAACACCCATTTTCCCCAAAAACGAGAGGTCCCAATGAGGGAAGAGAGGCTAGGCTGTTCGGGATTAAGGGACAAAACACCAAAATGGACTGATTTCGTGATTAGCCTAGTGTAAGGAGAGAGTTTTGAAGAAATTTCTAGAGGCATTTTTCTGTTTGGACAAGTTTGGATTCGGCTACTCAAGGTTAAGGTAAAACCGATTCTCCCTTAGTTAAATTTTTGTCCAATTTGTGTTATAGAACCATGCTTAGTGGTGAAATTTAAGTTAATTTCAATTTTGAAGAAATTGTATAAAATTAGGGCTTGTAAAATTGGGGCTTTCGAAATTGGGGATTAAGATTTGATAATTCTAACTAAATTTATAATGCTTAAGTGATGAATTAACTGCTTCATAAAGTAATTACAAACAAGTACTGGAATTCGTATTATGGATGGTGAGAATTGAGTGTTTGGCCAACTTGAAATAATTATGAATAAATTGGTTGTTTGGGAATCTAAAGTTTAAAACTAGCTAAGTACAAAGAGAACAAGGTAATTATTCAACTGCATGAATTGAAACTAAGTTATCTAATTAGGAGTCAAGGGTAGTAGGTTCGGCCATGGAAGGAAATTGAGGATTTCATGCTAAATTGGGTTTTGAGAGTTTAGACTATGAAATTATCATGAAATCAATACATACATTGGCTTGCATGTAGCGATTGAGAATGAAAAGTTAGAATTTGTGACATTTAGCATTCGACCACTAGAAGTAAATTGGGGATTTTCTATTTGCAATTAATTTTTAAGGTTTAAATCAGTAATCATGTAAGTATCAGCTTAGTCTTATAATTTTTATAATTAATTTAAAGTGATACAAGGTAAATTGGCTTAATGAGCTCATTTCAAACCGAAATAGACAAGTAGAGGTTATGAACTAAATCTCTTAGTTTAATTCAAAATTTCAAAATTTAGACCTTATAATTACTACAAGATATTATATATATAATATAATATAATTAACCACACTTTGCTGTTACTGTCCTGTGCTTTTTTATCTAATATATTTGCTTTTTAATTATACACTCTGCTGGTACTTAATTATATTTTATATTGCTTGTGAAAATGTTTATTCCATGGGATGAAGGAATGTGTTTATGGGTCAATTATAAACCCAACTAGAATTATTTATCTTTCTTTTGGCTAGCTTCCGTCAACAAGTAATAGATATATTGATCAATATGTCCTCTAGAGCTTTAACCATAATACCACATTCAGATACATCATCTAAGTCTTGTGTAGAAGTGTGTTTTACATACTTGTGAACCTGATTGTGTCATACAGGTTTTTTCTAATTTCTATAAATATCTTTCTTCTTTGCTTGACTTTATTTTTTAAATTGTTTACAGGTCTTTTGAATATGGCGACAAGAGAAACTATTGAGATTATTGATGACAATGATAAGGTTGCAACTGCTTCATCAACTATGGGTTCAAGTTCGGGAAACATGGATATTCATGATCCAAGTATGCCCTCAAATAGTCCTCCTAATTTAACTCCACCAACATCTACTTCATCTAAACCTCCATTAGCTAAACGGTCTCGAATGTTAACTTCAGAGGTTTGGGAGCACTTCGAAAAGAAAGATATAGATGGAGAAGATAAGGCTATTTGTAATTATTGCAAAGTTGCTCTTAAGGCTAGTAGCAAGAATGGAACAAAAGCTCTGCTAAACCACATAGTTACTTGTTCAAGGAAAAGAAATTCAACCATTGAAACATGCTTTAAAAAGCAAAAGATGATTAGTGTGGAGCAGAAAAATGACGGGAATGTTCGTTTTGGAAATTTTACATTTGATTAAGAAGTTTCAAAAAATGAGTTGGCTCGTGCTATAATCTTCATGAGTATCCTATTTCTATTGTGGAGCATGTTGGATTTAGAACATTTGTTGCTAGCCTCCAACCTCTTTTCAAGATGGTTTCTCGCAATATGATTAAAGAGGACATTCTCAAAATTTATCAATTGGAGAAGGGAAATCTAATGGGTGTGTTTGAGAAGCTAAAAAATCGAATAGCAATCACATCAGATATGTGGACATCAAATCAAAAGAAAGGCTACATGTCCGTGACTGCTCATTTTATTAATGATTCTTAGGTGTTGCAAAGTCATATTTTGAGGTAAATAACTCATTCGAACCTTTTAACATGTACATAATTCATTAGTTTTTTTTGAATAAATTGTTAGCAAATTAACTGATGTTATTTTAAAACATATAGGTTTATTTATGTTCCAGCTCCTCATACTAAGGAGGTTCTTGCTAACGAATTGATAATAGCTTTGACTGAATGGAATATAGAGACCAAACTTTCAACTATTATAGTGGACAATTGCAGTTCTAATGATGGTATGATTTCTATCTGTCATGACCCTTTTTTATCCAATTCGTCTAAAAATCACTACAAATTTTTCGCTTAAACCGTAAACGTACCCGGTCATGAACAACCCTCACCAATAACAGTTGGGCTGTGAGTCAATATTAATCATCATTTCTCATTCATTCCCAATTAATCAAAAACAATGTCATACATTTGAAAGTTAAGTCATATGCTTATACACGACTTGTTTTCTAACATTTACATCCTCATATTACAAATTTACAATTCAAAATGACTATTGTGCCTTTACATGTTTAGATACAAAAAAATCATTGTGTGTATACCTCTTAGCGATGGAGTGCAGCGAAAGTCCAAATACAATGCCTCAGTCCTCACAGGGCTACATGTGCGCTCTGTAGAGGGCAAAAATAGAGGGATGAGTAACCACACGCTCAGTAAGGCAATAATACAAGCATGGTAGATAACTACCATATCTACATGTTGATAATGTTATGGCATAAATCGTTTATATTTAGAGTATAAGGAAATATTAAAAACTATGCCACATGTATATACATATATCATGTACTGAAAACACGGAAATAGGCATGAAAAACATGGTAAAATCATCATGTAGAACATCGTTATTAAAACTCATCATAAAAAATGAAATTCAATGCGAAACATCCTTTAAGATTTATCACTTTCTCAAAACACATCAAATCTTATCACAAATAGAATATCATTTCTTTAAACAAGATCTCACAAGGCTCGACCCCTCCCTTCGGTCTACCCTGAACAACATAATCACGCTCAGTGTATAAAACCATATGGTATCATGTGAGACAGGTGGTTGCTATATCTCAAGGACTATGTTGGTCAACTATGTCATAATCATCCCAGACCACATGGATCCCGGTGTGCGGAGCATCATGCTGGAACGAATGTGGGTTAGTTCTTCGCCAGACTTTCAAATCAACATTTCAACCACGCGGTACAATGTACTCTATGTGATCTACACGGTACAACATACTCTGCGGACCTATATCATGGTTGGGGGTGCCAGCCATAGGACTTATCTACCTCATACCATGCATAACCTACACAGTCTCAAATGCACGTGGGAGCGTTTCGTTTTCATGTAAGAGAGCCTCCCTACCGAACAGAGCCTCCCCACCCAATGGGCTTAAAGATGTTGGCTTAAGGATCTTACTCTTAGATAGCCTCCCCACCGAACAGAGCCTCCCCACCCCGTCGGGTTTAAGGATGGTGTGCTTGAGGATCTTACCATCTCCACGACATCATACATACCACAGTGTGAAAACCTGTGCGAGCTAAGCTCTAGCACGATTCATGCATCATCAATAAATCTCCTCGTACGAGCAACGCTCTAGTACGACTTTATGCATAAAATCATGAAGAAATCACGTACGAGCATAGCTCTAGTACGGTTATATACATAAGAAAGTCAATCAAAATCCACGTACGAGCAGAAGCTCCAGTACGGTTTATGAATATCATCATATTTCAAATCAAGGTACGAGCTAAGCTCCAGCACGTTTCTTACATGTGAAAGTACCAAAATTCAGTGTGAGTGAGACTCCAGCACTATTTTAACTCACGTAAATACGATATGTGGCTCTACTTCAACAAAACACTCTCAAAACCATGGTCAGCACCTCACTTGTACTTTTTCACAAAATCAGGAAATCAATAGCCAGCCTATCCGTCATTTTGCTTAAACCAAAGCAATGTGTTTTCGTCAAAGCATCAAAACATGTGATTTATGCAATTATTAGCTTTACTATCCCTTTTATAAGAATCACTTCCAAACCAAATCATATACAAAAATACTTTTAGTCATTCACACATACCATCAAACTTTTTCTTAAATAGTCATGCATTTTACAAAGCCCTATATTCACCCACAAAATATGAGCAGCTATCTCTATACACTCACAGAATTCCCTTACCTGGAATCGCGTCGAGTGATTCCACTTCCTTAAAATTGTTTGATTGCACAGTTCGATTCACCTCCAACGAAATCTCTGAGACTGCATAAAATCATATTCCATGTCAATTGGATCCAATATAACATAATCCTTGCGTTTACTATAGTCGACTCGACCTGTAGTTTCCATTAACACCTATAAGGCTTCATCTGATCACTCTACTCATATCTTGAGACCTTATTGGACTCTTTTAGATCCATTGATTCCTACTAAATCGATATTAAACTCATGGCACCTCTAGTTCATTATTTACTTTACTATGACATTTTGTCAAATACCTTATATACTTATTCTCATAACTTGACAAATTTTACAATGTAGCTTCATCCAATCATCTCAAATCATGCATATTACCCCACTAACACCTTAGCACAATCCATAAATCATCAATTCACCCATATCATATTTTCTCACACTAGACTCATTCTAGGTTTTACTTGTTCCTTTACATTCTAGGTAGTTTCAATCATCAATACACATACCAATCACCTCACAACAACAACTAGATAGATATATCTTAAGTTTGGTATATTAGAAACTCACCTAGCTTGATTTCTTTCTTACTTCAAGTGAGAACACTCCTTGCTCCTTCAATCCAACCAATGAGATGTTGGTTTCAAACTATGTTGTTCTTCTCTTTATAATAAACAACTTGGTTCTAATAGATTTTTCTTGAATCTTTATAGAAATGAGATGATTTTAAAGTGAGAAAACTAGGTTTTAAGATTGAAAATGGAAGAATGAAGTTGTTTCCCGTGAAATGCAGATCTAACTACTCCCTTTTTATAGAAATGGTTTGATGAGATCGATCTGCATAGGGTGGAGATCGATCTGGCATTGCTTGAATTCCTCAGTTTCTCGACATTTTGCAGGCATGAGATCGATCTGTCATGTTGCATGGAATCAATATGCTCAATGAAACAAGATCGATTTCTTACAGGTCGAGAGTTTAGGAGATCGATCTGGCCTTAAGGGGAGATCGATCTGGTCCAGCTCGAGACTAATGGAGATCGATATGCTTGAGTGAGGGATCGATCTCCCTCTTGCAGGAGTCTTGACATTGTGTTTTTCAGGCCATGAGATTGATCTCTCCTTGCATGGGATCGATCTGGCCTTCATCCTGCACCCTTTTACTGCACTGTTTCCCGTTTAAACTCCTACTTAATCACTTCCACACTCATTTATCAATCAATTCACACTTAGAACTCAAAAACATTTATTTCTTGTAATTCATATGTAATGTAATTTGTCTGTACATCAATAATCATATACATTACATAGAAATTTACGGGTCTTACACTATCATAGCAGATAAGTTATATTCTGAACTTTTACTTGATGGGAAAATCCTTCACATGAGATGTTGCGCACATATTTTGAATCTTGTTGTGAAAGATGTATTATCCACAATAGAACATGCAATTGACAATATTCGTGATAGTGTGGCATTTTGGTCTGCTAGTCCTTCTAGAGTGGAAAAATTTGAAGATGTGGCACATCAAGCAAAAGTTTTAAGTAGTAAAAAGTTGAGCCTTAATTGTAGAACTAGGTGGAACTCAACTTACTTTATGCTTCGAACTGTCATAGAATACAAAGATATTTTTCTTAGGTTAACTCTTAGGGATAAGTTTTACACTAAAGTGCCTAGTGAGCATGATTGGGAGGTGGCAGAAATTATTGTTGAAAAGTTGAAAATCTTTTATAATGTCGCTGAATTATTTTCAGGGACAAAGTATCCTACTACAAATTGTTATTTTGTTTAAATTTGTCAACTTAGAAATGCACTAATGAAGTGGATGTCTACTGATGATGTTGTAATTAGTGCAATGACTAAGAAAATGTTTGACAAGTTCGGCAAATACTGAAATGTTATTCATATTGTGTTAGCTGTGGCAGTTGTATTGGATCCTCGGTATAAAATGAAAGTGGTTGAGTTTTATTTTCTGGATAATTTTTGTGATGATGCAATCTTTAAGACCGAACAAGTTAAGAGAACTTGTTACGAATTACTTCATGAGTACCAAAATAAATCCTCTAGACCAAAATCATATGCTTCTTCATGCACTTCAACATTAAAGCTACTGTCTGTTCAAGCATCAAGTGTCTCTACTTCTCAACAAGAAGATCTTACGAAGTTGGTTGCATTTCTTAGTTGTTCTTCTATAAGTGTGAATGTGAAGTCAGAATTAGATCACTATCTAGATGAGCCAGTTTTGCCATGGACTTCATTCTTTGATATTCTTAATTGGTGGAAGAGAAATGGGATAAAGTATCCCACTTTACAATTGATTGCGAGGGACTTTCTTGCTATTCTTGTTTCAACAGTTGCATCCGAATCAGCTTTTAGCATTTGTGGGAGAGCACTGTAATCATCGAAGTAGGTTTAATCCAGACACTTTGGAGGCATTGATGTGCTGTCAAAATTGGTTGAGGAGTGACATAAGAGGTAAATAATTAATTTGTTATATTTATTTTTATTTCATTTGTTTCTTTTTCAAAAATAGTCTATTATTTTATTTTATATCAATACTAATAATATTTTATTTATATGTAGGACCATCTACAACTATAGACTCAAGTTGCATGTTTAATGATGATAAAGAATTAAGATTTGTCATGATTCCAGTGAACTTCAAATATGTTTTTGTTTTTGTATTTACTTAAATTATGTTTGTTTGTAGTTTCAAAAACATAGTTGAATGATTTGTTTGTTTGTTATGATTTCAAATTACTTGTTGAACTATTAAAATTTATTTAATTATGATGGAACAGGTATATTTTTATTTAATTTTATGTTTTTGATTTATGATGTTAGAATAATTTTTTTCATAGCCGGGTTTCGGATTCGGATTAATAAACGGGTTGTCAAAATATAAATTGAATAATCGGGTAATTACACGGGTTCAAGTATTTAATGGGTAGTGTAAAATTTATTAGGGTACGGTTCGAGTAATTGTTTCAAAAATTAATCGGGTAATTATAGGGTTTGGGTTTTGTAATTATTAATTGGGGTCGGAGTCGGGTAGTCTAAAATTAACGGGTACCTGCCCTGTTTACATCCCTAGATACAATACCCACATGCAACTTAGCACTGTTTCAATTGTGGTCGCTAATTTGAATGTCACTCTAACTTTTAAAAGCAAATTGATTAGTCATAATGACTGAATAATTGTGTGGGTAAGATGCCTATTCTTAGACAAATTATTTTCATAGTGAGTTGATGGTTTTATTATACTATATACATGGTTTTATAAACTCTCAAAATTCTAATCAAATTAGAATTAAACAAAATAAATCATCATCATGCAACACATCTTCAAGTAAAAAATCATGATGAGATTGTGATTTAAAGAAAAAAAAAAGTTGGAGCCAATAGAAAATATCAGAAGCAAGAAAACACGATTAAACCATGGAAAATTTTGACATGAAAGTAGGAGCTTGAACATGATTGAGTTTGTGACAATGTCTCGAGCCATGATCTATTACCTTTGTCACATAAAACAAAAATTGCTGTTACTATTTGTTGATTGCGTTTGCCGTTGGTTTTCCGTGGGCGTGTCCGATCGAACAGGAAGATGGTGGGCTTCAAGGACGTCGAAGACGATGACGATCAAGACAAAGCATGCAGAGACGTGTACGAAGGCTGCCATCGCCCAATATCGGCATAAAGATTGCGCGCGCGTGCCACCGTCCATAGAAGCTGCTTGCTCTGTTGCTGGGGCCATATCATATAGGATTTGGTCTAGAAGTTTGGTGGCCTTGCGACAATGTATAGTCGACATACAGCCGACACCTGCTCCAAGACAAAAAAATAAGGGACAAAAAGTGGTAAACCCAAGCATCATATTGATAACATTTTAAATTAAAATCATTTTTCATGTACTGAGTTAAATTAAATGAGAATAATTTATATTAAAATAATTTTAAAAAGTAAGTGATTCAGTATCAATAATATAATGATATCTCATATTTCTATTAAAAGTATGAATCTTATAGTTATTCTTACCAAATTGATTAAATTAATTTATTCAAGAGTTAATTTTTATTAAATCAGTTTACTCTCTTATTTAACTTAGATTAATAAAAAATAATTTAAAACTCACATAATTATCAAAGAGTTATTAACATCTAACAAAAAGATTAATTTAAAAAGTAACAAAAAAAATTAATTTGATGAATTGAACATTGAATTAGAAAACGAGCTTACGAATAAAGTTTGATTAATTAGAAGAGATTAAGATTTGTCATAAGATATTTTCAAAAATAAATACTTAATTTTTTTTCGTAAATACAATTTTCTTAGGAATTATTAGGAGAGGACTTGTATTTTGGAGGACCTACCAAATTATACCATTATATTTGAAACTACTTCCAAAAGCATTATGTTATTCCTTTCGTATTCAATAAATTATTTTTTATTTTTCAAAATTAATATTTTTATTAGATATTAATATTTAATAACTATTTGTTAATCATACAAGTTTTTAATTTTTTTATTAATTTGAGTTAAATATAAGGTAAGTAAATATATTTAATGAGAATTGACTTTGACTAAATTAATTTAATTAAAATTGATTTGATGAAGATAAGTGTAAGATAATTATTACATGTCTTTAAAAAAATATGTTGTGTCATTATATTATTGGAGCTTAAAACACTCACATTTTAAGATCATCCTATTATAAATTATTCATAAATTAAATTTTATGCAATGTGACCAAATTCAAAAGAATCTATTATATATATATATATATATTTGTGTGTGTGTGTGTGTGGTCGCTACAAGGACACCTAGTAAACTGTTACTCTCTCAATCTAGTATTTGTTTATCCTTATTTGATTTTCATGGAGTTTTTTTTTAAAATAATAATAATTTTAGAAAAATAATTTTTATTAAATTGATATATCATGCTTTTTAATGTAAATATAATAAATATAATTTTAAAGTATATAAAAAAGAGACAATAAGGTTTAGAAAATAATTTTGAAAAATAAAAAATACATAAAGAAAATGGAACAGGGAGAGTATCATGCATACAACGTGAATAATGAAATTGTTCAACGTAGATTAATACTTTTCTATTCATTGTCGGCATAAAATTAAATATCTTCTTTTCACAAAAGATGAAAAAAATATAATTATTGTGCATGATAAAAAGAATAATAAAATAAAATAAAAAATAATAAAGTGCGTCACGTGATACACGAAGAAAACAGTTGAAAAGTCGGGTCTACTGCATTGGAAACAGTATTGCGAGAGACATAAATTATACATGTTAGACAATTTTATCTTTAAATATTTTTTATTCTACAGGACGCGTAAAGCAATAAAAAAATATTTAATTAGTAGATAACTACGTAATTAAATGTGAAATTAATCCTTATAAATAGGATCAGGTATGATTCATGAAATCAAGTCTTTATTTTGCTTACAGAAACTTTATCAAATCCTCTTTTGATTTAAGTATCGGAGAAGATTGAAGTGAGGACGTCAGCAACAAATCATCATTCTGTTTGGCAATAATAATAATAAAAAGGGTTTTTATAAGGGAGGGAGATAATTGTGATTTAATTTTTAAATCTAAGATTTTAATGCAAATTACGAATGAACTGTTTAATTATAGGTATGTTATCAATAACATCTTAATTTAGTAGTTAAAAAAGAGTTATAACATATTATAAGGTTTATATTTGAATCCAAATAGTTCAACTCTCAATTATCAAACGTTGGATGTCATTAATTGAATATTATTTGTGGTAGATTATATACGTACCAACGGTTAATTCGTCATAACACTTCGATTCAATATATTTCATGGATTTAATAACGTAATAATTAAGTTATTATCAATTCAACGTTTGGCTTCTTGCGGGCCACTTTTAAACTAAAGCAATATCATGGGACACCGTTGCAAAACATGGGCAATCCTAGAGAATCGTTTAATTTATCTTATCAAGCCAAAAGAAAAGGATTTTAACATTTTTAAAGCTGCCAATCCATTAGAACAATAAAGTTTAGATCGCTTAGATGGTTATATTCAAATTATTCTTTTCCTATCTTTAAAATTTAGCATTTTGCAAATTTGATTTTCGAATTAGATCACTATTTGCATTATCATACCAAAAGAAAAGAATCTTAACATATTTAAAGCTACCAATCCATTAGGACAATAAAGGTAGGATAGTTTAGATTGTTGACTTCAGGTGCAATGTATATTGAAATGATTTCTTTATTTCTAAAACTAAAAATTTTATAGATTTAATTGTTGGAATCACAATATTTACATTATTGAAAGTAAAAACATAAATAATTAAAGAAAGAACATTATAAATATTTAAATTCGAATTTTTATGATTTTTTATTGATAAATAAAAAAATAAAATTTTTAAAAAATTATCAATGAAAATTTAATAAATTTATAAATTGTAATAATAAATTTTCCATATAATATACTTTGATCTTAAAAATAAAAAAATAATTAATAAAATTTAAAATTTTCATTAAAGTCAAATTCTGATTGTGAAATTTTTGAGCTAATGTTAATCTGATAATTATCTTTATTAAAAGTTAAAGTAAAAGGAGTTTGAACAACAAATGAATCAATCTCACGTGTAAACTTGGGCCCACATATAACCGTCCAAATATTAATATTGTCTCCTCAACCAAAAACGTCTTTGGAAGAGAGATAAACATAAACAGTAAATTAAAAGCTGAGGTTAAAACGTTTTGTCCCCTCAATTAAAGAAATTAAAAGTTAGAATAATGGGGTGAAGGATACATGTTTGTACCCTAATTAAAGGAAGGAATTAAAGGCAAAAAGCTTTGACAGATCTCATAAATACTTGACACTTGTGAAGCACTTTGAGCAGCAAAGCACCAAGCTTTGATCAGTATAGGTGTTGAGACTAGAGAGTTTGATTTCTCTTTTGCGGTCCCCAAACCAACAGTGACATCTCGTTGTCGCTCATAAAAGGAAGCAAGAAATGTTTCTAAAAGGAATTTCGGTTGGAAATTAAAATCTCAATCTGTATTCTGAGTCAACTCTTTTCCATTGTTTTATAAAAAGCCGTCTTGGATTGGGTGGGACGGACGACTGGTTCCTTTGTGTTTCAACAGGTTGAAAACCCCATTAAAACCCAATCTCTTTAAATCTTGGCAGCCACCCCATCAGCTATCTGCCCCTCTCATTCATAGTATTACCCAAATTCCTCTCTGGGTCACCGTTCTGTCTCTTTTCTTAATTCTGTTCACAAAAGTACAGAATCATGTGCTGCTTCTGCTCATCTTGCAGGCAGAGTTTGGACCAGGAAAATATTACTTCAATCAGAGTACAGGAAACAGACAAGTTAACCCCTTTGAACCCCAAGAGCCCAACAGAAGAAAAACAGGACCAGAATTCAGAAAAGACATGTCTGTCTCTTGTAATTGGAGAAGCAAAACGCATAGCTGACATAGCTTTTCCGATGGTATTAACAGGGCTTTTGCTCTACTCTCGCTCCATGATTTCCATGTTGTTTCTTGGCCGTCTAGGTGAGCTCGCTTTGGCCGGTGGCTCGCTTGCTATTGGATTTGCTAATATCACTGGGTACTCTGTTCTCTCTGGCCTTGCCATGGGAATGGAACCCATCTGCGGTCAAGCTTTTGGTGCCAAAAGATACAAGCTTCTTGGCCTCACCATGCAAAGAATGATACTTCTGCTTCTCTTGACTTCAATCGTGATAGCTTCTTTATGGATCAACATGAAAAATATCCTTCTCTTTTGCGGTCAAGATGAAAATATTGCCAATGAAGCTCGATCCTACATTCTTTATTCTCTACCCGACCTTCTAGCGCAGTCTATTTTGCATCCTTTGCGTACATATTTGAGGACTCAGTCCATAACTCTGCCTCTGACATACTGTTCTACTCTGGCTATTCTTCTCCACATTCCCATTAACTACCTTCTTGTGTCTGTGCTCGACCTCGGAATCAAAGGCGTTGCCATAGGCTCCGTTTGGACGAACTTCAATCTCGTAGGTTCATTGATCGTTTACGTTAAAATCTCCGGGGTATACAAGAAAACATGGGGTGGAATTTCATCAGAGTGCTTAAAAGGTTGGAAATATTTACTGAATTTATCCATTCCAAGCTGCATTTCAGTTTGCCTGGAATGGTGGTGGTATGAGATCATGATTTTGCTCTGTGGGTTGTTGTTAAATCCACAAGCAACCGTTGCTTCAATGGGCATTTTGATTCAAACCACCTCTTTGATATACATTTTCCCATCTTCCTTAAGTTTTGGTGTGTCAACCAGAGTTGGAAATGAACTCGGAGCAAACAATCCAAAGAAAGCAAAACTGGCTGCAATAGTTGGACTCTCGTCGAGCTCCATACTAGGACTTTCAGCATTGGTTTTCGCCATACTGGTTAGAAAAAAATGGGCTACCATGTTCACCGAAGACCCAGAAATCATTGCCTTAACATCAATGGTTTTGCCAATTCTCGGACTCTGTGAGCTTGGAAATTGCCCACAAACAACAGGCTGTGGAGTTCTAAGAGGAACCGCAAGACCAAAATTGGGAGCAAACATCAACCTGGGATGTTTCTATCTGGTAGGCATGCCAGTTGCAGTATGGTTGAGTTTCTTCGCCGGGTTTGATTTCAAAGGTCTCTGGCTTGGTCTTCTAGCCGCCCAAGCCTCTTGCGTGGTGACCATGTTGTTCATTCTGACTCGTACCGATTGGGAAATTCAAGCCTGGAGAGCGCAGGAGCTAACCAGAGCCGCCCCTGTAGATGATCTTGACCAAACCAATCAGGATGGAACGTTGAAAGTTGATTCTGATTCCAAAGAGTCTTCGGGATTACAAGACATAAAGCAAAACAGCTCACCTGTCTGATTTGGAACCGACGGGGTTGGTTTTTCTAACCAATTTCTTTTTTCCTGTGAATTTGATAAAAACATTACTACTAGAATTCGAAGTAGGTCCAATTCATGTATAGTATTCAAGGAGGATGGGATTGAAAGTTAGGGATAAAAAGTTGTGGCAGACTTTGTTTTATACATTGTTTTCTAGTTTCAGAATAGAAAGAAAAACAGAACATAGATTTTGTTGGAAAAAGATGGAGGTTTCTTGTGCGGACACTGTTTGTTGTGTCTTTCTGTTCGGAAACGCCTAACAATTTCCTGAATCGGGTGCGAAAAAATCAACATCGTAATAGACGCGCACTAAGCACGTGGGGATTTAGTTTTTAACAGTATGTCCTGTCGGTTAGTTGGATTCTAACGTGCCCGTGACCAGCTGGTCACCATTTGCGACTGCCGACTCCGTGAATGACTTTCTCTCCATTAAGCATGGATTATCTGAACCAAGCCACTTCTTCTCGCAAATCCATTAATTAATTAACAATAACTTTAAATGTCATTAACTTTTTTTTTCTCATGATTAAATTCAAATTTAAATAATTTTAATTCCCGTCTTTCAATATAAAAGAAAAATTAGTAGCTATAGATGATAAAAAGTTTTGGATAAAATTGTTAGGGTTGAGTTGATTTATATATTTTCAAAATAATTTTTAATAAATATGAAATCCGATTTTTATATTTTTATATTCTTATGTTTCTCTCACTTTTATAGAAGAAAAGTAATTTCTATTTTGTCGACCGAATATAATACCTAATTCATGGAATAAAGTGGAGTCCACCCATTAACCTTCTAATTGGGATTTGTCAGTAAATATGAATAGACCAGTTTAGGTTGTCTTTTATACTTCGACTGTAGCATACTATAATGCAAATTGCATACAAAATTTCTTGCATCTAAAACATTCTTTTTTCTTGTGAACATGATTTTCAAACAAAACAAAAATTAACCAAGTCAATCAAAAACAGCTATTCAAATCCATCTTCGAAGTTGAAGAACACTCTTTAGATTCATCTGAACTTAATTAGTAGGTACGAAGCTTCATCTTGTTTGGACAAGATGTTGATTTCACTTTCGGAAATGCCATGCGTAAGATGATTAGTTGATTACCCGATTGTCTTGCCAAATCCTTTGCCTCTTTTCACCGGTCGAGATCCTGACATGGCTCGACCAATCCGATATTATCTTCTTTGTCTCTATCCTCTCTCGAAAAATAAAAAATAAAAATCTGAGTAACAAACTCGAATTATGGAAACTGTTAGCATACCTGCATTTGGCTTCTATAGCAGGCTCATCCTCAAAACTAACATTGCATAGTGCGTCTAGGTTTGGGTCATCCCTTTTAACTTCTAGCTCAACTTGAATATATAGTTAGCCTTTTTCAATCAAACTCTTCAACTAGCATTTTTTTTAAATTTTTTATTCATAATATAATTGAATAACGAAAGACGAAATCTATATAATAATAATAATGTATTGAATATAAACTCACTATAATCTTATAAATAAAATTCAGTTTTGAAACATTTTTGTAATTAATTTGTAGTTTTTTTTATAAAAATTTGATGAGATTACCACATGATTATATATAATTGAAAGAAAAAAACTATTGTATAAATCATTAATTATTTGTCAGAATGTCAAGAACTTGCTGTTTAAGTGATAAGAAATACTTGATTATAATAAAGACTTGCAAAATGATAATGGGGTGATAATTTTTCTTATATTAATTCCTAAGCTAAGTGCTAGCCTATCCATCGATTTTGTGTCATCCACTATGTCTTAAAGATGCATACCAAAGCTTTATACGTAAGCTTATATATTTTTCTATGTACTCTTCCAAGGAAGCCAATATTTCACAACCAACCACCTCAGCCTCACTCAATTGCCTGCCTTTTTCAATTAAATTATTTCAAGTCAATTCAATCTACTAATAGTTATTAATTATTAATTATAGTTTGAGGTCACGATTCCTCTTCCCAATTAAAAATGATAATATATATTTTTTTATTTTTTTAATTAATCAATTGCCTTTTGACATTTGTTAAAAACCCAATCTACTCGGTTGACCTTTTTTTCTAAATGGTGGTGCAAAGTTGGGAATATATTTTTATACATATGTGCAAGGTTGACTGTGTTTGGCATTTTAATTAATTTATTACAATTTCGACAACTTTTGTTTATTTAATATAATTTGGCCGTCTAAAGCCTCTAAACTCAAAGCACTCATATATTTTTATGTTGGTGCAATTGCATAAAATCATTTATGTAAATATTTTTTTATCATTAGAAAAATAAAAAGCAAAGCATTTTTCAATCAAAATTATCTTTTGGACCGAATTAATCTAAATTGTTGTCTCTCTAGATGCAAGACATGTAGATAATAAAATAATAATAAGAAGAAAAAGGAGGAAAATTTGAGTTGGTGGTCTTATTGAAAACGTTCCATTTTTTAATGACTGAAATGAAATATTTTACAAAAAAAAAAAAAAGTGAAGAAATTTTACAACAGAAGTGAAACCTTGCAATCGGCCACAGGACAATGGCTGCCCCAGCAGCTGTTGAGAAAAGACAAGACGCTGGCGCCGGCTTACCAAACCTTATCTCTGTCTTGTATTAAGGTTAAGCCTTGATATTGAAGATTATTCTTTGTATTTATTATTAGAATTTTCTATTAAAATATAAGAAAAACTTCAATCTTCGCTTCTACCGCTGGGAATGATGTATGGGATTACCTTATAATTACTGAGAAAAGGTCATAACAAGTTATTAGAAAAACAAATTAAATGGAAACATTTTACTAAGTTTATATTAGTGTTGGTGGGAAACCAATCTCATATTCTGTAGGAAAATCAAGCTTAAGTAATATAATAATGAATTACGTTTTTAACTTCTTTTTTTCTGTACAATGAAAGACTCTGATCTGAACAAAACAAGAAAAAAAAAAGAAATAATATAGATTGAGACTCGAACTTCAAAATTATAAAATTATTGCATCTTATACTTTAACCTTTTTTTTTACAATAAAAGACTGATCTAGAGAAATGAGAAATGCAGACGGAGATTTGAACTTTAAAATTGTACAATTATTACATCTTATAAATGAGATATGACCATTTAAATTAATATGCTCAATGCCTTTTTTAACCGTTTTTAAGAAAAGAAAAAGTTTTGAAATTGAGCTAAGTGTCATGAATTCACCTAATGTAGGGTATTTGGGCTTAAATTTGATAAAGCAATTGAATTTTAACTATAATTGGATTAATTAAATTTTGAAAATTTTAAGTATTCATGAATGGTTGCATTGTAATAGTTGTAATCCTATGTGCATTGTAATGGTTGCACATACGATTATTCATATCTTTTAAAAGGAAATATTCATGAATTGATGTCACTAACCATATTAATTTATCTTTTTAATTGATGCATTAGAACTTAATTAATTAAATTATTCCATAGCATCGGTTGAGATTCTAATCAAAATTATCGCCATGAAGAATTAATAATAAACAAAAAGGGACAGTACTTCACAAAAGATAATGTTAAACAAAATAAGTTAGGATACTTAAATTTTTTCACCTCATTTCAAGCATTAAATGATAACTTGATTAAAATTATTTAGAGATTTAGGTACTAAGAGTATGATTCTGATCATGTTAATTAATATAAACGAAAATGACAATTTAGAAAGATAATGTTAAATTAAAATTGGAATATATTAAAACGAGAAAAATATTTCTTCAGTGTTTATATATGTAACACACTTTGTATAACAATATGAAAAGCCGGTTCTTGGTCGGTTAAGTATAATCCTTCCACTAATCCTCTTGATTATCTTGACATGCTTGTCTTTATTGAAAATGCTTTAAACCCCACTATTTCTGTCACACCTAATATAAAACTTGAATAAATATAAGAACAATGCAAAATTTTGGTTTGTTTAATGCATTGCATGAAGCTAGCTTTCTTGATGTAAGGCATTAATCATGGCCCATGCTTTGGCCGCCCCATGCACATGTCTTACAATGTATAATACGGCCATCTCCAAAGTCTAAACTAATTAATCAATAAATATATAAGTCAATGATTTGTAGGTAAACGATTTATATTTAAAAATAAACAATTAAATATGGATGAAAAAAACAAAGAGGCAGGAACAATGGTGGCTTGGTCTCTCAAATATAAATAAAAGAGTATTTGACCTTTCGCTTATTAATTAAATCATACTCAACAAGAGCTCAAAATCTAGAAAACGAAAAAAAAAAAATCAAAATGAGCTATAGAATTCTAATTACATCCTTTACAATTAGTTAGTTTTTCTAATATGTACAAAAATTTAATTATCCTTCTAATTCTTTAGATTTGACTTAATCATCATAATTCATTTCTAATAAGATTGAGATCTAATAACATATATTTGAATCCCTCCTTTTAAACTTTTGCTACTTCGCCATAAGCAATGTCATTATATATATAGATATAGGTTACCCCAATCCCAGTTAATGTGTGCTTTTGCATTAACATAATAAATTTATAAGTAAATTACATTTCTCCTATTGCAATTCAATGGTTAAGAATAAAGAAAAAAAAAGTTAAATTCAAGAATCTAATATATATATTGAATTTAAGCTAACTTTTTTGTTTTATTCAAAAGACTGACTAAGTGTAAAATTTATGGTCGAAATTAATATAAAATGTAGACTAGCTAGTACACATATAAAATTGGTTTGACCATGAACAAGAATAAATTCGACGTTGCACATGTGGGTGGGTGTGAGAATGTGAACATTTATACCAACAATTCAAAGATTCGAATCTAATACCAAAAAAATTTCTACCCTATAATTTCGGATCCGTTGAATCTAGCACTTTATGAATTAAACTAAAAGCTCCCTTGAAAAGTTGCTTCTTTACTATAATATTTCTTTTATGTGATACATTAATTAAAGCTGGGTATTACATTCTCTATTTCTCATTTAAATTTGTAATGGCCTTATTATCTAAGCCAAATTCGATATAGACTCTTCAAATATGCTGTATTGTAAAACCCTAAGCAAGCATTAGGGTATAACTAAAAGATTAATATGCAAAACTTCTCGGTACATTTGGATTAAAAAAAAAAAAACTAAAAACGCATACAATATATATATATATATATATATATATATATATATATACACCATAAAAATTAATCACTTAAATAACAATTATTATACTCTTATAAGTCCAAACATGGTGACTTGTTCGAACAAATACTCAAAGGGGCCGTTTGGTTGGGTGAAATTTTAGATTTCTCGTAATTTTTTTCGTTATTTGATTCCGTCATTTGGTTTGGTTATTTTCTCTATGTCAGTCATTTTATTTTACCTACAGTATTAGATTTTGAAAAAATTCGAGGTAAAAGGATTACCTTCATATCTTTAAGTATTTTTCAAATTCCCGATATCAAAATTTTTTCCCTCATATTTTACCCTCAATTTACTTGATATTTGGATTACTTTTCCTCTAGACCTATCTAATATTCCAACTATTTCATATGTCTTGAAATAGGCATTACTATTGCATTTTGTTGATGAGTTATGAGTTTTTTAGTTGTTCAATAGTATTATTACTATTATTATTGTGTGTATGTGTTTTTTTTTTAAATAAATGAAGCCATATACATATCTATAATTTTATTGTATCTCTTGTATGATATAAAAATTAAATTGAAAATCAAATAAATACAAGTGTTACTTTTTCATTCTTTTTATATGTTTTTATTTTATTAAATTTTGTATCAAATATACTAAGATTAAATAATGATAATAGATGTTGCATATAAATAGCTTAATTGACATTTTACAATTAAATAACTTAACTAATTAAATCAATTAAAATAATTTACATATTAAATAAATTGATTAACTTGTGTTAAATAAATTAATCAATATTTGTTAAATGAATAAACTTAAATAATAATAATATATATATAAATAAATATGTTAAATATAGTTTTTATCAAAGTGTTATTCATCTTAAATCAATTATTTATTTAATTTAATACAGAATGGTAATATAATAAAATACACCATTTAGTAATTTTAAATTCCTTTGAACCAAACGTAATAATCAAATATTCTTCAAATACAATCAAACGCAAGAATTCAATATTCCCTGAAATTTATCAGATAAAATGATAAGAGGTAATTTTTTTCCAAGAGAATTTTTTTTCCCAAACCTAACAACCCCAAAATGTGATTGTTGTTTGACATGTTTTTATTATTTATCATATTCTTTATATATTTATACACACATACATTCAAATAATATTGAAGAATAAAAATGGTGTACTTATGTCGGAAAGAAAAAGAAAAATCGTTGATTAAACAGCAATAAGCTAATTCTTAATCAAGATTTGATTACATTGAAAAAAAGACAAAATGCTTTTAACTTCATTTAATCATCCTTTCTGTTAATCATCCTTTTCTTCTGAACGCACGTGAGAGATTCATAAAAATGCATTCATATACACTAATCTCATTAGAATTATTAGATTTTATGTCCATGTGATTGTGACGTACCGAAATTTAAGCATATGGAAGTTGAGTTGGACGGATACAAGTTTCCTCTAATCTTCTTCTTTCTTTGCTTCTCTATTTCGTAAGTTGGTTACCATCAAAGTTTTTTTTTTTTTTTTTAAATTGTTGGGACAAAAATTAAAATTATTTAGACTTGAATCCAAACTTTATAGTATGTATAACGCTTCTTTGATAATTTGATCAGTTAAATTAAATCAATGTTTATGTGATGACCGGTTAAAACATACAAACAAACAGGATGGGCTGGGCTGGGCTGGGCTTAGCTGAGCCCTACAGGAAAATGAGGAGCACGAATTAGGATCATATCTCATAATCTCATTCATAATGTTCTAATGCTGAAGTTTAAGACTAAAGCCCATTGTTTCTAGATAGGCCCGATAGATAACATCTTTCCTTTTCTTAAAAATAAAATAAAATTCGTCAGCTATAAAATGTTTAATCCTTAAAATTTTGGTTAAAATAAACAATTTGAGGCATTATTAATTGAATTAGAATAGAATTTATATTACTAAAATTCAATTTGGAAGAGACATTTATCAGGTTCGAACATCTCGATAGAAAATAAAATTCAAATATAAGTATCTCAAAAATTGCCAGCATCCTAACCATTGCCATTCTTAAAACATTTTCCTTAGGGTTTATTAGGATTCAGATTTTGAATAGAGAGCAAAGAGTTTTTGAAAAAGGCTAATTTCTCGGAAGGCGGACCAAAACAATCTTATTAACATTGAAGCCGAGCAGCCCATGAAAAGCTAGCTCTACCCGTGGGCCGTGGTTAGGGTCTGGTTGGGACGATAGCTTCTTCTCCGCCGAGTTTCCTGTGGCCATCTTTCGCCTCTATTTAGCTCGCGGACCTCTGTACCACTGTTGTTTCTTATTTGGTTGAACTTTTTCACTTTCAGTTTCAGGAAAATGAAGAAACCCATTAACGCAATTGCAACTGCGAGCAAAACCCACTTCGGTGAAAGTGAAGAAGAAGGAGAAGAAGAAGAAGAGATCGAAACTTCATCAGAAGAGAAATCTGATGATAGCATTGATTCTGATGAAGTGGGTATATTTTACTACAGCCTCAAACATTTTCCCCCAATTTGCAATTGAATATTGATTGTGTTTTTTGTTCTGGGAGGGTTGCAGGAGGAGGAGATAGAGCGTGAGTTAGCAGAAGTTACGTTTGAAGAGCTACAAAAAGCACGTGCCGATGGTACTGATTCAGTTTCTCGCAAACCCCGTTCAGAGAACAAGCATCGCCGCGCTAACAAGAATAGGTATCTTATTTACAATCCGAGAAAGCAGTTTTTTTCTTTATTTTTTTTAGTACAATTCATTGTTTTAATTTGTGTTTTTATAGGCCAATGGAGCTTAGTAGCAAGAAACCAGTGAGGTCACTTAGACAGGTTATTCAAGCTCCTAAAAAGGTAATTTATTTTTCTTTAAATTCTGGCTTTGTTCTTACAGGAACAAGAATAACAAATTGGTTGCTGAACATTAAGTAGTCTAATTGTAGTTTTGCTTGTTCAAATTAATCTTCATTTGGTAGCTGATTTTTGCTTTAATGGAATTATGTGCCGGTTACTGAGCTATAGAAGATTTCAATTGTGTCGTGGTTGTCTGAGCTCCTAATTTTCTTTTACACTTCAAGTATGTTAATAGTAAACTATTGAAGTTGGTCTTCTGATTTGTGGTCATGGATACTTGATGCTATTTTGATTTTCATGTAAGTAGCAAACATGATCCCACTCTGAAGTTCTATATTTTGATTGGCGTATATAATACATTATAGCAATGAATAATAATTTTTTTATTTATTTTTCATTTTGGAGAAAATAGTATGCACATTTGTTTTGTTTTGTATATGTCACGTCTTGTAGTTTAGACCATTTAGTTTCCCGGTCCTCACTAAATCTTATTTTGCCAATTTATGTATGCAAGAACCAAGTTATTGTAGCATTGAATCTGATGGAAAATCCCAATAATCAGGATCCTTTTTATTGAAAATGCATCACTTGCTGGTTCTTGTTTTCGATTACTACTGTTATAAAAAAAGAATAAAGAACAACCAAAGGTGAATTGAATCCCATTTGTTTCTTTATGTTCAGGTGGCACGAGACCCCCGTTTTGAATCATTATGTGGTAAACTTGATGTTGAGGGGTGAGTATCTTTCTCTATATCATTTAATTAGATGTATTACTGTCACTTGTTGCTTTGCGTGTGCACTTGTCTACATTGGTTGCAACTTTTTTTTTCCTACACGAAGTTAGTTTAAATCTGCTTTACCCATGTGTATCTTTAAAAAACAAGTGGGATATTAGTCACTAGTAATCTACTATAAGATAGAAAAATGAATTCTAGCTTCTTTCTTTAAGGAAAACAGTTTGATTGGTTGGTTGAGCTTCATTTGTTAGCGTAAATGCACCCAAAAAATGCATTCAATTTCATTTATAAAAAAGAGGAAAAAGGAAAGGTAAATGCTCTTGAAATTTAATAATTTAATGACTTATCCTGAATAATGTCTTGTCACGATTGATGGTAGTGACTTCTTACTTACTGGAATTATGTCTGTTTTACATGTTGGCTTTAGTAATTCCCATACCACTTTTCCTTGACCTGTAGCTGACGATTATTTTTATTTTGCAGCTTCAGAGAAAGATATAATTTTCTGTTTGAGAATAACCTACCGGCTGAAAGAGAGGTACTACTATTGTCTAACCATTTAATCTTGACTCTTTCTTTTGGTTTATATTGTGTCATTTTTCAACAATTTATTTCCTTGATATGACAGGAGGTGCATAATCGACTTAAAAAAGCCAAAGACCCAAGAGTCATTAGTGAACTGAAGAACCATATTTCTTGGATTGTAAGTGTATATCTTTTCAAAAGAAAGTACTGAACTCTGCATCATGTTTTAAATGATGGTCTTCTATATAGTCTTTCAATATATTGAAGCACCTTGCTATCAACTTTCTGACATGGATCTCATATTAGGACAAGCAATTAAAGTTTGAGTCAGCAAAGCATACTGATGCAGAAATTTTGGCTGAGCACAAGAAGAGAGAAAGAGAAGCAGCAAAGCAAGGGAAACGCCCCTTCTATCTTAAGAAATGTAATGTCATAAATCCCTCCCTCTCACTTGCTCTAGCTTTTTTCTTGTTTTGTGCTTTTGGCGCCTGATAAGGACCTTACCAAGCAACTGGACAAGTATATTTACGTGAAGAAGAGAAACTTTCTTGTATCCTATCCATTAACTATGGAGAGAACACTACTATAAACTGTTATTATGTTGATTTTGGAACCATTTACATAATGTTGCATCATGTTGATTATGAAACCATTTGAATGGATGCTAACTTGGATTACTTCCTCTTTTCAGCTGAAATACGGAAGCAGAGGCTTATCGAGAAGTATAAAAAGCTCAAGGTACATATTTGAGATATCTTGTAATTTAAAGGTTTTCCCTATGACATCAACTCTCAACTAATTAACTAAATTGATGGTATTATCAGGCATCCGGCAAACTTGAATCCTTCATTGAGAAAAAGAGAAGGAAGAGCGCTGCCAAGGATCACAGATTCATGCCCTATCGTCGACCCAGCAACAATGATCAACAAAGTTAATGATTCCAAAAGTATTTGTGGCTTGAGAGCTGTGTTTGTATATATATGGTCCTCCATCTTGGGTGGTTAAGACATGCCTCTGTAGGTGTTGGTTGAAATGAGATTAGGGTTTTGAGTGGCGTGGTCCTTTTGGGCATTGTGCTACCATTTTTTTAGGGTTTTCTTGTCATGTCACTGTGCTAAATAACCTATGTTTTTGTTCTCACAATATGAGTTTTTGTTATAAGCTATGGATATGATTGGATTATTATCTAATTTGTATCTGCTCATCTATTTTCTTTACAAATTCAACAGTTTGGGGCAAGTTTTTACAAAGAACTTCATAGTACACTAAGAAAATTTCCAAAATTTTCTTCATTTCTTTCTGATTATGAGATACCAGTAAGATGTAAAAGGTAAATTATATTCGAGTTCGACTCACCATTTAGGTAAGGTTTTGACTTATTATGAGATAATATATTTATTTAATTAAAATATATTTTATTTAATTTTCATTTAAAAATATATTTAAGATATTAGTATTTAATATTTTTTTATATATTTATATATATTGGAAATTCAGGTTTATTGGGCCGATGAATTGGGCTCTGTTTTGGGAAAAGGTTTTCTAATCTAATGCTGATCGAATTTGGTCCGGCCCGGTCTACAGTCTTGATATAACAATGAACCGAAAAGGTTGAAATGGGGATATTCAAAAGCAGTATGAAACAAGAAAAGTCAATGTTCTATCTGTAATCACAACAGTTGTACGTGGCTGTTACTTATTTGACACGTGTCCCAAGATTCCCAGTGTCCATCCGGTCATCACCTTTGAACAACCGACATCAACCGGTTACTCCCCTCTCCAGTCGGTGCACTCTTCCCGCTCACTCACTGCATAAAACCAGCTCTCACTTCTCCAAATTCTAGAAAAACATATGAAAACCTTTAGCTTACAGAAAAGAAAAACAAAGTTCATCCTTGAAAAAGTAGGTTAGGACTCTTTATCTTTCAGTTACTTTATTTTTCTCAGTTACTATTTCTGAATCTTCATTTTCATTGTTGGGTTTCTTTCCTTGGCGTTGGTTTGAATCATTTATTCAAAAAGCACCCACATTTCATTTGCTTTGTACAGAAAAATGATGATATGGTAGCAGAAGGTAAAGATTTTTAGGTTTTGATTTTGCTTTGTATGTAGCAACTTAAAAGCTGAGAAAGAAAAGGCTTTCTGGTTTTCTTGTTTATTAGTTTTACTTGCAAAGATGAAAAATGATACCTTGTTTTTCCTGATTTTCGTTGAAGAAAACTGCTTAAGCTAACTGGGAATCCATTTTTCTTCGTTTCTTCTTTGGGTAAAATGGAATGATTTTTTAGACTGATTTGAAGCTCTGCTGAACTTTCTAGCTGGGACTAGTTGACATATTGTTATATTTTAAGCCTGTTTATACGCGCTTCGCCCCCTTTTTCTTATTTTTCCTTTGACCAATTTTCTTTATGTTGGTGTTATTAGTGAATGCTTTGATGTTATGATTCATGAATTGCTCAGACTTGTTGAGTTGAATGTAGGGCATGCATATTTTCTTGTATAGATTACCCATGTTTGTTCTCAGCCTTTTGATTATAGTTTCAGTGTTCAAATATAGTCTCTGCAACTGTTCCATTCCAACTTGTTCATGGGCAAGTTTTGAAGTAAAACAACAATTTGATACTTGCCTTTCAAAAAAGAAGAAAGAAAGCTACATAGAGACAATAGTATTGTAATAAAACAGATACTGCAGTGAATCTCATTCTGGTTGGCATTTCTTTTTTTTATTTCAACCTGTTTGTTTATACATTTTGTATACTTTTATGTTGCATGCATTTACTCTTTCATCCATGGATGTCAGGACCTAGGAATAACCTTGTTCTTATATACATGCTGGTTTTGATTTTCTTCGAAGCGTCTAATGACATTAGAAATCTGATTGCAGGGTGAATTCTACTTGGCTTTTATTTTATTTTTCTTTGCATCAAAGGCAGAGAATTGTGAGGGATGGCTCTAGATGCCTTCTTAGATTCCAACTACTCTAGGGCAATGCCTCGGGTATCAAGAGGCTTGGCGCCGTCCTCAGGTTCTAGTAACTTGTTAAACAAGGATGAACAGTTCAAGGGTGTGGTGGCTTCTTTCTTTGATAAAGCTTCCAGAACCGTGCGAAGCACTAATGTTGGAATCTCACATTTCAATCTGGATAAGTACTGTAATGCGGCTAATCAAACCGCGGTACATAGTGCAAGTAATTTGACTTCTGAAGTTGCTGAGAGTTATCTGGTTCCTGAGGGCATCTCAGCTGTTTCGAAAGATCCTCTGTTGCACAGAACTTCCACTAATAGCATTCATACTCATGTTGATTTCTTCGAATTGCCTGTGCTGTCATCACATATTTTAAGCAGATCACAGACTTCAGTTAAGGATGCCTCGTCTATTGTGCAAGATTTATCTTACATAAATGGTTCACAAGTGCGGAAAAGGAAACAACAGCCTGGAAGTCTAGCTACTAGTTCTTATCATGCATCACAAAAGCATGAAGACTTACTTCCTCATCACATAAAACAGGAACCTCATAATTCGTTCTTTAAGAAGCCTAGACTAGATCTCACTCAAGATATAATACTGCAGAAGTATATTATTGAACAGCTATTGAAGAGTCAGGATTCTGTGCAATTGCAAGGTCAAATGGAACTGTTAAAGGCTAAACTTCAGCAGAATACGTTGCTGAATGAGCACAAAGAATTAATTTTGCAATCACTTCCCCAGTTTCAGGAAATTGAGGCTAACCAGCATGCACGGCAACAGATAAGGCACCATCTACAACAGCCGGACATATGTCAAGCACCGGCCGTGCACCCTTTTGTTGGTGTTTGTTCTCGTCGGTTGATGCAATATATATACCATTTGAGGCACCGACCACCAGTGAGTTGGTCATCATACTTCTATTTTTCTTTGATTTTATATTAACTATACCCTTTTTTGTGCTTTTTAACCTTTGAATGTCATTATAATGCTGGCTTTTGAATTGTACCTATTCCAGTTTAATATTTCAATTCTGTTAGTTTCTGACATATTTTTAATCAGTTCGAAGGTCTCTTAACAATTTCCATTTTCCTTTGTTTTTGTTTTACGAACCTCTGCAGGAAAATGGTATTGCATATTGGCAGAAGTTTGTGGAGGAGTATTATGCTCCTCATGCTAAAAAGAGGTGGTGTCTGTCTTTGTATGATGATGTTGGACACCCTTCCTCTGGTGTTTTTCCCCAGGCAGTTGTGGTCTGTTTTCATGCAGCCATCTAATATACTCTATGCCACTAATAATTAAATCATTGTTCACACGTTACTAAATTTGTAATTTCTATTCTAATCAATGAATGAATTAATTATTGTGTATGCTTTGCCTTAAAACGGCTTTACTTGTGAATGTGTATATTCATGTTTGTGCGTGAGTTGATTCTTTAGTAAGCCATGTTGCAAATGCATTAACCCCTGAATGTCTCTCTTTCATTTTGGATCTTCTCTATTTAGTCACAAGTTGGTGCTGCTTTCCCCAGGATCAATGGCACTGCGACCTATGTGGCTCTAAAACAGGGAGGGGTTTTGGTAAGCAAACCATCTGCTCATATAGGGTATTACCTCAGTATTTTAACCAAAGCATGTCCTGGTATGTGTTGACTTGTTGACATCAATTTTTATGGATAGTTGTTGGGGGCAATTAACTGTTTCCTGCCTTTTCTTATTTGGCAGAGGTGACTTCTGAAGTACTTCCAAGACTGAACAAAGTATCATTCGAAAGTGGTGTGATCGATGAAATATTGTTTCTTGATATGCCATGTGAACGTAGATTCCCTTCAGGATTGATGATGTTGGAATATGAAAAGGCAGTTCAGGAGAGTGTCTATGAGAGACTTCGAGTTGTTCGTGAGGGAAAACTTCGAATAATTTTTACTTATGATTTGAAGGTAAGTTGAAGCCCATGCATGTGAAGTTCATGGATTGACAGTTCACGCTGATCTCAAACTTTTGCATTCCTATAATTCCTCAGATATTGTCTTGGGAGTTTTGCACAAGGCATCATGAAGAACTTCTGCATCGAAGTTTTATTGTGCCTCAGGTGATGTATCTTCTTTATCCATGCTAATTGTAATTTGCCAGCTGTCATGAATTTCCAGATTGGTATTCTCCTTTGACAAAACAATCCTATGCTTTAGCAGCTTAAAATTTGTCATTATTAGAGTCTAAATTATCCCTGCTAATTGTAATTTGACAGCTGTCATAAATTTCCAGATTGGTATTTTCCTTCTACAAAACAATCCTATGCTTTAGCAGCTTAAAATTTGTCATTATTAGAGTCTAAATAGCTGATACACCTGTTCTGTTAACAGGTAAGTCGATTGGTTAATGCTGCACAAAAATATCAAAGCACAAGTAATGGATCTAACAAGGTTTCGCCATGTGATCTCCAAGAAGATTGCCATAGGTAAAACACCAATTCTCGTTATCATTTGTGCTAAAAATGTGAAAATAGTTAAATAGATGATTTGCCATGTTTATGGATAGATGGTCTGAGCTGCTGCATTTTATGCCTCACTTAGCTTCTCTCGACTTTTAAAAAGGAATTGCCAGTGTTATATGATGACAGGATGACTCTATTTGATCCTGCATGTGTCCAAAGTAGTATGAACATAAGTAGAAAGTGGACCATGGATGTAAAATCCTGTTGTATTATGTGAATTCTTTTTCTAATTCAGTCACACTATTGCTCTGTACTACATTTGGTCTTGCGTATAGATGGGATGTTGTTTACCTATGAGTTTGGCTTTTGATCATTAATCTCATAGTAGGTTTCTGACAACTGGATGTGAGCTTGTGAGAAATTTTGAGTTGCAGCTCATTGATGACTTAGGGTTTTCCAAAAGATATATCCGATGCTTACAGGTATATCTAGATAATTTCTTTACTCAAGCCTGAAAGGCTGAAACTAGTTGTCTAGTTCCGATAATTGGCAGATCATGCAAATCATAATTCTTTTACAGATAGCTGGGGTCGTCGAAAGCATGAAAGACTTGATGACTTTCAGCAGGGACAATAAAATTGGACCAGTTGGTAAGTAATCATGCTTCTTGTTGTTGATGGGATTGATCTGTCCTTATCCATTGAACTTCGATACTTCTTGAAGCAGTGATTCAATGATTATTTTTTATGAGGTTCACGTTGATATCTATCTTTTATAGAGGGATTGAAAAAATATCCTCGACAAACCACCTCTATCAAGCCTCTGAAAGGTGAGGGAATAGAGAAGTTACCATTAGAGAGTGCTCAAAGTCTACCTATGGCACTATCTCCTGATGTTAACAACAGCAGCAATGGAAGCCTAACTGCAACCGGCAATCCACATTTGATTAGTTCCGAGGAAGCACCGAGTAAATTTTCAAGTAATGCAAGCAAATGGAACGAGGCACTTTCTCATAAATCCAACAGTTCTAAAGATGGTGCATCTACCAAGCCATTCCATGGTCCTAGAACGTCAAGCTTGGGATTGAGTCAGGATTTACTAGTTAATGACTTGTCAAATTACAAGTTTTCTGAAAGCAGCAAGAATATTCAAGAGTATATGATCCAAAAATGGTTGCAGGAGATGATCAGTAACAGCAGGGCTGAGAATAAGGGTGATGAAAAAAAATTAAACTCAGGGATTTGTTTTACCACTTCCACCAGTGGCTTACAGACCACAGCCAAAAGAGAAGATAAGCTTGTCAGTGGACTAGATTTTGACAGCGTAACTGCAGCTGCCTCAAGAAACTCTTCTATCATTGGTGGGAACATACAAATTGCTTCTACTGTTTCCAGTAGGGAAACTTCCCATGTTTCTCCAAATGACGGCTTCATCAAAAGAGAACCACATTTGCCGGAAGTGGTACGGAACATGGTTCGTGATTATCATAAAAATGGGAATCCATATAGGTGATTATCACCCGAACCATGGCAAGAAAGTATAACTGTCTGATTCTACGTATGAATCTGAAAAACTCTTACAGGAGTTCTAATATACTAATGTTAGAAACGTATCAGTTGCAAAACACTGACAGCTCTAGTGTTCTATAGAATTTAACAATTGTGATTTCAATCTGTTTAGTTCTGAAAATAGCTGGGAAATGACTTCTAATAATTCACTTCTTATTTTACAAATAGCTGGGAAATGACTTCTAATAAACAAATGGAAACATAATTTATTCACAAAATTGACTCTTGTTTCAATCTCTAACCATCAAAAACCAGCTAGAACTTGATAACACTCTCCATGAACATGTGTACACCGATCTACAAAATAGAAACTTGTAATTACATGGGTTTACCGCACTTTAAAAACCCTTTGTGCTTCAGCCTTTCTCTAAACTTACTTGGATATATGACCACAGAGTCTAAACAGAGACCACCCTTTGTATGTGTGCAATCGATTTGAGTCATGGATAACTTAATCTTTGTCGATGAATTGGAGTTCTCAACATTGAAGTCCCCAACATGGTAGTGAAACCATTCCCCGGGATCACTCAAAGTGCACTGAGATGTGGCATACTGACCATCCGAAGTCCATAGCTGAAACCTTACTGGTTTTATATCCCAACCATGGACATGCTCAGGGTTGCAGATTCGGCGACCAAACCTCCAACTGGCACGACCTAGCTGCAGTCTGAAAAAAACGCTATAGGTTCCTGCTGGAAAGGGAAATTCCACCTCCCCATCAACTTCAAACCACCAGATTTGCTGAAGATATGCAATGGAACGGAACCTAAATCACAATAAAATGGAAATTGAAATCAATGTCCAGCATTCAATTTCAACATATGGTGTCAAGATCTATTTGATCAATCTACCAGCATTTCACATCAATTGCATCAATCATTCACTCTCTCGACTAAGTTAAAGCTTGAGCCTTAAGAATATTGAAGAGGAAATATGTATGAAAATAACGAATTTCACATGAAGGTCAACCAGCAACGTGACACTACGTATAAAATTATTAGGGAAAGATATATATATATATACTTATACTCTAATCTTATAGTCTAACATAACTGATGCAAATAAAATTTGTAAAATGCGTAATTCTTTTACTTCAGCTTGAACAACATGTTAAAAATCAACAGCTTCAAAACTAATTTAACAGCAAAGATTATATATACATATAGGCACATGCATACCGACGGCAAATTTATGCACATAAGATAAAAGTATTTGCCAACTGCTAAGAATTGCCAAGGCTATGAGATTCACTAACAAAACTAGCAAACTAAGCTGTTTTCCACTAGGTGTTGTCAGCTCCAATAACCATATTGGGCCACCATACAAAACCATATCCTTGAGAAGCTCAATAAAAACAGCCTATTTTTTATAGTTTCCATTCAATTAAGTGTAACATACGTAGTTTTATAAAAACAAGTGATCTCTAACTCTTTTAAAGAAACACTTAAGTTTATAAAAACAATAACGCTTGAAGTGTTTGTCCTCAGTCCCCACAACTTAAAATAAGGATTTGAATGTCAGACACAGTTGCTTTAACCACAGTCGTCTCAGACCATGGGTATGAGAAACCAGGGAAGAAGTCAAAAATGGTGAGCATCCAGCATTTGTTTTAGTTTTCCATAAGGAGGCAAGCATTTAAAGAGAAAAACTTGCAGGGACCCAGGGAGACCAAATCCCATTTAAACAATTTCCAATAACCACTGCCATATCATAGCATCATCATGCATTAAAAATGGAGACATCAAAAATACGTCTTAATTTAACAATAAAAATAACATAAAAGAACATACTTTGGATAAATTCAGCAAGATATGCCCCGAGCACTCTTGATTTTGATCAGCCAATCTAAAAAATTCATGTTAAGAAACTAAAAAGCCTCCCATTCTGCTCAAAATTGAAAATGTACATATAAAATATAGGATTTCTTCATATCTTACCTAGATTCCTCTGTAGGAATATGATTCCAGTATCTTCGATCATCGATCCTCGTTATATGTAACCCCTTTGAAGAGATTGACATACAAACACCACCTGTGCTCTTTTCTAGCCATACTTTCTGCAAAAGTAACCCAAATCCTTAAGCCATCAATAAGACAGGCAAGCCGTGAGTGTTAAGCAAGCAACCAATACATAATACAATAAAACTTTTTGACTAATATCCCCCTTTGATAACAGGAAAGAATCCAGGCCCAGTAATTAAATCTTGTCGGTTATGAATTTATGATTCTTTCCTTCTAAAAGGAAGCAAACCTTCAATTAGATTACTAACACAATAGCTTATTTACAAATGTTTGCTACATCCAAGTGGTTAATTCATTTTTTCGGTTTTTAGACCATATTATAAATTAAAGAAACAATTAACAAGGACAGGGAGCAGCAAATCATGGAAAATTTTAACAACTTGGTCATCTAGTGGAAACTGTATTCAGAACCTCGTTTTCCCACTAAAAAGCGCACACACACACACACACACACAAAAAAAAGTATTCAGAAAGAACGAAAGAACAAACGAACAAAAAAAATTACAAAGCAAATCCCTGAAGAAATTTATCTGATTGATGGATGCATGAAAGCCAAAAAAAAAAAAACACAGAGGAAAAGTAAAACAGTGAAATTTCGAGTCTTTATGAAAAGATCCAGCTCTCCAAAAATAAAAACACAGAAAGATTGAGGACCAGAATTTCAAATCCAAGTCTTTCTCAGTATCCAAGAAAAGAAAGCAAAAACCATACCTTGGTGCCACCATCAAAAGTATTAGCTCTACAAAGCCTTGTGTAAATGTCTCTTTTACCCATCTTTTCAGGCACAAAGCCTAGAATTTTATCAACAAGGATTTGATAATTGGGTGGCAATTTCGATTCCCAAACAAAATCAGCCCAAGAAGCGCCTCTAAATGCTCTGTTTAACCTTGCCAATTTACATATCTCTGGAGGATCCAAATACCCAATAATCGATGCCACACAGCCTTCCGGAAGATCCCCCAAACCGGGTGATGATGAAGAAACAGATGATAAACCATCTTGGCCTATGAACAAAGCTGAGAAATTGGCACCCATCAAGAGAAAAGGGAGAAAGAAAAACACAGAACTAGAAAGTTCTAAGGCAGGGTATTGATAACAAGCAATAAATCAAAAAAGCAGCTGGCAGGGAAGAGAGAAAGAGAGAGGTGGCAAAGGGAAGTGAGGAAGTACCATAAAACACGGACGCGTATTCGTTCTCTAGGGTTGTTTTTGTTCTGGTTTGTCTGTTGCTGAGAAAAAAGGAGCTAGACAGTGACAGGAATGACTTCGATTTGGACGGTAAAACGAATTTTGCCATTTTGGTTTGACGATAATAAATATAAATACATGTTTGTTGTTTCGTTTAACCATGGTTTTCACTTTTCAGTGGATATTGTCGAGAGCCATTGCCCATTTGATCCGAAAAATGAAATTTAGGGTGTACCTTAAATTATGGTTTACAGGGTTTGGACAGAAAGTTTTTTCATATGGATAATGAAGCGAGTTGCCTTCACATTCACTCTATGGTTTTCCTTTTTTAAGTAATGTTTTCAATCGAGAAAACAAGAAATTAGTTAATGTTTTGTTTTTGTTATATATTTTTAATTTCATTTTTTATTGAATAAGTAATTAATACTTTCCTATAAAATTTTGAAAAAAAAAATTATATGTATGATTAGTAATCGTATCAAAAAATTTCATTTATCACCAAACATAGATAATAAAATTTTTTAAAAAAATTAATTCTAAAAATTTTTGAGTTAAAATTAAATAATTTTGTTACACAATTTAAAAACTCTTAACTTGTGTGTTTATAAGTTTATATCTTTATAAGATGTACTATATATGAATTAATTTTACTTATTTAAATATATATGTAAGCACATGTATTTATCAATTTATATATTTTATAAGTAAAATTTATTTATTTATAAAAATAATAGTTTTAAATATTTAAATAATGTAGATGATAACTTACTTTTATATTTTTCAATTAAAATAATAAAATATTTTATAAAAATTATTATTATTTATTTTATATTATAAATGGATATCAATTTTAAGAAGCTATATTTAGCTAGTTCTCTGCTTATGTTTAACCCGTCATGAGTTAAATTTTGCTTAATAATTATGTAATATATTGTTAGTAAATTTTTAAAATTCAACAAGTAAAAACTCGTCTTGCTTTTTTATGGTTAATATTAGGATATATGGGAAATCGAATATTGAACTTAATCTCACTTAAGGGAGAGTAATGATCGTTAAGTTAAATCTTATTAAATATATATGTTTTTTTTATAAAAAGTATAAAGGAGAATGGAGGAGTCAAATCTTGGACTCAATTTTTTTAAAGAGGGATAACTATCACTAGATTAAGTTTTGGTTATTTTAAATACAAATTCTTTAAAATATATTAAAAAATAAAATATGCGACAATTTTTAAATTTTGTTTGTAAAATTAAAAGTTTTTTTATTATTGATCTATCAAATTCGAACTCTTATATTACGTTGATAAATTTAATTATGGTAAAATTGGAGAAATGAAAGGAAAGGTGGGTTTCAAACTCGATGAGTACCACATTGTCATTGTAAAAGCTAATTGCATGGTGGTATTCAGTAGTCCCATTTTTCCACTTGAGAAATATCTTAATTTGACAGCTATCTACTCTTCGTTTTTCTTTGGCTTAGCCTTAACTTTCTTTTCCAAGTTTCTTTCGAACTTCGTAATAGAGTATCAAGATTTTAGTTTCAACAATTGAAATTTAATTATTAGTAATTTCAAATATCAAGAAATTTTACATGTCAATTTTATAACCCAATTTATTTTTGTTTTAATGAAAAAAGTGTGGTAGACGTGGGAAAATAAGAAGTTCTGGTACATTTATTTCGGCCAACAACTCTTTAGGGCACGTTTGGAAAAATTCCAAACGCGTCAATGGGGTGCAACAGAAACGCATTCACTGGTGCCTTACACGTGCTGCCTCTTCGGTGGAAAAAATACTCGCTATATGCTTTATATCTTTTTTGTTTTAATATATTTTCATTAAATTATTATTTTGTTTTAAACTTTTACATTTCATTTTATCATTTTTATTTTTAAAATTTCAATTATGCATATATTTTGTATAATAAGCTTATAATTATTTATATTTAAATTATTATTTTATATATAAATTAATTTATTTTAATATATTATTTTATAAAATAATACATCTCTATTTATTAAATGAAACTTTATTAATTTCATTATATAAAATTTTAATTTATTGATTTTAATGGTGATTTTTTCTTTATATCGTCATCATTACTATATTTGTAATTAAATATATATTTAATTATTATTTTCAATTTTATCAAAATCAATTTTATTATCATTGAAATGAATTTCTAATATCTATATTAATATATATCATTATAATTATAGATATTTTTAAGAGAGATGATTGGATAGGATGGAAGAGAACATTTCAAGCTTATTCTATATTGGGATTATCAAGCTGCATGAATTGTCCTTGTTTGGCGTAAATACCAAACTCTACGTAACTTCAAGTAAATGTAATGGGCATAATAAGAGTAGTGCCGATCAGCTTGCTTGTTATATATTACTCCAGAATGCAATGTTTTGCGTACTTTATGTTTTATTGATAATTTTATATTGAAGTTTTTGTTTTTGATTTGAGCCAACAATATAATGTGGGATTGCATAATCTTGTATAGTGTTTTTTGTGAGATTTTTTTTATGTGATTTAAATCAAATTAAAAATACGATCTCAAAAAAAAAAATCAAGGTAAAAATATAAATGAAAAGGAACATATAAGGTAAAGTCATTGAGAAATTTGGATAAGAATAATAAAATTTTTTGATAAACAATTAAATTTAAAAATTATTTTCCATATTATTAAAATAAATCGTTGGTGTAAGAGTTTATGTAAGCCTAGATTATTCTCTAAGTCGATAATATAAACTATCCATATAAATATTCATCACAATACAATTAAACATATAACTTTATACTTTGTTATAATATATATAAGCATATAAATGAAATTAAAATCATTTATATGCAATTTTTTTTTAATCAACGAGCATCAAGGGGTCCACGTGGGGTTTCCCATCGTCTCTCTATTTAATTATACCTATCAACCTTTACTCTTTTATTTAAAGATAATGCTCATTTTTTGGTAACATAATTTTTTCTCTCTAGGACGGTTCCTCATTAAACAAATTTAAAATGTAACCTCATGACATGAATGGATTTGGATAATCATTAAAAATTCAATCTCTTAATACTAAATCCAAATTTATTCTCTTATCACTAAATCAATATTATAATCATGTTAGGGTAGCGTTCAAATGAAACAAGTGGGTGGAATTTTCCCATCTGGGTTCAAATTAATCGAAAAAATCATGGACCATGGGACCGCAAGTTGTCAGCAAAAAAGTACAGCCACGTTTGCGTGTGTCTGAGTCAGCATCGACATGTCAACCAGGTATAAAAATTGGGACATGAAAGCACCTTGGAAAAACCTGTCAATTTGGTCAGCAAGTGGCCTCTTAATTTGGACGAGCAGAAGAAAAGGCCAAATATATGAGTTTCGAAATGTAGATGGTTGATTAGCGAGTTGGTTGTCAAGTTGCAAGAAAATATTAGTTCAATGCAACAATGTTTGAAGGAAAGAACTTCATTTCTTTGGATAATACAAATGACTTATCTTCAATTGTCCAAGGAATTAATTTGCATTACCATCTATAAAAAGATTGGAGTAGTATTTATTAAAAATAAAATGAGTGAAAATCATTTATATACAATGTAGATTAGTGAATGTTTTAATTTGGAAAGTGAAGATTATAAAATATGAAAAAAATAAAACTAGGGAAATATCGAAAAAAACTTATAAACAAATAATTCAGTAAAATATTATGATATTAAAATTGAAATAATATGTTGATAAAAATGAGTGGAAGATGAAAATTTTTATTGATAAATTAATATAAATTTATATAACTTATTACAATCTATTTGAATATGAGTTCTGATGCTGATTTCATTGCAACATTATTTTTATTTAGGGTTATAATAATAATAATAATAATAATAATAATAATAATAATATCAACACAAGAAATCTCAAAATTACTAAAAACCCACGTTTTTTTTTTGAAAGATTCATGAATCATTATTCATTGATTTGAACCCAAATTTAATTATGATTTATTATATTATAATAATATCATTCTTATTCAAGCAATTTGGTATGATGTTAAATATTAAACATATGATTTTTGTTTAATTGTTTGGTTGACTGTGACTAATCACAATTGGCTTTGGGCCCATAAGATTTGATCCCAAAATTTCTGACCAAACATTGGTTACTTCCTGCTTTCAATACACTCTATCAATCGATAAAAATATGCTCAATGTTTGACAATTAAGAAGATTTATTATAAAATATACCAAATTCAGAATGCCAATAATATAAAGATTTGGGTTTTGATAAGAAATTAACAACATTTTTACTATTCTAGCCAATAAAATCAATATTATCGAGAATTAAAAAAATAAGTTAATTTGAATTTAAATCCTTTCTCTTTATCACTAAAACCTAAAACTATCATTCAGTGAAGACTAGTTGGTGAAAGTATCTGCCCTTGCCAACCCAACAGCAGGATGATCTTGATAATTATCGATGGAAATGATGAGAAATTTCAATTCCCAGATTTCTTTTTCTTGCTATGGTAATTTACTGTTGCATGAATTGAAGATTGCTATTAATTTACTTAAAATTTTAACCACAGGCGAGGCTTACATTCAATAGTGTTTGAGCAAATTAACTACTAAGCAAAAATATTGTGGAGCTGTCAATTTTAGACACAGTAATAAATACGAAAAAAATTAGGAAAATAACATATGGCAAAGTTTTAACATATACAATACATAGATTTGATAAAATAATTAATTTAATATTAATTTGTATTGATATATATTTGTTTATTCATATTTTTTATATTATATTAGCATATAGTTTTTAAGATTATCGATAATGTCAATTACTGCTGAAAGGTTGTAGGTTGTTTTTTTTTTTTTTTTCCTTCTTTTCTGAGAGGATTTCGATTCTTTTGCCAGCTTAAGAACATCTCATTTTGATTATCAAATCAATTAATCCCAGGAAAAAGTTGACAATGAGACGCAAAAATATCAAGACCAATGTTTTTTTTTTTTTTTCTCGTGGAAAGTGGAAACTCCCATGATTTTCACTTTGTGGTGACAATGATCCAGTCGATGCTGAAAAGATTGATATGACCCAACTTGGTTACCGGAGCACTCAAAGCTGTAAAACTCAATCATCTTCACAAGCGATTGCATCCTATAAACGAATCTTGGGTGAAAGATTTTTTGACAAAATGATGAACGAAAAGAAAATATCTGCAATTCCTGACAGCGTTTGTTCCACATTAAATGCGAAATCAATACCTCCCATCGTCGGCGAGGAAGACAGCTATGATGTGCTGAGAAAGAAGCAATGACAATAATTACAGGCTGATATTAGCTCAAACTTGATTCTGACATTTGCGGCAAATCTGATGGTCATGTAGGCCATAGAAGACAAGTTGTTATTTGTATGGAAATAAGTTAGTGGGGTTAGGAAACTAGCAATTCTGGCAAACCAAGCAATTTCAACTCATTTTACTGTTAAAATTACTCGATACCTTGTCAAGTAAGTAACTAACATAAAATTAAATTGTTCATAAACTAGACTGTAACTTATACTATGCATGAATTAAGTTTACGTATTTAAATATATATGTAAATCTATATATTTGTAAATTTATATGTTTTATAAATGAATAATAATTTTAGATATTTAAATAATATATATTATATTAATAGTTTGCTTTTATATACTTTTCAATTTTGTTAATAAAAATTTATTTTATTTATATAAATAAAACATCAATTAATATTTCATTTAATTTTCTAAATAGATAATATTACAATTATATTTTTAAATAATTATGGGTTAGATAAAATTTAAATTTATTTTAAGACAATTTATTTTAAAAAAATTAAAATTTTTAGAAATTAGAGAAATGAATTTAGTGGACACTTAAGTATCATCAAAAGAGAATGTTCATGTAAACGCTCATGTAGACATACTCATCAGATTTGCCATATATATTTGTAAATTTATATGATTTATAAATGAATTTTATTTATTTATTTATAAAATTAATAATTTTGAATATTTAAATAATATAGATGACATTGATAGCTTAGTTAATAATTTTTTTAAATAAATTAAAATCATTTATTTTATAATATAAATAGATAACAATTAATATTTATTAATTTTATATATAGATAATATTAAAATTATATTTTTTAAATATTTTAAAATTAGAGAGTATTTAAAATTATTTTAAGATAATTTTTCAAAAGGTTGAGAACTTTTAGGAATTAGAAAAATTTTTAAAAAGTGAAAAAGTAGAAAAATTTAGGAAAGTTAGTAGATTTTTATGTGTTATTCAAAGAAATTGTCTATATAAGCATCTATGTAAACATTCTTACCAGAGTTTCTATATACCTTGTAATATATTATATATATATATATAACATTAATATATAACATTTAATATATATATATATATATATATGATTTAACATTAATTGAAATTAAATGATGATCAAAATTGATCCAGCAAAACAGATAAGCCCAAGATATACATCTTTACAAATGAGCTGCATTGGAACTGAATCAAATGATAAGATGGGCACATGTAAATGAGCCGAGGATTGTAAGAAATAGACATGAAAGGACAGCACTTCCAATGAAAAGGTGAAGTGGACCAAATTGTAAAAATATCATCATAATTAATCAATTGGCATGGATGTTAGTTGCACTTTCATTTCATATGTATCTTGAAAAGAAAGATTATGTCCAAGGGTTCAAATCAAAAACATCAGAGATGTTTTGTTCCTCTTCTATACTATTCTTGAGTAAAGACAAAAAGCATGATGGCAAGAACAAGGCAGTGGACAACATTGGACAAGTTGACAAAGCTGAGGCAAAATGTATCGAGACTGAATCATTTGATGAAAACATTAGCGGTAAAGCAAGATTGATGGGACTGTTTAATAACTATTTAGGCTATGGTTAATAGCTTAGCATTAGCATTAGCATTTGAATCTTCGCTGTTGCTTGAAGATGGTGCACTTTTGCCTGTTGTCCCAAATTCTAAAACCTGAGATTTTAGAATGGCGTTGGGCTTACACATGTTTCTTGTATTGTAATGTTCATCCTCTAGGCCAGGGTATTCTATAAGGAATGGCGAATGAAGAATGAAGACAAATCAATGAAATCCTTTATAAATGATGAGAAATTTCCAACTACTTTGTTCATAATTATTATAAATCTTCAACAAATGAAATGAGAGCTGTAAAGAATTTCAAGATACATAAAAGAATCAAAGAATAAACAACAAATTAACTGACTACAACACTACGGACTGAAATCTAAAATCTATCCTGGAAAGAACTGACTCGGTATGAAGTTATCTGCCACAGAAGAATGAAAGAATAATGACAGATTTCTCTACCTACAAAGAATTCTGTGTCCCTTTCTGTATGCAAGAATGGAATCAAAAGAGATTGTATGAGTGAAGAAAAAGTAATCTGCGACAATCATCTTGGCTGACGATATGAGGATGAGCTGCCTGCAACATCAATTGTTGTCCAAGCTGAGACCGAATAAAGTGGCTGATCTAACCAACTTAGAGTAAGCGCCCCACCATCCTGCCCTTGCTTTTTCACACTGTAGTTCTCACAAGAGTACATCTTCAACAGCATTTGGCCCTGAAGCAGTTCCCTCTCACTAATCCCCATGCATCTGAACCCTCCTTGCTCCATCAACTTCCTCCACTTCTCAAAACGCTCGTGCCTTTCAAACCTGCCGCTTCCTTCACAAGCAATTATATTCCTGATTTCCTGTGCAAACATCTCCTCTATTTTGATCCTAACAAGACTCTCCAAGGGGAGGCTAGAATCGATTGAGTCAAATATGGCAGAGTAGTATCTCAATGAATTGGTAACTCTTGCTTCTAAGCTGAGGATATTATGCTCAGCTTCTTGCTCTGCCATGATGACTACTGTAGGGTTTGTGCTACGAATAAGTCCCAAAAAGTCCCTGAGTGCTCCTCCATTTCCATCATAAAGTGTCTTGTGCATTTGAAACACACAATTCACAGCTACACTCTCTTTCTCCTTTACATGAAGCATCCACAACCTCACATCTTCTAACCTGTCCACAACTGGATGGAACTCAAAAGGCAAATTCAATGCCTCGGCAAACTCTGCGAGCCTGTCTCCTGTTTCATTCAGTTCTTGCTTTGACTCACCAATTCCGGTAACTCTAACATGGCTTGGTGGATTAATCCTTGAAGCTAAACTCTGGAACAAGCTAGGCCACTGAAGTCCTTGCTTGATGTCAAAATCTATAATGTGAACCCTGTCTTTCCCCTCAAAGGCTCTCAACAATATCTCATTTGAAGTGAAATGAACAAATTTCGGAATTGGGCTTACCTGATTCAAGAGCCTCAATGCAGTACCATTGTCATCATCCACCTGGTCAAGCTCTCGAGGAGTTGTGATATGAAAAATATGAGGCCAGAGCCTTGTAACTCGAAGAGCCAAAGCTTCAGTGTAGTAAGCAGTTAGACGGCTTATAGCATTTCCTCTTGGAGAAGCAAGATCCCCCAACTTGGCAATAAAATGGGTGATGGCAGCAATGTTCTTTGATCCAATTGCTTCAACGCAAGATGTAAGTAAGTGGACAAGCTCCAACCCCTGATGCTCGCCACGGTTGTTCTCCACCTCGTAAGCCCCCAAACCAGCACCCTCATGCGGGTAAGGATTCCCAGAACCATTACCCATTTCATGTTCCGTGGTTTGCTCAGTTAACTGAAGTCCCAAGCTATGACTGTCTGAAGAAGTACTGGTTCCTGAAGCTTCCCTTTCCGGCCGGTGGATTGTCTCAACATCCTTTTCCCCGATGTCAGTGATCTCAGTTATTAATGATTGGATCCAAGGATTGTTAGACAATGGCAAAGGCGGTGAAATCACTTCACCAGGCACAAAACACACTCTTTCTTCATCCCCTGGACAAGTCACAGAGAAAGGAACTTGAGGAGCATTTTGTCCTGTGAAACTTGGTTGAAACCAAAAATTTCCAGCACCTAATTGGCCTAAACTCAAATCATCACCAGCACCTTCATGAATCTCACCAGAAATCTCTTTATCACCGCTACCCTTTTTCCTCTTTGCCGTTGACTCATCAATTAAACCCTGCTCAGCAAACCTCTTCAAACTTTTACCTTTCTCCCAAAACTGATCCTTGATCTCTCTCCTTCCTTCAAATGGGTTCTGTGTACTAGTAGTCAATGGTGGCAGCCGGATATTCTGCTTGAGAGAACAACCGCTGATCTTGGATTCAATTGGTTTCTCCACAGAAAGGCCAACAGGCCTAATAGGCTGTGATCTTGAACTGTCCTTACGAGAAAAACTACATGGCAAGTCCAATCTCTGTGTGTTCATTGAATTCAGGAAATGGCAAGCTTGAAACTGCGCAGGTGCTTCACTCCTCAATCTATGCCTTGGTGACAGCAATGTAGAACTAGAACACCCAGCCAACATTTCTCTACAACCTTCCTATTTTCTTTCTTTTGTTCCTTTTACAGTTCAATTTCAATTCACCCACCCCCACTTCTTTTTCTCTATTTCCTTTCCCTATCTCTCTTTGTTTCTACAAGTTCTGAAACTATGCTATGTATGATTTTCTTTTCTATTTTTTATGTATGAAATCCTATATGTTCATATGAAACTTTGCATGTATACTTGGAAAAATCAAATCTAGAGAGATAGACAGATTCTAAGTGAGTGTGTGAATTTTCAAGAAACCAAAAGAACAAAAAGGAATCCGACGAAAATACAGAAACAAATCAAAGAATATTGAAAATGGAATTTTTTTTTTACTCGTCAGGTGTTCCTATATGAGCAATGTGTGTATGCAATGAAGAATTAATAGAATATGCAAAAGAAAAAAAAAACCACCCCAGAAAGAATCAAAGAATTGTTAAGACTAAACTAAAACATCTACCAAAAAACAATCATCGGATTCCCAACCGTTCACAAACGACTCATTCAAAAAAACAATAATCAACAATGCAAAAAACATCAATATTGGAGACAAAAACGCATACTTTCTCAAACCTGTACTTCAAATCCTGAAAAACTTTGACACCCATCTCAGCTTTTGAGGTCTGAAACAACTCCATGGTAGCTGCTGAAACTGAACCCAAACTCAAAAACCCGAACTTTGAAAACCAACTAAACATGCATGAAAGCAAACTGAAAAACGATCAACCAACAATGAATCATCTCTCGAAGCTCACTACCCAAAAAAACCATAAAACAGAAAAGGTTTGTGTTTTTATATACTCCTATTAAAGCTAAAGCTTTTATTATTTTTCTTGGTTCATGTTCTTCTTTAACACTTTCTACTACTGCTACTACTATAGTATACTTACTACTCTAAACCTGACTCCTACCACTTTCACCTTCACGTCTCTATCATTGCTTTTCTTTTCTTTTCTTTTCTTTTCTTTTCTTTCTAATTGTTTTTCCTTTTTTGGTTCCTGGGGTTCATTTGAAAGGAAAGAAAACGATGTACAGGCAAGGTTGAAAAGGGAGGGTAGTTCGAGAAGTCCAGGGAAGTTTCGCCTTTCTTTAACCGTTGGATTTTGAGATCCGACGATGGAGAATAATAGTCTTAGTGACCGTTGGAGTGTTGTCGGCGAAATATGACCGTTAAAAGGAGAGGAGTTGGTGTTCAGAACTCCGAATTTTTTAGGGAAAATTCTTTTTTGGTAGTACTAATTTTATTTTAGTATATAGATTTGGCAAATTATAATCTTTAATAATATAATAAAATTTATTGAATTTTAAATAAATAAAAAAATTAATTTAATACTTAATATGTTAATATAAAATATGATACGAATTTTTTTTATTTTCACACGAAAATAAGAGAATAATTAGATGCATGAATGTTGAGGTTCACCTGATGTGCACGTGCTTGTCACCTGATTTCCGTTCACTTGACCGTTGGGTCACAGCACAATTATTTCTTTTCTACTTTTTATTTTGTCCAATTACGAAAATTAGCATCCCTTAACTTCCTTAATCTGTCAAATAAAGAAAATTGGAAACACGTGGCGCAGGTTCAGTCGCCATTAGAGGGTTTGATCGCGGTTCATTTTGTGTGAATGAACTTTGAGTGGCATTCCTTGGTCAAGATTGATGGTTTTTTTTTGTCTATTATCACACCAATACCATTCTGTCAGGATTAGAACTCATAATTTATATTGTGTCGACATGACACGAATTAAAATACGATACGAATTTATAAAATATGAATACGATATGAATTATAAAATATATTTAAAATGTAAATATAAATACGATACATATTTTATACGTATGACACGTGACACAATACGATTGACATATTATAATTATCTTATCACACGATACGACACGAATAGACACGATTAAAAATAAAACATAATCAAAAATAAAAAAATCATAATATTTACTGATTTACAGTAATAATTTTATTTACATACATTCAAATATTATCAACAAATATAATATAATAATAATTTTCAATCCATATCATCCATAATATTTATTTAAAATTACAAAAAATACAAACAAAACATAAAAAATTAACATTAAATCATAAAACATAAATAATAAACAAAGATTCAAATATTAAATTCGCAAATATTAACTCAATACATTGGAAGAAACAACAATTTTAAAAAACGTGTTTCTGTATCTTATACTTGTTTAACCGTATCTGATACAGTTAAATATGAAAATTACGGTGTCAAAATTTATATCGACACGATAAATACGAAACACGAATTTTTAAAATATATATATAAATTTCTCGTATCGTATTTGTATTGTGCGACTCGTGTCGTGTCTATATTTGTCGGATCTAATCAGAACAAACTAAGTAGGGACATTGTGGTCAATTTGGTTAGCTGAGTAAGACTGACAAGGGCAGGTATCTTTAGTTTTACTTTTGTCTGGTAAAGACCCACAAATCCCCGATGGTTCTGGAAAAGTAGAGACAGATTAGAAAAATATAGGAAAGAAATAGGTCGGACCATTTGTATTTATAATTTATATTTATATTATATTATAAAAAATATAAAATTTTATTTTTTAATTTTTATTATATTTATATTTTTTTTAATTTAATTTTAACGCATGTGGCCTCCAAAACTGTCAGATCCAACAAGACGTAAATTCCAGTCCTCCCAATTCCAATACCAAAATACAATATTAAACGTGATCGTTACATCTTTCAATAAGTTTTAATAAGTTGAAATTAAAAAAAATAAAAATAATATAAACATAAACGTTACGTATTTTAATAGGTTGATTTAAAAAAAAAAAAAAGAACATGACAATTCACACTGCCTGGTAAATTACCCAAGGGAAAAGGTGAAAAGATTCACAACGAAAGGTAAAAAAAATGATAGAGATATGCCTTACGAAAGAAAATTTTGAACCCACATGGTAGTTGATATATTATAACGGTTGAACTAGAAAGAAATGATGCGCCTAGTCTAGAGGCAGTGTCATTGTTTAGGCTGAAACAAAGTTGGTGGAATCTAAAGATAAAGGAAGAGTATGGAGATTTCTGGCCTGATTAAATTCTACCTTCTGAGGACTTTAGCAAGCCAAATGGAGATTTTCTAATGCTAATTTGTCTATAATTTGTTTCTATTGCTAAAGCTCAGCTCAGAAGAGTTTATATTTGTTCTAAGAGAAAACTGATGAATGCAGAAACTAAACACATGATTTGATCTGATTTCATGAGAAGTAATCTGACATTTTGAATGTCATTAATCACTGCATGTATACAATGCAATCCCTTCAATTGAACGCCACCAACAAATGGCAAAATACTGGCCATTGTAAGACAGATAAATTGTATCTTCTCCGGAAATTTCAATAAAACACAAACCCTTCAGAAATTCTTTAACTTCATGCACTTCTTCATATTTCAATAGACTAAAATTTTCGACTAATTTTCTACAATACTCGTGTAGGACTTAGATGTTATTAGATCAACTCCAGAAATAGAGCTTCTTGTTTGCTTGTCAAGCCAAGTTCATTCAGCGTTAAACTGCTCTCTCCATCACTGAAAGCACGCCTTGGGTATGGCCTCACCTGTAAAAAAAATGATAAAATTAGCATGGCATATATTCCATGCAGGAATGCAAGTACTGAATATTTTCCTCGAATAGTGAAAAATAAATCATGTATCTATCTAGATACATAGGGACATCGCACAAAGCTTGGGATGCAAAAGTTACCAATCTATAAGTGCCCGGCTTGACTCCCCTACCAATATCTATGAAGTCGTAGAGAGACTGCACAGCAAACCAAAAGTCAGATTGAGCATAAGGAAAAGCAACAGAAGTAAACTCCTATTACCTGTAGCCTGTCAGACTTCAGAAATCGACGACCCCTGCGACTACCATCTGGCATTCGCACTAGAAGGGTTACAGCATTTTCCTCATCGGCTGCTGGCTCCTGAGGCAGAGAAGCTTCTTTGGCAGCTAATTGTCTCTCACATTCCTGCAAGTAAGAATCAGAAATGATGCAATTCAGAATCAAAAAAACTATATATATTATTTATGGCGATTGAAATTATTTTTACAAAGTGTAATTCAAGTAGAAGAGCATGATACTTGTTGATTGCATGGAAAAGCAACAAACAGATGAATACTTCTTTTTCTAGTAGAGAAAAGCCTAAATTATCTGGATAATAAGATGCAATTTGTATAATGTCCAGTCAGACATCTGTGGAATGATTTGAAATAATGACGATGACAACATCGACTACAATGATGGTTCGACATTTACAAGTGTTTTTTGCTTCCAGTATAAATCAGCTAGAAAAATTTAATCATCCCATATAAACTTAAAAGCAAACATCTAGAAATAAATCACCATTGACTTATTGCTAGAATCTCATCTTTTATCTTAGAAAATCAAGATACAAGAATGAATATATCATTTTCCTTATTAAATGGACTGACCCTTTTGCCAGCTAGGTTTTCCAATGGTCAAAACAATAACTATAAATAATACCTGTTCCTCCTCCATTTTCCTGCGAAATTCTTCCTCTTTTAGTTGTTCTTCTTCAAGAGCAGCTTTTCTAGCTGCTTCCTCCTCTAAACGGCGAGCTTCAGCTTCTTGAATTGCCTTCAACTCTTTTTCTCGGTCAGCTTGCAATGATGCATTATACTCATCATCCTGAATGCATCATGTATGCAGGCAACTGTTAGAACATTACTTCAGGCCCAAATTAAAAAAAAAAAAAAAAACTATAAACTTTCAGTCAGAGTACAAAAAAACTAACTTGCTGTTCTCTTATCAAGCGTTGAGCTGCCAAAGAGGGTGATGGAGGACGAGGGGTACGCCAGGGATTCGAGCCTTCAGGTTGCATAAACTGATGAGGTGCATATGCAAAACGATATCCACCTTCAGGAATTCCACCAAACATTGCAGCCTCAAGCATGAGTGCCTCATCATGCTCCTCAGAAGATATGCCACCCCACTATGATTTAGTAGAGAGCACAACCCAAAATTTATGAGTAAAGAACATAGGTGAAAGGCATTAGTTAGAAGAGAAATCCTGAGTAATATATGGAATCCAATGAATATTTAAGTTCTCATTGGGCACCAGTGAAAATATGCAAGAGTTAAACCTCATCAGAAGGGAAGGTGTTTCCATTGTTTGGTGGGAGATTGCCTATGCCTTGCTGTCCAGGACTTGACGGTGGGCTAGCCTCAACAACTCCAACTTCTTTTGCAGATTCTCCGGAGACAGATGATGTCCCCCTGGAAATGTGCCTAACTACAGGCTGGTCCTCCACATCTTCAGCTTCACCTTGAATGGAACAGCTTCCTTCCGCTAACCTACATTAACCAATTCAGTACAGCCATAAAAGAAGAAAAAGCACATAGACTTACAGGTTCATAATCAGAAAAGGATGGCATATTGCTTAATGCTTAACCAGTGACAAAGAGATGTACCTCCCATTTGAGGCTGCCATGTTCCCCAGATGCACCTCAGCTGGTTTTGAAGCTTCTGCTTCTGATTTTCCAGCAGAACAACCCTGCTCACGCAATGTCTTCTCTTGCTCCGCTGACTGATGTTGTACATGTTAAACACGATGAAGAGATTATTATAAGAAAACATGAACTGAACTAACTAAATCACAACAAACCTTCAAGGACAAGGAAACCGCTTTTGCAAGTTCAGCATCCTCTAAATGAGACTGATTGTGCTGAGGCCCAGGATCATTTAACTCCTGAACAGACATGAAAAGGAAATCTGTAAGCCAAACATTTACGCCAACTACAAGAAGTAAGTGCACAGGACAGCATCGTACTGGAAGTACCTGTTTGTTAAAAACTTACCTCAACATCCCGTTTGGAAGCCTCAATGGCAGCTCGAACCATTTCTTCTTCAATGTCATTGCCATAGTCTGGCAAATTATCAAGGGCAGGAGCAGTTGGTGCAACATGTTGGTCCTGAGAGTTATCATTCTGTACTCTTGGCTGCGCAGTTGAATCCTCATCCACTTCATCAATTATAACCGTTTCATTGGTATTTGAGCCATGTGCTTCTACAGTATCAGAGACATCCACAATCGTAGGAGCATGACCAGAATGACCTGATGGCTCATTGCTATCCTTAACCTCTATCGGTACCTCTCTTACCACTCTTGGATGTGTAACCAATGGTTCACGAGTAGTAAAATCAGAAGAAGCAACAAATAAACTTCTAGGCAAGTTTGGATCAAGAACTGAGAATGTTCCAGTGGCTGGGAGAAATGGAAGGACTGGCCTGTTTGGTACAACTTCAATTGGATCATCTATATCCATGGCATCATCTACAGGAACTACAGCTGATGCCGGCCGTGTGCTGTAAATAGGAAAAAAATATTTAAACAAAGCTAGAGACAGAGAATTAGCTAACATAAAAAAAATAATAATAGCACAATTCACAAACGTGTTTCTATCTCCTTCACTGAAATGTGCATTGACAGCAGCATTGAGATCACCACCATACTCCTGATTCCAAGCAAAATAATTAACAGATAAGTCAGAGCTGCACCATATCTAACTTGATTTTAGCAACAGATAAAAATAATCCAACTAAGTCAAACAAAATGCAGCTGAACAAGAAGCTAATTTGATAATGATAAATGGTGTTTCCAAACAATCTCATAATCAAGCAATTGTCTTCAGAAAAACCTACAAAAGGACCTTAGAAAGACAAAATGATGTGACACCCAGGAAACTCAGTCTGTTAATTAGAATTAAACGTCAACTCAACCATCATTATGAATGAGGGGTGGACTCAATAAGGAGTCCAAACGCAAACAGAATACCAAAAGACAACACACGAGCTACAAGGCTTTTAAATCACTAACTACATTCAAAGGCACCCTTTCGTATTAGTTGCCTAGTGCTTCTGTGTGCCTCTCTAAGAGTTAATGACAAACAAATGGAGATTAACAACAACTTAGGCATTATCACTTACAGACATTGTACCATCAAAAAGTTCTTAATCAACCATCCAATTTCTTTCTTTTCTTAAAAAAAAAAAAGACACATATAACAACCAATTGAAAGAACAGGAAAAAAAAAACGAACTTTTCGATAATTCATCCTAACTTTAAATAACTCACTGATTACAGTCATCGACTAAAACCCTAATCCAATTAAGACCAATGAAACTTCATTTATCTACTACGAACAAATATACGATAATCATCAAACTAAATCAACAATGCAAAGCAAGAGAAACCCTAATTTTTAACAAATTAATTGATCAGCAAATTATTTATTAAAATACAATCAGAAACTAATTCGATAATCAAGCTAAAAAAAACAAAAACAAAAATCAAATTTAATTAAAAAGTTTCGAATAAATACCGCAAGCTTTTCGATGGCAACAGCTTCGGATGCCCCAGTGATGCTGATGAATGTCTCGATTGCTTCTTGATTAGGTCTCGCCATTGCGAAAATTAGGGTTTTTTTTATTTAATTTTGCTTATAATTTCAGGGGTTTTTTAAAAATAGAGAGAAAAAATGTAGGAAAGTGAGAGATAATTGTTATTGTAATTTTGCTTGGGCAGGGACCTTTTAAAAAAGGACTTGTTTGGAGAAGAAGATAACCAATTTTTTTTTTTTTATTATTCAAAGGGATTTGTTTGGAATTGGGAGTTTCTCCAATCTTCCACGCCTTCTTGAAGCAGAAATGAATCGTTTTTAGGACTTTTAGATAAAAGGCATTCTTCATAGTGAATAAGTAGCTCAAAAGCAATGGCTACAATAAAGGAGAAAAAAAAAAAATGAAGTGGCATGGAAGTCCAATGTTATTTTGGCATTTGTGAGAGTTTATTGTATTTATTTTATATTAAATAGATGTGTCAATTTTAAATAGGTATAAAACCATGTCAATAAAATATAAAATTTATACTAATAAAATTTTAATAAAAATTATGTTTGATATGTCAATACAAAAATTTAATATTTTCATACAATATAAATATAAATTATATATATAATTTAAAATTAAAGTTAAATGATGTAAAATATGAATTTTATTATGCCGTGATTCCTAAAAAATGCTAAATACTAAATTGATTTTTTTTATTAAATTCATACGTAATTTTTATTAAAACTTTCATTCAAATCATTTTTTTTATGACAGTGATGTAACGCATTTTAAATTATTAAATCTTATATTACTATTTTTTATTTCCATTTAGGAAGGGAGAATTTTACGATAATAGATAAGTAAATTCAATTGTTGTTGTGTGCATAATTAATTTATGGAATGATTCAAAAAATTTCATATTTATTTGTAGAAGTAAAGCATGGATGTTAAATAAATTTTGATGTATTTATTGTTTTTCTTATAAAAAGGTATATATGATTTATCACGTACTTCATGATTTATTATTTTTTTTATATTTATCTCGATCATGATCGTCCATAAGATGAGATGCCATGCCAATAAAGTCATGATCCAATGATTAAACGATTAGTTAAGAATCTTTTGAGGGGTTTTTTTTTTTTCTTCTTTTCATACTCTAAATTACAATTGTTTTCATTCTCTTTACTCTCATCTATCTAAGCTAATTACACAATAAAAATACTTAAATTTATTCTTGTATCGCACATCAAATATTGAGTTAAATAAATATAATTTTAAAATTAAATTTAGAGTTCAATTTAAATAATTTATGTAGTTTTTTTAAAAGTGACATTTAATATGTTTAAGTTCAAATATTAGTACGAGCAATTTTTTTTTCTATTTTCGAATTCAACATATTTTATATAAAAATAATTTTTTCCTGTTATTTTTATTTTAAAATTTTGATTTCTTTATATAAAAATTTTATTGCTATTATTATTTTAACACAATTTTGTAGACAATTTTAGGGTAAGCAACAATTCTGCGATTTGCTGTCAGAATCTGAATTTAAAGTAATCAAAATTTAATTTTCGATAAACTTAATATAAAAAATTAATAATCTAAATTAAATATATAGTAATTATGTATATATATATATAGCAATTAAGTTGAAGCCCAAAAGAAGAAAAAAGAGGCCCAGAGTAAAGAAGCCTATAAGTTTTGAAAGTTGGGCTGGAATTTCCAATTAGCTGAGTTGGGGCCTAAAACCGGCTTACCTTATCCACATTCTGACTTCCTAGGAATTTTAGCCCAGTTTTCTCTGGCATAAATGTGTCAGAATTATTCACTTTTTATTAACAAATTATTTAATACATTATCACTCAAATTTTTTAAATTTCACAATCTAAATTAATAAAATGATAATATTAAAAATAAAAAATAATTATAAAATATATAAGAGATATGACAGTATACTAAATACAAACTTAAATTTGATTATAATGATATAAATTTTGATGGATTATTATCTAATATATTGTTAATAAAATTTTTAAATTCTACAAATAAAATCAATAGATCAATAGAGTGATACACACAGTCTAAAAATATTTAAAAAATAATAAAAAATTACTTGAAAAAGAAAGTTTGATATGTAAATAGTTTTTTACACTCCATTTTTCTCAACATTAATACTCAACTCCAAGAAGAAGGATGTAAAGATAAAGAAAAAGTGAGTATATTTGAAATTTTTTTAATTATATCAGACAAAAAAATCTCAAATGCCCCAACATTAACTTTTACTATTACTATTGTTGGTAACAACAGACAACAGTGTTTTAACTTATAGCCATTTTTAGTAGGATCTAGTTATTACTGTTGGTCTTGATAGTGCCAACTGCCAAATCTTTCCTCATTATTTTTATTTATTAAAGTCTGAGAATGTTTTGGTTGATAATTGTCAATGAACAATAGGCCCATAATAACCCTACCAATCAACCCAACCAATTCAATTTTATATTGGAACTCTTCAAGCTTGGTGCCCATCATTTAATTAATTAACCTAATCTAGCATTTGTTTTCTAATATTTGTTTTTAAATTTAAATTTTTATAAAATTAACAACCGTACGCTAATTTAATTTTTTAATCATTTGATCAAAAATTAAAGAATATTTATTACTAACAACTCGGATTTGAACAAGTATTTGGATATATATGGTGAGCTTTATAATAGATGTTGGCCCATAACCCAAGTTTATTCCTATGAATGAAATCAAAATGGTTGGGAGTCTAAGAAATTAGATGAGGTTAGGGTAGGGCTTTGAGATGGTGATGTGTCATTTACAGCGTAATTGAAGAGCAGAACATGGAATTTGATTGTTCTACAAGGCTCCATAATTGAAAAAGCAACCATGGTCATAGTTTCTAGGCCATGAATTTTGCGTTTCTCGCGCGTCATTGATGACTCTACCACACCACCTTGCTTTGCTCAATGGCTTCCTTTGTTTATTCATTAATTTTATATATAATATAATCTTATATATGTTGCCATAAATTATTTTATTCACAAAATTATAATTGAATTGTAATAATATTTTTTAGAAAAGTTTTTTGATGATTTAGATTTGCAAACTATTTTTTTTTTTAATTCGAAAAATAATCTTTTGTTTTTGGGTTATTTAAGTTGAATTTTGATAAATTGACTTTTAAATGGAACTTGAGCAATTGACTTTAATGAATATGTCTTCACATTTAATATTAAATTTTAAATTCGAATTTTAGCATTTATGTTTTCTTTTCTTCATATCAGAGTCTTTTATTTTATTAAAAAAAATGTAAAAATAACTTTCAATTTTAATGTTAAACTAGGCCTTAATCTTATGATGTTTAGGGTAAATTTAATGTAAAGAGATTAGTAAAAAGTCAAACCTTGTGACTCAAGGGAAGCAGACAGACAGGGAGCAAAGCTTCTCTCTAGCATTGTTAATTATTATATAAATAAAAATGATAAAAATGATGGTAGCTTTTTGACCATAGAACTATTTAGAATAAAACATCACAATTATCAAGTCTAGTTTAGTCATAATAGTCTATACTAGGTGCTTAAACAATGATTAATCAGATTTATCAGAGTAATTAGATAATATAATCCCCTACAAAGTCTTGCTAAACGGGACTTTCTTAATCTAATTACTTGTTAATTCGCTAGCCTTGGACGAGGCTTGGGGCTATTTTAAAATATTAGGAACAATCTTATGCCTCTAATATAGCTTCCAAATCATGGTTTCGAATTAATATTAATAGTTTAATTCTATTGATAGCTGATATTATGTTAATCACTTTAGGGTATCTAATACTACGCTCCATATTATATATATATATATATAAACATTAATCTAATAAACCTTTATTGATTTCCCTCTAAATTATATCTTAAGCCATGCTTTTGTGACATAATCGAACCACATTTACTTAAGCTTAATTTTTTGATGTAGTCGAAAAAAAAAATATTTGTTTTCTCTTTTCTTAATGGTTTAACATGTTTACGAAAATTTGGATTTTAAGGTAAACTTAGCCTAAGTCCGCATGCATGTATGGATTATGTTAGTGTGTGCGTGAGATTTTAATTTCTAACCCATAATTTAATTTGTTTAAATGGAAAAAAAAATGTTAATTCATGACTAATTTAACAATGTATTATATCATAATGATTATGTCATCAATAATTACATGTAATTTTACACGCAGTATTAGTAAAAGAATATCATTTGTGTGGACAATCATATCTCATTAAAAAAGTATCAGAGGTGTTGATAAAAATTACATAAAATCTATTTTCAATTAATTATATATTTTTCAACTTGCTTTCTCTTTTTTATCAAATATTTCATGGATTTTATTATTTTAACGTATAATACATCTCGAAATTTAAATTCAAACGACTTTTAGATTTTTCTAGCTTTTGATAAATCCCCATAATCTCAACTTGAAAGTCTTTTTAATGTCAACCTCCGTCAACCTAAAATACTATCAATGCCAAGCTAAACCTTTCTATAGCTAAAAGTTGTACATGAAGGTGTTCCATTACTAATTTTCAAGATACCCCAAATTATACTAGCAAAATATAAAGGTAATACTAACAAATACTTGGAATTTCCCAGCACATTCCTATACAAAATTGAAAGTAGTGTCAATTCATTTTCCTTTAATTGGTGCCAATGTTTTTGGAATTTATTAACATAAGTTGGAGAGAGCAAATGAGACAAGTTGGGTATTTTGTTTTGTAATGACCCATACATTGAACCGTAATGTCATAACACCTTCTTTCATTCATTCTTTCAATTTTCTCTGGGTGGTGGTTCTAGTTTGGTACTTGTTCCTTTTCTAGGTGTCCTCACTCCTAGAGCTTAACATTTTGCATGAGGCTCGAGTATCCATGACCGACGGTATGAAGAGTATTTAACCTTTAGCGTTTTATATATAAAATTTGTATTTATATCATAAAAATATATGTTTATATTTTATGAAATATAAAAATTTTGTATCAAAATTTATGTTAACATGTTAAATATAAAATTAATTTTTTATTTTTATAATTTTTATTAATTACTCTATTTTATATTTTATTTATATTATTTTTGTATTATTATATTATATTTAAAATTATTAAATTGAATTCTTTTTTCTCCTTCTGAAGATTTGGAGTCAAACTAAAACTCTTCAATAAAGTATTCCAGGACCCCCTCCCCAACCAAAATAAATAAATTTAAAAATACACCATCAATGATTAATACAATTAACATTAATTAATTCAGTATCCACACGTATACCATGATACAGAATATAATAAAATAATTAGTATATCATTAAATATGTAAATATATGTCTAAGAAAAAGGAAAATAGAAAAGAGTTGGTTATGAATTTTGTCCAGGGATCATGAATGTATAACTTTATAAATTATTTATACATAGATTTGAGAATTTATGCTTTTGTTGTATCAAATCACGTTTATCATATAAAAAATAAAAATTATATTTTAATAAAAATGTTAAGATATGAAATAATTTTTTGAATTTTTCTCAAATTTATATAATAAATTTTACAAAGTTTTAACTTTATCACTTTTTATGTTTTTTTTATTGTTTTCGTTTAATATATAAAATGATTAGATTTACTTATATAAATAAAATTAATAAAATACTCACTTTAGAAATCTCTTTGTTTTTACAAATTTAAGAAAAATTATTTCAGTAAAATTTTTAATTTTTATTGATGATTTTAATAAAATAACGTATATATTTTAAGATATATTAAAAATAAAAAATAATAAATTTTTAATTCTATTTATCAAATTAAAAAATTTATTTTTAATATATCAAAAGCGAATTCTTATTTTAAAACTTTAAAAGGGAATCCTAATACATTTCCCCGTGTGCAAGGCAGGAACAAGAAGAAAAACTTTCTCCCCAATTCTCTCCTCCTTGGATGACTCAAAGCCACCTGTACTGTATCCAACTTTCAATCTGTCATTACCAATCCAATTCATCAATCTCTCCTTGTACTTACAACTTGCAACCTTTTGTTCTTACAGGATATAAAATTAATATAAAAATTTTAAAAATATTTTATATTTAATATATTGATATAAATTTTAACATTACAATAATATATATATATATTGTATACTGTATAAATTATATCCTATAGAAATATTCATATCTTGTGGATACACCCAGCTGTATTTAGAGGCATCATCACCGTCGTCAGACGAATGTTGCGGCCAACCGGGAAGATTAACAACTAATCAAGATTGCTTGAAGTCAACTAGATCAATACCGTCCAATCATAAGACCACAGAAAATGAAATTTGGAAAAGATGGAATAATTTTTTATTTTTATAAAAAAAAAAGAGTGAAGATCCTGTATATTTCACGAGAAGTAGGTCCCTCCTAGGCTCACTCTCACCCAAATCCCACCAGCAATTCAGATAATCATTAATACTGTTAAACACAATGCTAGTTTAGACCATCTTAATATTCGAAAATGGCCCAAGAAAAAAAAATTGTTAATTGTGTATGTATTTGATTAAAATTAAAACTGTTTGATTTTTGATGCATCAGTTTAAATTTTAATACAATAAATTATATAGTTATATTATACGAATATAATTTTAAGTTATACATATACGAAATATACGTCCAAATTGGCAAAATGTAGATGTTTCTGCAGCATTATTTTATATAATTAAGTTTTTGTTTAGTTTTATAATTCCAATATTAGAACTAAGCTGTTATTTGTCATTCTCCATGGCCCTTTCTTCTGTAGTGAGACTCTTTCCGAGCTCATTCTCAGCAGTTGCGCTATCTTTGTCATCCTCGTTCGATAAGTTTTGAACTTTTCTGCAGAAAAGAGACCTTTTACTAGAAAAATAATCACCGCAAAGGAAAGCTGTAGACCTGTTTTGATATATCAGAAAAGTACAAAGAGAATTAGAACAGAAACAGGATATATCCATCTAGTTTCATTGTCTAAATGGGGTGTAAACTAAAAGCTGATTTGCCAAATAAGAACAGGTTTTAGTTTATAAAGTGTTAATGGAGGAGTACTTGCAAGCTCTACGTCCACGTGCAAGATTAGCCATGGAAGGGGACTTTACAGCTTTAAACTGCTATATTCTGTGACTTGACTTCCTCCTTCCCCTTTGTTGGCCTTTACTGTTTTCAATTAATGAGTACAAATCTATCATGGATAATTCCTAATTAAGTGACCAGCCATGAGCTGAATCTAAGCTATTTCAATACAGAATCATGTTGATTTATAAATATGGGAGAAAGCCTCGTTCCTTGGAGCTAATTCTTGGAGTAAAAATGTTCGATAACAATTGACACTGATATCAGAGTTTAGGTTTTCATCGTTTGTTTCCAGACAGAGAGGCCATCCAACACATGGAGTTTACGTTTCATTTCAAATCAATATTTAACCAGGAAAAACTAGCTCTGTTCAAGTAATTAAGTTCGTGTTTTGAGTTCGCTTACATAAACAATATTTTAATTAGTAAAACTAAAAACCAGAGAAACTTCAGGACAGCATGTTTCCAAGATTCATCTGAGTTCCACTGTCTAAGGCCTATACACGGAGTTTTGTCCGATATCATTGTGACAAACTGCTGTGGTAAATGCATAATCTAATCCCGTAATGCATATAATGGAGGATCTGGAACTCACAGTGACCACTGACCAACCTACAATGCAGTTGTATTTGTTTGCATGGGGTTCAGTCCGTGGCTCAATGGCCTGCTGGAGCGGTGCTCTATGTATTGAAAATTGGTTTACCTGAAGAGGAGTCTTAGCTTTAACTCTAGTCGCAAAAATTTTCTCAACGACACAGTAGTTGCATGCATATCCAGAAAACATTTCATTGGAAATCTTAGTGATGTATGCATTAAGATTGCGACATCGACATTGGGATATAAAAATATGGGATTGAGATTTACAGCTGATTAAGAAAATCTCGTTGGTGATTTTATTCGAAAGAAAGAAATGAAAACATGAAGTTGTGGCAGCAGCACCCTCTGTTCACACTGCTACCACAAAGATACTGGGAAAATTTAGCTTAGATTTTTAGACAATTTCAAGATGTTGGTAAGAAGCCATTGGATTTTTTGTATTTAATGACGCAATGTAGATTGGTTTAAGATACTTAAGTTTGGTCAGACTCAGGCATTATCCTTTGAACTTCCATCGATCCTCTCAAATCTACAGTTGCCTTTCTGTTCCTCCAATATCTCCTTAAAAAAAGCCAAAATTCAGCCTCGTGCTTCTTCAGTTTTCATGTTATAGGTTTCTTTTTAACTCAAAAGCAAATTCACTACAAAAGTAAAAAAAAAAAAAAAAAAAGTTAGATATACACAATTTTTTATCTACATTTATTAAAAGACTATTTTCATAACTTAGAATCGATCATTTTTAACTAACGAAAGACGTATCTTTACCGTTGTATCAAAATCATCGTCGAGTTTCTTTTAACTCTTGATGGAAAACTACAAATCCAGCGAGCAGATGAAGAGAGAGAAAGAAATGTAGGAAGCATCGTGTTAGCTTCTAGTCATGCTAGGCTCTCAACTGGTGAAGCGTTGACAAAAATGATAATGAGCAGCTCCTAGACAGAGTAAATTATATTCCTTTCTATCCTTTTTGAGTTCAAAAATCAAAGCTATCAGGAAACTATAATTAATTCCCTTCAACTGTTGTATGCATTGCCTTATTTAAGTAGAGCTGCTCATGGTTGATGAGAATCATGCGATACATGCCAGCACTTTCTTCTCTTACCTGTCTATTCTTCCCACGTTTCCTACTCGGAACTCTTTCTCATTTCTGGTAATATTAACCTCTCCAATATCCCTGTTCTCTTCTATTAGCTTGCATTTTATAAGATGCTGGCATTAATGTGCATCGGAGCTTTGCTTCTTGTGTGCATCACGCATTGGGTTTACACCTGGAGGAATCCTAGATGTAATGGTAAACTCCCACCTGGCTCAATGGGCTTCCCACTTCTTGGCGAGACTCTGGAGTTCTTCAGCCCCAACACTACTTCCGATATTCCTTTCTTTGTCAAAGAGAGGATGAAAAGGTATAATCAATCTCCGTGGCTCTAATCATTCTTTCTCCCTCCTGCCATTGTTAACATGTTGATTATTGGCTGTTTGCTTGCAGGCATGGGCCGATATTCAAGACTAGCTTAGTGGGGCGACCGGTGATTGTGTCGACTGATCCGGATCTCAATCATTTTGTCTTCCTGCAAGAAGGGCAACTGTTTCAAAGCTGGTATCCTGATACATTCACAGAGATCTTTGGACGTCAGAATGTGGGTTCCTTACATGGCTTCATGTATAAGTACCTGAAGAACATGGTGCTTAATCTCTTTGGTCCTGAAAGCCTGAAAAAGATGCTCCCTGAAGTTGAGCGGACAGCCTGCAGAAGGTTACAACTCTGGTCAAGCCAAGAAACTGTTGAATTAAAAGAAGCAACAGCTAGTGTAATTTAACACTTACCTGTTCATGGTTCATTTTTCCTTGAGAATCCGTTTGTAAAGTTTCTGGTCCGCAGTCTAACGATGACAACTCGGTCTTTTTGCAGATGATATTTGATCTGACAGCCAAAAAACTGATAAGTTATGACCAAGACAATTCCTCAGAGAATCTGAGGGAGAACTTTGTTGCATTCATACAGGGATTAATCTCCTTTCCTTTGGATATTCCTGGAACAGCTTATCACAAATGTTTACAGGTAAGTTTTACCAAATTCAGTTACCACTAATCTCAAATACATTGTTTTTTTCATGCAACTAATCTGTCTCCCCTGAGTTAGAAACATATGCATCCATGGGCCCATCTGTTTGTGTTTTGACCCTTCAATGTTTTTTATTCAGGGAAGGAAAAGTGCAATGAAAATGCTGAAAAACTTGCTAAACGAAAGGCGGGCTGTGCCCGGGAAGCACCGAAGTGACTTCTTTGATTTTGTACTCCAAGAGCTTCAGAAAGAGGGAACAATACTCACAGAGGCAATAGCTTTGGATTTGATGTTCGTGCTACTATTTGCCAGTTTTGAAACAACTTCCCTGGCACTAACTTTAGCTGTTAAATTCCTTTCTGACAACCCTTCAGTGCTGAAAAAATTAACGGTATGTGAAATTGTTTCAGCTAAAATCCTACATCTGCAAAATCTTCTATGTCATCGTTCTCCAAACAAACACACACTTATAAAGTATTTCCACCTAACAGGAAGAGCATGAGGCAATTGTAAGAAACCGGGGAAATACGGACTCTGGACTTACATGGAAAGAATATAAATCAATGACATATACATTCCAGGTGAGACAGTTGTGCTTTAAAGTTCTAAGGACAGTTACAATCTACATAAGGCTGTTTGCTTCCATACTGACAATTGCAACTTGCAGTTCATCAATGAAACAGTTAGATTGGCAAATATAGTACCAGGAATCTTTAGAAAAGCTCTAAGAGAAATCCAATTCAAAGGTATGTACTAAAATGTTTCACCCACTTTCCAATTGTTATAAACAAGTTAAGCCGTGCACTTAAAATGAAAACTAACACAAAATTTGGTAATAATGCAGGATATACCATTCCAGCAGGTTGGGCAGTAATGGTCTGTCCCCCAGCTGTGCACCTGAATCCAGCAAAATACCAAGATCCCCTCGCCTTCAATCCATCAAGATGGGAGGTGGGTGAATATTAGAACCTCTATCCTCATTCACCTGTGAGATTGATGCTAAAACAAATCTACATACAATTTTATTTTGAAGCTCAAAAAGATTCTCCTATTTCCTAACTGCAGGGAATAGAAATAAATGGAGCCTCAAAGAACTTCATGGCATTTGGTGGTGGCATGAGATTTTGCGTTGGAACAGACTTCACTAAGGTGCAGATGGCTGTGTTTCTTCATTGCCTTGTTACAAAGTACAGGTAAGAGCATGCTACCACCAGCTGCAATATGTTCTATATCTGCTCAGCACACTTTGTGAGAGAGAGAAAGAGATAGAAACTCACCTAAATATTGAACCTTTCAGGTGGGAACCAATCAAAGGAGGGAATATACTCCGAACTCCAGGTTTACAATTTCCAGATGGCTTTTACATTCAGCTCATGGAGAAAACTAGAATGGAGTAACTTAACATAAACAAGGCAGAACAATGTCAAGCCAAGTCAGGATATATAGCTAAGAAGCAAAACACCAGAATATTTCAACTTTGCATCTTACCGTTCAGCGTTTCTTTTATTTATTTTTTCTTGGGCTGCAGAAGAGGATAACAGTTATATGGTAGAAAAGTTTAGAAAATCGAGAATCATTTATAACTGTCACTTCTCCAACCAAGACAAAATCATAGTTTTACCAATGCCTCTCATATACGAATTTTGTACTCTAATCGTATACTTGAGAAAAAATGGAAAAAGAAAAAAAAATGACGTTACGAGCCTTACTTGTAACATTGTAAATGTTTCGAGGCTAGTGCTGTTTTTTCTTTCTAAATATAAGCTTTATTCCTAGAATTTTCCGTAAAGAATCATGAGTTCTCAATTCCATCATTTCCTCAAATGAAAGAGGAAGAAGGCGCCTTTCAACCGTGAGTCATCTAAATGCTCAAATCTGAACTCTAACTTAGTCTCACTGTCCGCTATCTCATCTTCAATGGTCTTTCCACAGTCTCTATTGCCCTTCTGTGCTTGTTGTGACCAATATCATCATTATTCCTCCTGTTCAAGTGGACTTGCTGTACGATGCTAGAACTTTTGACACGTCTATGTCTGTGCTTGTCCTTGTCCTTGTGAACATGATGCAGATAATAATAATAATCAGCGTCCCTTTCTGAATGGTTGTGGCGGTGCTCATGGTGAATGCTGCTTCGTCTATATCGAGAATCATGTTTGTGGTGCTTGGCTTTATTATGATTTTTGGCATGAATGTTGGAATGGCCAATACCAATACCATGCCTGCGGATATCTCTGATTCTGTCATCATGAAACCCAAAATGATCTTCCCACCAGTCATATAAAGGATCAAAGAATCCTTTCTGATGTAATAGCCATAGCAACACAAGCACTGAAATTTAAAACACAATGTAAATATAAGTGTACACTTGCATTCTCCCCGACTTCTCTTGATAAGAAGGTTTTACCTGTTGGAAATATAGCCAAAAAAAAACCAAACAGTAATATCCAACTCATACAGATATATTGTATATGACAGCTGAAGTCAAAAAAACCAGAGCATTTCCTTCTGCACAACAAAAGGAACAAAGGACAATACAGCATCATAAGTAATTTAAATTTAAAGGTTAAAAAAAAAAAAAAAAAAGAAGCAATGGAAACATGTAATGTAATTGCCAAAATGACCTGCAAGTTTCTCCACTGATGAAGTCCACCAAATTTTCCCACAAATTTTGCCATATTTTTTCAAGAGACTCGAAGAAACCATCTATGCCACTTTTTGGTGGTTGAAAAGGGGTACTCTGAAACAAATTCACAGTTGACGAGATTTACTAATCATATACATCAAGAGCAACAAGTGACATTTTGTTCTCGGACTTCTAAAGCTATAGCAATAAGACTTCATCTTCCAGAGTAGTAGATAGCAAACTCATAAAAGGTTGACACATATAGCTAATCTAACCAAGCTCAACAGATGGTAAAATAAAGTATGCCAATCCTCATTTGTTTAGAACCTTATATTCAGTTACCTTTGATAGTTATGGAAGAAAACGTCGAAAGAATATGTAACAATTATTTTCAACAAATGCAACACTTAAGAGTGTCCCTGTTACTGCTTCAACTTCTTGCATTATTCTTGACTTTTTCTTTTCATTATGCAATCAATAATTAAAAGAGAAGAAATGCATATATACCACATGGCTTTTATAGAATTCCAATTATAAAATTCACAGTTCATTCAGAGCGAACATTTGTTGGCATCTCAAGGTAGTGACCGCATGCAAGCAGACCATAAGCTTAAAACCATGATACCTGTGATCCATTGTCAAGAACGGTAGCTGTAGTACTAAACTGGCACTCTGCTCTGTCAACTTCTTTAAAATCAGAGTCCTTCAGTATAGCTGCATTCAAAATATCAAGCAAAAGCATGTTGAGTGAAATGTATCAATCTCGGTAATCATAACATTTGGGAAGATAGAAAAGATGCAAGATGCTTTAAAAGCCTCTTGTTAATTCTTACCAGAACAAACGTATTTTGCCGCCTGATCAGTTGTTGGATAGACTTTAAAAGATCGAGCAGAAATTTCTTTTGGCTTCATAATGAAGAATTGTTCCTGCATAAATTTCAACATTTATGGCATTATTCGTCATAAACCATATGATCAAGAATAACCTATTCACATCGTAAGTAAAAATTGAGAGAAAATACCTCCATAAGGGCAACACCCTTTGAGCAGTCTAACTGCAATAAAGAAAGTTCATCGCAGCTAAAATTAGAACTTGTTGCAATAAAAGTTCATACAAAACAGCTAAACAATTTTAACATATTGTTTTATCAAACTTTTGCTTCCATTTTTATTTTAGTTTTATATAATATTTCCTTCATGGTATACCTCAATATAGCCCACTTAAGTTCTTGTGCAGAGTTGAAAAGTGTCATCTGCCTAGCATGAAATAACGAAGGCAAAATTACCCCATTTGGGAATTGTGAGTAAAACTGAAGCTCTAAGTTCAGTTTGCAGATTCAGATAAGTAAATATTCAGTTAATGTCAAACACTTCCCCCTAGGATGTTTTCTTTTAACGTGTATGAGCATCTTAAGTTGTTTTTCATTTTTGAAAAACAATTTCCCACATACGAAATAATGAACTTCATAAGCTGAGTTGTCAAACTAAATTTTTAAAAAACTTCATGGTTTTCAAAATATAAAAGAACATGAAAAATCTAGCAAAACATTTTAAGCTATGGTGTCAAATCCTACTCAAAATTATATCTGTACATTTTAGAATCTAGTAATAATTTTGTAGTCCAAATCGGAGCTTTGTTCCAATTAATAGAAACTTGCATTATGGTTTATGAAAGATTATGAGAAAAATAAGTATCCGAGTACCGTTAAGCTATATGATGCTTCTACTTCACCAGTATTCCTAGCAGTAATTGTGGCAACTCCGAACTGAGTGAGGGCTTCAAATGTTGGAACAGTTATACTCATGATTTTTCCAGGACTCCTTTAAAAAAGTTAAAATATGTCATATTGACATCAACAAGTAAAGAACATGACAATGAAGATGAGGAATTGTCGAGATATGAAATCAAAAGACATCAATCACCACAAATTACCTTAAAATATTTTGAATGACAAGTACAAGAAAGAATTAATTACCTAGAAGCATAAGAAAGATCCATATATTGAGTGTATGAACAGATGCTAGCACATACAGTCATAATCCTTAATACTTTGTCCCAAATGATAAGTAAACCAGTGCTATACTTCACTCAGTTAATGAAGCAATTTTTTCTACCATGATAACTCCATGTGAGTTCAAGAATTTTTTTTGAACCAAAAATTCTATCCACCTTTTTTGAAAAAAAAAAAAAAAAATACACATGCACTCACAAACAGTACATTCTTAACTCTTGTATATACTAGGAAAATAGGAGAAATTATTACGTAAGTGACAAGACAACATTTTCAGTAAAAAACATATTTAAATGCCTTACGTGGAGTAAGGTCATTACTTCAGCCTAATATTATAACAGTAATTTCTTTAAAAAAAGAAGCGAAAAAATAAAGAGCAGCAATTATGGGTGTGATGGGACGAAATGCTAGGCCCAAGTTTTACACCATAATGAAGATTAAAGCAGCAGTCAATGTTCTAAAAGGCAATCTCAGGTTTCACTTCATCTCAAAACTCAGAAATGAACCTTCTCAATGTATCCTATGATACTGTGACAACAATATATGTTGACTGATTCAGGCATCTATTTAGCAAAATGAGGTAAAATACTTCAGGAAACAATTATAAAAACAAAATATTTTAAACCACTCGTATAATCAAGTTAAACATTGCAGGCTCTCGATGAATCATTTGCCAATAATAATAAGACTGCCTTTAAGTCATCTAAATCTGTAATCTGAGTTAGCTATCAATGACAGCAGGATTATTTTTACCTTTGGAAAACATAATCTATGTCATCAGCCATTAGTTCTACCAGGAGGTTTGTGTTAAGAACTTCGGTCACTCCAATAGAGAATGAATGGGACCCCGCAGTCTGCAGCCAAATGGGAACCATAAATTCACTGACTTAAATTGAGAACAACTTGCACAGAAGGAATATGAAGTTGTGAAAGCTTAACTGGATGCTCATTTATTCTTTCAAATCTCCCCTGCACGCCATACAATGGAAGCTGCCTCCTCTTAATTCGGTTTTGGTCAGCCTGTCAGCAATAAGACAGTGTTTTCTCAGTGCACAACGACAACAAAATATGTAAGTAATGAACGTTCACTGAAATTTGAAGTTTTCCAAAATAAAGAAAAGTCAAATCACCAAAAAAATTTTTTCATGTATGTAGCATCACATACGTATAACCAGATATTTTCATGCTCTAAAACAAGGGAAAGATACTAACTTTTGCAATAGCAAAACTAACAAAATTTACAATTCAGAATTGGAGTAAGCTGCAAAACAGCAGAACTTCATAACTTAACATTACAAAACCTTGCACCAAACTAGTTAGGGGAAATTAGAAGAATTATTGTTAGTTTTATATACTAACTTCCCAGAAATTCCACAACTGATTATGCAAGCAACTCCAAAATGGTGATGAACAGAAGTTTGGCTGACCATTGAAAGCCTCATAATCGACACCGATTTTATTGCATTCAACACCATCTAAGGTAAATCTCACTCTCTCAAGCAGCATCCACATAGAAAGATTCCTACCCAAATCATTCGGTTGACCTGGAGCACCCTGTCATTGAAGGAAAAAAAAAGGTTAAGGCAATTCTTAATAACTGAATATGCACCAAAATAGCAATAAACAAATGAAGATGAGATGACTCTGTAAGTGATTAGCTAAATTATTATGAAAGAACGTATCCAAAATGACATTGCCATGCATATTGTAACCAATCTCCCTTGCTTAAAAATAAGACAGAAAAGAACACCATGGGCTGCTAGTTGGAGTAGTTCTCATGCTCAACAGGAACTCATTACAAAATACAGTAACAGTTATCACAAAAATGAATTTTAAAACTGATGAATAATAGTGGGTTGAAATGAAATCTAGTAACTTCTTAAAAAAAACATAATAAAACAGGGAAACCAAGTAAAGCCTATACAAGATTCCAAATTTCAGTTTAAGCTCCACCATCAATTGTGAGAATTGCTGGAAATTTGTATGTTTAAAATCATAATAAATTGTTCAATGTTCATATATTTGTAAAATTTTCATATCCAATCCCTATTTGGGCCTCAAATTTAGCTGTAAATGAATATGATCCCTACGTTGTAGGAACACATAAGAAAATAAACCAAACAAACTGATAATATGAATTCATCGACTTCTTGCCAAATGCCAAGGGAAATCCATCTCGGAGAAATTGACAAGATGACTAAAATAGATCTATTAGTAGGACTACAACTTTCTCCCTCGCAACAGTTTAGCAGTATCTTCGAAACAAGCTTACCTGCCTTGGAATGACAAGGTAGAAATCCTCAAATGTAGGAATATTTGAATATCCAACAAAATCTCCAATAAGATTAACTCTAAGAAAATTGTCATTGGATGTAGCTGTTCTGTTCTCAGGACCTACAATAACTTCCTGCAAACATAAATAATTTATCTCAAAAGTAATTTTTTGTTACTAAAATTTTACATCCCTTTTCAATTCAACTAAGACGATAAAGCAAGTAATAATCCAAACTAATAATGTACCACATTAGTATCAAATTCTAACAGCATTATGTGAAACTACCAGCAGATATACAACCAAACCAAATATTCATTTGTTCAGTACTTATCACTATCCTTGTAATATGTTTAAACCTGATCCATAAAATATGAATAATACAAGAAAAAAAATCCTATAAGCATCAGAAAAATATATGGTGCACAACATACCGAAACTTTTGTTCGTGTCTTCATCTCAATTCTAACACTGAATCCAATTGACCGCTGTCCAATACCAAAAACATGGAACCTAAGTGGATAAACAATTATTACTAGCTATAACTTATGCTTCAAGACTTAAAAAAAGTTAAGCTGTAAAAGTAGAAAGTAAGCAGTTGCTCATTTAATTAACCTTTGAGACACGGCAGAAAAAGAGTACTGCCAATGCCATCAACAATCAGGATTTAACTATCCCATGTTCTCACCTACCTAAATAGAAATCCTTTTCAATCATCTTTCCCCAATTTCCTTTTATCTGGAATTTCTTTTATGAAAAATTTTTTGTAACGAAATCATAGAAAAAATAAACAAAGTTTGAAAATGTTTAATTAAACTTTGAACTATCAACCACACATTTTCAAGCATACATCCACATAAACACTGCATCAATAGTACGATTCTAAATCCACAAACCTCCAAAGTGTGTCCTCTCAGATTTTGTCATTGACCAGGAAAGGGTTGGTCCAGAAAGAAAATAACAACAGAAAAAAAAATAGAAGTAACCAAAAGAAGGTAAGTGAAAAGTCATACCAATCACCCGGAAATCGGAGACAGTGTGCAGTATTGGGCTTTCCTTTCATCAATTTGTCAACTACACAAATGTAAACATAAAGGTGAGAATAATAAATTCCACAAAAGTCTGCATCCAAAAGAAAATTTTGACAATGCTGAAAAACACAGAGCACTTACAGACATTTCCACAAGATGAAGGTACCCGCCTTTGGGGTCCGCAAGGACAGCAAATAGGCTAAGCAGTAAGGACAGAAGATCGAAAAGACACAAGACTAAAATTCATTAAAAGAATAATTCAAATAAATAGTCAAAGAGGAATCACAAAGAAAAATTTCCCACTAAACTTCATGTAATATGAGACAAAAACTAGCAACAGAAATCTATTATAATCACAATGAGAAGACAAAGGTAACTAATTAGGCAGTTTGTGATTATAACATGAACAACTAAGCAACAGTTAGGTTCACCTAATATGAAATTCTATTCAATATGACATTAAGAAGTTGAAAATGCAACCTGAGTATGCTCAATGATGTGACCATCCTCATCGCGCAACCTGCAAAATGGATACTAGAAACCTGATCTCTCTATTCATTATGTTCATAAACAAATTTAGAAAAATCCAATCACAAAACAAAATTAAATCGAAAATTGTTACTTGCCTCTCACATATCTTGACAACATTAGCACCAGCATCTGGCTCACATTTGCGTGTCTTAACATAAAACTCTTGAGGTTTAAAAGGAACATCCTGAAAAAATAAATCGTTGAATAAAATATAATTTTGAAAAAGAGAGATTCTTTCTCTACGTTCTCATTTTCTTTACTTCAATTTCCCTCAAAATTGCAAAAATTAAAATGTGCAAAATTTTCTCATTAAATAACATACTCTGATATATGTTAATTCGTAGAGCGCGTAGGCAGCGGATTTGTTGACCGTTATAACCGGCGGAATCCGTAACGTCTTCATCTTATTCGTCGAATTCTCCTCCACCTCAACTATTTCCGCCACGATAGACGCCTCGCCGCCACTCTAAAAAAAGTTAAACATCGGATTAAAAATAAATGAATAAATAATAAATAATCACGACAAAAAATAAGTTTACTTACTGAACCGCTGGGAACGGCCATGTTGATGACGATCTTGGTGGTGCAATTCAGATTGTCGTTGGATTCCGTACTCTTCTCGCACTTCTCGAGCTTCGATTTCGAGAGGATTTGGACCGGAATTACCTCGTTTTGGAGGAAGATAAGACTGAAAACATAGATGAGAAATCGCTCCGATCGTCCCATTCTCAGCACTCTGATTTCTTCTTCTTTCTTTTATTTTCCCGTTGGAGAGTTGGAGAATCCGTAATACGGTTATGGGGGGATTTAGAGGGAGTTTTAAAACTGGCAAACTGCCACCAACCGACTTAGCGTTGCATCCAAACGACGCCGTTATCATTTTTATCAGCCAGCAGAACCCAGCCTGATTTATTTTATTTTGGTGGGCCTACCAGACCGTTACGTTTTGACCCATATTAATGTGGGCCATAAAATAGTTTTAAGGCCATGGAGACTTGTTTTGATCCAATTTTCAAGTCAAGATTACGTTATTAATTAATAATTATTACCCGAACTTAGTGGGGACTAAACTGCCACGTTAATTAAGTCAATTTTTTTTTAAATAACTAAATTAACAAAAAATGGGATTGCACGACCATATGAGTATAGATCGAGAGGATTTAATGCGTAAAGTATAAATAAATAAATTAGTAGTTAAAAAATTCAAAAAATTCTATTATATTAAGAATTTAGGAAAATTAAAGTGTAATTGGATGCAAGATATTTATTTATTACATTTTTATTCCATTTAAATAAAAAAGTTGTATTATTTACTTCTTTATCATGCAAAATAATTTATTTTTGAAGTTATTTTCATCTCATTAAACATTGTAATTTTAATTTTTATGTATTTTTTTGACATTCAATGTCTTAAATAAAAATTTTGCTTTAATTTATTTCTTTGAAAATCTCCTATTCTATCTTGATTTTTTTTTAGTGCAAAGAAAGTCAAAATTTAACATTAGTAAAAAGGTTTTTAAGTATTAAATTTTAAATAACAGATATGATAGATATTCATGTAGTAATTATATGAACTATTAAAATTAATTTTCAAACTTGTTATTTTATATGATGATGAATTGATAAATGCTTAAAAATTTTAATTTTTTTGGTGAAAGTTTAAAAAAATTAATTATTCAATTATAAAATGGCCTAATTTTGCCAAACCTCCAATCAAGCATCACTCCTACTCCTAGCTCGTGAAACCTTATATCATTAGTATCTGTTTGTCTTGGCTTAAACTTTTATAAAATGCATTATTTGAGTGAAGGTTTTTTTAAGTGTTGTTAAGAAAGATTAAATTAACATTTGACTAACTTAATATAAAAGTGCTATAAAATATTGAAAATTATTTAACAGATTTGTTTATATTTGTAATAAATTAAAAATAGAAAATGATAAAATTTATTAAGTAAAAAAAACAAGTTTTTAAATAAATAAATAAAATAAAATATACTTTTGCTAATTAAAATAAAAAACAAATGAAATAAATATAAAAATTGCAGCAAATAAATATGAAATACTATAATTATTTTTTTAATTTTTATAAATTATTACAAATAAAGAAAAATATAAAAAAAAATTTAAATAAGTATTATTAAAATAAGTACTTTTTAAAAAATTTAATTTATAACTTGATAAAAGCTCAATTCTCTTTTTCGTATGAATTAAAAATTTTCAAATTTTGAAAATCAATTAGCTTTTATTTATATAAATAAACATTCCGATTAGTTGGATCAACACATGCATTAATTATCATTTAATATATGGACAAAACACTAACTAGTGCTAATTAATTAAACAAAAGTTTATTACATTTCTTTTTGTTTTGCTTTATCCACGCATTTCTAAACCATTTTCCCCTCCCTAAACATTAGAGTTTTTAAAACACTTTTATTAGTTTGACTTTTTTTTATCTTATATATAAATTAATTTATTTGAATAATAATAAAAAATCTCATATTTCATCTATTTAGAATTGACTTATATTTTAGTATTTTTTTTGTTTTCCTTTTTGGTTGGCTTTATTTTCATTCATTCATTTGTTATATGTTTTATATTTTAAAATTTTTAGTTATTTTATTTTAAATATTATTTTAATATTTTCACGCTCCAGAGCGTGCACAGTGAAATTTCTGGACAAAAATCTCCAAACAAAAATGTGTGAAAATGATATAATTAAAAAATAAACTAGTGCAAGTACAGTTGGCATGATTATGAATGAAACCTTTATAAAATGGAAGGATCAACGCCTTTCACGCTCGTTGAATCCCGCGGACGCTCCATCCGACGTTCAACCAAGCCATCATGTAGTTCTGATATCATGTGGATTGACTTAAACGATTAAGATTTTAGTTTTGAGTATTTTAATTTTTTAATTTTTTTATTGATAATTAATTTATAAATTTTAAAAAAAATCAAATAAAATTTAATAAATTGATAAATTTTAATAATAGATTCAAGATATACCTTGAAATAGAGATAAAATAATTTTTCATGCTCTTAAATTTTAAAGAACAAATATATATATATATATATATATTCGAATTTTTCTCAAACATGTTCTAAACATCAACAGAGTGATCATGGCTTGTAAGTTGCACATGGTTCTCAATCAGAGAAGAACACGATTTGATTTTAGTGCCGACCATACCTGGTTGTTTATCGACTATTAGAATTGGAAAATGGTCGAGTATAGGCAAGCAACCCAACCCCATCCCCCACTACCTCAAACCAATGGCGGCAGGGGTAAGATATGTAATTTAATACCTCAATATATGAGGGCATTTTCGTCACAAAATACAGACAAATTGCCTTCAGCTTCCTTAACCAATGGCAAGATCGGTCTATAAAAATATCAAATGATTCAAATCCCTATGAGGGCATTTTCGTCACAATGGTACAGACAAATTGCTGTCAGCTTCCTTAACCAATGGCAAGATCGGTCTATAAAAATATCAATGATTCAAATCCCTTTTCTCATTCGCCTTTGAGTTCCCCAACATTACAGCTGCCCGCACTTGATAGCTTCCCCTGGCCGGCTGATACACGTGGCGGACACCATTTGACCCCAAGATTTCTGTACAAAAATATTAATTTAAATTAATATTTTATTACTGAAAGCAAAAACCATAGGCGACCACCCCGGTAATAAACTAATATTATAATTATCGAACGCTAAACAAAGCCAAGCAGCAAACTTGCATCCATTTCTGGCGAATCACCGATGAGTGATTCAATGGCGGGAGAAGAGTCAGTGGCGAGTGTCTACAGAGTATTAGTGGATCGTCTCTTGAGTTTGGAAGCGAGTCATGCTAAGCTGAGGGAAGAGTTTGACGCGATTGTGCAGCAAGATAGAAGAAAAACTGATGAGGTGGTGATGCCGTCAGATTCAGGCGATGCCAAGTCGTATTCCGGCGTTGTAACGATTCCGGGGTACTTCTCGACTGGAAGTCCTTTTAGGAACGTGCTGGAATCCATTGGACATGCTGTTCATGTCTGCTCAGCTGCTTCAGGAAAGATTACATTTTGGTATAGCAAAAACACTTATTTTTCAAATGTTTTTACTCTTTCTTTAGAGTAGTGCCTGTTCTTGTTCTTTTGGATGAAAAGTTTTGAGAATTGTTTGTGGGTTTTCTGTTGTTTTCTTGATGAAACAGTTGCTTGTGTGTGTATATATATAGAAAGTTCCAATAGTCAATGATGATAGACTTAAAAAGTTCTTTGTTGTAAAACTGTGTTGGTCTTAAAGGAGTAAAGAATAACATTTTTAAGTTGAAAATTGGAGCATTAGTTCAAAATACTAACTTTTATGTGAAAGCATAAATCATGTTTGAAATGGAACTACTCCCTCCAAACTAGCAATATGTTGACTCTTAACGAAGTTTATACTTTGTGTAAGAACGTAAATGCAAAGATGACTGAAACATTAGATTGGGTTCTTTTGAGAGGGATGTTTCTTTTGGATTCTTTACTTGTATGCTGAAGATGTTTGATAGAAGTTCACATCCAAACCCAGTTTTTTCTTTTTGTTTGTTTTCTTGCTATCTTTATCTTCTGATCTCCTGGAGGAAGTTCAAGTGCGCATGTTGGAATGTTGATCTATCTTTGAAATGAATGGCTCTGCTTCATGTACAGATTGAAGGAAATTAATTGGGATCAATTATTTTCAGGAATTAATTTCTACAACTGCTAGTCAAAAGATTCCCAAACTAGTTATCAGAACCACATGCGTGTCAAATTTGCCGTCAGGTGTTCTAAGAATTTCTATAATGCATGGTCCAAAGAGTTCCACGCTAGTAATAAACAGACTTTTGAACTAGAAACAAGATAACATATGTTTCCTCATTATCCTAGATTTTTAAATGGTTGAATTAATGAACAAAGCTAAATGTGCATCATTCGTATGAAGGATATTGTCAACTAGATCCATACGAAGAAGGCAGTATCATTTCGGCAGTTTGTGTTTGCATATGCATCTACCATATCTAGTAAGTTGAAAGCTAATAATGGTGTTGGGGATTGGCATATGTCATGATTAGATAAGTAGTTCTCAATTCCAGAATTAGGAAAGGCAGCTCTAGAACTAAATTGAAGATTTCCCTCCACAGAAACTCATAATCATTATCATTTCACAAAATTATATAGTTAAATTCCTGCAAAGAGCAAGATGATTTTGGTTTACACAACATTTGAAGATACGATCCCAGTATCCTAGATGAATCTTTCCAAGGTTGCTTTTGTCAAATGAAGATGATAATTATTTTTCTGTGTTTTATTGTGTTCATTTTGTTTTCTTCCCTGTTATGATACATATGTACATTCAACTTAAAACTCATTAGATAGTTTTGATTCCTGATAAATGTTGAAATGTATGTTCAATATATATATATATATATATATATATATATATATATATATATATATATATATAAGATGTAATGAGGACTATAGTAAAATATTTTACCTCAAACTTTGGTAAATCGATGCTTTTATTTTTTGCTTGTCTCTCAAGTTATTTTATAAAGATGCTAAAACAAGTTCAGAGTGCTTAATTCTGTGTACTTGATGAAAATTACATTGTAGAAATAGAAGCAAAGACCAAGCTTTTCAGCTTATTTTGAGATTATTTATGGAAGCTCTGTTTCAGAGAAATTGCATCTTCGAGCTTACTCTTAAAATATTGTTATCTTCGGCAGTATAAAAATCTTACTGTCAAATACTCAAATGGTCTGCCTTTAAGATTGAAGAAAGTTTTTTTACTGAATCCTTTTGTCAAGTGTTCATTGAATCACACATCATTTTCTAGTTGTGCAGCTGATAAAGATAAGAGTTCTCTTACCACAGGAATCGCTCAGCTGAATATCTTTTTGGATGGATGTCCAATGAAGTCTTTGGACAAAGAGATACAGAGTTTCTTATAGCTGAAGAATACCATGCGCCCCTGAAGAAAATTATGGAGAAATTGAGCACTGGGCAATCATGGTCAGGTCAGTTCCCTTTCAAGAGGAGGTCAGGTGAAATATTTATGGCGTTGGTGAGCAAAAGCCCATTATATGAGGATGGTCAGCTCACTGGTGTTATCACAGTTTCAAGTGATGCGGCCATTTTTAATGGTATAAATTCACAGAATCTGGGACCATATCAGGATCGTAGTAGACTAAGGAGGTTAAAGATGAAAAGGATCCAGTGGCAACCACCGCGGCCACAGATTGCATCATCTGTTTCAAATCTGGTGCTTATGTATAGAATTACTACAGCTTTGTCCCATTTTTCTTTCTTTTCTTTTTCTTTCAGGTTCCATTTTCATATATGAAAAGCCTGACATTTTGCATTGTTAAAACCCCTAGGCATCAAGGTTTCTACTCAAGAAACAAGATGGTATGGGCAATGCATGTCCTAATTCAAGGGGAAAAGAGGATGCTGCAATAAGTACTGAAGACAAGTTAGAGACATCTAATACAGCGGTAAGGCTTTCTTCTATCAGTTTGCATCTCAGCGGGTTCTGTATATCTGTAAATCAGATATCTAACTTACTCTTTTTGCCTGTATATCTGTAAATCAGATATCTAACTTACTCTTTTTGCCTTTCTCTTTGTATTATTCAAGGAAGGTAAATTTAACTCAAATTCCAGTGAAGGGAGGAATACAGCTGAAGGAATAAGCTCTCAAAAGGATGATAATGAATTCGATTTTCCTCATCCTTCAAAAATTGTATTGACATTCTTTCACCTAGTTTGTTATAAGCTACATAGGCAATTAATCAGAAGTTCAGAACCCACAATTATTTAGGAATTTACACTATTTCTAGTTGTTTCATCCTAGTTTGAATTTGTTTCTGAACTCATTAGAAAACGATAGAGTAGACATTGTCTATATCTTCTGCCTACTGTTGACATTTTTGCTAAATTATGTGGTGGGGATGCTTGCAGGTAGCTAAGGTCTTGGAAAAACTGCACATCAGGGGAACTAGCAACCACAGCAACAAAGATGATGAAAGTCTTCAGCAAAAGGTTTCAACTAGTAGATTGGGAAGGAATGATGTGACAGAGGAACTAAGTGCTTATAGAGGTTTGCAGGCATCAACCTCAAACCACATCAATTCTTTCTCTGCAGATGAAGATGCAATTTCAATTGAACATAAGCGCACGAGTCCAGCATCTGTCGTAGCCTCGTCAAGAGAGTGCAATCGACATTTTGGGTTAACCAGAATAGGAGATTCAACTGCAGGATTAGCATGCCAAGTAAATGAAATTGCATTGGAGCAGGAGTTTCCAAATATGGGTGCTTCAGTGATGGAAGATGAATTACAGAAGCAAGCAGACGATAAAAATTTCTCAAGTTTAGGGGGGAGCATAGGCAGCCAAGAACGTTCTTCAAGCAAAGGGGATAACGAGTCAAACTCTATGGTTGATTGTGAGATTCGCTGGGAAGACCTTCATTTAGGGGAGGAGATTGGACAAGGTAAAATTCTTGGCCATAACATGCATAAATGCCTGCATGCTGGTGCACTTCAGTGGATAAAAGAGTTTGATCACCAAAGAAGTGGATTCTTGCATGGTTTAAGAGACTTGCCTCTGGTTCATACCTTAAACAAATTTTGAGATACATGTCCGAGTAACAATTACATTAAACCTAACATTTTTAATTGTGATTCAATGTTATTTTTGTTCAGCTCCATGTTTAAAGTGTTATTTCCAAGAAGTAGATTGATCATTAAATAAACTCTGTTATTGTTTATTGGTTGCACACACTATTGTTCCTTCTTTTTATATAAGAGGAATGACGGCATACATGTTACACAATTTCTAATCTACCAAATCAACTTGTTTGCTTCTGTTTAAGGTTCATACGCAGTTGTATATCGTGGAATTTGGAATGGATCAGTAAGTTCTTTTATTCCCTAGTTTTAATTTCTTATTCCAAATAAACCTGTAAAAGTATTTACTGATCTTTACAAAAATTATTTGCTTCTGAAGGATGTTGCCGTGAAGGTCTATTTTTCAGGTGAATACAAAGAGTCAAAGCTACTAGACTACAAAAAAGAGGTGATTCAAATTCTCTTTGAGTTTCCAATGAATCAACAATATGTAGGAAATGAAGTTCTGATCTTAGAGTTCTTTTTCTCATGCTTCAGATTGATATCATGAGAAAACTGAGACATCCAAATGTGCTGCTTTTCATGGGAGCAGTGTACTCGCAAGAACGACTTGCAATTGTCACTGAGTTCTTGCCTAGGTAATGAAGTTGTTATTTTGTCTTAAGTACTCAACCAATGAGCCTGTGTTAATAATTCTATCTAAAGATGGTATTTCAGCATCCCATTTTATTCTTTTCCTGCCATTGCGTATGCAAGGAATGCTTCTCAGGGATCCGCTCTTAGAAAAGTCATATGCATACTGCTGCTTTCATGATCATGAGATATGTACCACTCATATTTATTTTGTTCAATAATCAGGGGAAGCCTTTTCAAAGCACTTCACAAGAATAACCAGTCATTGGATGTTAGAAGGCGAATGAAGATGGCCCTTGATGTTGTGCGTTTTCTATCTTCTGTCTTTCCCTTCGTTCCAGGTTTTCTGCGTGTTAGCCGTCAAATAAAAACTCATGCTTTCCTTTTTCCGCAGGCTAGAGGCATGAATTATTTGCATCATAGGAATCCGCCAATAGTGCATAGGGACCTGAAGTCTTCCAACCTCCTTGTTGATAGAAATTGGAATGTCAAGGTAACATCAAATGGTTAATGCCTTCAAATAGTACGAGCAGGTTTAAGCATTTACCGATTGCTTACAGTTCATTAATATCTTAGGTTGGAGACTTTGGCCTGTCAAGGTGGAAAAATGGAACATTCTTAACCACAAAGTCTGGAAGAGGAACAGTAATGATCCCTTCTTCTTCTTCATTTGAATATCCTCCAATTCGTGTTTTGTAGTTGTTGCATCAGTGTTGTACATACAACTACTTGTCATACAACAAGTTGCTTATGTCATACAACAATTTATTTTATTGCAGCCCCAATGGATGGCCCCAGAAGTCCTTAGGAATGAACCTTTAAATGAAAAGTAATTTCCGGAAACCGAGCTTTGGGTTTTCTTGCTAAAGACGTTAAGTTTCAAGTTACCTTTTCTTTTTTCTTGCTAGAGGGATGACAGCATAATTCTGACATCAATCTGAACAGGTCCGATGTATTCAGTTTTGGAGTTATCCTATGGGAACTAATGACTGTCTCTATTCCATGGAACAATTTGAACTCTTTACAGGTCTTCCTCTTAACACTACAACTTCTTTTTGTTGCAAAACTACATAAACCTCGTTGATATCTTAATCACTACTCTACCAAGACCACAATGTAGGTAGTTGGAGTCGTAGGCTTCATGGACAGGCGATTAGACCTACCAGAAGGCATCGATCCTCAGATAGCATCTATTATCCGTGACTGCTGGCGAAGGTATGTCTATGTTGCACTACCTCTTTCAGTTTCGGAACATGTAAAACTTAGAAGCCAATAAAAAAACTAACCATTTGTAGTGTTTCAAACAAGCAGTGATCCAGAAAATCGACCATCTTTTGAAGACATTATCAATAGAATGACAGGCATTGTCCCAAAATCCACCACGGGATTGGCTCCAAGGAGCTCAGAGTCTTGAATCCGCACTGCGGCTTAGGACCATTATATTTAGGCTGGTTATAGAGGTAATCAAACATGTCAAATGTACAAATAACTTAGTTGATAGCTTGTCCTTAGTCCTTGTCCTCCGCCTCCATTTTGGAAGAAAAACAAAGAAAGGGGAGGATTCGGAGGGGTTGAAATGTAAGATTTTGGAGTAAATTTTCGTGTAAAAGGCCAAAGCTTCCAAGTTCTAATACTATATACAGACACGATACTCTGTGCAAGTCTGCCCGGTTCAGACCCAACTATGAATCGGATCAAATAAAACATTGTCGGGTATCATGATTTTCTATTGTCCTGAAAACGGAAGAAAATTGCCATTCTTGTATTGTTATCATTAGAAGGAAAATTGCAAAATGAAGTTGGAAGACAAGTTGGTGGATGTCTGCAAGAGGCCACGACATCTTTCTTTTTCCAGATTTTGTTTGTTGGTATGACAGGGAAAGTCCAACGATGTCCACGTTTGTTGTTCCTTCTCGCCCATCCGATTCTTAGGCTCGAAACCACCCACCCCACTACCCTCTGTCTGTTTTCGACCATGTGTTTGAATTACTGTGCAAACCATTTCTCTCAGGTTCCAAATCCAATCCAGTGGGTTCACAAACCATTATATTATATGCCATGAGACGAGCCAAGGACATGGTGATATTAGATTTTCCATTGAAGAAGTGGGAGATTAAGGGGAACCTGCAATCTGTTTTGGTTGTTCTTTTTTCCAGTGTTCAGTAGAAAAGGACCATCTGAGATTATATTTCCGAGAAAATTTGGCCCGTGAACTCCTGGAGAAACTTCATCTTGAAGACTGCAACAAAGGGTCTAGACTTTACAGATACTGACACTAACCACAATTTGTTTCAGCTGCAGCCTATTAGGATCAGCCATTACTTCGAACAGTCTGTCAAAGTAGCAAGCAAGCATGAGATTGGGGAGATTTTTTTTCCAGAAGAAGTTGAAGGTGGAAAAGCAGAATTGAGATCTAATCAGTATATCATAATAATTATATTATATTACAAGTGAAGACATTTTACATGTAGATAAAATTGTAATTTTGAGGTAAAAATGGTGAAAAAAATTTTCGAAAAAAATAACATTAGAAATTGAGCTTTTAACTTTTTTTTGAATCAATTGTGCTTTAAACTTTAATTTGCACTTAATCGAATTATTTTTTTATAAAAATTGTATGTTTTTAGTTGGAAATCATGTACGGATGTAACATATATGTATTTTGACACCATTTATAAGTATTTCGATACCGTTTATAATTATTTTAATGTCTTTTGTAGATAATCTTATTGTCTATAAAAGGTATCAAAATACTTATATGTCATAAAAATATGTATATTTTATAAGAATTATATATACATCATGATATAAACTCATAATGTTTGTTTTAAGAGATAAATTTGTTTTAGGTATTTGAATACTTACAATGAGATATTCAAATATTTTTATTTTGAAATAAATGTATATATATTTATATCTTGATATACATATAATTTATCATTAATGTATATATTTTTATACAATTTTATACTTATAAGTATTTAAATACCTTATTTTAAGTATTCGAATTTACAATCATAATTTTCAATAGAAAAAACATTACGTCTTTTTTAATATTTCATTATGGATGTAATAATCATTTTTATTCCTTCCTAATAATTTTAAAAGTTTTCATTTCTTTTTTATTGATTACATTTTCCATTTGAATCAAATGGTAAAAATTTTGGATTCACCGAGTGCCTTTGAAAATTTTCCAATAAGTAAATTGACATACCTGTTTGGATAGACGTTTTTGACACTCAAAAGTCAAAATAAAAATTTCAAAAATCATAATTACGTTAATCTTTTCTTCAATGTCTAGTGTCTCTTAAAAGTAAAAAACGGTATTATGAGAAATGGTGAGAGGATATGATATTATAAGAGTTCGTTCGATATTATTGTTAAATTTATATTTTATGTATTTTGATTTAGAAAATTTTGTTTTTGTTTTATTTTGTTTTATTTAAAAATTTTGAAAACAGAAAACATATTTGGTGAGTTAATATTATTGTATAAATTTAAAAACTAAAAATTAAAAACATATTTAGCATCAATAAAAATTTTGAAACATAATTTTTTTTATTTCATAATTTATTAATACTAAACATTAAATATTTTTATTAAAATTATATAATTTAATTTATGATTAATAATGTGTTATTTTATAATTTAATTTATTTTCACTTTATTTTCAATTTATTAAATTTGAAAACATTTTTCGATAGAATGTTTTGCTGCAGAAATTTATTAACAAGAACTTGTTGAAGAAAGTAATTAAAGTTTTAAAATGTAAAATAACCAGATTTCGAATCAAACCAAAGCAAAGTTTAAAAAATTTTACCATTAAAATTGATACTGTAGCCAAATAGATGAACAATAACCACGTGGTAACAGTACCAAAAATATTTTCAAAATTTTGAAAATTTCATTTTTGTATTTTCAACAATTTTCAAAATATTATGTTTTGTTTTTAGTTTTTTAAAACAAAAACACACTCACCAAACATGTTTTTACTTTTATTTTTAAAAAAATTAAAAATAAAAATATAAAACACAAAATAAAAATATTACCAAGCAACTCCTATTTACAATAAATTAAATAACGCCATCAAAATGTAAAGAGAGTTTTAAAGTTTATATAATCACTGTACTATTAATAATAGTTAAGTTAATCCTTATTGTTAATCGATGAGGATTATTTAATTCGAATATTAATTTAAATAATTATATTTTTACTTTTATGATGTAAAAATTTAACATGTTTGAAGTTATTCTTACGAGAATTAATTTACTAGGCTTATATGACAATTAAAACATCAAATAATTAAATAAGTAAACTAACACGCTTATTTAGACAAACATTCTTGAAACTTAAAAGTGGAAGCAGAATTCCCAAAATAATGGTTGCGCTAGTCTAATGAGAAAGTGATGAGAGAATTTAATTATATAAATTTACGATAACCCTAATGGCCCAATCAAAAGTTTATAGAATTTTAAAATCGATATAATTATTATTCCACCTCGACTAAGAAGATGTATAAAACGCATATCATATATGATCACAATATATTAAATTAAATTTACTGGTTTCATATCATAAATAAAGTTATCTGCAAGAATATTTAACCTCTTGATAAAAATAAAATAAAATGAAATCTTAATTACACAAAATATAATCGTATCGATTTGATTATGGATCCATAAGATATGACAATTCATGTAAGTCGCGTAGTGTAAAATATCAAAAAAATTTATAATTTTTTATTAGTGAAAATACAGATTTCTTTAAAAAATTTATTAAATTTATTTATAATTTTTATCGAATTTTCTTTTCATGTCTAAAAATTAGCAAGCGGAACCGGCCTTCTTAATTACCCGCATCTTCTCATTTTCTTGCATCATGTGATTTGAATCATGTGGTGAGCTGACCCATGTGTTATTGTTCCATGATCGATTCAGTCAAAGTGGTCAATATCACGTGTGGATCGTTTTTAATATTTTTTTGTCTCATTTTAATTGTTTATCTTTTTTAATATGCATGAATATAAAAAATAAAATAAAATGCAATGAAAGAAAAAAACTAATATTTATTTTCTTTTTTAATTAAGGGAGCTGTGACATAACGATTTAAAAATGTAACTTTTACATATATAATATAAATCTTTATAGGTAGGATAGGATTGGTCCATTTGATAATTTAAATTCCAAATGAAAAAAGAATAATGGGTCAAAAATGTTTGAAATCTCGAAAAGTTATCTAATTATAATTACTTTTTTTTTAAAATAAAAGTTCATTTTCCTTTATCAAGATTTTCCAATTTGTTGATTAATTTATTTGTTATAAAATAAGAATAAATCACATAATCTATTTATTAAAAATCCGTTTAATATCTGTGGAATAAAATTTTGAATATAAATTAACGAAAATTGATTAGACGATTACAACTCTTGAGCTACGAAGACCGGTGTATTTTTTGTTGTAAACAATGTGTTTATCTATTTATCCGCTATCGCATTAGCCATATTTATAATTCTAGTCACTATAGGTTACTTTTAATTATAACTATTAGAAACAAATTATAATTTTTACAATTTAAATTATTTATTAAAGAGACATTTTGATAATTAAAATCTAAAAAAATTTAAAGTAAATTAAATTTATAAAAAGATAATCATTCATCTATCTTTCTTTTTATTATTATTTTTGTTAAAAATAAAATTATCACCTCAATTCTCAATTAATTTAAATCATATCATCCGTTTCAATTCGTACAGTAAAAACTCATCTACTATATTAACTTCTATATTCAAAATGGCTTTTTAATATGATAGTTTGTTGACTAAAGTGAGAAGAGAATTTGTATTTTTTTAATTATTTTTTATTTTAATGATATTGTTGTCAAGTACAACAATGATGTATTGTTGATGTTTTTTTCGCTTTTCATGCCACATATTTTAGATTATTCTGCAAGAAAAGAAATAATCAGAGGGACACAAGGGTTATTCTTTACGTTTGCACTCCGATACTTAAGTCAGAAAATGATTTTGACAGAGTTTCATTAAATAATTGTGTTCTCCCATAAAAAATCATATTTGACCCGTATTTACAGAGAATTTCTCTATTCCTTAATTACACTTTTGTTCTTTTACTTTAATATTCTATTCTTAGATGAAATTGTCTCAATACATTTAATGTGACACTTATCTGTTTAATTATCTCGTGTATAAACTCATACGCAAATATATCACGTGATTTATTATGATTGATCGAAATAGCATCAAAAGTATTATCTACTACATATGAAAAATCATGAAAGAATAATATTTCATGAATTTATTAAGTTGACGTACATAAAGTTGTTAGATAAATTCAAGAACCAGTGTACCAAACAAATCTTAAAAACTTCTCATCGGTACAATATAAGTTACAATCGTTATTTAATATATTACATTTATAGATTTATTAATAGTATGAAAATTACTTACTTAATTAAATTAATAACAATTAATATTTAGCTTAAGAAAAATCAGGTCAAAACTCAAATCTCCTTCTTTTTATACTTTGTTTGTGAAAAAAATTAATTAAATTAGTATATAATTTGACTCAATAATTAAAATTTACACACAATAAATTTGGATTTAATACCTCAAAATCTCTTTTTTATTATTAAGCAAAGCCTAGTTGGCAAAATTATTTTATTCTCCAACAAAAGAAAATTCTTAAACATCATAAAAATAAAAAAATATTATATTTCTAAAAAAATTAATATTTTTTATAAGGTTAAAAAACTTAAAATTATTATTAATATTAATATAATAATAACATATAATCTTAAACAAATAAAAAATTTAATTAAGAAAATTTTATTTTAATTTTAATTTCAATGATAAAATTTAAAAACTTTAATAAGTATAGAAACGAACTTAATTTTGTAATAATATATATTTTTTAAACTATATCGAAAAAAACCGACAATGACGTGTGTGAATCCTGGCACCATTAGGGACGGCACGTTAACGATTTCCATTCACATCACATCACATCACGTTTTTATTTTAATTTTCTTTTAATTGTACTTTTTTTGAAGTAATAAAATAAACATACGCTTTACCGTATAATTCCCGCATTTATATACAAACTCTCTCTCTCTCTCTCCCGCTCCCTGTCCCCCACCCTCCTTCTCTCAACAAACTTACGAAACTTCTCTTCTTCTTCACTTCTCTCCGCAAATGCATTCCGACAAACCTCTCAACGCCATTACTGTTTGCTGCTTTCAATTGATTCTCCAGCATTAAACCAAGAGTTAACCATCGGAAGGAACAAAGGAAACGGAAATGGGCAAAGCTTCGAAGTGGTTCCGTAGTATTCTTGGGCTCAAAAGAACGGACTCCCACAACCAGCCTTCTTCTTCTCCTTCTTCCCAACCACTCAAAAAAGACAAACGCCGTTGGAGTTTCGTCAAATCCTTCCGCGAAAAGGACTCCTCCGCCACCTCCAGAGCCAAACAAGCCGTCACGAACGGTAACAGTAACGGTAATGCGAAGTCTTCGTCACTGTACGGTCGTCAGCAGCAAGGGAAAGACTTTGTTTCTGTTGTTGACGCGAATGGCGAGCGTGAAGTAGTGGATCCTAACAAGCACGCCATCGCAGTGGCTGCCGCCACCGCCGCGGTTGCCGAAGCGGCCGTTGCGGCTGCTCAAGCGGCGGCGGAAGTTGTTAGGCTCACCAGTAACAGTGGCAGGTGCACGCGTGATCCGGCGGCTCACGTCAGCAGCAGCTGCGGGGCACGCGAGGAGTTAGCTGCGGTCAAGATACAATCCGCCTTTCGTGGATATCTGGTTAGTTTCGTTTTATTTATTTTCTTAATTACGATCGTTCTTTTCTTTACTTTTTTTTCCTTTTCCCAAATGCAATGAAAAGGATCAAAAACACAAAAACGTACAGAAATCAAAGCTAAGAACTGTTTTGTTCCCATTACTGAATTTGGTTATCTGCAAGATTCGCGTAATTACAAAAATGATGTCGTTTTCTATTTCGTCCTTCTCCTGCGACGAGTGGAAGCAAAAGAACCGACCAAGCTTCCATTTTCTTGCATCTTAGTTGTTTTCTCTTGTGTCGTTTATCCCAAAAACCTCAATAACTGCATCCAAAAAAACCTAACCATGCACCGGGTTGCACACTGCGCACCCCTCCCCCAAAGAGTGCCCTGCTGGATCTCTGAAAAAATCATCTGCAGACTTTTATTTTAGAAATTTGGCATTCTATTTCTGTAGTAATTGCGTTTTCAAACATTTAATGGGGTAGAAATCAGAATTTAGGTTCTGAGGTAGGTGGGTGATTGAGTAATTTGATTCTGTTTTTGGGTTAATTTAGAAAATCTTTCATTGTATACTAAGTTAAGTGATCATCCAATTTTAGGTGTTAATTAATGTGGATTAGTTAGTTTTTTGATAATTTATTGCTGTCTATTTGTTGAAAGCTTGAAAGGAAAGCCAACAACTCTTTTGCCACGGTCAATAATTATGCAATACTTTATTAGCTTACCAGATCAAGAATCAATCCACTGGTCAGCATGTTCTGATCAGAAGACTTTGAATGCAGTGGAACCTTTTTGAGAAATGGATGAGCTGGGGTCCAAGCATATCTTGGATTGAAATCTCCTGGGTAATGGAAAATTTTGGGTTTTCTAAAAGGGATGGGTCCAAACCAGTGAAAAAGTTTGTTGTGAGTGCATTTCTTTGACTTTTTGGAGATGTATGAAAGCTTATTGCTAGTAGGGTACTTGAACGTGGAATGTATAAAACCCTTTAGATATGGTCAGAGCCTCGTGGGAAGTCCTTTTCCCCTTACATACTATGTCAGATTTTTAAAATTTTTGGAAAAATGCTAGTACTACCCTACTACTATGACTATCTATCATCTTAATGGCGCCTGCAACCTTTAAATTTTCATGCTACTAGTACTTGTTTTCTGCATTTGCCTTGGCGCTAGATTTTAAAAATTTCCTTACATATTAAAGTAGTTTAATAAATGATTTTATGTGGTCCTATTACCTTGTCTTTTGAACCTTGGTTGCTAGGTCTTTGTAATTGCCCTTTATTCCTGAGCAGATGGTTCCTTGCCTTGTCAGTTGCTTTTAGTTGTTCTGCTGCTCGGGCCAAAGTCATTAACTTTAAGCTCTTTACTTGACAGAAAATGGAGAATTTTTAACCAGTAGTTTGATACTTTGATATGCTACTGATGTGATTATAACGAGCAATGACCCTAATATGTTTTTGTCAAATGAGCTTGATTGCTTATAGACTTGTATCCTTGCCTGATTATATATTTTTCTTGACGTATCTTTAAAGGCAAAAAGGGCATTGCGAGCACTTAAAGGATTAGTGAGGCTTCAGGCATTGGTTAGAGGTCATATAGAGAGGAAGAGAACTGCAGAATGGCTAAGAAGGATGCAAGCATTATTGCGAGCACAAGCTCGTGCTCGTGCGGGGCGGGCCCAAATTTCCGAGTCTTCACAATCAAGCAGCAAATCTTCTCACTTCCACCATCCGGTAAATCAAAATTGTTCTTCCCTCTTTTTCTTTTTTGAAATATCTCATGGGAATTTTTGTCAAGCGCACCACCTACTTCATGGACTCTGAGCTCCTTTCCGTTTTACCTTTAGACAACTTTTCAATGGATGTATGAATTTATGCTTTGAAGTGAAGTCAATTTGGTAGAATTTATGACGAGTAGTTGTGATGCATCAATGTGCCCAAATTATGTGTTTCAAAATTTTAATTTGAAAAACTAGTCATGGAAGGCATTAAAACAAATTGGTAGCAAAGTTATTGCCAGAGTTTATGGGATGTTTGAGTTGTTGACCAAATAGCAGTGCCTGCACTTACATCTTTATTTAACATTTCACTTTTATATAGAAATTAAGTCATTTTTTAGGCATATATTTATCTTTAAGTAGTTCAATCTTGAATCTTATTGCTGAAAGGCAAAACATATTATCTTTTAGATTCCTCTCATTTCTTTTTGAATTGACAAGGGTTGGTTGGATTTATTACACTGGTCTTAATTTTCCTTGTTTAGTAGATTGATATCAACTTCTCTAATTTGTAATTGTCCATCACCACGAAATCTCTTTTATATACAGGGTCCAGCAACCCCTGAAAAATTTGAACATGCTATTCAATCTAAGAGTAGAAAATATGAACAATCATCGATGTTGAAGGTATGGTCTTGGAATCTGTTTGAACTTTCCAAGAAAGAAAAATTATGGTACCATTTGGCATTGAATATATATGCTTAATTAACTTGGTTCAACAATTTCAGAGAAATGGATCAAAGTCGAGTGGAAGGGTTCTTGATAATCATGAGAAAATACCTGCAGGTAGGAATCAGCCAGACCGTCAGACTGATGAACAATCATGGGACCAAGAAGTGCATTCAACCAGAATTGGCCCTGTGGACGATGAAAAGAACGACAAAATTCTTGAGGTTGATACCGGGAAACCCCGTTTCACATCTAAGCGCAGAAACCTATTTCACTCTACACATCTGGCTTTGAATTCTGATCTATATAGTTGTAATTTCACAAATTCTATAGAATCACACCAAACACCTCCTAGTCCTTCATCTGGTGAAGTTCAGTCTTTAAGTCCATTGAATTTCTCTCATGAAGTCCAGAAAAGCCCTTTCTACACTGCTGATAATAGTCCGCAATTCTATTCTGCATCATCAAAAGGGGGTAGTTCGAGGAGAAGCCCCTTCACTCCTGCTAAGAGTGATGGCTCCAGAAGCTATCTAAGCGGTTACTCAGACCACCCAAACTACATGTCTTACACTGAATCTTCAAGGGCTAAGGTGAGGTCTCTCAGTGCTCCCAAACAAAGGCCCCAGTATGATAGATCTAGTTCAATAAAGAGGCATTCCATTTATGGTTTCGGTGAACCGAAACCAAATACACAGAGGTCTGCCTTGCTTGCAAATTTCGCAAGCAAAGCTTACCCAGGGTCAGGTCGCTTGGACAGGCTAGGAATGCCTGTTGGATATAAATACTAAATACTGGTTTCAAGAATGTTCCAAGTATTTTAATTTATTATGTAATATGTATTGCTAACTACTGTACTCTGTAGTTTTACCTTTTGCTTTAGGAATGTTTAGTTCAGCATGCTTAGGTTTAATGATGATGACTCTCACCTAACTTTATGACTACTGCAGCCATTATGTTTTAGTGCATGTGACCTCCAAAGATTAGGTACTCAATCACTTCTTTACAGGAAGTTTACTTACGAAAAGATGATATGGGACCTCCAAAGATTAGGTACTCAATCACATCTTTACAGCAAGTTTACTTATGAAAAGATGATATGGGGTTTATTCATGATTTTGTCTCTTTATACTTTTCATCTTCCTTTTGATCAAAAGTGATTAAGGTTATTCATTCCTGCTTGTGACTCTTTATGCAAGTTTGGCACACCGAGAAAACCCAGAGGTCAGGTCCTGTAAAGTTACATTAACATGTGATTACTTATTTTCATCGACATCATTATCCGATTCATTGTAATAAAATTTTTAGACTTCAAAATAGAAATTAAAATTATGATATATTTTAAATATTTTTAAAATATTATGTGATATTTTTTAATTTTTTTTGTGAAGTATAAAAATTTAATTGATAATGTATGAGATAAGAATTTTTACATATTGTAAATAAAATTTTTAAATTTTATAAATAAAATTAAAATTAAAATAATAATATATAATTTATTTTTTTATGAAGATTATTTATCACGATTTTAACTTCATGTGTATTAAATAATAATGATACAAGCAGTGAACTCTGAACTCTAGTTGCTTTTTTTTTTTTTTTTGTCTTTGTAACTTTTTGTCAAGTTGCAAGAGCATGTTTGGCATGTAGGTAAAGGAAAAACCGAAGAAGGTTAATGCTGTCAATAAACAACGGAATTTATGACTGGTCAAAAAAGAAAAAAAAAAAACAATGGAATTTATGAAGCAGGCAGGGTTTTCATTTTTCAAGATGCCCCACTTGGATTCCAAATAGAAAATTTTATGTACGGGAAGATTTGGGTTAGATGATGTCGGTGGGTGTACTATGCTGACCCAAACTCGTAGTCAGGTTACGGAAATATAAAAGGTTATGGGATGCAGAAGTCAAGAAAAATAGTACAGCTTCCATTGAAATGTCTCTGTTGGGGAGCAGAGCAAGCAGCGAACGTCCCATAACCTATGGCTTGATATAAAGCTTGATCAACAGGTTCTAATGTACATGCCGTGGCCATTTTCATTGGGTTACTCGAAGGCACCAACTTTTGGTACATGCCTCTGTTTTTCACCAGCTCAAGCCGGGCAACGCTGTTTTCCCAATTTTCCCTGGTGATTTTCTCTGATTTCCCATGGTTGTACAGAAAGGAAAGTCTGTATTACACTTGGAACCTAACATCCATCATAAAACAATTATTATATTTGGACCGTAACTCAACATAGATCTGATTATTTATATACATCCTTTGCATAAAATCATATTTATATTTTGTAAAATGTAAAAAATTTATATCAAAATTTATATCGACATATCAAACACAATTTTTTTTTTTTTTTTAGTTTCTACTACATTTATATTTTATTTTTACCAAATTTTAATCTTGTCGTGTCATTTTTGCATTGTATAATTATATCATATTTAACCAGACCAGGTAGCAGGAACAAAAATATAAAAACAATTTGGGCTGCAATTTTAGGAAGAAAAAAAAACATTTATCTGTGCTTTCTAAGTAAAATTGCATACATTCAGAACATTATATCATGTACAAGATGTCAACCATATAATAACAATGAATTTCCTGACGTCCAGAGATAACCTCAGAAGTCAAAAACTAAGCATATACATAGGCAAAAGACCCAAATCGAAGAAATTAAGAAATGAATAAAAAATAAAAGGGAAATCAGTAAAAATCAGTGAGCAAGATGAACTAAAGGGAATGTTTCATTAGTTTCCACAGTGCCATTTTGATGTGGGCACACAGCTCAGGTAATGGCACCAGCTGCAACGGTCGTTTCCACTCTCTCCTCTAAACAGCATCACCAATCCCACTGTGAAACTGCGTTGTTCAAAACCAAAACAGGAGATTAATCTTTCTTTTCACTAGGACAAAATCATCGACATGCAAAACAAATCCTACTTAACTGCTAAACACAAGTAATTAGAGGAACCATTTCGATAAGGCAAGCAAAATGAATGTCTGTTTTCTAGACGACAGGCAAAGCTGAATTAAAACTTGGGGTTTGGAACTTACCCAGCAACGAGTAAAACCACAGCAATCACCCAGAAAACATATTGGTATGCCTTGTGCTTAGATTTTACACGAGCACCGGCAGGAAGATGCTGGCGTTGCACCCACCCAAATTGGGGACGAAGCAGCAAAACAAACCCAAGGAGAAAGCCGGTCAAGAAACCTCCAATGTGTGCAAAGTTGTCAACATGAGGAAGGATCCCTACGGCTAAGTTAACGGCAATGATGACCATGAGTGTGATCAGAGCTGCAGCCTAGAACACAAAAAAAAAAATTCTCCCCAATTACTTTTCAAGCCAAAAGCAGAAAGCTCTAAAATAAAACCTTAAATGATACAACTATGACAAACATCAATACAGAAAAATGCCACAATCACCAATTACCCCCATTTTTTTCTTCCCATTTTTTCCCTTTAATAGCATTGATGATCTTCGGATCATGAGTATCAATATCTACTTACCTTAAGCTCCAAACATCAAAGCATTTACTATTTTCTAATTGGCATATAGCAATAAGCATTTCCTTTTCTAAGTAGATATAAACCAAGGGCAAGTAGCATACCTTATTTGTATAGATAGTCCAGTTAGTTAGAAGCTCTGATAACATAGCTCCCAGAAGACCGAATAAAGCACCGGAGGCACCAACAGAAATGTTACGCTGAATGAAAAGGGAAGATAGTATGCTCCCACCAAAACCAGACAATAGATAGATAAGCCCAACACGCACTGCCAGGGGAAAGGGCACAGATTAGCTATAACACCATGATGGGCAAAATCACCCTCTAGTTAGATATCAAAAGAATAATCCAAAAGAAAATTTACAAAATCCAGCTGACAAATACTGTTCGAATGAACAAATTCATCCACCAAGTAATGCAATCAAAGGATCATTTATATGATATTTCATTTTGTGGACTGATCAAAACTGACCCAACACTTAGACTTCAAAATGCTACATATTCCAAAACATATTATATAATGCAAAAATTTCCCTAGGAGAAAATTTGGAACAATTGATCAGACGTTAAAAAGAAAAGGACAGACAACTTACCAAATCCAAATTGCTGTTCAAGTCGTATTCCAATAAAGACCAAGCTCAACATGTTTGCAAGCAGATGAATAACGCCTGCATGCAGCCAGATGCAAGTGATAAGCCTCCATCCTTGATTATGCACTACCTTGTTCCACTTTAGTGCTCCCAATTTTTCCAATCTGCAAAAGAATGAGAAGAAGAAATTTTAGAAAATAAAAACAACTACAATTATCACCAATGGCATGGCCTAATAGTAAAAAGGTTGCCAGATGTACAAAAAGAAGAAAACAGTAAAGATACCATGAAGATATAACAAATTCAAGTTTACAATTATCTCCTCAATCCAGTGAAAAACTGAAAATTATGCACACACAATTATTGAATGGGAATAGCCTAAACCACAAGTTCCAGTTAGTTTCTATCAGAAAGATTTGGATTTGCATTAGATCACCTAAAACCTAGATTAAGACCACATGTCTGGTACCTAAATGAACTGAACAAGTTAACCACATTACTTAAGTGAAACATTCATTTTAGATAGTTTAGAAATTATAACAAGCAAGATAAACAGGAAATAACCTCTTAGTAAGCTACCTCAATACTGTTTTGTTAATTTGCTAAGACTAAGGCAATGAGCAAGAGGGTATCCACTATCTGACAAAAGAGCAAGAGGTCAAATCAAAATCCAGAACCCCTAAGGTATCAGCAGAAAAACCATCCACGCTCAACTGATATAAGCGAGAAGAGGTTCCTAATCATAAAATTGTCCCTGTTGCATTTCACCTAGACAAAGTAAACCATGACTTTGCACAATTCAACAAATGAACTTTTGTTAACAACCCCATATTGGGAATTATGAATGCTGCTAAAATCAACAAGTAATAACAAACCTTATAAGTTTAACTAGTACCAATCAAATCATACAAAATTTCCAGTTTCCAGTACGTATATCGATTCATCATCTCACGGTCAGAATAAAAATAAATCACAGATTGATAAATTCTATAGCATGATCCGAGGATATTCCAATAAGAGGATCAACTGCACTGAAGTTGAGTCATCAAAGGAAAACATCCTACCTTAACAATTTCCAAAAGATATTGACAAATAATCCAAACAGTTTCAGAAACATGCAAGCCAGAACTCATAACTAATCCCAGAAACTGACAAAAACTCTTTTTTTCCCTTTGCTTTTGTTATTATTCTTCAAAATTCATCAACCTGCTCTAGCACCTAGCTGTACAATGTTGTCTTCGCAGAATTAGTGGTTTCAGAAATTGAAAGTTGCAAAAGGAGCCTCAAATTCATTTCCAACCCAATTCCCTATTCCACTGCAGCAGATATATAGCTAACATATCACAAGTCTATAAGTATTAGCACACAACTGATTCAGAGAGACACAAAATCTCAGAAACCCGACAGACTCAATCAAAACCAAACGAAAGACAGCAAAAAGTCGGTTAAAAACCAACAATACCATAAAGACATCAAATTAGAGATGGGATAGAAGCTACTTACGTATCAGAAGAAGGACCAAAGAGCGGATTTTCTTTCAAAGGCTGAAAAGAAAGCCTGCCAAGAAACTTAGCTACACAGCCTCCTTCATTTCCCAGATGGTTCTTAGGACAATTATTGACATACATCACCACAACAAAAACGGCAACATTTGCAACCACAAACATCGGGACAAGCCATGAAGTCCATTGGTTTTCAGTACTTTCCACATAGTATGGACCTGTAGAAGATGACCGGTTGCTCTTCCCATTACTTCCTCCTCCCCTTTCTAGATCCCCACTTGCCATTCTCCTTCAATACAAAATTCCTTTCTTTCCCCCGTTTAATAGGTAAATTTGTGATATTTTTTTCTGGGTTTTTTTTTTTTTCTCAAACGAAATTGGGATTGAATCCAAGTTTATATATGGTTGAAAAGAGTGGCTTGAAAGAAAATTTGATGACTAAGAATGGGAAAAACAGAGAGAGAGAGTTGGAAAAAGCTGATGGCTTTGTTTCTTTTCTTGTTTTCGTTTAGGTTGCAGTTTAACCGTTGAAGTTAAAACACAGTACTGTTTTTTATCTTTCATATTTGGTTTAGGATTGGAACTTCTTGTCCCTTTCTTTTCCCGTGGGTGGGTAGCTTCTCGGTGGTTTGCCAGGAAGGCGGTGGGGTTTGCTACAGTAACCTCAGGTTTTATAATTCAATAAATAAGGAAATTACGTAAAATGACTAATTTACCCCTTATGTGCAACCTTCTTTTAGTAGGAAAAGCCCATATCTGCTATTATTTCTAATTAAATTGTGTGGAAATTTATTCCTTGGATTTAGGGTAGAATTTAATCCAAAATAAAATAGCATTGAAGCAAAACTTTGTCCACACGGTTTTAACTACGCAAATCAAATCTTACAGGAAAAGAAGTGGAATTAAAGTAGTAATTGTTATTTTTATGAGTTATGGAAATGAAAAAAATAATAATTATCAAACAAAAATGTAGAGATAGGATAAGGGTTTTTTTTTGCTTTAGAAAAGAGTAATTATGGCTTAGTTGAACATTGCTTTTGAATCTTAAAAATGTGATAATTTTAGACATCACACATGGTACAATAAAATTATATATATTAAAATAATATAGGTAATTTTTTTAAAAAAATTATATATTAATTTGATAAAAGTTAAAAAATATAATTTATGTTAGATCCGTCAATACAAATTTTGACATAAATTTTAAATTTTATATGATACAAATATAATTTAACATAACGTAAATACAAAATACATATAAATTATCATATATTTTCTTTAATGCAAATGAATTGCTAAACACATTTGGTTAGTGTTAAAAACACTTTTTGACAATTAAATGTGTTTGAGATATACAATTGCGGTTGGAACTCATGGGTCGGAATAAAATGATCAAATACTCACACAATTATTTATTATTAAAAAAATCTCTCAATTAATAAATTTTTATCTCTATTTTCTAAAATTTATATGAGGGTATTACAATTATTCATTTTTTAATTCTATTTCAAATATATAATATTCTATATTTAATTTTACAAAATTTTATGTTCGTATGTCATTTTAATATTTAAAAAGTGTTATTTTTTGTATATTTTCAATTTAATTTTTTATTATATATCTTAATACTAATAATACTGAAAAGAATATATTATTTACTTTCCAATATCATGTTTTTCTATGACATTTTTATTTTGTATATCCAATTGTTATAACATTCTCAAATAATAAAATATTTGAACCATAATTTTTCACATTTACAATTTTTTTTGAATATTTTATTATTCTAATCAAACTTTTCTCGACCGCAAGTGTAGACCAAATCATTCTTACAATAATTCGAAAAAGGAGGTTGGGAGAAGAGATATTCTGAGACAAAATGATGGTTTAAAAGGCAGTGAAAAACTTGGTTATCTCTTTTGAGCTCTTCTTTTAATTCTCTTAATTGGAATAACCCCAAACCAAATCTCAATAAAGTGATGCACCTTTCTTTTTTTTTGACCTTTTGTGAAGGTTTATGAACGTTATGGAATGTGAAAAATACTTTTTGTACCTTTAATCTTTTGAACGAAATGATTAAAGATTTAAAATATTTATATTTGATGTGTTATTAATAAATAAATTACATATATTATCATTTAATCATATTATAACACTTATTTTAACGTTAATCATATATATTAAAGTTTATGAAATTGATGAAATAATATGTTACAATTATTTTTTAATAGATTAATGTATAAAATTTATACACTAATAAAATAAAAATGCATTAAATATAAACTCAATGATTAAAGTGTGTATATTAACAAATTAAACGTGTTAGACTAATATTGTTGTGTGGAGTGTGGTAAACAATTAAAAATAGGAAGGACAATTGGAAAAGTTGATTCACGTTCAAGTGAAGCTTGTATTTTTTCTATATATTAGGTCATTTTAAAATTGGTTTGTTTTATATAAGTAGGTGTTGGTTTAGTCTTAGTTACTTAACTCTTTTGGGTGCCCATTTTCACTTAAACATTATTTTAAGTTGAATTCTTTGGTTCAATTAAATATTATTTTAAATTTTCTCCCAACACCCACCATTTTTTCATGTTTAATTTTTGTTCTTATTATTTTTTATTTTTTGTATCAAATATAATAAAAGAAAAATAGTTTTGTTTTTTTTTTTAAAATTATATTCTTCTTCTTGCGAAAACAAAATGTTAATTGTTTAGAATTCAAATTGTTTATTGAATTTGAAATTAGTTTTGAAATGATATGATGTTAATGCATATTAGATTTTTGATTGGGAAAAGCAAGCAAAGTTTAATTTTGGATGAGATGATCCCATTGGCCGGTCCCGTTTATTTAGAAAAAGAGTTTCTCTTTAAGCTGAAAAACAACTTTTTTCTCAGTTCGCGAAGTTCCATAATTATATCCTCCAAATAGATAAGAGCAATTCTCAAATTTTAAATCCTCGACAAATCACGGCTCGCATTTTTTTTTTTTTTGTCTTTATATATATATATATATATATATATATATATATATATATATGTGAGCATAAAATTATGTTTTACTGTCAATTTTAATAGTTGATAAGATTAATTTCGATGAAAAAGATAATATTAAATATATATATATATATATTTTAATAATATAATTAAAAAAATAAAAAAAATTGAGGATAAATAAATAATTGTCATAAAAAATGAAAAATTAAGTGTTCGTTTGGATCATCGAAGTCCCAATGAGATCAAAATTGTTCGGTTGCTCTAAATAAAACAAAAATTTTGAATGATAAAATTACTTTTTTACTCTCAATTTTTTAATTATTTTATTAAAAAAATTAAATTTTTTATAATTATTTTATTTTTTTCAATCTCATTAAAATTAATATCATTTTACAAAGATAATCCACCGCCTATAAAATTAACATTTAGACTACACAATATCTCGATTGAATAGTTGCTAACAATAATGTAATACTCTAGAGAGAGGATTCGGAATAAAATAAAAAGAGGTTTAAGATTAACATTAGTAGTTTGCCTTCTTCCATGGTTAAAGTACTAAATCAAGCAATTCACATGGTCAAAAAACTCGACTTTGCTTCGTTAACAAAAAAAAGAAACACTTCGTTTTTTCTTTTCTTTAAAGCATAAGCATCCTTTTTTGATTTTACCATTTAAAGCTAAAATTTAAAATTTAAAATATTAATTTATTAATTTTTTTTTTAAATTGTATAAATCAATTAAATGAAGTTTCTATTAAAACATGTTTTAATTTTATTAGGTTGCTTGGACTATAAAAACTTAGAAGGGTAACTCGGTCATTTGAAGACGAAAACAAGTGAATAACTGACTCACAGTCACAGGTGGTGTGAGCATTTAATGAAATTATTTATCAGGGGCAAAGACGCGTTTGGATGATTTGATTGTACTGGCCAAGGCGAAGGGACAAAATTAAATAAAAAAAAATGACGCTAAGATTAGGCGGAGGTTTTGCGTGTTCGTACGCGTGAAATGTGAATCCGCAAAAGGAATGCGAAAGAAACAATAAAGAGTGTGACTGCGAGGCGTGAGTTGGCAGCATTGGTTGGTGTCTTGGTGACTTGTTGGGCTGAAATGGTTGCTTTGAAGCTAATCTCTTTGCTTTTGGCATTTGGCCTTTTTTTTTTTGACTACCTTTCGGTCGCTCTCATTCACCAAAAACATGCCTCGACGTTTTCAAAACTGACTTGTTTTGGTGGAGAAAAAGAAATCTAAAAAACTCTCGTTGAAATATTAATTTCGAAATTAAGTCAGATCTCATTGAGGGATGATTTTTCAATATTATCTATTTTATCCATAAAATTTGAACTTAAAATTTTATTTGAAGAGTACTAAATTCCTTCCAATTAGACTGATAAATATTGATATAAACATAACTCATTTTGTGAGATAATATAAAATGTTAAATAAAAAAATTAATACCTTACAAATTAGATGCACGATTTTATAATTTCATAATTGCTAAAAGCGTTGTACATCAATAAATCGACAAATTATGAATATATTTTTTCTATGAACTTATGAGACAATATAATAAAATTTTAAAATAAAAACAAACAATATCTGACAACTTACACGTGAATCCTCACACTATTATAACTATTATATGATAATGATGAAAAGATTCCACATCAATAAATCAACGAATTCCGCGTGCTTTACTGCTTTTACACATCGCAATAAAACAACTACTTTTTAAAGCATTTGGAAATTTATGTCCCAATCTGTCACATTCAAGATAATTGATTCAAACATAATATTCATAAATAAAACAGAATAAAATTGTGTTCCTCCTAAAACGCGCAATGACCTAAATCCGTATTAATTCATAATTTATGGAAAAATATAAAATGATAGGTACCTTCTTCAAAAATATCACGACGTTGCTGTCAGTATAATGAACAATCGGGTGGAATGGAAACTGCAACTTTAAGAAAAGAGACAAACCTTTTCTTAAAGCCCTAAAACTCGCCTCATTCACAAGCCACAAGCCACTTGCCCATTGTCAGATACTTGAGCTACTTCATGGGCTTCAGCTTGAGTTATCCCTTACTGATTTGCTTACGTTTGACAATGGATAGGTTTTGAGATGAACTACAGCAGCAACAATCAGTTTTGATGTACTAAAAATTGAAACTAACAAACGCAGGTTGGTTTTGGTATTGCTACTCGTGAATTAATTCATCTTACTATGTCCCACCGTTTCTGAGCAACAATGTTCAGTTCGAGGAAAATGGAATCTAAAGTGAAACAATTAAGAGATATGCCAACTTCATTCACTACATTGAAATGCAGGAGCCATGACAGAGAAATCAAATTAGATGGCGATGAGCTCAGGAATTGGGCAACAGGTTCCCAAATAAAGAAGCTTCGGCACTCCCAGGAACAAAAGGTCATATGCATGGAACCTAATACATCTAAATGTTAAAGCAACATCACTATATATTAAAGGTTCTTGCCATCAGGAGGCCAGATCCAGAAGGACTTCAGAAAACTTAGCGAGAAGACCACACAACTGAAGATATGAACCAACTCAATTACAGATTCTCATACGTGCGAACCCGGTTTCCTGCAACTCACAAGAAAGAAGAATATTGTGACCAAGACTGGATTTTGTGCTAAGATGAAATAAATCAGGCCTAGCAAGATAGATGTACCTTCATGAATTCCAGTTTCAAATACTCAGCCATATCATAATTTTTTATTATTCTGAATAGTGTTGTGATTATATCAGTAGGAGAATAGCCCAGATCATAGAGTTGCTTCAGACCCAAACAAGCATCATCAAATTTCCCTTCAAGTACATGACAGACCATGTTCTTCACATGCAATGGATGAGGCTGGTCACAAACCTGAAAAGGAACTGACATATTATAGCATCCCCAAAGTCGAATAGCGTACCAAAATGTAATAACTCTTTTCTATGTTAAAACCTTGAAAATATTTTCTCCGTTCACAAAACAGAATCCACTGTATGTAGCCTGCAAGTTTTTCATCGCCTGCCTCATATCACCATCAATGGTGAAAATGATGGCTTCAAGACCTTCTGGAACAAACGGAAACTTCATTGATTGTAAACTGAGCTCAATTAGATATTTGCATTAACAACAATAAATGATGATAAGATTTCAATAGTTAAGAACCAATAAACCTCAAGTCAAGCACCGGAAAAATTTAAACAATTGCATCAAAGTAGATAGGACTCCCTCTCATTCCTATTTGAGTAACACATGGAACCATTCATTAATATGTCTTGTGTAATAAAGCAAATAAAAAAGAGGCACTCCTTTGAAAGGAAAACTGTGAAACTGGCAACAGAAAAAAGTATTAGCATTTCAAAGTTAATCATCAATAACATTAAAAATGAGAAAGTAGAAAAAGTACCCTCAACAGCAAGGAGTTCACACTTTCTGTCATTATATGCAGTAAGATGCAGGATCACAAAAAGAATCATCAAAAAACTATTTTACCTTTTCTGCATCTACCACCACCATGAGACGACCTAGAATCTCTCGATCAGATAACCTTGAAAATCAGACTAGGGCACATCTACTCTGAATAGGCTCAATGAACTTGACGATGTATTGCAAGCAAGAGCAAAATGAGTAGTGCTTGAATATATTTCCATAATCCTCCTCAAGGCTTGTTGTGCACCAGAAGTCATGCTAACTACTGTAACATATATAAAAAGCCATCAGATGCTCAATCCAAAACAAAAGCAAAAAAAACAGTGCAACCGTAAGTTGTAACAGTACCTATAGACTGAAAATCAGTAGATGCCCACAGCATGAATAACAAAACATAAATACACAAGGTAGCATGATTATTCAAATTTTAGCACGTCAAAACAAAACATAAGAAGAAACAAGTCGCACGATCAACATCAAGATTCATGGGACACTATCACAAGTTTTACCTGTCAGCTTAATCCAGGATTACTATATTCTGCCGCCCAGGAGGTAAAGTTACTTCCTTTTGAGCAAACATCTTAATTTTGTTCCGGACAACATCTATACCCCTATACAAGAAACAGAAAAATGATAATGGAATTTGTCCACTTGTATTCAAAAGTCAAAGGAATAAAAATGCCATGAAACTCGAAAGTTTACCTGTCATTGGATGCATTAAGCTCCAAAACAGCCTCCTTAGAGTTTGGCCCCAAAAGCTCATGTGCAAGAGCTAGAATACTAGTTGTTTTACCAGTTCCAGGAGGACCCTGAAAAATGTCAAGCAATGTAAAGATTACCATATTTTTTTTAGTGTCCTTGCAAACCAAATTTTAGGTTTTTCAAACCGATATGATAATAAGTCTTGAATATTAAATTCTTGACCTTATCGTAAAATTGTAACCTAATTCTGGATTGTGATACACCGCATTTTTCACGCTTAATCAAAATCCACCAGTATTCCATCACAATCTTCACTGCTATAAATTGGGGGTTTGAACTGCATTACCAAATCGGCGAATTCTCGTAATAATAATGCATTTTTATGGCTATTAAACAATTGAATCGCAATCAGAGGCCTAAACTTAACAGTTATATTGCAAGAACGTACGGATAACATAAGGTTGGGCATGTTGCCATCGCGTGCAATGGCTTGAAGTCGAGAAACGGCGTCTTCATTGCCGACGATATCCGAGACTTTGTTTGGTCGGTATTTTTCAACCCATGGCACGTTGTAACAGCCGGCGGTGGATGATGAAGAGGACGCCATTCTGGTGTTGAGACAGGGAAGCTTTGCTAAGTGCTTGTAGTTATTTGGAAGAAAACCCCTTTTTGCACCAATGTCCCGAACACAGACCTCTTCAATTTGGAGGGAAATAGACGAAAACACTACCTTTTTCCCACACTTTTACTTCTTTTCCTTGGTAGGGCCTGTAAATTTGTAAACACCCGAAAGAGAGGAATTGCAGTTCATCATATTTCTACTAAATGAAAATGGAAGAAATAATAAGGAATTATTATATAATACTGGATCTTTTAAATTTCATAAATAGTGTTAAAAACAGTGACTCATATTATTTATAGAATTTTAAAAAAATAAAAAATAAGTAAAATAAAATATGTATTATTATTTTAATTAATAATAAAATTTAAGAAATTCACTAATAACATATTAAATAATAATTCAATCTAATAATAAAATGTTCTTAACTTTTTTATTAGTTTAAGTTTGTAAAGTTAAAAAATTAAATTGATGTATAAAATTTATATTTGATAAACTGATAATATAGAATATTTACATATTATCAATTAATTAACATATATTATTCTTATCAATTAATTAACATATATTATTCGAATGATTAGATTGATTTCAAATTGAAAATGGTCAAAATTTATTTTTTTCTTTAGAATTTGATCAAAAATTGAAATCGATTTTTATTAAATTAGTTTTTTTTCCATAGGATATAATAATAAAGATTCAAATTTTAAATTTAATCTATCGTAAGGAAATGTAACAATCACTTGACCAAATCTTAATTGTTAAATTAGTTTATTTTTGTTTCGTTTATTTAAGTGAATTAAATTCAATTAATTATCAAAATAATTGAATGCATTTAATTTAAATTTTTTTGAAAGATTATTTAAGCTAAATTATTAAATTTACATATTTGAATAAACTAGATAATATTATCGAACAAAAATATTTAAATACTAATGTATTAAGTTAGAAATTGTAATAATATTAAATTTAAAAATTTATTTAAATTTCAAATATTAAATATATTTTTAGTTTTTATATATTTTAATTCTCTTTTTAGCGTTTTTATATTTCAGTTACAATTTTAATTAACTCAATTATTAACTGAAAATCAAAATTTTATTAAAATTATTGTTATTAATCAATCAAAATAAGTCAATAATTTAGAGATTAATCGATTTAAATTTTGGTTTCATTAATTAATTCAATTAAAAACAAAATATAAGCAATTTTACTTTCAACCACAAAATACCATTTCATTAACTGTTAAAGTCAAATGATACACAAATTCTTAAAAAAAAAATTAATTCAATTATAAACCCTAAGATTCATACAGTTATAGAATGTAAATATTTTATACTTCTTAAAAAATATTTAATTCAATTAAATAATAAAAATAAAAGAACTGATCCACGTATTTGATTATTTAATGGAAATAAAACAAAATTTGTTACAACACATGTCAACTACAACTATAGGTTGACAACTTTTTTTAATGAAAGATTAGCCAATACTTACGGTTAAGCAAAATCATAAGGAGAATAAAGTGGCGGTCAATTTACCGGGACTGAGTGAGTAACTGCAATAACTGCACCAAACGTTACCGGACACTATAAACACCAAAAAACAGAAAATTAAAATTAAAATTAAAAAGAAACAAAACTTCATCCGGTTTCGTTTCATCAGCATCATCAAATCAGATTCCAGCGTATCGTCATCTACAACATTCCACAAAACCCTAACTATCCAAATTCCCTAAAAAAAAAAAAAAATCCGTTAATCCTTATGCCAAGGCATAATAATTGAAAAGCCCTTTGAAATCCAATTATATTATTTATACTAAAAGCATTCTAGGATTTTTTTTTTTTTTTTTTGAGAATTCGAAAAGATGGCTTCGACGACTCCAACCAACAGATCCTCCTCCGATGACATCGTCGACACAACGCCGTTTCTCTCACCAGCAAGCAGCGTGTCTCGGGACGAATCCGCGGCGCGTCGATCCTTGCGTCTCCAGAGCCTTCGTGAAGCGGCTCGGTTCCTGCGCCGAGCCAGCAGCCGAAGAATGATGCGTGAGCCATCCATGCTGGTTCGAGAAACCGCTGCAGAGCAGCTCGAGGAGCGCCAGAGCGATTGGGCGTATTCCAAGCCCGTGGTGATTCTTGATATTATCTGGAATTTCGCGTTCGTGGCGGTGGCAGTTGGGGTGCTGGTTTTGAGCAGGGACGAGAGGCCGAATATGCCGCTGAGGCTGTGGATAATTGGGTACGGTTTACAGTGTTTGTTGCATATGGTTTGCGTTTGTGTGGAGTATAGGCGACGGACGAGGCGACAGAGCGCGGAGTACAGACCATTTAATGCAGGCGAGGAAGGGGGTTTGAGCCCAGGATCGAGGGTAGATTCAGAGCAGTACGTAACATTGGCCCACTTGGAAGAGGATGATCGTGGTGGAAGGTGTGCGTTTATAGTGATTAAGAGTTATATTCGTATTCAATGATTTTAAGAAGTTAATGAGAGTTCAGTTCTTGATTACTTTTGTGATACTGCTTCTTATTGGTTAATTGGTGGGTTAGATGGATGATGTTACTTCTGTCGTGGTAAGTGAGGTTTTTGGGGCTGTAGGGATATGTAGAGTTGAGAAAGTCTGTTTTATTAGTCATTTTGGGAATTGGAAGAAATGGGTTTTAAATCCCATCAGGAATGTGCAACTTTGAACATGTTTCCTTGTGATGTCTGGATTGGAATTAGTCATATGGTGGAGATTTGGAATTTTCATTTATGTACTCAGTGTTACTCGGTTAAGTTGTAGAAATGCATCAAGTTACTTTGAAGTTGTAATGTGTTATGAAAATTGGCCCGATGCATTTCAAATTAGTCGAATTCAGTGTTTGAAAATATTTTTATGATCTTTGGCTCAAGTGTTGGTTTTATGATGTATCTTGGATGTATTTAATGTCATCCATTATAGCTTAAGTTGTTATGATACTTCACACTCTCATTTAGTGGCTAATCATTTGAAATTGATGTTTTCAGCAGTGTTACAAAGCATCTGGAATCTGCAAATACAATGTTTTCCTTCATCTGGTGGATCATTGGATTCTACTGGGTATCTGTAGGTGGCCAACCATTGGCACGTGGCTCCCCTCAGCTCTATTGGTTAGTCTTGTTTCGTTTTCTTGCTGTTTTTTCAGTGTTTGAAGGTTTTTCCATGTTACTGGATCCTAACTCTTTTAATGCAATTTTCTCTGCAGGCTTTGTATAATTTTTCTTGGTTTTGATGTTTTCTTTGTTGTTTTCTGCGTTGCACTGGCATGCATCATTGGCATTGCTGTTTGCTGCTGTCTTCCTTGTATTATTGCAATCTTATATGCTGTGGCAGATCAGGTAACTTTCAAATTCGTCTGCATGCACGATTGTAATGGTTGTATATGCCTCATTAATTTGTTTGTGAGCATTCAATGCTTGAATATCTATTTTTGTGATCAAATGGTTAATGGAAGTAATTATACTTGGTAAGATTTGAAGTTTACTTAGAATCACCATGTTAGTATGGGGAAGGCCTTTGTGTTTTAGCATGAATTTTGGTCTTTCTACATGAATCTGATTCAACTTAGATAATTTTGTTATCAAAATCGACTAAAAGGAAGTTCATGGAGCTTTGTTTTCAGAAAGTCGAGACAATACAATGGGCTTTCGACTGATAAACATGTTGAACTTTACTTTGTGACCATGCTTTAATCACATATGAAGAAAGAATCTGCTTTCTGCATTTGACCCCAAAACTTTATCAAGCCTGTTAAGGTTATAAATTACAATTTCTGCAGTTGTTGGCTTTTGGCAATATGGTATATTTACCGGGAATTTTATTTTTGACTTTTATCTTGTCTGCTTTGGTTTCCTTCTTTTTTTTCTTTTTTTTTTTATTTTTTTATTTTTTTTATTTTTATGACCTCTTGCATCAGGAAGGAGCTTCCAAGGAAGAAATTGATCACTTATTAAAATACAAATTTCGAAAAATTGGTGAAGATGAGAAATCTGCTGCTGATGTCCAAGGACCTGTTGGAGGAATAATGACTGAATGTGGTACCAGTTCCCCCATGGAACATGTGCTTTCCCAGGATGATGCAGTAAGTTGATCTCCTTGTTCTTGGTTTTTTATCCTATATATTTCCTTTCTCCTTCTTCCTATGATTTGCCTCTTTACAAATGATACAATGTGAAGTCAGGCTTTTATTTATTTTTTTCTGTGGTATTTCCTTTTTCATTTTTCAGTTGAAGTTAGTTAAGTCAACTGCCCATCTGATATTGGGTTAATTTATAGGAATGTTGCATATGCCTTTCTGCTTATGACGACGGAGTTGAGCTAAGAGAACTTCCTTGTGGTCATCATTTCCACTGTGCCTGTGTAGACAAGTGGCTGTATATCAATGCTACCTGTCCTCTCTGCAAGTATAACATTGTAAAGAGTAGCAGCCAGGAGGAAGTGTAGATGAACGGAAATAATTATTCATGGTCACATCTGTGACCTATGCCTATGATTTTAGCTCGAGAGCATGACAATGCACCGCATTTCTTACAGACTTGACGCTGGCTATTCTTTTGTTGTCGTGATAATATGTATATGTTATCAACATAGTGCTGGTGATGGTCATGATGTGATTGTTTAAGCTGTGACCTTCATGGAGTTGTTGTGTATATTAATGTTTCCGGGTATTTAAGACTGAGTCAAAGAATTCAGTTGTTTCTATTCTCTATCCTTTTATCATTTGATCGGAACTGGGAACATGTCGGATCTGCTCTTTTTTAAGGCTTTTTTTTTTTCTGTATTCAGAGATCTGAATTACATTTGCAAAGTGTTTTAGGTGAAACCTTCTTGAACGATTGCAAGAGGTGTTTTCCAAGTGCATAATGTTAAGATATGCTTCTACCTAGAACGCTATCCAATTATGCTGTACACTATACTATTTTGCATGGGAAAATTCGGCTCTATGTTCTTTCGATGTTCTAATTTTGGTATGAAAGATCCTAAAATGCATGGACTGACTTTAGGAGAAATTCTTATATATTTTTCAGTTGAATTTTTAAGTTGTAGAAGTGAGATTAAACATTGGAAACATCATTGCAGATGCATTCCAATTGTCATTGGATTTCGATAGTTTTGAAGTCACTTCTGTAAGGAGAGATGCAAAGGGAGTTGTTTACGCTTTCATTTCTAGGACAGATTGCTTTTGGGTAGACGAATGCCTTTATTTAATTTCTGGTATTATTGCAACATAATGTATTAAAGATTGATATGAAAGGATATTTGATTTTCTAAAAAAAGAAAAAAAAAAAAAGAGTAGAAGCGAGGTATGTGACAATTTTTAAATTAAATATTTTTAGTGTTAATATATCCACTTGTAGGTGTAAATTGATGTAAAGTGTATTCATATTCCATACCACGGGTGTAAATTGGTGTTAAGGCAAAGAAAATCAAAACTTTTATAAATATTGGCATATTACATATAGAATTATTATTTTATGCATTTTGACAGTAAAATCTTTTAATTTCATAAAAAATTAACATATATATATATATTTTTTTTTCATTAATTAATTATTTATTTAACATCTTTAAAAAGTATATGTCACACCATTAATTTTGTTTTTAAAGTTTAAAAACTACAATACATAAAATGATAATCTATACATAGTATATATGACAATAATCCAAATATTTTATATGTATGCAAGGTTTATATCGTATGTACCATATTTTCTGTTTCTTTCCTATACAGGTTAGCGGAATTCTTCTTTTCTTTTTAATTTTAAAATTTAAACATACGATAAGTTGGAGAATCTCCAACGGATATAAAAAAAAGTAAGTGGGTTTAAAAGAAAATAACAAGAACATATACGGCGGAAGTGTAAATAAGCAAAATATGGGAGACAAAAGGCTGGAAAAGAAAAAATCTGTTCCATCTAAATTGTCCTTTTGGAGTCGGCTTTTCGCGCTCCCCGAAATAGACATTTTCTTGTGTTATGTGATGAAGCAATATTTCTTGACCTCAATCTCTATAGTAAAAAAAAAAATCACTCAGTCGAAACTCCAAACTCATCCGCTCCCTCTGCTTTCCTTTTAGCATCTGAAAATTCAAAATAAGTTCATAAATATGGACTTTTATTTGTGATTCAGTGTAATTGTATGTGTATAACCGGACGATCAGATGGAGCATGATTCTCTGCTGCAACGTTACCGTCACGATCGCCGGAAGCTCTTGGAGTTCTTGTTATCTTCCGGTTTGGTAAAGGAAATCCGGACTCCGTCAGGCTCCACTTCTTCTCTCTCCGATGCCGACTTCGATAAACTCAGCGCCGATTATATCCTCCACTGTGTTAAATCCGGTTTGTCTCCCTTTCTGTCACGTTTATTTCGCGAGAAAATGAAACGAGGAAAAAAGAAGAAGAAAAAGGGACTTAGCCCGAAGTAATTTGTAGTTTCTAGAATTATCTTTGTTTATTTGTTTATTTTCTTGTGCGTTTGTCTCTGCGATTAAATGAGTCTTTGGATTACTGAGATATTTACAGGTGGAATCGTTGATATTTCTGAAGCCACTAAGAAGTACTATGCAGAATCTACTCATCCGATAATGGTAACAAACCGCTTTGCCTCAATCAAAATTTTTTTTGTATTATTTAAGTATTTTACTGTTTGCTTCACGTTTAAAGAGATTAGGTTTTCGGCAATTAAAACTGTTATTGATGAGGAGTTTTTTAAGCTAACTTTCTCTATAGTTTCTTTACTCATAGAAAAAGAGATAGAAACAGACTACACTTATTGTTTTTAACTGCTATGTTTCAATGTGCAACTTGTGCTATTAGAGTGTAAGGAATATTGAGTTTGATCTTTGATGCTATGCAATGAACAAAGGATAAACAAGTTACTAAAAATATGTGTATTTATGTTTCTAGAATAGTAATCTTGAATGACTTAAACTGTGGTTTACCATTAATATATATATATATATATATATATATATATATATATTTTTTTTAACTTTTTGATTCTTAAATTGCAGATTCATTATAAATTAGGGGATTTGTATTTTCTTACTTCTGATCCAGATTTCGCTGGATCTCCCCCTCGGCGTGTGCCTCCTTCAACTACTGTCAGCAGCACTAGTAACCATGCTTCATCTTCAGCTAGTCAGCTGGATTCTTTCAAGGTTAAGAACTTTGAAATGTCTGGGGATGACTACGGTTTGAAACACAAAGCAGAAACAGTAGCAGCTAGGGCTCCTTCAGGAAATTCCAGTATTCCTTCTCTTGGATTACCTACCCTCAAAACAGGTATTGATCGGATGAAAATATATTCCTTTTGTGCTTAAGAATTTAACTAGAGGCTCCTAAAATAGTTGTGAAATGAATGTCTAATTTTTATTTTCGATCATGTATTTACTTATACTCACAATGTCATAAGGATGCTTATATTTGTATCTAGAATCCTGGAGTATCTTGTTTGAATAAACTGATACATAGCTTCAGAATTCTTGAAGGATTGTCTGATGATGACTTGCGGGAATCAGCCTACGAGTTACTGGTTGCATCTATGCTTTTTTCTGGGTACTTTTTCTCTTTCTCTGCCCTGTGTGTGAGTGTGAGGGAGTTCTGTTCGGTTTTTGTAAAATAATTTCAATGAAATCCAATGATGTATTGAAAAATATCTTTGCCTATTGATTCATGTCCTGCTTATCGGTCTATGTCTTGTTTTGTTAGGGTCGAAGTGTTTCCTGTTGAGGATAAAAAGAAAGAAAAGAGTTCTAAATTTTTGTCTAGATTAAAGAGTAAAAGGGAAAGACCACATTTGCAACCTCAGCTGTCAGAAAGACATTCATTACTCACTGATACTATCCGTGCACAGATGCAGGCAAGCTATAAATCCTTTCTTTTTCTGGTATAGCTTCTGTTGTATATTATAGATTTAGGTATGGGAGTTTGAGAAAATACAATAAAGCTTTCTACATTATTGTTACTATCCATTTTCCATGGGACCAGGTCTTGCAGAAACTTTCAATATCCAGTATATGTAATGTTGACTGTGGGTGTTAAGACTTGATACTTGTCTCTTCATAATCATGGTTAATCACACTACTAGTAATTTAGAGTTTATGATGGTATAAATTTGTGAATTTTCTAACTCTTAAACTTTAGTTATCATCCATTGAAGTAATTGTGATATTGAATATGTACCATGAATATTGTATAAGGAAAAATGTAATGAATCTTATTGTTATTCAGATATTTTATTCAACGATTATTAGTAGCTTCTATTTGTCAATCCACAATGCTATTTTGTCTCAACTTGCAGTCGGTTAACCCCATAAGCACTTTTTCCTCCATTTTTACCTTTTTGCATTGCTTGCTTAAATCTTAGGAATATATATTGCTCCTTTACTAGATTTCAGAAGGAATGGATTCATGCATCCGGCGAAATATGGTACAGCTGGCTGCAAGAAGAACCCAAGGACAAATTGATCTGCCTCAAATCTCGTTAGAGCTCCTTATAGGCATTTTCAGATCTGATTTTCTCAATGAAAAGTCTTATGTACAATGGAAGCTTAGACAGGTAATTATCAACTTTACATATTGTTTTATTACCCGTCTTCTCCCAATAGAATATATTGAGCTAAATATGCTTGTACTTGGAGTTGAGAACTTTAATGAATGCTACTTAAATAATGTATTTGCATCGCTAAACATATTAAGGCACCAGTAGCAGTGCCGGAATATGGAAGTGCTTTTTGATTTACTTAACAAAATCATGGCGCATTGACCAACATTTGTAATATCAAAATATATTCCAATAAAAAGTGATTAAGCCTAAAGAACTTACCTAGTGAAGCACTGGGCTATTTCATGGTATATTTGAATTAGCTACCAAAAACTGTGTTGCAACATCAGAAAAGGTATACTTGTGTTCATTTGAGCCTAAATATTGACTAGTTATTAAATTTACAAAGAGTGAAAGATAGAAGAGTTTCTCCAAGCATGGAACTCACCCTGCTGTTTTATTGTTGTTTTAGGTTAATATGTTAGAGGAACTTCTTTACTTCTCAGCTAAACTTCCGGAAACTGAACGTTTAACCATTAAAAGTTGCCTTGCAAAGATTAGAGACACAAAGGTATGCCCACTTTGTACGTTTTTAATATTCATGGACAAATAATTTGATGTGTCAGTGAGATGGCCTTAATCGTGATTCCAATAAGTTTAATGCTCTTTGCTTCCTAGCTTTCATGTTCAATATTTTTTTTTTTTTGGTTAATTGCATGCTCTAGGAATGGGATGTTGCAATGACTCCTGCTCAACGAGTTGAGGTTATATCATCTATTAGACAGGTGGCAGCAAAAGTGTCCTTTCAGCAGGGGCAGTTTGGTCTCCAAAGTGAAACCTATTACTGGCATTCTGCTTATCATTTGAACGTTAGACTTTATGAGAAATTACTTTATGGCTTGTTTGACATTCTTGATGAAGGCCAACTCATAGAGGTACCAGCATAGATCCTTAGTTGTATTGTTGCATTGATTTTTGTTTGTACAGTTTCGGTAATATCTTCTAGTATTCTTGCTTCTTATGATTCTTAGTTTGTTAATTTTAAAATTTTGCTAGGAAGCAAATGCGATCCTGTCACTTATCAAAATGACTTGGTCCACTTTAGGCATCACTCAGAAATTGCATGATGCTTTATATGGGTGGGTCCTTGTTCAACAGGTATGTCTTATGTCATTGTAAAGTTTCTGTTTGTTGTTGCATAACTCTATACTATGGTCATGATATTGTGAAAGAAATTATTTGTCTTTTTCTTTTCTTGTGCAAAAGATGAAGTTTGAAACATCCTTTTTTAACAAATTTGGTTCTGTTTGGACCATATAAAGCATATACATTTCATCTTGGCTTTAGTACCGAACTTTTTATGTGTTGAAATCATATTGAAAATATTTTTGTATGAGCTTTTAACCATTGGTCTAATGCTACTTTTGCTATTGAAGTTTGTTGGCACCGATGAAGGGACTCTGTTGGAGCATGCTGTTATTCAGTTTCGTAGAGTTGTATCTACTGAAGAAGACTGGAATGAAGGGCAATATATGAATAGTATAATATGTTTAAAGCAAAGCAATGGCAGTCAAACAAAGCTAAATCTGGTACCAGCCATTTTCCTGTCCATAGGCACTTGGTGTGACAGCAAACTACAAGACTATCATCTACATTTTAGTGAGGTCAGTTGCTAGTCATTTTTAGCTTTGTGGTGTTATCCTATATCTTTCTGCTCATGACTTGGCTAATAAACTTGTTTATATGTGATTTTTTCTTGGTTCTATTTGCCAACATTCTGTTTTGTTCAATAATTTTACATTTATTTTTTTTGGTTTTTTTCTTTGTCTAAGTATGTGTGAACTTGGAAATCCAGGTTCATGCTTGAGAGTTCTTTCAATTTCTTTTAAATATGAGCTCATAATTTGAGAGGTTTTTTCTTGTTAAATATAAACCTTTTTCTTTTCCCAGAAACCTGTAAACTTCAGAAAGGTGATGGATTTGGTGTCAGCAATAGGAATGCTCACTTCGGTTGATTGTGCTGAGATTAAGGTTAGGTCTGCCATGCTGTTACTCAATCTTATGCATGTTTGGTTGTTTAACAAACCATGTTATATAATGACCTGATAAGTTCTTAAAATTTTGAACTAGTAAAAGGCTGAAGCTCAGCTTGACATAAATGTTCAAAGTTTGAGCTAAACTCAAGTTCAATTTGAGCTTATTTCAAAGCTTGAGCTTTGTTAGAAAACATTCCAATTTTTTACTACAGCTTCACTTGGTTTATTATGCAATAAGTCTAACAAAAACTGAAACTATTTTCTTATTACTGAGGCCATATTGGTTTTGAAGTTTTAAATTGGCAATGGCTTGATTCATCCCAGTTCAATCCGGTTTTGTTGTATCATCCACCCCCCTCTGCTGTGAGTGAACAAGTTTTACCAGACTCATATCACGAACTACTGTTTTTCTTATGGACGAGCTCTTTTCTGTTGGACAATTTGGTGTTTGGTCTGCAGTTTCTACACTTATTAGCAAGTCATCCCGTTTTGGTGAGGAACCTTGTATATCTAATGACAATTTTCCTTCCATGCAGTTAACTATGAGTACATCTGATAATTCTTCTGGTGGGAAAATTAAGAATTATGTAGAGAAGTCTGTTGAAGCTGCAATTGGGAGGGTGAGTCTCTTTCATGCCCTAACTTCATATCCTTTTTTTCCTTTATTGATGGTCAATTGAATCTGATTATATTGTTAGGTGGCAAATACCATTCTTAAATCTAAAGAAAAGACACATCCTTTGGCTCTACTTGCAAACCAGCTAAGACTTATTGCAGAGAGGGAGTTAACTATATTTTTCCCAGTGTTTCGTCAATGGTATCCTGAGTCTATAATGATCTCAGTGAAGCAATTGCATCAATTTTATGGGGAAAGATTGGTTTGTTCCTTTGAAATTATCAGAATCTCTTTGTAGTTGAATCTATATTACTAGTTTGTTGTATCTTTATTGGGAACTATTTTTGTCAATGCGTAGATTCCATTCTTAAAGGGAGTTTCATCTCTATCTGAAGATGCTAGATCAGTGCTTCCTGCTGCTTATATGCTGGATCACAAACTTGGCCAACTTTATTCTTCTGCTCTTGAGGAACAGACGGTGCACCACTCTCTGAGGCCACACTTGAACCATTATCAGGTTTTTGTTTGCATTTTGTGATATTGTATTGCCTATCAACTTGAAAGTGTTTTGAATCATGTTTGTTGTCTTATGTGTCTTTGCATTGCTATCTTAACTTGTATGTATTATTGTAATTCTTGTTTATTTCCTTCGATATTACTTTGTTTTATGGTTTTTATGGCTTTGTTCTTTGTTCATGATTTGTTGATTACTAGCTATTGTTCTTTTAAATGGAGAAGTAATCGTTTTTTCTCTATGGGGTTAAATACTTCCTAAGTCTATTCTCATATTTTGAACATAGTACATTTTCTTTTTCTGAGTGTCCTGGATCTTAGTTTAAGAATGACCTTATCATGTCATACGCAATCCTTATGGGTCTTGTTTTGATAATAACATGAGCACTGAAATAGGGGGATGTACACATTATTTGCGATAGCTGGGCTTGTTTTCCTTACTGGTTATTGGTTTACTTGCTGTTCTGGACTTCTGGTGATCAAATAAATTTTTGATTCTCGACTTTAATGGTCTTGATTGTAATTTCTTTTGTGCATTTGACATTATTTAGGTCAATGTAAGTAATGGCATGGGCAATTATTTGTTCAGGTTGAAAATGTTTCTCTCGGAAATGTGTTGTAGGCAAACCTTTCTGAATATATATTTATGTTTATATGGGTTTAGCTAATGACGTGATACCTATCTGGAGAATTAGTTTTTGGTTTCCTTGTCTGCAGATTGAAAAAGTTTCTGGGCCAATAATTCTTGATTGGGTGATTGGTCAGCACACTCATATATTGGAATGGACCAGAAGAGCATTGGATCTTGAGGTTCGTTCCTCACTGAATAGGATGATATCAATTCATACTGAAACTGTGTAATATTTCACCTGGTCGTGCCCGTGGTTTTGAGTTTTGGAGAGAAAAATGAGAGAGTGAAACATTTTATGGACTTGGAGTTCCAAATGAACTTAAGGACTTTTCCTTTGTCTAAAACTTGTCTTTGATGGTCTCTGATTTTGTTGTATATTTTGTCTTTTCCGTTTGTTTGTCAGCCTGGGCTCTTTCTTTCACAAACGCGAACATCTATGTTATCTCTCTTTCACTGTTCTTTATTTCTTTCTACCTAAACCCTAAATTATTGTGTGATCACATTTCCTTTTGGTTCTTTTCTAATGAACCTCTTTTGTCAGTGAGTAACTGATGAAGACAAAACTGACCTACCTTCTGAGCAGAGCTAGGGAAGATATAAAGAAAAGTTCTTTTAATTTGTAATTGGATTTGATGGTGTTCTACAAAAACATGTTGAATGGATAAAATATAAACATTCTGTTATCATGAGTTGATTCAAATTGAAGTAGCTGGAAGTCAGGAACAACAGTTGAACCACTTATGTGTTTTTGGCACTTGCAGGAATGGGAGCCCTTGTCATTTCATCAAAGGCAGGCGGCATCAATAATTGAAGTTTTTAGGATACTAGAGGAGGTATGCCATTTCTGGCTAGAAATGTGACAACTCTCTTGTGTGGTTTATTTACATCGGAATTTCCATCTCCATAAGTTGCTCTCATATTGCATAAAAATTGTAAAAAACCTTCCACTAGGAAAGATGTAATAACTGTAGATTTTGTTCCTTTTTTTGTATGTTAGCAATTTCATATTTAGATTGTAATAATTGAATCATACTTGCTTAGTTATATTTTTGGATTATGGTCTCTTTTTTGCATGTCTCTCAAAACCGTGTTAACTTGCAGACTGTTGATCAACTTTTTGGGATGAATCTCCCTCTGGATATCACACATTTACAAGCCCTTCTATCTATAGTTTTCCATAGCTTGGATGGGTATTTGCAGAGAGTGCTCAACCAGTTAGGTATTGTTTATGATTTGCTTCTTACTTTAGCTGATTGCTTGTGCTTGGAAAAGTTGGGCATTATCTATGTAAATATCTTGTTGATGGTGATTCCCTCACTGTTATTAGCTAGAAGTAGGAACTTTCTACGCCTAAAGGGATAGTTACATTCTCTTTGAAATCCTTGATACTTCTTCTCAGGTGTAGCTAATTCTTTTGTTCTAATTAAATGACTAGAGGTAACCGTGTAGCCAGATTGTCTTCATTTATTTACTTATGTTTTGTTTTTAACATCATGGATCTTCCGTACATCTTTGCAAGGTTATTGTTTAAGCAATTGATAAGATCTTAACATTTTCCCTTTTTTTATTTTTTTTAATTTCTGGAAGTTCATTGAGTCAATACGCTCATGTTTACGACATTGATGATAATACCTTTAATCTTGCAGTTGAGAAGAATCATCTGTATCCATCAGCCCCTCCTTTGACTCGTTATACTGAGACAGTTATTCCAGTAATTAAGAAAAGGTTGAATGAGTTCACAGTTTTAGATGACAATGTGCTTGATAGATTGAACGAATTGACAATATCTAAACTCTGTATCCGGCTGAACACCCTTCTGGTAAGCATGACCATTGCTAAAAGCATTAATCATGAGATCTTATAATGCATTTTAATACAAACAAACATGATTAGGGTATCATTACCACGTTGAATAAACCGTCCTTTGGAAACAAGAAACTTATCTGTTTCAGGTTTTTAAGAACACATAGAATTTAATACATCGAGATAAATCTTCCTTCCACCAAAGGTTTACTTAAGTCTGAGCTAAACCTGCATTGAGTTCAGGTCAACAAATTTCAAGCTGAATGCAACCTATGACCAGCCATTTCAACATCAAGTTATCAGGTTACCTGTTTTTCAGGTTAGGCTAGAGATCAGTACTTGTGCATAATGCAGCAAACTTGCTTTCCTGTCCTCAACGCGTTTTATTTGTTTTTACTTGTTTTCTTTTATACTTGTTCTGATCCCATCAGGTGCAGTCTTAGTGATATTCAGGTTAGGCTAGAGATCAGAACTTGTGCATAATGCAGCAAACTTCCTTTCCTGTGTTCAAAGCATTTTATATTTTTTTTACTTGTTTTCAATTGTATTTATTCTGATGCCTAGCAGGTATTGATGTGGTGGTGGTGATTTTCTAACATTTTCGGATAACCATATTTTTCTACTTATTTTTCTTGTCTAAAACATGCACAGTTGTTTGTAAACCTCCAAAATTATGCCATTTGGATAAAAATAATTTTTTGTCTGATTGGTTACGCAATTTAAAAAATCTTGTTTATAATTGCTTCGGATCTGGAGTATGTGATATTTAAATGCTAATTTAGAACTAGATTGACAGTTATGAGATTTCAAAAATGGGCCTTTAACTGTGTTTTTACTTGAGAATTTTTTAAAAAAAATAAAAATTCTCTTACTGAATCTTTACCTGTGTTACTAGCTTTTGTTTATGATAATAAATTGCTGTTTTTTGTCATATATCGATGGCTTTGGTATCACAATTTAAACTTCTGATACATTGCCGAAACTTATGCTTGTGTTATCTTTCTTGTGTCTGCAGTACATTCAGAAACAGGTTGGCCTACTTGAAGATGGCATTCGAAACTCTTGGGCACTTGTGAAGCCATCTCTTAATCAAATTCGGGGTAAGTTTTATACGTATGTAGTTATTAACAGTAATCACAGGCAGTGATGCAATGATATCATGAATGTGATGAATTTCCTGTCTGGTTTATTGTTTCTTTAATTTCATCTGGTAGCAAATGCCAACAGTAAAATCTAATAATAAAAAGAACAAGATGTCTCTATTAGATAAACTTGGATGAGGATTTGTGAGAAGATCTCTGAGATGCGTAATAGTATGGATATTGTTTAATGACTTAAAATCCCTAGTTCTGGTTGTTTACATGAATGATCATTTATAGGAGATTATAGGTTACTATGAAATAGCATTGACAGCAGTCATCAGATAAAACATGAACTTTCTTTTTGAAGGGAAAAATAACTTGGCAGTTGAGATTTGGATTTTGGAAGGATATTCTATGCAGATGGTTTGGCAATGATGATATGATGAACTTTTAAGGATCTTTTGTTTCTTATTTTATATTTAGACCCTTCCCTTCTTTTTCCACATTTTGCTGGCTATATCCAGTGATTATGCAGTAGCGGTGTTGATTATTATAATCTTGATAATCTTCTTGTTTCATCCAGCTGAACTAGAGCCTGGGGAGATTTTGGAGAGTGATTCACTAACACATCTTGAAGCAGTAGATGAACTCTTTGTTACCACCTTTAACATCATCAGGGATACTTCTAAAGACATTGGCAGAAAAATTTGTGACTTGATTGGTGAGACAGTAGAATTTTCTTTTAGGGACTGCAAATAAGAGTTTAAGTTTTCTTTTAATTTCTAATGAAATTATCCTTTATGAATTCTATTTCCTTCATTATCTTCATAGTTCTTAGTTTTACAGAGATCAAAGTCTAGTTTTGAAGTCTATTGATTTTACAAGAGCCGTAAACTATAAAAAATCTGAGAAGCTAGATCACATTCTCATAGTATAATGGTTCAAATATATGTTATATATATTATGATTTTGATTTTCATTCTTTTAGTTGCTAAATACATCTTTGCTTAATCATTTCACTGGTGCTAAATATACTCTTGCCACAAAGAACCTTATTAACCATATGCATCAAAAGATGTTTCTTATTCACCCTTTTCATATCTTTGCTTTGGCATCTTAACTACTGAGAACTAATTAAAATGATATTATTATTAATCTCAACTTCTTTCCATTTAACTAACTTATAGGAACAAGAGTTGTGTTTTGGGATCTTAGAGATGCCTTCCTGCTTCATTTATATCGCGGCAATGTTGAAAATTCTCGCTTGGAAAATTTCCTTCCCAATTTTGACACGGTGAGACAATAAAATAGTTGGCTTCCTGACCGCCACCCCCACTCTCCTTCCTCTCCCTCTCTCTTATTATTGTGTGCATGGATGCACATGCACCTATGCGTATTGGTATGGGTGTTTAAAATTTTACATTTTTATGGAACTTCTGATGTTTTCAATTTTTCATTACCACTGTTAAGATATATTGTGTTAATATTGGCAAGCTTGAATGCAGGTGCTGGACAATGTGTGTGGTTTGATTGATGATGGTGTTAGAGATCTTGTGGTTTTAAGTGTTTATCAAGCTTCATTGGTATATACTCGTGTCTTGTCCTCCTCCTGTGATCTGTTAAGGCCCTTGTTTGACTTAGTTGACTTTCATGTTTTAGGAAGGTTTTGTCTGGGTATTGCTTGATGGAGGCCCTTCCCGTGCCTTCTCTGATTCAGATATTATCCTTATGGAAGAAGATCTTATGATGCTAAAGGTTTGTGTCTTTTTCTTGTCAGGTATCTACCAGAAGTAAAATGAAAATTAAAGGATTTATTCTGAAAAACTTTAAGCAATTCTTTTCCTGAACAATGAAAAAAAGGATTATGGACATTATTCATCTCGTTTCTTCATATTCTGTGGCATGGGAAAACAAGAGGCACTGGCCTTTATTTTACTGGCTTTACCAAACTGGAATTATTTTCCAGCCAGCCATATTGAGCAAAGCTGCTCTGTCTGGCTAGTATCTACTAACAGGTTCTTCTAAAAGATAGGTGCTGGTTGTTTTGTACTCAACCTTTAATTGAAAGTTGTGAGCATGTGCTCTTTTGAAGCCAGTGGTCAGAAAGACTTGTGTGACCCATCTGCATATGCAGTGTGATTGTCAGTAACATCCATAGTTTGTAATGAACTCACTTTCTATGAAGCTGCTACCAAACTTGTCGCACACATTCAGGATATTTTCATCCTTATGGTGTGTTTTGCTAGCTAATAGATCTATGATTGTTTTGCTATAGGAATTCTTCATTGCCGATGGAGAAGGCCTTCCTCGGTCATTAGTTGAGCAGGAAGCAAAATTTGCTGAACGCATTCTTCACATGTTTTCTCTTCAGGTTGTCCACCTCATACTTTGAGAGTGTTCCTTATGTAATAGTGACTTATTAGCTCAGCAGTTTAATCATTGCTATTTGGCAGACCGAATCTGTTATTCAAATGCTGATGACTGCAAGTGAGCTCATTTCAATGGGATTAGACTCAAACAAACATGGCCAAACGAACTTGGGAGATGCTCACACTCTAGTAAGAGTATTATGCCACAAGAAAGATAGGGAGGCATCAAAGTTCTTAAAAGTGCAATATCAGCTACCCATGTCTTCAGGTGATATTTTCTAACCAACATGGCTGCAAAAAGTAGTCTTTTACTTGCTAAATGATTATTTGATCCAATTGTGTTGTTCTGACGTATATAAAATGTGTTATCTCAGAATTATAAATGAATTAAAAGAAAAGGCAATACGAGAAACATAGTGAGATCTGTCATTTAATTAATGTTTATCAGGCTAGTTTTAATTAATTAATGTTTAGTAAAAGTGGCCCAGCTTATTTCCTCAGTATGCAGCAGTTCCTTCATAGTGTAGGTGTTGAACGGTTCTTCTCTGTACTATATTCATTTGCTTTTTCTAGGAAATTCTTGAGTTAGATTTGGAGGGTGTTTCCTTTTCGACCGAAACTTCACATATTTAGTTATAGCCAATGGTAGGAACCTTCTATTCTTTACTTTGGTCTAGAAATTGGATCTAAATATCTGCTTATTTAATGTTCAGAAGTTTCTAAACAGTTTATGACAGTCGTCATACCAAGAGTATCTTGAAATGCTTTACATCCTGAGAATCAGAAGGCACAACAACTTGATTGCATGCTCAATTACTGATTAGTCCTCAGGTTTTCATTAGAAGTTTGATCTACTGAATTTTGCTGTTCAATTCTTGACTAGATTACGACGATTCTCCCTCGGGGAATTCGACCTCAAGATCACCTCTTATATCAGATGTTCTCAAGCGAAGCACCTCAATTCGCTGGAACAAGAAAGGCCAAAGTAGTTTCAAATCAATGAAGAAGAAACTTCAAGAAACAACAAACGAAATCAGAAATGTGGCAAGGTAACGTAGCTGCAAAATCATGTTGTGTAACGGCTTCATTGATCTTCGACTCTGTCAAATCTGATTAGAGCATTTTATGGTCGTTTCCTTGTTATCGGTACTGAGTTAGCCTCGAAATCCTTTATTTTTTCTGATCTTTCTATACAAGTAAAAGGCTTAATAGTTGTAGCAGTAGTCAGGCTTCATCGTGTATACAATTGTCTGTGAATTTAATGCTGTCGGTACAAATTGATGTAAACCGGCCAAGACAAATTGAAGATACCCCGAGACGGGCGAAGTCCGCCCTGATAACTAATGCCATCCAAGTTTTGATTCAGCAATGATCAAATCAGAATTTTTTTTTTTTTAAATCACAATATATTTTTATATTATATTGTATATGAGTTTAATTTTTTTTTGCATTATGTGATTAGTGTTAATTTAAAGTAATTCAGTCTAATGAGATTTGAATACAAAATTTTTTGTTACAAATCGTTTTCATTTATAAGTTCAATAAAATTTTATATCATTAAAAGATTGTTTGGTTGGGGGAAAAAAATTCTCTTGGAAAAAAAAATTAACTCTTATCATTTTACATAGTAAATTTCAAGAAATATTGAATTTTTGTGTTTGGTTGTATTAAAAGAATATTTGATTACTTCATTTGGTTCAAAGAAATTTAAGATTATTAAATGATGTATTTTATTATGTTACCCTTTTATATTAAATTAAATAAATAATTGATTTAAGATGAATAACAATTTGATAAGAATTATATTTAACATATTTATTTATATATTTATTTATTTATTATTATTTAAATTTATTCATTTAACAAATGTTGATTAATTTATTTAATACAAGTTAATCAATTTATTTAATATGTAAATTATTTTGATTTATTTAATTAATTAAATTATTTAATTGAAAAATGTCAATTAAGCTATTTATATGTAATATCTATTATCTCCATTTAATCTTGATATATTTGTTATAAAAATTTAATAAAATAAAAATATATAAAAATAAAAAAAAAGTAACACTTGCATTTATTTGATTTTTCATCAAATTTTTATATCATACAAAAGAAACAATAAAATTATAGATATGTATATAACTTCATTTATTTTAAAAAAACACATACACACACAATAATAATAATAATAGTAATAATATTATTGGTTTAGTTGTAATATTATATATGTTTAGGGGTAAAGTTGTCTAAATATCAAGTAAATTGAGAGTAAAATAAGAAAAAATTGATTGGATATCTAAAAATATCTTAGGATCCAAAAGTAATCGTTTTATCGAATTTTCTCAAAATTTGATATTAAAAATAAAGTGAAATGATTGATAAAAAAATAATCGAGCCAAATAATAAAATCAAATGTAAACAATAATTACGAGAAAAAATTAAAAAAATTTTTAACTAAAAGGCCTCTAAATATAAAATTTAAAAAAAAAATTATATCATTGAGCAAACTAAGCGAATTCTTTAGTTCAAAAAATTTCATTTTCAGGTTATTGTTGTTTTCCTCCCTTTTCTTTATTAACGTCACGCATTAGTGCAGCCGGCAGATTAGGTAGCTGCAATTGTTGGAGGGAGTGGGACTCTAATTTTTGTTTATTAAAATATTTGAGCAACTTCGCTTTCATTTTATTCTGCTTGCGCTACCTGATGGGTGATGATGAAATAGTTTTGACTTGAGTGAACCGACTCGTACTTAAGTGGTAAAATTTGTTTCATCTGAGACTATCATTTGGCTTTATCTTTCTGCAGAAAATTCAGAAAATAGTTTTTTATATATATTTCAATTAAGAGTTCGATTTTATTTATTCAAAAAAATTTTAATAAATTAATAGTGAAAATTTTTAATTTTAAAAATTAATTTAAGAAATTATAACATGTTTTATTTTTTAATTATTTTTTAATAATTTTTAAAAATATATGTTATTTTGTTAATATCTCTTGTAAAATTTAAAAAATTATTGGTATTATATCATATAATATCATTTGAATAAAATGATATGCTATATTTCACTTTTAACATCTTTGGAGACTTTGTATACTTTCAAATTTATTTTCTGTTTAGTTAATACTTATACTCTTTATTTTTGCAATTATTTATATTTTATTATATATAAGAAAGCAATTAAAGATACTCACATTTTTTTTTCACACCTCACAAAGCTAAATGTATCTAACTTGTCTTTATTTTGTAAGATGCGAAGAGAAAAAGCATATATATATATATATATATATATATATATATATATATATATATACATACAAGCAATTAACGAAAATATCAATGAAATTAAGTTTAAATAAAAAGCAATTAATTAACATGTTGTGGTTAGTACTATTTCTTTGTTCATTCTTTGATCTTTCAAACAGGATGGTGTTCATCATTTTCATTAATTTAGCATTCGGCAGTGTACCTACCACTAGGATTTTCATCATCAGTGCCAATTTCCTGCCGACAATATTGTTGGTTCTGCCGAAGAAAAATGAAAAAGAAAAAAAAAAAAAACCAGAAAGTCTAGAAACGAATATGAAACAGAAGCCTGAAAGCCCAGTTTACAACTATGATTTCACCCTAAAACAGAAGTTAGAAACTATAAATAAAACAGCTTGGACGAAATAATCAACGAGGGGCTCCACCCCCTTCCGGCCAGTTGATTCTTCTGTGGGCTTCATCAGCCGGTTGCAACATTGTCACCGGCATGCCAATCACCTCCTGACCGGAATGCACCGGGCAACCATAGCTTTCCAACTTCACCTTAAGATCAACCATCCCATGACCCATTGTTCCATCTTTATCCCGTAGCTTGTAGCTCAGGTATCGGACTGAGCCGACTGGCGGCGCTCCAATATCAGCAGCCGGAATGTGGCACCAACCCAGCTGAGCCTGCCCACCAAGGAGCCGTTTGGTGTGTAGTTTTAGATATATACAAGAGTTATTGACAAAGAAGTTAGACTCTATAGATACAAGAAACCTGTCACCAAACCTGAAGTTTCCAACATCACTTTTAGAATCAGCCCGGGGGTTGTTGTCACCGGCGAACTTGGTGATGGATACGAGGGTTCTTAAACGTCGGGACGAGAGACAACAAGAAGCCGGTTTCTTAAGGTTCTCTGCCGACAAGACCGTGATCTCCATTACGAACTGTGGCTGTGACCGTGAGTCGTTGTCAGCCATGGATAATGTCATAGCTAGGGAAGAGACTTTAGCTTTGGTGAATTTAGAGAACTGTTTGAACTCTTTCAAACGACTCTTTATTATAATATTCGATGTTGGCAAAGCTTTAATTTTTTTTCTACAACTGCATAGAAATTTCGGACATGGTTCAAGGGCACGTGGGGCCAAGCCAACGGATCATAAGCGTGGGAGCTGACGGTGATTCTGTGATAGATTGATACCCGTTTTCTATCGTTCTGAACGAAAAGGAACAGTGAAGTGGGGGTGGTTCCAAAAAAAAAAAAAAAAAAAAAGGCCACATTCTATTTTTATGAAATTTTTTTAATATCAAAATACCTTTGAAAAAATTACCATTTTTCCTTTTAATTTCTTAAACAACACAAAAAAATTGTTGTTTTCAAAATTCTCAAAAGTGAATTTTTCAAAATTTGGATGTGTTCCTAAAAATTTATTTTTGGAGGTATGATTGGCCCTAAAATATGGAGTTTCGAAAATTATACTGAGCTCTCTCGAATGTTCACTTCCAAGATCATAATACCCTTCGAAAGTGGATTTTCGTGAGCAACAATATAACTCCTTGAAGTCCACTTTCGAGAGCACGTTTAAAAGTTTGATATATTATTTATTTATAAATAAGTAAATAAATAAATTTATTTAATAAATTATATAAACTCTTAAAAGCTCACAGCAGAAAATTGCCGCGAGCTTGCAACAGCTCATGGTAATAAATTGCTGTAAGCCTCTTGATGCTCAGGCAATTTCATATTGAGAACTTTGAAAAATTTTGAGGTTTTATGCAATTTCAATGAATAAAATCCAAGAAAAATAAAGTTAAATGAAGATTGTTAAGAGATTGAGAGAAATTTGGAGAGTTGATAAGAGAAAGTGAAAAGAGTGAAGAGAGAAATGAGACAAGTTAAGATTGTAATTTTGTTTAAAGTGAACAGGGTATTTTGGGTAAAAAATAAATGAATTTAGGTTGTGAGTAATAAATGAATTTAGGTGGTTGAGAACTCATATCAGATCAATTCAATTTTGATACCACCTTTGTCACGATTTATTTTTATAAAAAATCGTTATAAATTTCGTCATCAATAATATTAAGATTAATTATATATGTTATATTTTATTTATTTTTTTAATATTTATAAAAAATATATATAATTATTTTTATTTTATTTATAAAGTCAAAAAAAATCTGCAGCCACAATTTATAAAAGAATTATCCTACTTTGTTTTTGTTTCTTTGTTTGGTCTTATTCAGCAATCCATGTGCCGATTGAGATAAGAATGCATGGATTTTCCAGGCGATGAGGAGTACACGTGGCAGATAAACCTCGCCTCCATCCACCATTTCGACGCATGCAATGCAAACTTCCCAGGCTTTTCGATCTCAAAGGCAGTCAATATACGGCGGGGTTTTAAGTCTTCCTATTTTTCCTCCTTTTCGTCTCCAGATGTTAGAGTTCTGCGCCAAGTTTTTTCCTACATTTTCTCTTAAATTTCCAAACAATCACGAACTTTCTCAGCAATTTTCTTCATTTACAACTTTGTCGCTGTCGTTGTTAGCTGCTTTAATTAAATGAAATTGTCGGCAGGAATTATAATAATGTCCCAATTTTACTAAGTCAAAACAGACAAACTCGACTCATTTTCCCATCTCATTCACCGAAGGATCATTGCATGTGGTTTTCCGCACTTTCAGATCTGGCACTGACGCCATAAGAAACATATTAAATTCGTATCGGTTAAAAATTAATAAAATTTATATATTAATATAATAAAAATTAAAAAATATATTTTATATTTAATGTATTAATATGAATTTTAATATAAAATTTTTTATATTTTATATTATATAAAAATACAATTTTATATGATGCAAACATAAATTTTATATACAAATTATCAAATTTTTTTACTAGTGTCTTTCTCTTTTCTTGTAATATAATAACTAATTATTGTATTATTTTATATGTTGATGGTAATTTTTTCTTAATTTTACGAGCAATTGTAATATTACGTAATATTTAGATTTGAGTTTAAATAACTTCAATTTCATTTATATCTCAATTATAATCAAAATAAAAATTATAAGAATATAAAAAATTTAAGTAATCAAATTAGTTGATACAATTCTTTCAATAGATTACAAATTAATATTTAATACACCGTTAATAATATTTTTAGACTTCACCAATGAAGTTATGATAATAATATATATTCATTAAAATATTAAAAAAATAAATAAAATAATCTTAACTCTACTTATAAAGTCAAAAATTTTATCAATAGTGTATTAAATAATTATCCATAAATTAATACATGCAAAATAAAAAAAAATGAAGGAAATGGCTTCGTTTCCTTGTATTTCGTCCCCCATTCAACAAATTGGAAGGAAAAACATGAGAAGTATCCAATTAATCAAAACCAATTCTATTACTACTTTCCAAAGCAAGTTAGACACGACATTTGGTGACTTCACGTTTAATGGATAACATGAATTTTAAAACTTCAATACCAAACTAGCATGGCACACATCATTGTCATCTGGTGCGGCGCACGCTAAATGTTTTCTTTTTCGTACTTCTTTTCGCTGTAATAAAATGTCAACAAAAACACATTGACATTCTACTAAAAAGACAAAAACAAAAGAAAAATAAAGATAATAAATAAATTTAGATCTTTTTAAAATCAGGCATTCCTATTTTTTTAATAAAAAAACGTAATCTGAAAATTAAAAAAAAAAAATTATGAGAGAGATTGCAAAGATCAATTAAATTAAATTTAAAATTCTGTATATATATATATATTTTTTTTAAATTTTGAGGATGAATAAAGTTGCAAAAGTTTGAATACCTTTCCAATTGAGATGATAAAAAATATAATTAATTAAGTGACAGATTAAGAAATTGAAAAGCCTTATGTAAAGTAGTCTTTCTTTTTGCAGACTTAAAGACTAAAACTTCTTTGTATAATTCTAGATGACAATAACACATTGTGGGCACATAGGCAGCCATGACTTAAGAAGCTCTATGAATTCGTGTTACACTTGCACATAAACTCCACTTTAAAAAGTCAAAAAAAAAAAAAAAAGCTTAAATTTAATGCAAAGATTGTTATGGATTACGGTCAGATACCATTAAGAAAATTTGTCAGATACCATTAAGAAAATTTATCAGAAACCCACAATTCCATCTTACTCAAGGGTGCCTCACACTGTTTTCAGTCAAGAATTTCGGCTGAAAAAATATATATTAAATAGATTTGATAAAGTATGTACGAATTAAATTTTAATAAAAATTATATATAAATTTAATAAAGGTATTGAAACAAATGTTAACATTATAATTATTATATTTTACAAAATATAAATAGTAAATTTAATATTAATTAAATTGGTTTAAAATTAAATTAGTAGGTGACGTTTAATATTTTAAAAAAAATATAATTATAACGTAAAATGATTATTAAAAATATAATTATTAAAAAATAATTATAATTATAATCATTTTACATTTAATTTTTTTAATATTAAACATTATAATTATTTTTCACTTAACTAAATTGTAACGTAAAATTCTTTTATAGTATCAAATGCTACCTTAATATTTCTTTTTTAAGGTACTGCCAAGCAAAAGCAGTGGGGCTTCTCGGCTTTATGAATTGCAGCTAGTTGACTGTTCAAAATTTCCACAAAACGTGATTCATAAGTAACCATTCAGATTATAAGATCCCAAACAGTTGTACCTGAACCTTAATAAAACATGACTTGGTGAAAGCTGCAGATAAGGTGGAGAAGTCACAAAATTGTAATATTAGATTTAGTAATTTTAAATAATATAAAAATAATAAAAGTTAAAATTTAATAAAATAATTATATATTAATTTAATAAAAATTAAAAATAATTTATATTTGACCTATCGTCTTGAATTTTGATATAATTTTTATATTATATACTGTATAAATACAATTTTTCAATCTAAAGTGCTTTGGAAATCTTAAGCATTTTGCACCCCACTAGTAGTTCATCAGTCCTTTTTTTTTTTTTTTTTCTCCTTTAGTTTTGTATTTATGATGGTATTGGGAACAACTCCCGCTTTTATAGAGATATGTTATTTGATTATAACAAAGACCAAGACCATCATAGATATGTTCCAACTTTGTGAAGATCCACCTGATGCTCTTTCAGTTTTTATAATACTTGATTTGATTAAACAAGTACGGTTTATAGTATTTAATTTCTAAGCATCATTTTAGATTTCAAGAAAAGTGGTAAAATGAAAGCTGAAGCGAAGAACTGTGGCCTTTTCAATCCAGTTAACAAGTTGAACCCTACAAAAGAAACATTAGGTTTGGGCCTGATTTTAGACCCAGCACATGACTGGAGTGGATAACTCCAAGTTCTTTTGGGCCAAGAGAAAATGATAAAAAATATATCTTGTTTTTATGGAAAAAATTTCACTCTTCAATCCAATATTTAATTTCTTTTGATACAATTCTAAAAAAAAAAAAAACTGTTTAAAAAATCCCTATTTTAGAGTTAAGAAAATAAGGAGGTGCAGTAATTAGAATTCTAAATATGTTGTATTTTATTTTTTTTAAAATAATTATTTGAAATTTCACTAAAGAAAATATGCAAATTATCGAAATCATAATGAACACAAAAGGTTCAAGGTGTGCTCTAGAGGGTCTAAAGTGAAATAATGGATAGTGGTGTATGGAAAAGTGGAAAAAAAATGATTTTTTTCTTTTAGGAAGAAAAAAATGTGAAGAAAGAAAATAAGAAAGAAGATTTTTTTTTATTAATAAAGTAAATCAATTCAAATTTGAAAGATTAATCGAGAAAAAATAAAAAATATATAAATCAAGTATGTATATTTATAAAATTATCTTTTATGTTTTTAATATTATTTTATTATCTTAACTAATTAATAGTATAATGATAACTTAATATATTTTCATTTTCATTTTTTCTATTTTTCAACACTATCAAACAAGAAAAAGAAAAATTATTTTTTCTTTTACATTTTCTTTCTTATTAAACACATCAATGAAAAGAAAAAAATATATTTCCTAATTTTCTTTTTTTTCTTTCAATTTTTTGTCTTGAAACTTGGGCTCTTCTCATAATACAAAATCTATTGCCCTTGGCCTTGAGTTGTGTAAGGCCTTCTTTGAAATCAAACAACTCATTTACTAATTTTCTTTAATTTTTTTATTTTAACTTTAAAATTTTAAAGTGAAGTCAAATTCGAAGAATGAAGAATAATAATTATAGTCACAGATACTCCACCCAAGGGAATAGAAAGATAAATTTTATTTAGATTTGCTCATCAAATATTTGTACAACAAGGATTTCCATCTTAATTCGATAAATAATTGACACTTGCTTATATAGCCCCAATACTGGGAAATGGGGAACCGAATAGTCGGAAACCTATCACGATAGGCCTTTCGTTTTCTTCGCCAGAATAGAAGATTATCGAGGCGGCGTCGTTTCTTCTCTGGTGTTCTCTCATCTCTGTGCTTTTACAACATCGCCCTCCTCCACCACGAGGCGAAGGAGTTTCTTCGCATTCCAGAAGCAACCGGAACAAATGATTCCTCCGGACACGCGTCAGGATCTGATACTCCAAGAACGCCCCCTTTGGACCACGTTCCCCTCCCGCCTTTCTCTTCATCATCATCATTAGCGTCCCGATAATAATATCGTTCGATCATTTACCAAGCTCCAACCACGAAGAGTCCCGATCGTCAGTCTTCCCATCCAACGGCTCTTCTTTAACCTCAGACCCGGGCTCGATCTCCTGCTGCTGCACATGATTATTATTCTGTTCCTCATCCTCATCCTCATCCTCTCTCCTCGCGCGCTTCACCCCAATGGGAACTCCGAACAACTTGGGGGTCACATCCTCCGCTGCCGCCTCGTCCTCTTCCATCTCTATCGCCCCCTTCGAACTACCATCCTCCGATGTTCTTGCCAAATTCCTCGCTGGCAAAAGATCCAAAGCCTTCCCTTCCGTCGAATTTGAATTATTCTCCAACTGATCGGAGGAATAGTTCGTCATCAAATTATATATATTGTTACACAATCCCTTCAACCGAGTCAACTCATGGTTCAGCTGCATGTTTTCTTTTCTAAGCCTCTCGTTCTCCTCTAAAAGCTCCGGCGTTGTCGTGCAGCTCGTGGTCCGATGAAAAACGGTGGCGACAGGAGGCGAGTTCGACGAAATAACCTGCTCATCGCCCGAATTCGACGGGGATACCTTACAAGGAATCGCCGCAACGGTCACCGTCGCGGATGCAGCTGTAGTAGGAAGAACTATTTTCCGGCGCTGTATATCTCGAAGAAGTCCTTTCTCCCCTCTTCGGAAACAATCGTTAGCGAACTCCCATCGATCCGGCACTACCTTTCTAAATCCCTAAAACCATAAGAAAAAAATAAATTAATTCCTCTAATCAACTAATTATACTTAAAAGCTCAATTAAACTGATTATTAGTACTACGTATCCTTAACTTTAACACTTACATATGTGTTGAGTTGGCGGACAAAGCTAGAGAAGTTGTTGTGTTTGAAGTATTTAGGAAGCAAATCACGGGCGAACTCTGCGGGGCGCCAAACGATAAAAGTTGATCCGTCTTCGTTCCATGAGATCAAATCATCAACGGAGGGATCATCAACAAGTTGATAGGTTTTGGTAAGAAACGGAGTAGGTAAAGATCGTTGCGAGTCAGCGGCAGCAACGGCAGGCGATTCGCAGGGTTGGTCGGCCGGCAATGGTGCCATTCGGTTCGGTTCTAGATCCGAACCCTACAGAACCGAAACTCTCCAGAGAAAGAGATTTCTACGGCGTGCCTTTAACTCTTTAACTAGTGATTAATTAACTCTAATTAGATCAAACTTGAATAAAAAATTAGAAAAAAATAATGCTCCGTTTGGTAGCTGAGAAAGTGCTAGAAAAGAAAATAAATAAATAAATAAACAAATAAATATCTTCGATGTTTCCAGCTGAAAATATCTCATTTTTTCGGCCAAATTCAACTGAAAAAAACTTATTTATATAACGTATTCAGATTCAGAGAAACGTAAACAGTTTCTTACTGTTGTGATCTTTTTGACCTAATTGATAACAAATATTATAACATTAATACGTTTCTTCATCAATCATATAGAATACACTAAAAAATAGAAAATGTTCAAATCTAACATGGAGAATAAGAGGATTACAAGAGTATTAAAATAAATATTCTTACCTAAAACAAAGCGAAAATTTTCCCACCAACCAAACAAGAAGCTAGAAAACTGGTTCATGCGATCAGTCACCGTTGAATCAAGAAGAGTTTCAACGTCGTAAACAGATGAACTACGGCACGTTGAGAGAGGAGAGGGAGGGAGAGGAGGTTAGGTTTTGTTATTTCTAGAAGGTTCTCGGTAGAGTAAGTGATAAGGGGAAGAAAGAGAAATCGTGGATTCGAGAAGGAAAGGGAAATAAAAGATTAAAAAAAGGATGGAAAAAAGGGCAAAATACGTGGAACCCACGCGCACACTGGTGAAGAAAAGGAAAGTGCCAGAAGAGATGCATCATGTGTTACGGTCTCTTCCAGAAACTTCTCTCTCCTGCTTTCGTTTCGATAATTCTCCGGTAAAAAGTCAGAGTACACAGTAAAAGTTTCGAATTTTTACCGGATTATTACAGCGCGACCGTAAGTTGTCTTTATACGTGTCGGGTTGGGTGTCCTCTGCTTTGCCGAAGATAAGGGATTGTGAGTGGAATAATGAGAGGTTGGGATATGATTGGATAACCCGGTAGTGGAGAAACAAGGGGTCTGTGGTTAAGCCACGTGGAGGAAGTGAAAACGGAGTGTCGGATTTTTTATGGAAAGATATGTCACAACAAGAACCGTTTATTTGGAATTTGGAATTTACCATATAAATGTTGATTATGGTATAATGAGTAAGTGACAAACAGTCATTCTTTAAAGTCAATACGTTAGTAAATACGACTTGGTTAAATAGTAAAAATAATTTAAATTTAAATTTTATCGTATGTGTTTGATTTAATTTTTTGTTATTTTAGTATTATTTATTAAAATTTTATACTTAGAAAAGTTAATAGCTCAACTTCTTTTAACTTTTTTTTTTAAAAAAATTTGATATTTAATATACTAATTACCTGTGATTATATAAATGCTTTAAAGATTAATAAGTGGATTTGGTGAGTAAAAATATTGATTAAGGTTTATTAACTAACCTAATTTCTTTTTGGCTGAGAAGAAGAAATTTAACCCGATATCAATATAAATTATAAAAAAGTACATTTTATTCAAACTATATTATTTATTTTTTTAATACGTGAAGTTTTAAACTTGAACTCTAACTATCAAAATTAAAAAATTTACATTTTATCAAAAAAATCATATGATTATTAACATTATTTACATACAAAGGGAATAACTCAATTTTCAAATTCAAAGGAAAAAGATAACAATTAAACTTAAATTGCTCAATCTTTATGTAATATTTCCAAATTTTGTCTATATTGTCTAACCTATAATTTACTATATTAACCATTTTTAATTTTAAAATAAATCTTTAAGTAGAAAATAAAGAAAAAAAGGTAACCAAAAAAAAAAAAGAAAAGATTACGATGAATTTAATTTCCGAATGATATATTATATATACACGCCACCAAGACTTTGTTTGCCGTGCGAAAGTAGGCAGCTAAGCTAGCACACAGGTATTGTGAGCCTTTGTTTAGTTATTTTTCCTTTCTTGGATCACAGAAATCAATTATTCACACAGGCATGCACATTGAGCTTTTCCCAACTCACTGTACAATCTTTTGAAGCTAAATTTTCACGACCTACTTTGGAGTAAACTACACGATTACTTGGAACTAAAGCTTTGCCAAGCCTTGATGAGTGATAATCGTTCAACAAACTGGCTAAGGCTAACCATGCATGATAGAGGAAGCTTTCTAGTTAAGCAAATGTGGGTATTGACTATTGAAGAATATTTTCCTCAATATCAATAATTTGCAGAATTTCATCTCTATCATGAATCTCTATTTCTCTCGCAATATCGATGCTATGGGTCGAACATGAACCGGAATTATGTATTCTGTTATCATGCTCATCATCGAGAAAGAAGTCCTTTTCTTGTGTTTCTTTCACCTTCTTGAACTCATCATAATGCGCTCTCCTTCTGTCCTCAAAGCTCACAGCATTTCTTTGCTCTGCAAAGCCTGAAAACAAGTTGGGAATGGTAAAATCAATCTTACAAGAAAACAGTTGGGATTAGATAATTAATCATCGTCCATGGTTTCACCTTCCTCATCAGATGGCTTCCATTCCCAAACAGGATTATTGTGTTTTTCACTCAAAGCTAGTTTGTTCAAGGCCTTTCTTAAGGCTTCACCATGAGCAGCATAGTCAATAATTTGAGCAGAATTATCTGGTTTAGTAGGAGAGCCTACAAAAACCATTAATAGTATGATGTCTGAGCTTTATCATGATATCTGCAAATTCCAGCAAGAGAAAAAGCTGCAAAGTGAAAACAAAAGGTCGCCTTACCATCTTCTTCAATCATTTGAGGATATGGTGTTTTAGGTTCATCAATTTTTTTCCTTACTGGTTTGTTTGCCTCAATTTCTCTGAGATTAGCTTCATTCCATCTTACACGGCCCCTAATCCCAAAGGAAGATCATGTTATTGGTAAATGCAATGCAGATGCAGAGTCACATTCACAATTAAAAATGTTATTTCTTTTGGCACTTTACAATACGTGAACTAAGCAAACAATCTCTTGACTGAGTGGTTAAAAAAAGATCTTGAAATTTTATAAAGCTTGGTTTTACCCCGATAAAAAAAAAAAAAAAACACATTAACTAGTACTATAAATTGAAACATCCAACTGCAGCCCCTGCATTTCAATTCTCCTAGTTAACCACTTGACTTTATTGTCAAAGTTCTTGAGTCAAAACACTGTCCCCAGGGTACACCATGACAGTAGCGAACATAACAAACGAGAACTTTAGTTCATAATAACAGCACTGAAGGAGATTTTCAAAAAGCAATCCAGTTCATAATATGCTTTCTTCTTCTAACAATCATTGCTCTACCAATGAAGCCAAAATCATCAAAATTGTGTCCTTACTGTCCTTAATCAACAACTAGTTACATAATCTTACATATTATTCTAATTAAACAAATCGTAATCTCTTACATTAGGTTGGACTACGTAATTACCGAAAATTACATTAACACCTTATACATTAAGAATTCATAATTAAAGTATAAGAGTTCTATAAATTACTACTACGAAAATTAGTGCATAATTGACTATGATTGGCACAAAGACCAACATCATAAGCTATCAAAAAACCATGGTTTGGCTAAAACATGTGAAACTTTTTATATTTTGATGCTGGTTTAAACTTGATAATGAATTTGGTAATTCTCATGCTTTCATGATAAAAGCCAGTTTCATCATAATTTAGAGCCGAGAACTTCAACACCATAGCGAAGCTAAAAGAACTGAAAAAGAATGCAATGAGGAATGCTTTTAAACAGATTAAGCCAACAAAAACAGAGGAGAGAATAAAACCCTAAAATGCCAAAATCATAAAAAAAAAATTACTTCATCATTTCGGGCTGGTAATGGCTGCTTTTGATTCCCATTAATCAAGCCGAGTATTCACTGAAAAAGAAGAAAGGAAACCATTAAATAGGACTATAATATGATATCCGAACTTACATATTGAATACGAGAGAAAGAAAAACTGAGACATAGGGGAAGAACCTGGTACTGGTAATTTCTAACTTTGCTTTCTGTTTCATTGCTTTAGCATCCTTGTTTGTTCCATTTTCTTACGGTCCCCCCACGTTCTCTATTCCATCGAACCTCACCACTGAATTATATCACTTTCCTGTGTTCTTGTTCTCGTTTTCCCAGTCGTTATTTGGACTTTGGAACAAGACAGAAATTTGGAATGTTTGGGTGCGAGTTGAGACTTGGACCGTGTATCCCGCGTTTCGGACATGCACTGAACATGCACTGAACAAAACCAATCTTTTTTGGGCTCAAGGAAAAGATACTGAAATGGGGACCGTAGTAATTGATTTTTTTTTTATTTAACAATGAAAACTCCTGGTTTAAGGAGAAAAAAAAATTAAAGTATGAAATTTGAATCTATAAATTTGTCTTATGTTAAAATTGAATATACGATTATTTAAATTAATATTTAATGTCTTGAAAAAATTAATATGCTAACATGATTGTGGTAAACGTCTTAAGTGAAATTTGTCATTAAAATGGTCATCTAAGTTTAATTTTTTTAAAATTAAAATTTATAAATTATTAGAAATTGGTCAATACTTTTTTAACTAAAAATTAATCTAAAATATCAAAATTTATTGTTATTATTATTTTAAATTTTGTATGCTTAATTTATATTTTAATAAAAATTTTAGGAATTTTATGTAAAGAAACTTAATTATAGCCCCTTCTTCAGCAAGACCTTTCCGCTCGACTAAAGTAAACCCAAACTTGTTTGTTAGGCGAAGGCTTGGGTTGAAATTGGATGGGCCAAGCGTAAATCCAAAACTTAAGTTTGTCTTCAAAGATGTGGAAGACCCAATCGGAAACGTGGCGTGAAATTGGAATTACAGCATAAATTTTCATGTCAGACAGACCGTGAGACGCCCAAAAATTGGAAAAAAAACAAAACCACCCACGAAACCAACATTCAGCGTACAACAAGTCCCCAGATTAAATGTCAGACTTTTTTATCATTTGATCTAAGCTTCAAATTCCGGCTTTGTTGTCAAATAACTAAAGCTAAATCATAGTTATGCTTACATTAATTCTGGGTACACAGTGATCGTTGCTCTTTATTCTTTGTGGAAGGGGCAGCCAGTGTGAGAGCTGACATAAAGGAGAAGAGAAGGACCAAGAGATTTGAGTGACGTATGGAAGGTCTGGAGCTCCAACTGTAGAAGCCCTGAGAGAGAGACTGCTGAGCCAGGCGATATACCAGCCATGATTCTACAAGCAATCGCCAAAACATGTTCTCTATCCTTTTTTCTTTTTTTTTTTTTTTCCTCCCTTGACCTGTTGCATTCTCTAGTTGAAGCTGCCCAAACCTGCCTCTTCTAATTAATATTGAGGCCCATTCAAGTTGAAAATGATCATACATTTGCTTTTTGAGCACAAGGAGACCCTTCAAAATGTAGTTGATAATTCATGGAGTCAAGGGAAGCTTCCTGTTACTCATGGTTGGTACTTGGTTAAACAAATTTGCAAGAAAACTTCAGAGGTGACATTGTTTCCTGAACGAGCCTGCTTGAGGTCCCATCAGGTTAAGCCCAAATATTCAAAATGAGAAAGCCAGAAAGGCAACTGAAACGGTTTTGCCTATATCAACTCTTCATAACTGTTAGTTTAAAACCTTCTGTAGAAATCATAAAATATCACACACTTGCCAAAAAAAAAAAAAAACATGTATTAAGAAATGAATAATCCATGCAACTGCAACCCATCGGAATTCTACAAAGATCATTGGATACTTAAAAAATTCTTTACTTGATAATCTGGGGTAACTTTTGCTTAAGCATGTTGGGTGAGCAGGCTTATTGCTCACTGTAACATGAGAAAATCAAATAAATAATCAAGTTTTGTACACTTATTCTCTCCCCAGGAGAACTTTTGGAAGTGGAGGAAGAAAATAGTATCCAGTTAAAGCTTAAGGCTTTGACTGGTATCCCCATGGATTGTTGCTTGCCCACTTCCATTGGTCCCTGCACATCTCCGCTACACCATATTTTGCCCTGCAAAATACCAAAATCTTAACCGCAATTGACCATAAATAATGAAAACCACAAAACCAAAATAAATAAACATCGATAGCAGAAAACTAGTAAACTCCCCAAGGACAACAGAAATCTTCAACTGTTCAGGCAGGATTTGTTAGTGTCACCATCATTGAAGATTATGAGATATTGTTTAAACTAAAGCCTAAAACGTATCATGCGCAATGGTTCATTAAAATTGTTTCTACAGAAGATCAATTGATCATTGATAGATGTATTCCTAACACAAACTGATTAATAATTGTACACTAGTAATATATAACAGAGGATATATGTTATAGTGTAATCAGCAGAAATTGGAAAGTTATCCATCTAATTCAGTTAATAGTATATTAGGAGAGACATGGGAATTATAAACATACTTCCAACCAAGTTCTTTTTGAGCTTTCTCAGTAGAAGCATAAACTGCTGTAGCATCTCCAGGCCTTCTTGGACATAGTTTAATGGGGATTTTCTGCAATATTTTCACCAGCAGCAGGTTAAATAAATAAATATGTATATTTAAGAGAGAGAGAGAGAGAGAGAGAGATCATTCACCTTTCCAGAAGCTTTCTCAAAAGCAGCAACCATTTCAAGCACAGATGTGCCACAGCCGGTTCCCAGGTTGTAAGCAATACAACCTACAAGTAAAGATGAGAGTAAAACAACCCATAAATTTACCAAAAGAAACTACCAGCGGCTTTCATACTTTAAATACATGAACGCATGTTCACTGAGGTGTAAAAACTTGACTGACATAAATTGACAACCTATATTCTCTCTGGTAAACAGCTTCCTAAGTGCAGCAATATGACCATCAGCTAAGTCCATAACATGGATGTAGTCTCGGATCTGTCAACAAATGAACAATCTCATTAAAAATTTGTGGTTATCAATAACTTTATTTTAGCATGTACAATATATTAATAAAAATATATAGTTGATATTCAGCAGGCACATGAGATGAATTACATTGTTGACTGCACTTGAGAATTAAGGACTTCTAATCCTATAAAAAGGAACATTAGCTTTTAAAACACATACCGCACTGCCATCCTTAGTTGGATAATCATGACCATAGACATTAAGTTCAGACAGTCTGCCAACAGCCACTTGCTGTATGTAAGGCATGAGATTATTTGGGATGCCCTTTGGATCTTCACCAATTTTACCGCTCTCATGAGCACCAACAGGATTGAAGTACCGCAGCAAAATAATACTCCAATCTGGTTCTGCCTTTTGAATATCTCGTGCAATTTCTTCGAGGAAAAGCTGGTAAAATTTAGGGAAAGGTTTTTACTCTAAAAACAAGTTTAGCAAATACAATTCCAGAGGGTTTTTCCAGCTTAAACACAAGTAATGGAGGAATGTATAATCATTATGAAGCAAGAAAGGAAACATAATAAGGATATACAGCTATTTACCTTGGTCTGTCCATAAGGATTCATGGCCTTCAACTCGAAATCCTCAACACACGGTATAGTTTTAGGTTGGCCATAGACAGTTGCAGAGGATGAGAACACCATCTATTTTACCCAAAAAAAAGTATAATCTCATATTAGCAGCGGTTGCATCATGAAAAAGTAATAAATGAAGTGAAAAAACTTATCCAAGGAAAGTTATGGCTACTAATAAAGGGTAGTGGAGAATCTTGTTTACTAGAGATTCATTTTAGCTGACACTTGAAAACGATTGTGGGATAGAGTGTGTCAAGAAACTATTATCATTTTTGGCATAAAAACAGCCACATTAATATTAAATGGAATTTCGATTTAACTTAAGTTTATATGATACAACCATATGCTCAAAAACCTCTAAAGCAAGATAAGCTCCTTGTCTGAATTCTTTGGTACTCCGTATAGATACAACTGAAACAGTACTAGTCATATTACAGAGAGAGAAAAAAATGGGAACTAGAAACATCAATAAGGAGAGCTCAGTAAAGATTTCTCATATTTGTTGTCATTTATCTACTTCCTTGTATCAGTTGACATTACAAATATTACAGTCAAAAGTATCATAGAGAGGAAAACAAAGATTTTAAGACATTCTCATACCTTTTTACAATTATATTTGGCCATGACCTCATATAGATTGATAGTGCCAATCAAATTATTGTCAAAATAACGACGAGGGTTACCAACACTCTCTGCAACAGCCTTAAGGCCAGCAAAATGGATCACAGCATCAAATCTGTGGCAGCATTTGTTAAACAAAGAAGAAGTCAATTCCTCAACATTAGTCCACTTACAAAGACACTAAAATTTAGGACAAAAGCAAACAAAACAACGACATAAGTTTAAATAAAATGTGGATAATTATGACTGATAGCAAACCGCAAACATCCAAAACCATAAAAGTTATAGTATGTCCAGTTAGCATACTTTGTCTTAGAGAAAAGCTTCTCCAAGTCCTCCCTATTCCTCAAATCACCCTGCAACCAAACAAAAGCAAAATCTTATTCTTGCTCAAAGCTATTTATAAAACCTTTATCATAGATCTTAAAACCAAGAAAAACCCAAATGTATGATCAATATAATAAATAGAAAAATACAGCATAGATTCAAAGATTTCATTTTTGAAGCAAGATATGAAGAAAATTTCTTACCAAATTGAAGTCCAGTTTCTTAGAGAGCTGAGGACCCACCAATTCCTTAACCCTATGAACAGCTTCAATAACAGAATTATCAAGATTGTCAATAATTGACACCCTAAAACCTTCATGGAGAAGTTGCACCACTGTGTGGGTGCCAATGAACCCAGCTCCACCGGTAACAAGAATGGTTTTTTCTGAGGAACCCATTTAAAAATAGATTAAAAAAATTAAAGTTTTTTTTTATATGAATTTAGAATTCAGAGAACGAGGGTGAGAGGGTTTTTCAAGAATTTTTTCTTTATAATGACAAATAAAATAAAATTAAAAAAAAAAATCAGATTTGGAAGTATTTCAATTTAGAAGAAGACGTGTTTGAGAAAATCAAGGAAACTAGCTCTTAGAAAAGGAAAAAAATGGATAAGAACGAATAAAAAAAAGGCGATGATGGTGAAAGAGTTTTGATTATCTAAAAAAACTGTGAAAAGGTTTTGTTATATAGATAGAGTGAAGAACAGCTACACCTATTTTACTAGAAACAAAAAAAAAAAAAAAAAATTGATGTCATTATCTAGGCCTTTTTTGGCGCGCTTTTGCTAGTTTCTATACAGGGAAATTTACCGCGATCCAAAGGCACTGCTGCCATATATCAGGATATGCATTGGAGTGCTAAATTGGCAAATAAATTTTGAGAAATCATTTGAAATATCGTCATTTATTAACAAGGCGACAAACATTTTTTAGATCGTATTAAAAAAAGAATTAAAAAATTATTATATGTGATTTTTTTTTAATTTTAAATTTTTTTTAAGAATTTTAAAATCTTTTAAAGTTATTATCCCATAATAATTAATCGTCTCTATTTTAAAAAAAACTTTAATCAACACTCTAATTAAGCATTGGATTAGATAAAAACTTAATTTAAGAATAGATAATTATAAATCACAGATAAATTCAAATGTTTGTAAAAAAATAAAATAAATTCAAATATATGATCAAACCATCAATTTCTAATTTAAAACAGATTTACCGGATCAAATCGCAAGTGAGGAAGTTGAGTTTTGACTCACCCACATGATTAGCATGATAAGTTCGCGAGGAGATCTTTTTCTTACGTAATTTAGATATGACGGTTGACTAGTTTGTCAGTCGTGGGACCAAAGAAAGAGCTGTGTCTTGAAATTTATCAATGATCCATCGGATTTATATCAACGCCATTCATGAATCATGATTCATTCCATCGCCAGCTGCTGCCAGAGAGTGCTGCAAGTGTTTTTGAAGCATTTATTTACTTTAATGAAATGGCTCTAATTCACAAAAATTAAAGGCAATGGTTCGGATGAAATGCAAGGTTTGGTCAGCTCATTTTTTTTTAAAATAATATAAATAAATAGTATTAAAATGATAATATAAATTAAAAAAATGATAAAAATTATATATAATTATAAAAAAAATTATACTTGACGTATCGAAATAAATTTTGATATAAATTTATATTTTATAATATACAAATATAAATTATATACGCAAATTGTTGGATCTACTTACAAACAAAGTTAAGGCTGAAGTCCTGATAACTCCCAATTTACCAGCAATCAAAAGGAAAAGTTGAGCTAAAGGCCTTGACCTTCATGGGGAAGCAGGCTTCAGTACTTGGTGTCTTGCCGCTTGTCAGTCAAAGACAGGGTATCATCCAAATGCAATATTTGAATACTTGAATCATCCCGCCAGTTGATTACCCTGAAGCAGTACTTTCCAAAGCAAAAGCAAAGAATTAAAGAGAGATTGATTGGTAGCCCCCAACAAAAGAAAAAAAAAAGATTTGATTTCCAAAAGGCTACAACCTTCTGTTCATATGGCAATTCATGTAAGGATTGAACAACTCCAAAGCACACACTTCAAAAACACTTGATGATCTAGAAACGAAAATGATGAGAAAACTGCACTTTTCAATTACAATAAGGCTATAAAACATATGTAGTATGTGTACATGCAGACATAGAGTACCCAAATGTATCCTCTTCCAAAAGGTTGGTATACAACAGTAGAAAATTCATATAGAGAAAAGCCTGTTAAGGCATTCATCAGCAAGTACCATTGACTTCTCCTTCCCAATTAAAACAAGGGAAAGTCCTCACGGGTGAGCAGGCAGCATCCGAAAAGTTAGTATGCCAAGCCTTTCTGTAACTTCTCTGCCGTATGATGGAAGGAGTGTTTTTGAAGGTCATTGCAGAAATTCTCAATATAGATTCTGGTTCAGGACTACTACTGTTGGGAGAGAGATTTTCCGCAAGTTTAGGTGGAACAGAATAGCAAAATGATCTTCTTAAATGCGTATCTTGATGGTTCACAATGGGAAATATGGCACTAACTGAGTCCTTCTGCTGAGATAGCTCATTAAGCAACAAGCAGTTGCTTGAGTACACTGCATTGATTCTCTGATTTTTGCTTTCCTTGTCAACCTGACTATTATCCTCAGAAAATTTGAAAGTTGAGGAACTTGATAGAGAATCAAATGGTGTCAAAGAAAGAAGAGCATGACTATCCGAAGAGCCTACGCTAAATGAGGTTGATAGAGTTTCAAGTATCTTAGTGTGCTTAGTATACCTTCTTACAGATCCAATGATTGAATCATCAATAGTACCATTAGTTTTGTCATTAAAATGCACTGTATTAAGTGGAGTTATCTGATCATTAGGCACTCCTGGAGACCTACGCTTTCCTACCTCACCACAGCATGCTTCTAGTTTGATTTCTGCTTGATTTGCATTTCCAAGAACCAAATCCAAATTACATGTTCCACCACTATAATCCACCGCAATATTCTGATTGATAGATTTTGTTTCATCAAGACCCTGTCTCTCTTCTTTGACCTTCATGCATTTTGGTGTAATTTCCTGATAGCTAAAATCAGAAGATCCATCATTGCTATCATTGCGGATGTCCACTGCATAACGATGAGGTGAATAAAAACCCAATTTCTTCTTTAAGGTACAGTTCCAGTGGTTTTTTATTGCATTATCAGTCCTGTAAATGACCAAAAACATGAGCAAAGCATAATAAGAAAAATGAATCGTTAAGCTTGACAAAGGCATATTTGATATTCATATGCCGTAAACATATGTAGCAATCATCCTCATACCATTTTATTGTATTATAAACAAATTTGTTAGCAACTAAATTTAATCAAAGGATACCTCCCAGGAAGAAGCTTTGCTATTTTGGTCCACTTGTTCCCATATATTTGGTGATAATATGTAAGAATGGCCTCCTCTTCTTCTGTCCATGAATCCTTTCTTATGGTTGGGTCCAAATGATTGTACCACCTGTAAAAGTAAACTATTTGTTGCATAAATCTGATTCACAGTATGACAGACAGTCTAGGCTCCTGGTTAACCAAAAATAGATAATTCCAAATGTGTAGGCCAGTCATAAACCCTAGGCATGTATCTGCTCTGAATTGAAAACAATAAAATTACCTTAACAGAAAAGGATGGTTAAATGTATGAGGATATGAAATCTATCCACCCAAGCAAAAAAAAATGACCATTGCTAGTCAGAATTTAATGCACTGACCTTTCTCGGCATTGCTTGCCTATGCGGCCTCCCAATAACTTTGCAATGACAGACCATCTCCTACAACCATACCTTTTAACTAACTTTGTAATAGAATCATCTTCCTGAATTTCAAAACAAAAGCAGCCGACAGTCAAGCATCGATGATATTAGAAAGACCAGTGCATGAAAGCATGCTCTTTCAAATCTACCTCCTTTGTCCAAGGTCCTTTCAAAATTCCAGGATTCAGAACCTTCTGCCAGCGATGCAAGCACTGGATATCTGTTCTTCCAGGGAGAAATTCAGCTGTACACAATAAACATTAACTATGTTTCAGAGTTATGATGTAATCTGCATTTAACTTCATTCCAATTACTACAGAAAGCAGAAAGTTCTTCTGCATGGAAAACTAGTAACCAAATTAAGAAATGTTCATCCTACCTAATGGCAATTAGTGAGAAACATTGAGCTGAAAAGTAGGCGCTCAAGATTGATGATGAACTATAAACAACAATAGGAAAAGCGGGAACAACAATGTACAAAATTGCTAGTTAAAAATGGGAGTAAATACATGTTTCTGTCCTGGGATGTAAGAGAATCCTCCATAGACAAAAAAGATAGAGGGGTTCCATAATTCATATAATCAACTATAGAATCAAAAACATGGAAACTGAAGCAGTAGATGAAACTTTCAAACCCACCTATTTTCTTCCAATTCCTAGCATTGCATTTCTTCACGGCTTCAGTCAAAAGATTATCCTGTCCATTTTTTAATCATATAAACACAAATGAGCACAACATTTGGTTTACAAGTAAGAGATAAAGCCTTAAACCAACAAAACATGTGAGTGTATTCAACCTGAATTTTATTCTCTCATGTTAGCTCTCTTTCTTATTTTGAAATGAAAATGTTCAGCAAAACAGCCAATTTTATGTTCTTTGATTGAGTTCAAAGTTTAAAAAAGCTGTAGCAAGTTCTAGCATTCGAGCTAAGTCTATTAGCATGTAAATATAAAAACACCATGCCATAAGTTATAACCAAATATCAGTCTCTGGTGACTAACCTCTTCCTCGGTCCACCCTCCTTTCCTCGATTGTCTAGTTGGACCAGTTACCCTTCTGCTAAAGAAATAAAAGCTTACATCAAAGCGACATTTTTTTTTTTTTTTCCAAATGGTTAATTATGTTTTACACAAGCAATTTCATACGAAATTTCCAATTTAAGTTGAGAAATTGTAGCCATCAAAGCATACCCTGGAAGTGAAGCTGATCTTGTAGTACTATCAAAACTGTTGTGAAAACATGAAGAAGTTGAAGCAGATTTAACTTCTTCAGCCAAATCTTCATGGTACTCTTTCTTCTTCTTCACTTCCACCATGATCTTCTCAAGACGGCTGCCAACCGCAATCATCAAACTAAGCTAACCTGTCAACTTGCGACAAGTTCACAAGCCCTAAAAGAAACACACACGAGTTCTCATAAACAAATTTATCCTTATACACGTTACCCTAAAACCTACAAAAAGAAAATTTTGTGACCTTTCGATTTGTTTCCCAAGAAAACAGAGTAAGCAAAAGATATGAGTTATTGAACCATCTACAATCACGGTTAAAATGAATAAAGAATACGAAAACATCTTCATACACCAAAAAGTTTTCGAAAACCCTATTTCAGTTCTGTGATTCCTTCCCAATTCACAAAAAAATCCACGTTTTCCGACAGTTTCCTAACACAGAAGCCAGAACTCTCCATAACAAAAACCACACAATCAAACTAAAGAAACCCAAAATTACCTTAAAGCAGAATTAAACATAGAAACCTCAAACAGAAAGAGGGTTTTTGAGAACTAGAAACCAACCTGAAACTTAGCCTCTGATATCTTCAACCGCTAAAACCATATATTAAAAAAAAAAAAAACCTACAATTTTTCTAATACGTTGTTGGGTTTAAGAACTGTAAATATGAAGATTTTGGCAGAAATTCTACTCTCTGTTTTCCGGTTTTTTCCGTCCTTTCCATTTCAGGTAGATTTGATGAAATGAAAGTGAAGTAGCGGGAAACTGGAAGCTGCTTTAAGAGCTTCTCGTAACGGACTTTAAATTGCGGTCATGTCGTCTTCGAGAAGCGAAAAGGTGAAGCTTCCGTTGAAGTTTAACGAATGATTCATTAACGGTTAATTGACGACGTTTTGGTTTATTTCAGCGTTCACAGACAGAAACCGTTTGTGATGCTTTTCCAATAATGCCCACTTGAATTTGTGTTATTTTCATTTGAGCCTGGGAGGAGAAGCCACAAGCCCGTGGCTCAACTTAAGTCCAGCCCAATTATACAGCCGACTCTCAATCTTAGTATGGTTAAACGCAGCGTTTTCTGCTATTAAGCCCAGATGAATTCCTTCTATGCTTGTTCTACGTGAAAAGCTTCCCTTCAATTTCAATGATTTTGAGTATTGACTTCAACTATTATATCTTTACTTTTACCATGTGAGAATTGTGCAAAGACCACATACGCTGCATTCTCCCTTCCTCCGACCAAAGATATCAATCGTATTGAAAAAAATTCATCTTAATCCTACTTTTTTTTCCTTGTCTTCAGTTATTATTTATATATATAATAATAATGGAGATTTCTAATGTGATAAAAAACAAATGCAAGTATTAAGAAGAGAATCTCAAATTTATGGAACTTTACCTTTTAAAAGTGAAGAAATGACTTAAATACTTTAGGCCTTTAGTATTGACATGAAAATCTTAGACCAAGCTAATTCATACCCAATTATAAAATCTTAGACATGAAAATTGTGAAACAAGCCCTCTTGTTATGCAAATTGAGACATCTTTTTTTCTATTAAATTACTTGAAAATCGAGATCTACCTAGTTCCACAAAATCCAAAAATGGAAAGTTCCCCCTATTTCTTTGTTGATAAGTTAAGTGAATTACACTTGTGCAAAACTCTATAAATTTGATATTTTCCGTCATAAATGCCATAGAATTTAGATCGGAAAATCAAAACTTAAGTCCTATATCTCTTGCATTCCGAGTATGATGAGCTTCAAAAACATTTCACTATATTGCTTTGTTTGCGTTGCAGCTCTCTACATCACATTAGCCCATGCAGCCACTTTCAATATCCAAAACAACTGTCCTTACACGGTTTGGGCTGCAGCAGCGCCTGGAGGCGGCAGGCAGCTTGACCATGGCCAAGTCTGGGACCTCAATGTAAGCTCTGGAACAGGAAGCGCCCACATCTGGGCTCGAACCAATTGTCAATTTGATGACGCAGGCCAAGGCAAATGCCAGACAGGTGACTGTGGAGGTGGTAGAAGGCCAAACCGAGTGGTCAAAAGGAATCCACGATATGTAGGGGCAAGTTATGGGTTGCATGACAGTAGTGGCATGCGTGCAAGCAAAGATAAAGGGGAGTAGTGCCAACGTGCAGGGGAAGTGCAGGGCCAACGTGCAGGGGAAGTGCAGGGGAAACAGCCACGTTCCATGCTCCACTATCCTAGTTTAAGTAGTTGCAATATTATTAAATAACGTTTATATTACTGTTAAATTGGAGTTTCAGTAGTGGAAATCATGGCAATATGTTAGGATAGGAACTGAATTAGGCTTGTATTTAAACCTTGGCAATTTTAGCTAAGGGGTAGATGGATATATAAAAAAATTCTTTGGTTAGTTCCTCCAGCAGAAGAATAACAATATTCAAGCGTTGACTGGGACCATCAATGGTATCAGCGCTAGGTCCATATGGCTACAAATAAAGAGAGAATAGAGAAGTTAGAAGCATGCGTGGAAGGGCTCCAGGGTGGCTTTAATCAAATTGAGCTTGGGATGGCAGACAAGTTCCAACAGTTGGAAAATACAATTAGTAAGCTTGCTGAAACGATTAGCTCCAATCGTGGCTCATCATCACACGTTAGTCAAGAAACGTCTCTTGCAAAAGTTCGTAATCGTGGTTCAGGTGATGATGATCATGGGAGTTCAAAGGAGGGAAGGCCTTTATTCACCTCAAAAACGGCTAAGCTCGAGTTTCCTCGATTTACTGGAGATGACCCGACAGTGTGGTGTACCCGGGCTGAGCAATTCTTTGATTATCAGGCAACTCCAGAATCACAGAAGGTGCCTTTGGCTTCATACCATATGGATGGTGAGGCCAATGAGTGGTGGCAGTGGCTTAAGAGAGCTTATAAAGAGGAAAGTATGGAGGTGAATTGGGAAACATTCAAAGAAGAGTTGTGGGTTCGATTTGGTCCCTCTGAATCTGAAGACTTTGATGAAGCCTTGTCGAAGATCAAACAAAAAGGGCCTTTACGTGAGTACCAAAAGGAATTTGAGAGATTGGGTAACCGAGTCCAAGGTTGGACTCAGAAGGCTCTTGTTGGCACCTTTATAGGGGGATTATATCCAGATATTGCAGATGGCATTCGGATGTTTAAACCAAAGACACTTAAGGATGCAATTGGCTTAGCTAGGATGCGTGATGATCAGCTAGTTCGTCAAAAGAGATCAAGTCGAGCCTTTCCACGTACCACAAGCGAGCCACAGGGGATTCCAAAGTCAACATCCACTGCAGTAACAAAGAAATTAACGTGGGATGAGATGCAACAAAAGAGGGCTCAAGGGCTTTGCTTCCATTGCAATGAGAAATACACTCCAACTCATAGGTTCAAAGGAGGAAGAATTTTGATGTTGGCAGGTGATGAAGAAGAAACTGAGGATGAAAAGCAATTCAACAGTGAGAGCAGGCCCGAGATTTCATTACATGCACTGTCGGGGTGGATAGCTCAAAGGTCAATGCGGGTCAAAGCTATGGTTGGATCTCAGGAAGTCGTGGTGCTTATAGACAGCGGATCTACTCACAATTTTGTCAGTGAAAGAATGGCCAATCAATTACATTTACATGTGGTCCATACTCCTCTTTTCATGGTCAAAGTGGCGGATGGTAAGTCATTGAAATGCCAAGGGAAGTTTGAGAATGTTCAGGTAGTTCTACAAGGTATTCCATTCACTGTTACTTTATATGCCTTGCCTTTATCTGGATTGGACATGGTTTTTGGTATTCAATGGTTGGAACAGCTAGGGACAGTACAGTGCAATTGGAGACAAATGACTATGGAGTTTCAATGGAACCAACAAAGGAAGAAAATCCAAGGGATTGATGCTCTTCAAATTCGTGATGCACCTGTGGAAGAAATATACAAAGACATCAAGCGTGGGACCTCACTCTATGCCCTCTGTTTACTCACTCAAACCGAGCCTATGGGAAACACCAATGATCCAAAGATGGAACAGCTCTTAAGGGAATATGATGAATTATTCCAGGAACCCAACAAACTACCACCAGTCCGGGAAATTGATCATTGTATCAACTTGAAGGAAGGAGTAGAGCCAGTCAACGTAAGGCCGTATAGGTACGCTTATTTTCAGAAGGCGGAGATCTAGAAACAGGTACAAGACATGTTGAATTCAGGCCTTATAAGAGCAAGCACCAGCCCCTTCTCTTCTCCTGTTCTCTTAGTAAAAAAAAAGACGGATCTTGGAGGTTTTGTACCGACTATAGAGCACTTAATGCAGTCACTATCAAAGATCGGTTTCCGATTCCTACAGTGGACGATATGCTAGACGAACTCTACGGGGCTTCATATTTCACTAAACTTGACTTGAGAGCGGGTTATCATCAAGTGAGAGTCCATTCAAATGATGTCCATAAGACGGCTTTTCGAACCCATAACGGACACTATGAGTACTTAGTGATGCCGTTTGGGCTATGCAACGCTCCTTCTACTTTCCAAGCCATCATGAACTCGATCTTTAGGCCATATTTGCGTAAGTTTGTCCTTGTGTTCTTTGATGACATCTTAATTTATAGTTCAACTTGGGAAATTCACCTTGATCATTTTGCCAAAGTCCTTTCAATTTTAAGACAGCATCAGTTTTTTATAAAGTCCAGCAAGTGTGTATTTGGGGCTCAAGAACTTGAATATTTGGGAAACATTATCACGGCCAATGGTGTCAAAGTGGACCAAGGGAAGGTGGCTGCAATGATCAAATGGCCAAGACCATCTAACGTTACGGAGTTACGAGGATTTTTGGGGCTAACCGGCTACTATAGGAAGTTTGTACGGAATTATGGCAGCATTGCTGGACCACTCACTAACCTACTCAAAAAGGGGCGGTTTGAATGGAATGATGAGGCTGAACATGCTTTCCAAAATTTGAAGCAAGCAATGACTACAACCCCCACCCTAGCCTTGCCAAATTTTGAGGAGTCCTTTACAGTTGAAACTGATGCATCGGGAGAAGGAATTGGAGCAGTTTTGTCTCAGCAAGGAAGACCGATAGCATATATGAGTAAAGCATTGGGTGCTGCCAAGAGGTCTCTATCAGTGTATGCTAGGGAGATGTTGGCCATCTTGCAAGCCATTCAACTTTGGCGGCCATACCTGCTTGGACATAAATTCTACATACAAACTGATCAAAAGAGCTTGAAGTTTCTCTTGGAACAAAGGATTGTTACTCCGGAGCAACAAAAATGGCTCACTAAGCTCCTCGGATATGACTATGAAATTGTTTACAAACCGGGTAAAGACAACAATGCTGCTGATTCCCTGTCTCGAGCCTCACATGGACCATGTCTACATGCACTTACTCACCCACAAGTGCAGATTTGGGAGTCCATCAAAGAAGAAATAAAAACCAGCCCGTACATGCTTAAGATTGGTCAGCAAGCCTCTCTCAAACCAGGAACGCCTTATCTATGGAGAAATGGATTAATTTACTATAAAAATAGGGTGGTAATACCTCCCCAATCCTCTATCATTGCTCAACTTTTGTATGAATTTCATGACTCTCCTATGGGAGGACATTCGGGAGCACTAAGAACTTACAAGAGGCTGGCCAAACAGTTTTATTGGCCTTCAATGTTTCAAACAGTGCAAACACATGTGGCCATGTGTGATACTTGCCAAAGAATGAAATCAGAGACTATGGCACCAGCTGGCCTATTACAACCTCTGCCGGTTCCAAACCATGTATGGGAGGATGTGGCCATGGACTTCATAGATGGTCTACCAATGTCTCATGGAAAAAACTCTATTTTTGTGGTCATTGATAGACTCAGTAAGTCAGCGCACTTCATCGGGTTGGTGCATCCTTATTCAGCAAAGAGTGTGGCTGAGAAGTTTGTGGACAACGTAGTTAAGCTACATGGCCTACCTAAATCAATTGTGAGTGATCGCGATCCTATATTTCTTAGTCATTTTTGGCAAGATCTCTTTAAAATGTCAGGTACACAGCTGAAAATGAGTTCCTCTTATCACCCGCAAACCGACGGGCAATCCGAGGTGCTCAACCGATGTGTCGAGCAATATTTGAGAAGCTTTGTGTCTGAGCATCCGCGCAAATGGTCATCCTTCTTGTCTTGGGCAGAATTCTGGTACAATACTACCTATCACTCTTCAATCAAGATGACGCCATTTGAGGCATTGTACGGTAGACCGCCACCAGCTATTCCTCAGTATCATGAAGGCTCTTGCCCTGTACATGAAGTCGACCTTCAGCTGGCTGATCGTGATTCATTACTCAAACGGCTCAAAGTCAATTTAATGGCTGCCAACAATAGGATGAAGCAGATGGCTGATGCTAAAAGACGAGATGTCGAATTCAACGTTGGAGATTTGGTATACTTGAGGTTGCACCCATACCGACAACAGTCTGTATTTCGAAGAGCTCATCAGAAATTAGCTTGCAAGTTCTACGGTCCATTTCGCATCATTGGAAGAGTTGGGAAAGTTGCCTATAAGCTTGAATTACCAAAAGGGACTAGAATTCACTCTGTTTTTCATGTCTCATTGTTAAAGAAGAAGCTCGGAGATAATACAGCAGTCAGCACTTCTCTGCCTCCTTTAACTGATGATGGTGCAATCATAATGGAACCAGAAGCTTCTTTGGACACCAGATGGGTTAAAAAAGGTGCTCGTATTGTTGAAGAAACACTAGTCCAGTGGAAGAATATGCCACCTGAAGAAGCTACCTGGGAACCCACCAAGGAATTGCACGAAAAGTTCATGAATGTGAACCTTGAGGACAAGGTTCAAGCTCCAGGGGAGGGTATTGGTAGAAGGCCAAACCGAGTGGTCAAAAGGAATCCACGATATGTAGGGGCAAGTTATGGGTTGCATGACAGTAGTGGCATGCGTGCAAGCAAAGATAAAGGGGAGTAGTGCCAACGTGCAGGGGAAGTGCAGGGCCAACGTGCAGGGGAAACAGCCACGTTCCATGCTCCACTATCCTAGTTTAAGTAGTTGCAATATTATTAAATAACGTTTATATTACTGTTAAATTGGAGTTTCAGTAGTGGAAATCATGGCAATATGTTAGGATAGGAACTGAATTAGGCTTGTATTTAAACCTTGGCAATTTTAGCTAAGGGGTAGATGGATATATAAAAAAATTCTTTGGTTAGTTCCTCCAGCAGAAGAACAACAATATTCAAGCGTTGACTGGGACCATCAGGAGGGCTCCTCCAATGCCAAGGTTATGGTTTACCCCCAAATACCCTGGCAGAATACACATTAAACCAGTTCGGTGGCATGGATTTCTTCGATATCTCCCTCGTTGATGGATTCAACGTTCCCATGGAATTTAATCCAACCTCCGGTGGATGCACTAGAGGAATCAAATGCAGTTCGGAAATTGTAGGGCAGTGCCCTAGTGAACTTCAGGCCCCTGGTGGCTGCGACAATCCTTGCACTGTGTTCAAAACTGATCAATATTGTTGTAATTCTGGGAACTGTGGTCCTACAAATTTCTCTAGCTTTTTCAAGGAAAGGTGCCCCGACGCTTACAGTTACCCTAAAGATGATGAAACAAGCACATTTACTTGTCCTGCTGGGACAGATTACAAGGTTGTGTTCTGTCCTTGAAATGCTAAGTATATCATTGATAGATTCATGGTCGATGGTTTGATTTTGTGGACTGTTATGTACCAATAAGAGAGCAGCGAGCTCCTGCAGAAAGTGTTACAGACTAGTTAATTTATTTAATTGGTTTAGGCATGATTTCATGTGGTCGGATTATGGATTTTCTTTCCTTGTATCCATAAGCCATATTGTTTGATCAGCGATTACTGTTAATACGAGTCAAAGAATGCTTTATTTTAATTAAGAATGTTGCTACTCTCAAAAAGATTTGTCGACATTTGATCAAATATTATTGTAATCTACCCTTCAATTATCTTAACCTTTGAAGAAATTCATCCTTAATTTAATCACTTGAAAAAAAAGTGTATAGTTGGAAATTGCCACATTTGACCCAAATGGAAAGAAAGAACTTAGACAAAATATCCCCACCCCTTTTGTGCCATTCTATGAACCAAAAAATTAGAAAAAATAAATATAAAATTAACATTATTTTTTGAATAGATAAAATTAACCTAATTTTAAACAGTCAAATCTTGACCAGACAATTATTATTTATTTTTAAGAGAAATTAGATTCAAAATTAAGTTCTCTTCCCCTTTGTACCTCTCTATAAAAAAAAAATAAAAAAAACCTAGGTCTTAATCTTAATATAAGAATAATAACCATGTTCATCAAATTGCTAGCTTCACTCACAAATAAAACTAATTTCTATTATGTTTGATTTGTATTAGATCATATAAAATACAAAAATACAAAAATTATAATTAATTCATGTTGACAGATTCAATATCAAATCAACTTTTTAATTTTTATCCAATGCATACCCAATTTGTATAAATTTTTTTAACTTATATTATCTTATAACATTATTATATTGTATCATTGAATATTTACTGTAAACGTGTCAGTTAAGGTGCTCATCAGATGGTAGGAGCAAGTTTCAATTCTTACAAAACTATAGTCAACAGCCAATCTCTTTCTAAGAATTTTCTTCTTCTAACTATTATAACAAATTGTTAGATATTTTGACTCCCAATCTCTAATCACTCATAAATTCCATTCCCCAAACCCCCTTTTTAGATAGAAAAATGAACTTTCCAGATACATATGGACTTCACTTGTCTTTGCCTTAGGACACACGCCTCGACTTTCAATTTGTAAGTCATTTCACAAAACAAAATAAAAAATTAGACCATTTTGTACTTCTCCTCCAATATGAGCTTTTGCATTTCCTCCTCAGATTGGGTCAGATTTTCAAGTTAATCCTGGTAATTTTTTTCTTTTCTACACTGCGTGTACATATAAATATCTAGTTGATCATGTTTAAGCTTAATTAATGTAATTAATCAATGAATTTTTATTTGATTTTGAGGATTAATTCAAATATATTTGATAAGATGTAAAAAAAAATTTAAATTTAAAATATAAATTTCAATATCTAATTTTTTTTTCAGATAAAAGACTTCCATTAAAAATAAAAATCTCTTGAAACCAATTTTCCACAAACGTTTAATTGACCTAGTCAACCGTGAATTGTACTCTGTCTTTGGTGTATATATATATATATATATATATATATATATATATATATATATATATATATATATATATATATCACGTTTTCCTTGCAAACTAAACACGATACAAATTATAAACTAATTACCAAACTTCGCCCGTTTTTATAAAAAATGAACGGGAAAAGCCTCCCTCTGTTTCCCTTCCCCCTTGTTGCTCTCTGCTTCACTCTGGCTAGTGCTGCCACTTTTAACATTCGAAACAACTGTCCCTACACGGTCTGGGCAGCAGCCATGCCCGGTGGTGGCAGGCAGCTGGACAACGGTGGAGTTTGGAACTTAGATGTTAACGCAAGCACCACATCAGGTCGTATCTGGGCTCGAACCAATTGCCAATTTGATGGATCCGGGTATGGCTCATGCCAAACTGGTGACTGTGGAGGGCTTCTGAAGTGCGAAGGTTATAGTGCACCACCCAACACCCTGGCCGAATATTCACTAAACCAGTTCAATAACTTGGATTTCTTCGATCTCTCTCTAGTTGATGGATTTAATGTTCCTATGGACTTTAGTCCAACTTCTGGGGGATGCACTAGGGGTACTCAATGCACAGCAGATATCATAGGACAGTGCCCTAACCAGTTGAGAGCACCAGGTGGCTGCAATAATCCTTGCAACGTTTTCAAGACCGATGAATATTGTTGCATTACTGGGGACTGTGGTCCTACAGAATTCTCTAGGTTGTTCAAGACAAGCTGTCCTGATGCTTACAGTTACCCTAGAGATGATCCAACAAGCATGTTTACTTGCCCTGGTGGGACTAATTACAGGGTTGTGTTCTGCCCATGAAGTTATTATATACATATAGTTGTACTTGTCATATTCACCTATCTATCTACCTTCTAAATTTTGAACTCAAACTTGATTTCTCGTGCGTCCACATTCGCGTCTCCTCTGAAGGACGCGCTTTTTGCCTTCGCCTGATGCCGCGTGCGTCTCTTCGTCTGGGTTTGTAATTTTGGTTCTCATTGTGGATCTCCTGCGGCAGTCGTCCATCACTTCACTTTTCTTCCTTTCTCTCGGTTCATTGTGGACCTCTCGTTCATCTGTGGAACCATCTACGGATCCACCCTTTTCCACTTCCTCTTTTTCCATTCACTACTGTTCATCGAAATTTTTGTGGGAACCCCTTCTCTCTTCTTTCGTCTGCCGTTTGCCCATTTCTCACCGACACCCAAGAAATTTTAGATGCCCAAATTTTGGTTGCCTCTTCGATTTCCTTGTGTTCAATTTGTTCGACGTTTGATTCAAGATTTGGGTATCTTTTCCCCTCCTACCATCCCTTCTCCCATTCACTCCTGACATTCTCTTCCCTCTCCCCTTCGACATCCTTTTAGTGTTCCTCACTGAAACTAGATAGGAATGGGAAGATGAGAGAGGCGTAAACCAAAAGAGAAAAAGAAATCGAAGATGTCGTTCATGGGAGACAAGTACGTGGGCTCCGCCCAAGATACGATGAGGATTTGCCGTTCGGACAAACAAATAGAAATCAAGCATCGCAAAATCCAAGAGCTTTAAACCAAGTTCGCTTCCGACACCTGACTAGTAAAGTGGTTGTCGGAAACCACCGTCTGCGGTTTTTGTATTAAGCTCGGCGCTTGCTTTTCCCTTTGTTCATTTTCAAGCCTTTGATTCTTTTATTTCTCTTCCGTTTTTTCATTAAACCAGGTTCTTCGATGGGTCTTGGGTTTTTTTTGGAGATTTTTTTTTTTTTTTTGTAAATCAATGTTTGCTTTTGTTCGTTTTTCTTTTTTCATCTTGGCATTGTTAGATTATTTTGTAACTTACTTATTTCAATGCACCTTTCGTAACGTTTACGTTCAGATGTAATTTTTGGACACAAAACTTGAAGTCGATATCAGTCTTTTTAATTTAGGGGTAAATTAGTCACTTATCCTATTTAGAGATAAGACTTGCTTTATGTTTCATAATTTTAAAATTTTGAGTATAATTATGTCTGAAAAAGGTTAATATCTTCACAACATCTACTTTAAAATGATGTCAATTAATTTTAAATTATTTTTAAAATTTACCTTGAATTTATATTAATTTCAATATGTTTAATATTGTGAATTTTTCAAGTATCTTTCAGTATGCTAGTAGGACAACTAAAAGAAATTTTTTTCTCATAAGAGTCTTCAACTAGTACTATATGATTTGATTGGAGAGGCTTCATTCTTAGAATCATTTTAATGTTTTATGAAAAATCTTAACTTTAACTTTCCTACCCAATTTATTCTTATTATCCTACCATTCATTTAATTTATTATTGTGTTTTTATTTACACCATTACTAGTTATTATTTTTATATTTATATTTATTTTTGAATGTTAAATATAAATTATTTTTTATTAAAAAATTTATTTCAGATCTTTCATTATATTGGTGAGATTATAATAAAAGATTTTTTTACTCAAAGATTTTCAAAGTGTTACTTATGCGTGACCTCCCAGTAGAATCTCACCATCATGATAGTTTAATCTAATTCCACTATTCATCATTAATTTTACTATCCCATCATCTTACAATTTTTTATTTATAATTTTATCTTATCACTTTCATTTTTATTCTTATTTTAAAAGTTAAACAAAAAATTTCATCTTAGGTCTTCCATCATGCTGGTGTGACCATTGAAAAAGTTATATCACCTAATGATCTTAAAGTATTACTTATACATAAACCCTTCGCAGTCCCATCATCAAAATAATTTAATCTAATTCCAATATTTATTAATACTTATTATTTTTATAGCTAGTGTTTTTTTATTCATTTATAATTCTATTATTTTTGTTTGATTTAATAATATCTTTTTTTGATATTTCATTCTTAGTTGGAAAAATGAATACAAACTACTTGTTGTTGAAAGTTTCCTTACTCCTACCATTATGTTGGTTATGTTGGTAAAGTTTTGGAGAACTTTCTCACCTAAGAATTTTCGAGAACATTACTATATCATTTCCAAATCTACTCTCTACCTTGTGTAAATGTAATTGTTAATTATGGGACCTAAATCAAAACTAATTAATTTAAATTTTCACAAATTTTATAGTTCAAGGCTGAGATAAAAGCTATTTATGAAGTTTGATCAATTTCCGGGATAAAGGATATTTTGGTAATTTTCTTATTTCGGTGTTTAAATTGAATATTAAAGCATCTTGAGAATAAAGAAATTGAAAAAATATATTAAAAAACATGGTGGGAAATTAAAGTTCATTATTAATGATATGAAGTTACAAAATAATTATAACCTATAATTAATTATACGGGGTAGTTAAACTTTAGCATTAATGTCATTAAAGCAAATATTAATGAGGACATTAAGTAAGTAAAAAAAAAAAAAAAAACAATGAATAAGCTTTTCTTAACCCCAAACCGATAGGTTTTCACATTGAAATAAATGAATACTTTAATTGATTTAATGGAAGTTCGGCAATTGAAAAACCGTGGGGTTAAGCTTGAAATAGATTTTTTTTTTTTTTTTGTTTTATAAGTTTAATAAGTAAATTGAAATTTCACTTGGCCATTAAAAACATAAATCTGACAAGAGCTTTAATAAGTAAATTGAAATTTCAGCTCCTACATAACAAACTTGTCGTCGTTGGTTCGATGTGAATCGTAAGATGTTGCTTACTACACTATATTGATTAATTACTTGCTTAAAAAAATTATATATAAATTTCATTAATATTTGTAGTTTTATATTAACTAAATAATCTTTATAAATGTAATATTTTTTATCTCTTCGTTAAAATTTAATAAACAATTATTTAATTTATAATGTTTTAAGATATTAAATTAATGTAATATACATTTACAATCCAATGTCGTTATAAATGTATTATGCGGTGATATTTTAATTTTGCAAGAGAATTCTATTTTGGAATCTTTAATGAAGTTAAAATTTTATTGGTTTAACTACTATAGTAATATATAATGTATATTAAATATGATTTATTTTCTTCACTCTACTCAAGTAAACTTTTTTTTTTTTGGATTTGTTACACATACTCTGTTTTCGATAATTTACAATTATTTTCTAATAGAAATTAATATTATTTTCAAGGTATATTTTTCATTGATCACATATTATATATATGTATTTTTTTTTTTTATGTTGATTATTTAATATTTAATAAATTATTTTTATTTTTCCTTAGCTAAATAAGGATTATATATAAGGTATAGACACAAGATTAAGTAGAGAAAAGAGATCAATTTTAACTCAAAAATAACATTCAAAACACATGCCACAAAGATCAAGTCAAAACATATTTTTGACACTACATTTTACTATGAATATGCCAAGTTACTCGAACGGTCAGTCAAGAACCAATCAAGAAATACAAAACACCCAAAACATTTAGGAAATAACTATATTCTATACACAGATAACATTCACCAAAATTATAATTCAGTCCCTCAAAGCATCATAATAAATACAAGTGGTGATTCTCAACAATGAATCCAACCAAACAAATACTATCTTTATGAAATTTCTTTTAAATTATTGATTAGTTAACAATTATTCATTGTTCAATATTCAATTTAATTTAAGATCTAATAATCAAATATACCATCAATCTTCTACACAAAATGGTTTTCGGTCCCCAATCTTTAATTTTATTGTAAAAGTTCATAAACTTTTATTTTATTATAAAAATAAGTCATCAACTATTCAAAATAATACAATTAAGTAAAATAAATAATATATTAAAGTCTTATAAGCCCTCAACCATTTTATTTTACTGTAAAAATTTATAACTTATTTGGATTTAATTACATTATTTTAAAACGTTAGGGGTTTATATAGTAAAATTAAAGGTTGTAGGTTTATTTTCATTTTCTATAAAATGTTGAGGATAGATTTGACTATTAAACTTTAATTTCATGATATGTCTAAGATTATAGTTTAGAAAAATGACGATTATAAAATTTGTAAGATATTTGAAGGTTTCAGATGTCAAATTTTTTGTTTTTAAAACAAGTGACAAATAATCATATTGATACAAAAAATACCTACTAAACTTATCATGTCTAAGGTATATTACTGTTAGGGGTGTAAAACGAGCTACCCGCCTCGGCCCATCACAGTATGGGCTTAAAAAGGTAAACCTGTTTAAGAATGTTTTTAAACGGGTCAAAATTTATAAGTTTGATCTGTTTTTTATGCGAACAGGGTCGGCTCGTGAGTCAAGCAATTTATTTTTGTAAAAAATTTAATAAAATAAAATTTCAAAAAATATTATTAAAATCTACATATAAATACAATCTAAATACAATTACAATCCATTTACAATATTTTAAAAATAAATAATTACAAACTTGAAGAAATAAAAATATTTATTAAACATTCAAACTTATTCAACTTTATTTTTTCAATATTATATATAAAATCATTATTTGAATTCAAAATAAAAATATATGAACTCATGTTATTTTTTTTTGTTATAATACAATTATATATATTATTTTAATAAAAAATAAAATACATTAACAATATATTTGAAAATTGGATATACGTTCGTACACCAAAAAGGCCAAGGCTGGCCACTAGCTACTGGCTACTGGCTACTGGCTACTGGACGGGCTCCGGACAACGTGCTCCTGACGTGTCTCAAGTCGGCAAAGATGTGATGTCATCTACTTAAAAGATGGGATAATTCGAAGCCACTATAGTGATCCGATCATCCAAAAAGATAAATTTTCACAAGCATTTTTAATTGTCTAAAGGATAACATATATATAAATATATATATATATATTAACCCATTATTATTATTTAAATTTCATAAATCAATTATTTATAAAATAATATCACTTATTTTTTGAATCTTTTAATTTAAATTTATATAATATCAATAATTAAAAAAAACAATTATCCATGCTACAATGTAGTATGATAGGCAAATTTCAAAAAGTTTTTATATGTGAAATTACTTTCACATATAGTTACCATCACAAAAAAATTATTCGAAGTATGAATAAATTAATTATTAAAATTAAACACAAGCCTTGAGTTTTGAAGTGTAAGATTTTGAAAAATAGTCTGTTCACACCGACTTGAATGGTGTTGCCACCTATTGTTTATGGCAAGATAGCAGGAGCCATTTAAAGAAGTTGCCATATGATCACTACCTAACAATTTATGACAAATCAAGTTCTTGACTATTGACTTGGGGTGAAGCCAAATTCGATCATCATCATAATCTTTCAATGTTTCCAATAAAATTTTATCTTACAATTACACCTGTAAATCATCAACAGCAAGCCCACGGCCACCCCGATCCCTATAAAAACGTCCACCCTTTCCACTCCAGCGCACCGCAACCCATCAAACAAATATCAAACAATGACTGCCTTCAAAACCTTCCCAACCCTTTCTTTCCTTTTTGTGAGTTGTACCCTCTTCAGCTTAGCCCATGCAGCCACATTTGATATCAGAAACAACTGCCCTTACACCGTCTGGGCTGCTGCAAAGCCCGGTGGCGGTAAGAGATTGAACAATGGTGAGACATGGCAAATCACTGCAGCCCCTGGAACCATACAAGCTCGCATTTGGGCTCGAACCAACTGCAAATTTGATGCTTCCGGGAGAGGCAAGTGTGAGACAGGTGACTGTGGCGGGCTCCTAAAATGCCAGGGCTACGGTTCAGCCCCCAACACACTGGCTGAATATGCAATAGGTCAATTCGCTAACCTAGACTTTATCGATATCTCTAACATTGATGGCTTTAACGTTCCTATGGAGTTTAGCTCAAACTCTCCAAGGTGCACAAGAGTTATCAAGTGTACAGGAAACATCATTCGTGAATGTCCGAATGAGCTGAAGGTTCCTGGAGGATGCAACGGGCCTTGCCCAGTGTTCAAGACAGAGAAGCACTGCTGCAATAATTCTGGTGAAAACTGTAAACCTACAAACTACTCCATGTTTTTCAAGCAAAGGTGCCCAGATGCTTACAGTTACCCCAAGGATGATCCGACAAGCTTGTTCACTTGCCCCACTGGGACCAACTACAAGGTTATTTTCTGCCCATGAAGAACTAGAATGGTCTATCATAATCGTCTATACACTACAGAGAATAGATATTATATACATCTATAGCAAGATATGGAATAAATCAAGGCATTTGAAAGTTAGTTGAGCACATCCCTTGATGTGTTCAAATTTGTAATAAATCGTCTATCATAAATGAAAATTTGGGATTTCTATGGTTCGTTTTAGTTTTTACCATCGATCTTATTGTAATTGGGCATTCGCTTTGACTAAGATTTCTCGTTATACAATTTTAATATGATTGGGCCTCTACTTACCCAATGATTAATATTATATATATATATATATATATATATATATATATATATATATCAATTAATGAAAAGTTAGTTTTTTATATGTATATAGAATTTTCTAATTTTAAAAATAAAATTAAAATATTTTCACAAATTTTATTTTATACTAAATTAAAGTTTTTGTCTTGAAAGGTTTTCTCAATTTTTATACATAGATGGAATTTTGGAAATATCTCTTAATTTTTTTTTAAAAAAATCATCATTTAATTTTTTTTTTGAAGTATATCATATGATTTATATTTTTGCCATTTTATTTTACTTATTTTTCATATTTCACGTTATTTATTATTTTTTCATTTTCAATTTTTGTGTTGGAATAGTTGTTTTCACTGTCTCAAAAAATTAGTAGAACTAGAACCCACTATATTACTGTTTTTTTTTTTAATGTCATTACAAATTTCTTTAAAATATTATTATTGAGGATCTTTTTTTATTATGATTATTATTTAAAATTTTTTGTAATTTATTTTTTTATTTGGTTAATTCAACAAATTTATTAATTTAAACTAAAGGATAAAATGCAGCATAATAAATAAATAAATAATAGTTAAATAAAATAAAAGCTTCAAATATATTTTTGAAAGAGAACTTGTAAATTCATTTCAAAAATTAATTTTTACACCACAATAATTATGGAACAAATTAAAATGTCCACAGATAAGAAATCTTAATAGGGCTTGATTAATTTTGTTGGATCATAACAGAAATCATATTTGGGCTAACATAAACACGGCCCGAATTCTTTTTTTTCTTTTTTAAGTTTCCCCACTTTCAAAAGGACGTGACTTAATTTTTTAAAAATATATTTTCTATATTTTCTTCCTTCTTCACAGTTGTTCTCTCTTTCTTTCTTCTGCTTGATTAATCTTTTATTGAATGTATAACCAAAAATCTCATTTTCGCTCCAAGAAGGAATCCATACGGTTCCCAGTACTATAGATGGACAATGGAATTGGAACCCACGTAAGTACGCTTATGTTCCTACGCTATCTCAACCTATGCCTTTTGAAATTAAAAAATATATATAAATAAAGTAATTATTTAATGTTAATATGTATTATTTTTATTCAAATTATATATCAAAACTATATTAATAAAAAAATTAATTATTTTAAATTAGATGTTTATTATGATTTCAAAACACATATTTTATTCAATGATTTTTATTAGTTATCACTTTTAAAATTATTGCATGATAAACTATTTACATAAAATGAAAATTTGTTAAAATAATATTATTTCAGATCTATTAAATATTAAATTTAAAATAATTTTATACTTAAATTAATCACTATCTATTATTAATTGATTCTACTTTATATGTCCACAACCATTAATTTGCAGTCATTTTGCAGCTGGAGGTTTTTCGAAATCAACATCCATACAAGCTTCGGACACTTCTCCCGTTCTCAAAAAAGAACTCAAAAACCATCTCTATGTTTTCCTTCTCTTTTACTACTCCCCGCTTCACTGTGGCCCATGCTGCCATTTTCAACATTCGAAACGGCGGACCTTTCGCGGCCTGTACAGCAGCAGTGTCTGGTGGTGGAATCTGGAAGTGCTGGAGTCTGGATGTAACTTAATTAAACGTGAGCCTCGACACCAAGGATCTCGTGTCTGAGCTTGAAGCAATTGCCATTGTGACAGAGCCGGGCGTGGCAGATGCCAAACCGGTGAGTCTGCTGGGCTCCTGCAGTGCCATGCCTATGGTGCACCCCCCAACACCTGGCCGAATACGAACTAAAACAGTTCAATAACTTGGATTTCTTCGATATCCACTTAGCTGATGGATCGAATGTTCCAATGGAGTTCAGTCCAAATTCTGGGGTAGACGTGAGAGGGCTGTGCTTAATCATTGACCTCTTATTCAGTTATCCATCTAAATTTAAATCTCTATCCGATATATAATAGAATTTAGATAAAAATATCAAATGCAATTAAAAAATTTGAACAAAATTTTTAGGTCTCGATCAAAAATCGGATATGATTTAAATTTAATATGCAATTAATAGGTTTAGATAAAATTTTTAGACCTCGATCAAAAATTGGATTCAACATATGCTTAACTCTTTGAAGCTCGACCAGGTTCAAGAATAATTAAAATTAAAATTAAACTTAAAATTTTTAATATAATTACTAAGTATAATGTAATTATATGTATATAAAATATTATTATTAATAAATGTGATTATATATTAAATATAGAAATTGACATGTAAATTTTAACAAATCAAATTAAATTTTAAAAAAATTATAAGAATAAAAAAAATAAATAAAAAAATTAAAATAGCAAAAAAATAATATTTGAACAGGGTTGAGCTCAAGCTTGCATTATAAATAAAAAAATAGACTTAAACTAAAAGTTGGGCCCGAATTTGTAGACCAAATCGAGCTTTATATATCAGTAATTATTTATTTTGTAATGTAGGCACAAGCATGGTCCGGTCTGAATATTATTTTATTTATTTTTGGTAGTTTAATTTTTTATTATTTTAATCCTTTTTAAGTTTAATTTGATATGTGAAAATTGTATGTCAATTTTCATATTAAATATATATAATCATGTTTACTTCAATAATAGTTGATGGATCGAATGTTCCAATGGCGTTCAGTCCAAATTTTGGGGTTGCGCCGGAGTATTCGATGCGCAGTAGACGTAAGAGGGCTGTGCTTAATCGTTGACCTCTGAGTTATCTATCTAAATCTAAATGTTCATCCTATATTTAATTGAGTTTAGACAAAAATATCATATATAATTAAAAGATTTGAACAAAATTTTTAGGTCTCGATCAAAAATCGGATATGATCTAGATTTAACATGCAATTAATAAATTTAGATAAAATTTTTAGGCCTCGATCAAAAATTGGATTCGGCGTATGATTTAAACTTAACATGCAATTAATAAATTTAGACAATTTTTAGACCTAGATCAAAAATTGTATTTGGCCTAAACTTAACTCTTTGAAACTCGTGCACAACCAAGTTCAAGCATAATTAAAATCAAAATTAAAATTTTTAATATAATTACTAAGTATAATATAGTTATATGTATATAAAATATTATTAATTAATAAATATAATTATATATTTAATATAAAAATTTACATATAATTTTGACAATTCAAATTAAACTTCAAAAGAATTATAAGAATAAAATATTAAAATACCAAAAAAAAATATTTGCACAGAATTGAGCTCAAGTTTGCATTATACATAAAAAAAATATATATCTGAACTAAAAGCCATGCACGAATTTGCGGACCAAGCCGAGCTTTATATATCAGTAATTATTTATTTTATAATGCCGGCACAAGCATGGTCCGGTCTGAATATTATTTTATTTATTTTTTGGTAGTTTAATTTCTTATTATTTTAATTTCTTTTAAGTTTAATTTGATTTGTGAAAATTGTATGTCAATTTTCATATTAAATATATATAATCATGTTTATTAATAAATAATATTTTATATACATATAATTAGATTATATTTAGTAAATATATCAAAAAACTTTTAATTTTAATTATTTCCAGCCGGGCTTGTACTTCAAAGGGTTAAGTTCAAGCCTAATCTATTTTTTAACCGATCTAAAAATTTTACTTAATCTAGTTAATGCATTCAATATTTTTACTCAAATTCGATCAATTATCAAATAAGTTTTTGGATTTAGATTGATAGCATGACTTTTAAAAAGTTTTATTCATGAATCATCAAGTTACTTCTATTTGCTAACAATTTTTTGATCAAATAATTAAAAAAAATTATGTCATATTATAAAATTTAAATTAAAATCTAAACAATTTTATTTTCATTTTCAATTATTTGATTTTTTTTATTTTTAAAAAAAAATCTACTTCAATTCCACCTCTTACTTTTCTAAAGATTTTAGTTGTTTCAGTTACCGTGCAGACTAAAAGACTGAAAAAATGTTGCTAATACCGCAATTAACGGGACAGAATACAACGTTTATATTCGGGAACTACAAGTCAAGTCGAGGACCGGATAGTTCTGAACCAAAATGCCTAACAAGAACAAAATGTCGTATTTCATTTTCCATTTCCACGCATTAATTAATTTTACGCAGAAGGATAATATGTTTTTGTTATCAATGTCTTCCATGAATTGTAGTATTCTTTTTTTCTGTATACTCTAATTTCCACATCGCATATTGATAACGATCAAATTAAGATTAGTCTCATCGTTTGGAAACATTACGTAACTTAAGGTGCACTGCAACAAATTTGACTGGCATTGAAGTAATGCCATAAAATATTATTTTTTTGTCGCCAATAAATTTATCTAGAAACTAAGACCTGAGTTGAAGGACAAAAAATTGAAAGCGTGAAAATATCATTTAATATTTTTTATTTTAAATTATTTTATTAAAAATTATATATTTTTATTTTTTTTAATTTTACCAAAAATTAATTATACCATATATCTAAATTAACCTTAAATTATCACAAAGTAATTGTTGCCAAATAAAATCTGTCAAAGGTAGACCTTTCTCAATTTTATTCGTGTAGAGAGCATGAAAATATTAAAAAGTAAAGGAAGAGGAAAAAAGAATAAAAAAATAACATGTAGATGTGGTTTATGTCTTCGTATAATTTCTAAATCATATTGGTTAAGTAGTTTATTTCATTTTTACGCATATTAAAAAAATTGACCTTTATCATGTATTAAATATTATAAATAAAAACTTGTTATAATATTGTTGTACATGCTTTTTATTATTAACCAAAAGAAATAAAAAATAAATTTTAAATCTAGAAAAGTAAGACTATAAAGTGTTCAAAATTCAAAAATTATTTCGAAACGTAAAAATTTAAAAAAAAAAACATATTTAAAATGAGATGGAAAGAGTATCTAGTTAACCTAAAATTGCAGAAAATAAAAATAACTATTTTTAATTCCATATTCAAATTTAAAAAATTGCCACATATCTCTTTTTTAATTAATTTTTGTATTAAATTGTTACATATCTTACTTTTTTAATTAATTTTATTATTTTTTAAATATCTTTTAAAAATAAAGGCATGCATAATAACTCCTACACAATAGTATATCTCAATCCAACCAATCTAAGAAAGATCCGGGAAAAAAAAAAGATAAAGGAAAAGAAGATAGAATACCCTCTTGTTAGAGTGCAAAATTGTCATGGACTACGTCTATGAAAATTTTGAGATTATTAAGATAAAAAAATTGAAAATATAAATTGTCAAGGCCTATAAGTTCGAGTGAAAGGTTCTCAGTTTCTTTTAAATAAAATTTTGAATTCAAATTTTATGAATAGAGTAATGGAAAATTCTCCTTTTTATTCAAAGTACCAAAAAAATTGAAAAATTAAATCAAAGTAATTAATTTTTCAATAATTACTTTTTTAAAACTTTTTTCTCGTCATCTTTCTAGAGAGGGAGAAAAAAAGCTTGAAATCTAATATATATAATTTTTATCTCTCTTTTATTTATTTAGTTTTTCTCATCACCAAACTCTACTTTTAGTTATTTTATGAACAATTTCCAAATGATCACTGCCTAACAATGTATGACGAATCTAGTTGTTGACTATTGACTTGGGGTGAAGCCAAATTAAATCATTATCTTAACCTTTCAATGTTTCCAACAAAATTCTATCACGCAATTACACTTGTAAATCATCAACAGCAAGGCCAAGGCCACCCCAATCTCTATATAAACGTCCACCCTTTCCACTCCAACACACCGCAACCCATCAAACAAATATCAGTATATTATAGCCAGCTCGTTCACAATGACTGCCTTCAAAACCTTCCCAACCCTTTCTTTCCTCTTTGTGAGTTGTACCCTCTTCAGCTTAGCCCATGCAGCCACGTTTGATATCAGAAACAATTGCCCTTACACCGTTTGGGCTGCTGCATCTCCCGGTGGCGGTAAGAGATTGAACAATGGTGAAACATGGCAAATCACTGCAGCCCCTGGAACCACACAAGCCCGCATTTGGGCTCGAACCAACTGCCAATTTGATGCTTCTGGGAGAGGCAAGTGTGAGACAGGTGACTGTGGCGGGCTCCTGGAATGCCAGGGCTACGGTTCAGCCCCTAACACACTGGCTGAATATGCGATAGGTCAATACGCTAACCAGGACTTTATCGATATCTCTAACATTGACGGCTTTAACGTTCCTATGGAGTTTAGCTCAAACTCTCCAGGGTGCACAAGAGTTATCAAGTGTACAGGAAATATCATCGGTGAATGTCCGAATGAGTTGAAGGTTCCTGGAGGATGCAACGGGCCCTGCCCAGTGTTCAAGACTGAGGAGCACTGCTGCAATAATTCTGGTGAAAACTGTAAACCTACAAACTTCTCCATGTTTTTCAAGCAAAGGTGCCCAGATGCTTACAGTTACCCCAAGGATGATCCGACAAGTTTGTTCACTTGCCCCACCGGGACCAACTACAAGGTTATTTTCTGCCCATGAAGAGCTAGAATGGTCTATCATAATCGTCTATACATTACAGAGAATAGATATTATATACATCTATGGCAAGATATGGAATAAATCAAGGCATTTGAAAGCTAGTTGAGCACATCCCTTAATGTGTTCAGATTTGTAATAAATCGTCTATCATAAATAGAAATTTGGGATTTCTATGGTTCGTTTTAGTTTTTACCAACGATCTTACTGTAATTGGGCTTTCGCTTTCACTGAGATTTCTCCTTATGCAATTTTACTATGATTGAGCCTCTACTTACCTCGGAATCAATTATATATATATATATATATATATATATATATATATATATATATATATCAATTAATTAAGGGTTAGTTTTTTATATGTATATAATAGAATTTTCTAATTTTAAAAATAAAATTAAAATATTTTCACAAATTTTATTTTATACAAAATTAAAGTTTTTGTTTTGAAAGGTTTTCTAAATTTTTACACATACATGGAATTTTAGAAATATCTCTTAATTTTTTTAAAAAAGCATCATTTAATTTTTTTTTTTTGATGTATATCATATGATTTATATTTTTGCCATTTTATTTTACTTATTTTCATATTTCACGTTATTTATTATTTTTTTCATTCAGTTTTTGTGTTGGAATAGTTGTTTTCACTGTCTCAAAAAATTAGTAGAACTAGAACCCACTATATTACTGTTCTTTTTTTTAATTTCAGTACAAATTTCCTTAAAAAATTATTATTGAGGATCTTTTTTATTATGATTATTATTTAAATTCTTTTGTAATTTATATTTTTATTTGGTAAATTCAACAAATTTATTAATTTAAACTAAAGGATAAAATACAACATAATAAAAATAAATAAATAATAGTCAAATGAAATAAAAGCTTCAAATATATTTTTGAAAGAGAACTTATAAATTCATTTCGAAAATTAATTTTTACACCACAATAATTACGGAACAAATTAAAATGTCCACAGATAAAAAATCTTAATATGGCTTGATTAATTTTGTTGGATCATAACAAAAATCTTATTTGGGCTTACATAAACACGGCCCGAATTCTTTTTTTATTTTTTAAATTTCCCCACTTTCAAAACGACGTAACTTAAAGGTAGTTATATAATTTTTTTTAAAAAAAATATTTTTTATTTTCTTCCTTCTTCACAGTTGTTCTCTACCTTTCTCTCTTTCTTTCTCCTGCTTGATTAATCTTTATTGGATGTATAACCAAAAATCTCATTTTCACTCCAAGAAGGAATCATACGGTTCTCAGAACTATACATGGACAATGGAAACCACATAAGTACGCTTATGTTCCTAAGCTATTTCAGCCTATGCCTTTTGAAATTAAAATATATATATAAATAAAGTAATTATTTAATGTTAATATGTATTATTTTCATTCATATTATATATCAAAATTATATTAATAAAAAAAATTTAATTATTTTAAATTAGATGTTTATTATGATTTCAAAACACATATTTTATTCAATGATTTTTATTAGTTATCATTTTTAAAATTATGGCGTGATAAATTATTTACATAAAATGAAATTTTTTTAAAATAATGTTACTTCAGATCTATTAAATATTAAATTTAAATAATTTTATACTTAAATTAATCACTATCTATTATTAATTGATTCTACTTTATATGTCCACAACCATTAATTTGCGGTCATTTTATAGCTGGAGGTTTTTCGAAATCAACATCCATACAAGCTTCGGACACTTCTCCCGTTCTCAAAAAAGAACTCAAAAACCATCTCTATGTTTTCCTTCTCTTTTACGACTCCCTGCTTCACTGTGGCCCATGCTGCCATTTTCAACATTCGAAACGGCGGACCTTTCGCGGCCTGTGCAGCAGCAGTGTCTGGTGGTGGAATCTGGAAGTGCTGGAGTCTGGATGTAACTTAATTAAACGTAAGCCTCGACACCAAAGGATGTCGTGTCTGAGCTTGAAGCAATTGCCATTGTGACAGAGCCGGGCGTGGCAGATGCCAAACCGGTGAGTCTGGTGGGCTCCTGCAGTGCCATGCCTTTGGTGCACCCCCAACACCTGGCCGAATACGAACTAAAACAGTTCAAGAACTTGGATTTCTTCGATATCTACTTAGTTGATGGATCGAATGTTCCAATGGCGTTCAGTCCAAATTCTGGGGTTGCGCCGGAGTATTCGATGCGCAGTAAGAGGGCTGTGCTTAATCGTTGACCTCTGAGTTATCTATCTAAATCTAAATGTTCATCTTATATTTAATTGAGTTTAGACAAAAATATCATATATAATTAAAAGATTTGAACAAAACTTTTAGGTCTCGATCAAAAATCGGATATAATCTAGATTTAACATGCAATTAATAAATTTAGATAAAATTTTTAGGCCTCGATCAAAAATTGGATTCGGCATATGATTTAGACTTAATATGCAATTAATAAATCTAGACAATTTTTAGACCTAGATCAAAAATTGTATTTGGCCTAAACTTAACTCTTTGAAACTCGTGCACAACCAAGTTCAAGCATAATTAAAATCAAAATTAAAATTTTTAATATAATTACTAAGTATAATATAGTTATATGTATATAAAATATTATTAATTAATAAATATAATTATATATTTAATATAAAAATTTACATATAATTTTGACAATTCAAATTAAACTTCAAAAGAATTATAAGAATAAAATATTAAAATACCAAAAAAAAATATTTGCACAGAATTGAGCTCAAGTATTATACATAAAAAAAAAATATATCTGAACTAAAAGCCATGCACGAATTTGCGGACCAAGCCGAGCTTTATATATCAGTAATTATTTATTTTATAATGCCGGCACAAGCATGGTCCGGTCTGAATATTATTTTATTTATTTTTTGGTAGTTTAATTTCTTATTATTTTAATTTCTTTTAAGTTTAATTTGATTTGTGAAAATTGTATGTCAATTTTCATATTAAATATATATAATCATTTTTATTAATAAATAATATTTTATATACATATAATTAGATTATATTTAGTAAATATATCAAAAAACTTTTAATTTTAATTATTTCCAGCCGGGCTTGTACTTCAAAGGGTTAAGTTCAAGCCTAATCTATTTTTTAACCGATCTAAAAATTTTACTTAATCTAGTTAATGCATTCAATATTTTTACTCAAATTCGATCAATTATCAAATAAGTTTTTGGATTTAGATTGATAGCATGACTTTTAAAAAGTTTTATTCATGAATCATCAAGTTACTTCTATTTGCTAACAATTTTTTGATCAAATAATTAAAAAAAATTATGTCATATTATAAAATTTAAATTAAAATCTAAACAATTTTATTTTCATTTTCAATTATTTGATTTTTTTTATTTTAAAAAAAAAATCTACTTCAATTCCACCTCTTACTTTTCTAAAGATTTTAGTTGTTTCAGTTACCGTGCAGACTAAAAGACTGAAAAAATGTTGCTAATACCGCAATTAACGGGACAGAATACAACGTTTATATTCGGGAACTACAAGTCAAGTCGAGGACCGGATAGTTCTAAACCAAAACAAAAACAAAATATCGTATTTCATTTTCCATTTCCACACATTAATTAATTTTACGCAGAAGGATAATATGTTTTTGTCATCAATGTCTTCCAAGAATTGTAGTATTCTTTTTTTCTTTATACTCTAATTTCCACGTCGCATATTGATAACGATCAAATTAAGATTAGTCTCACCGTTTGGAAACATTACATAACTTAAGGTGCACTGCAACAAATTTGACTGGTATTGAAGTAATGCAATAAAATATTATTTTTTTGTCACCAATAAATTTATCTAGAAACTAAGACCTGAGTTGAAGGACAAAAAATTGAAAGCGTGAAAATATCATTTTATTTTTTTTATTTTTAATTATTTTATTAAAAATTATTTTATTTTTTTAATTTTACCGAAAATTAATTATACCATATATCTAAATTAACCTTAAATTATCATAAAGTAATTGTTGCCAAATAAAATCTGTCAAAGGTAGACCTTTCTCAATTTTATTCGTGTAGAGAGCATGAAAATATTAAAAAGTAAAGGAAGAGGAAAAAAGAATAAAAAAATAACATGTAGATGTCGTTTGAACCAAATCAAACATAACTAGTTTATGTCTTCCTATAATCTCTAAATCATATTGGTTAAGTAATTTATTTCATTTTTACGCATATTAAAAAAAATTGACCTTTATCATTTATTAAATATTATAAATAAAAACTTGTTGTAATATTGTTGTACATGCTTTTTATTATTAACCAATAGAAATAAAAAATAAATTTTAAATATAGAAAAGTAAGACTATAAAGGGTTCAAAATTCACAAATTATTTCGAAACGTAAAAATTGAAAAAAAAAAAACATATTTAAAATGAGATGGAAAGAATATCTAGTTAACCTAAAACTGCAGAAAATAAAAATAACTATTTTTAATTCCATATTCAAATTTAAAAAATTGCCACATATCTCTTTTTTAATTAATTTTTGTATTAAATGTTACATATCTTACTTTTTTAATTAATTTTATTATTTTTTAAATATCTTTTAAAAATAAAGTTATGCATAATAACTCCAACACAATAGAATATCTCAATCCAATCTAATAAGAAAGATCCAGGAAAAAAAAAGATAAAGGAAGAGAAGATAGAATACCCTCTTGTTAGAGTGCAAAATTGTCATGGACTATATCAAATTTTTGAGATTATTAAGATAAAAAAATTGAAAAAATAAACTGTCAAGGCCTATTGATTTGAGTGAAAGGTGCACGATTTCTTTTATATAAAGTCTTAAATTCAAATTTTGTAAATGGAGCAATTGGAAGAACTCTCCTCTTTATTCAAAGTACCAAAAAAATTGAAAAAATAAATCAAAGTAATTAATTTTTCAATAATTACTTTTTTTGAACTTTTTTCTTGTCATCTTTCTAGAGAGAGAGAAAAAAAGATTGAAATCTAATATATATAATTTTTATCATTCTTTTATTTATTTAGTTTTTCTCATCACCAAACTCTGCTTTTAGTTATTTTATGAACAATTTCCAAATGATCACGGCCTAACAATGCATGACAAATCTAGTTGTTGACTATTGACTTGGGGTCAATCATTATCATAATCTTTCAATGTTTCCAACAAAATTCTATCACGCAATTACACTTGTAAATCATCAACAGCGAGGCCAAGGCCACCCCAATCTCTATATAAACGTCCACCCTTTCCACTCCAACACACCGCAACCCATCAAACAAATATCAGTATATTATAGCCAGCTCGTTCACAATGACTGCCTTCAAAACCTTCCCAACCCTTTCTTTCCTCTTCGTGAGTTGTACCCTCTTCAGCTTAGCCCATGCAGCCACGTTTGATATCAGAAACAACTGCCCTTACACCGTTTGGGCTGCTGCAAAGCCCGGTGGCGGTAAGAGATTGAACAATGGTGAAACATGGCAAATCACTGCAGCCCCTGGAACCATACAAGCCCGCATTTGGGCTCGAACCAATTGCCAATTTGATGCTTCCGGGAGAGGCAAGTGTGAGACAGGTGACTGTGGCGGGCTCCTGGAATGCCAGGGCTACGGTTCAGCCCCTAACACACTGGCTGAATATGCGATAGGTCAATACGCTAACCAGGACTTTATCGATATCTCTAACATTGATGGCTTTAACGTTCCTATGGAGTTTAGCTCAAACTCTCCAGGGTGCACAAGAGTTATAAAGTGTACAGGAAACATCATCGGTGAATGTCCGAATGAATTGAAGGTTCCTGGAGGATGCAACGGGCCTTGCCCAGTGTTCAAGACTGAGGAGCACTGCTGCAATAATTCTGGTGAAAACTGTAAACCTACAAACTTCTCCATGTTTTTCAAGCAAAGGTGCCCAGATGCTTACAGTTACCCCAAGGATGATCCGACAAGTTTGTTCACTTGCCCCACCGGGACCAACTACAAGGTTATTTTCTGCCCATGAAGAACTGGAATAGTCTATCATAATCGTCTATACACTACAGAGAATAGATATTATATACATCTATGGCAAGATATGGAATAAATCAAGGCATTTGAAAGCTAGTTGAGCACATCCCTTGATGTGTTCAGAGTTGTAATAAATCGCCTATTATAAATGAAAATTTGAGATTTTTATGTTTCGTTTTAGTTTTTACAAGGCGATCTTATTGTAATTTGACATTTGCTTTCACTGAGATTTCTCTTATACAATCTTACTATAATTGAGCCTCTACGTACTCCGGATCAGTTATATATATATATATATATATATATATATATATATATATATATATATATATATATATATATATATATATATATATATATATATATATCAATTAATTAAGAGTTAGTTTTTTTTATATGTATATAATAGAATTTTCTAATTTGAAAAATAAAATTAAAATATTTTCACAATTTTTTTTATACAAAATTAAAGTTTTTGTTTTGAAAGGTTTTCTAAATTTTTACACATAGATGGAATTTTAGAAATATCTCTTAATTTAAAAAAAGCATCATTTAAATATTTTTTTTGAAGAATATCATATGATTTATATTATTGCCAATTAATTTTTCTTATTTTTCATATTTCACCTTATTTATTAGTTTTTTCATCTTCAATTTTTGTGTTGGAATAGTTGTTTTGACAGTCTCAAAAAATTAGTAGAACTAGAACCCACTATATTACTGTTTTTTTAATGTCATTACAAATTTCTTTAAAATATTATTATTGAGAATCTTTTTTATTATGATTATTATTTAATTTTTTTTGTAATTTATTTTTTATTTGGTTAATTCAACAAATTTATTAATTTAAACTAAAGCATAAAATGCAACATAATAAATAAATAAATAATAGTCAAATAAAACAAAAGCTTCAAATATATTTTTGAAAGAAAACTTGTAAATTCATTTCAAAAATTAATTTTTACACCACAATAATTATGGAACAAATTAAAATGTCCATAGATAAGAAATCTTAGTAGGGCTTGATTAATTTTGTTGGATCATAACAGAAATCTTATTTGGGCTTACATTAACACGGCCCGAATTCTTTTTTTCTTTTTTTAAGTTTCTCCACTTTCAAAACGACGTAACTTAAAGGTAGTTATATAATTTTTTTTTTAATTTTTTTTTTATTTTCTTCCTTCTTCACAGTTGCTCTCTGTTTCTTTCTTCTGCTTGATTAATCTTTTATTGGATATATAACCAAAAATCTCATTTTCTCTCCGAGAAGGAATTATGCGGTTTTCAGTACTATAGATGGACAATTGAAACTACATAAGTACGCTTATGTTTCTACGCTATTTCAGCCTAAGCCTTTTGAAATTGGAAAAAAAAAATACATAAATAAAGCAATTATTTCACGTCCATATGTATTATTTTTATTTAAATCATATTTTGAAATTATATGAATAAAAAAATTAATTATTTATTACATGTTACTTGTGATAATTAAATAATAATAATTTATTTCATAAATTCATTAATGATTATAATAATTAGTAATCATCTTTTCTTAATAATATGATTATATAAAATAATTTAAATAAATACGATAAATATGATATATGCTAATATCATGTAAATAATTTTTCTTAGAAGCTGCATTTTTTTCTAATTTTTTGAAGAGGAAACTGGCTTAAACGACTAGGATGAAGATTTGTTTAGCACACTTTTCGATTATTAGGTTATGCAAATATATACAAAGTGGGCCAGCTTGCTTACTCTCATAGTCCAGCCCGTTTCTGCTAGGTCTGATCATGTCCTAGCTCGACTGTCTGCTGACTAGGTCTGGGCCTAGAAATATTTTTTATTTTATTCAAAAGAAATCTCAAAAATAGTATTGGGAGTAGAGCTTTTTTTTTTTTTTCCTTAAAGTCTAAACAACTTTACACGATTGGTCACACTCGAGTGCCTATATGCATGCACGTAACATTTGGCTTTCATGGACCAGAATATATTTTTCTATTAAAAAAATTGGATTTGAATTTTCACAATTTTCACTATGTATAAAAAAATCTATAGTTTTATACTTACAATTATAAAATATTAAGTTTTACTTTATTTTATATTTAAAATTTTTTAATTATTATTAATTATTTTTTATTCTATGACTTTTATTAATTATATTTTTTTTAAATTATCGCGTATTAACTTACTTACATAAAATGAAAATTTATTAAAATAATATTATTTCAAATCTATTAAATATTAAATTTAAAATAATTTTATATTTAAATCAATCTCGATCTATTATTAATTGATTCTACTTTATTGTCTACCCTACCCCAACACATCGACTGTAGCATAAAACTTGACTTACAAAGTCTTTAGTTAAAGTCTTGGCCTTATCTACATTAAGAGATCCAGGTAATCAAGTAGCCTATAGCCGCCTCAACCTTTATTAAAACAATGTGCCATTGGGGCATTGGCCACTAATTTATTATTTCCATCACGCCAAAAGCCGCCCTATTTCTATATAAACCTCCCTTCCTAAGGAACAATTACAATTCCCCACTTAAAGCCAACCATGAGCTACTTAACCAATTCTCAAATCTTCTCCATCCTCTTCTTCAACATCCTCTTCATTTCCACTAATGCAGCGCTTTTTGAAATCCGCAATGATTGTACCTACACTGTCTGGGCTGCAGCATCTCCTGGTGGTGGGCGTCGCCTAGACCCAGGGCAAAGTTGGACCATCAATGTGCCTGCTGGCACAGCCATGGCTCGTATCTGGGGTCGAACCAACTGCAATTTCGATGGCAGTGGTAGGGGTCATTGCCAAACTGGTGACTGCGGTGGAGTCCTAGAGTGCCGAGGCTGGGGTGTTCCTCCAAACACCCTGGCAGAATATGCCCTTAACCAATTCGGTAACATGGACTTCTATGATATTTCCCTAGTTGACGGGTTTAACATCCCCATGGTGTTTGGTCCAACTAGTGGCGGTTGTCACAACATACGGTGCACTGCAGACATCAACGGACAGTGCCCTAATGAATTAAGGGCTCCCGGCGGGTGCAATAACCCCTGCACAGTGTTTAAGACCAATGAATTTTGTTGCACTCAAGGGTACGGAAGCTGTGGACCGACCAATTTCTCAAAGTTCTTCAAAAGCAGGTGCACTGATTCTTACAGTTACCCTCAGGATGATCCGTCAAGCACTTTTACTTGCCCTGCCGGTGCAAATTACAGAGTTGTATTTTGCCCCAGAGGCTCTCCTCATCTGGAGATGGTTGGGAGCAAGAGCCAAGAGTAAGGGTCGTTTTTGGAGGGAATATTGCAATTCCTACGCGCTTGGGAACAAAAATAAAGTCTAGAGTCTCCATAAAAATGATAATGAATATGTTGTCGTATTTGTTTTTGTTTGGTTTGTGCAACAGCAAAAACAAAATAATGATATCTTGAATACTCGGATCGTGTTTGTGCTATGGTACTATGGGATAAAATAAGGTTATAAAGTAACTTTTTCTGGTATATGCTCTTTGGACTTTTCAATGCGCAAGTCGTCAAATACTCGTATGCTATAGGCTGCTATTTGGAAATAATTACACAAAATTCGACTACACGGGAAGTAACATAAATTAAAATATATAATTTTAATGTATTAATATAAAATTCATATTTTATATCTAATTTAGTACGATGTACAATAAATATCACATCTATAATTAAAATCTATGGCTCTAAAGCACATGGCTCCAAATTATTTTAACTTTCCTGTCAACATCGATCGCTAACAAACCCATTATTTGATCCACTCGATCAGGATCATTGGCACGTGAATAAGCTTGGACCATACTATAAAATTCGCCAAAGGAGGTGATGCACTTGGTGGGAACAAGGAACCCCTCGTTCTCCTTCTCCCAGCGGATTCGAGGTTGGGGGTTCAAATCATGGGGTATGCTCCATTATTGGCTTTTTGAAATTTCAAGTGAAAAAGTTGTCATTGCACTGTCACAGAGTATAGTGGTCAGTGGACCAGTCCAATCCAATACAATCATATCAGTTGTGGAAAAATCGACCTCGTTCCGGGATTGAAATATAATTATTATATAGATTTTGTAAATTGTGCTTGAACTATATTATTAATTTATTATAATTATTATTATTGTGAATAATAAAAAAATTGATGCATCACGTGTCACGAGTTAATTAAGTCATGTGATACGAGTACGTAAATCATGGACGGAAGATTAAGGTTTCTTGCCCATGAAATTCATTGATGGGAGACCCAAGCCTCTCACCCATAATTATGGACGCGTCACTTACAATTTGTGCATTCCGCCAATGAACGTGAGTACGCCACGTGATATATTTACGTATAAATTTGTATATGAAAAAATTATGCAATTAAGATTTATGTGTTAATATTTATTTAGATGATTTTATTCTTAAATATATTTGATTATGTAAGATTTATAAAACAGTAAAAAATATTTAATTAGTAGATAAATACGTAATTAGATGTAGAATCAATCCCTATAAATAAGAGTTAAGTATGATTTATGAAAGAAAAATTCTATTTTGTTTACAAAAATTTTGTCAAATTCCCTTTCTAACTTAAGTATCGAAGTACTTACGTAGGGAAAAATTCTTGTATCCCTCTGATTTTTATTTTTTTCAAAACTTTTAATAGCATGTGGTACAAAAATCAAAACGAAAACATCAACAATATATCATTGTTGTGTTTGACAATAATAATTATAATTCATTACTAGTATATAATATATAGTTGACAGTACGTAAAATATAAATCTTTCAATAATATATTTAATTAATTTTTTTAAATAAAATTTTTAATTTTATTAAAGTGTTAATAGGATGAAATAAATCTTTTAAGATGTATTAAAATAAAAAATTAATTGCCCTTTCAATACGAATAAATAAGTTTCATCAGATGCCCTCCTAATTTACTGATTTGATTCACTTTTATATAATTTAAAAGTATAAATAAATTAAATTATAATAATTGTTATTTAAACTCGATTAAGTGATTATTTAAATTTAATTTATTTATTTTCAAGAAAAATTCGTACTTAAATTATTTGAATAATGAATTAAAATATTTAATTGTATGAATCTAATTGAATTTTTTTAATTTTATATTATTAATTTATCATTTTATTTTTATAATATATAATTAAAAAATAACAAATTAAATTCATCAAAAAAATTTAAATTTCATACCATCGAACTCAATCAAATTTTGAACATTAAATTATTTATTAAGAAAAACTCAAACGTAATAATGAATGAAATACAGCTCTACTTCACGCCAATCAAAACTTAAATCTCGGATTTTACATTTTTAACTGCCACTGTAAGCGCACGTGTTTTCTTTTCCAGTTTTCCTCCATCCCTCGTAGAAGGTATATTGCAGAAAGTGAGCCAAGAAACTGGGCGGACATTATAATCACCCTATATCTTTCTCGGAACCTGTCTTTTTTCGAACATTATTCTCTCTTCAGTCTCTCCGCTCCAAACATGCCTCAGGGAACGCTTGAAGTTGTTCTTGTTAGTGCCAAGGGTCTTGAGAACACCGACTTTCTCTGTGAGTTTGATTTTTTCTGTAATCTGAATCTTATTGGTATCAGTACTATTTGTTTACAATCTTATTCAATTTCAATATATGTTAAGATCTGGGTACAGTTGAATAATTTTAGGTGTTTCTGTCATGATCATGACGATTTCGATCATTTAAATTAATTTTGTTTGTCAATGTTCCATCTGATGGTCCTAGATCTATTGCGTGAAGCATGGTTTATATCAGTTTAATTTTCATGCTTACGATCATGTACATTGGGGTTTATTTTGTTGAAACTATTTGGCCTAATGCCCTGTTTTTATTGCTTATATCTCTATGTTTTTTGCTAATGTTTTTGAGGATTAAAATCTGGAAACGAGCAGGTAACATGGATCCTTATGTGGTCTTCACGTGCCGTACCCAGGAGCAGAAAAGTAGTGTTGCATCAGGTTGGGGATTAGAACTATCTAAATTCTTTGTCAATGATCATCAAATTTTGTTCTTGAATTGAAGATCAATAGGAATTAATAAAGTTGGAAAACAAAAATTTGCAGGAAAAGGGTCTGATCCAACGTGGAATGAGAATTTTGTGTTCAATATCTCTGAAGGTGTTTCTGAACTGAAACTGAAGATAATGGACAGTGATTGTGGTTCTGAGGATGATTTCGTGGGCGAATTAACGTGAGTATTCTCAAAAGATTTTGACAATTAGCAGCAGAACTTAGTTCTTGCTTCATGCTTGGACCTTGAGCTATGAAATATAGATTTCATTATTCTAGATCCTGTTTAAGTTAGGCTCATGAGGCAGTGAACTAAATTTAGATTGAACTTGTTTTTGTATGATACTTGCAGCATTCCTCTGGAGCCTGTATTTATGGAAGGAAATCTCCCCCCAACTGCATATAATGTTGTCAAGGATGAAGAATATCGTGGGGAGATTAGAATTGGTCTTACTTTCACCCCCGAGGTATTCTTCTTTTGTTTCTTGTCTTTAGTTACATTTCCATTTGGCAACTGGAAGATGAAGAGGAAACCAGATTTACAGCATTGACTTCCAACATTGATGATTTATGATTATCTGAAAAATGAGTCTCAAACTCCTGATCATTCTGCTCTTAACAAGGCACAAATTTGAAAGATATGTTCAGCTTTGCAAAGGGCTCCTTTCTGTTTGGATTTGTCGATTATTCTCAGCTAACTAAAATTCCCATTGCTTCATAACAGGAACGTAATACCAGGGATTTTCAATTTGAAGAAGCATCTTTTGGAGGGTGGAAGCAGTCTACATACGATGTCTAGGACAACCGCGGTTTCCATCTTAATCTGTTTCAAGAACTTGTTTTTGAAGTTTGATTTTAGAACTATATTAGGTTGAATGTTATTATTGTGTTATTCCTATACAATGGAGTGTTCAACCACCTTGAGTTTGTTTTGGTTAATTGTGACACTGGAAAAGTTTACCGTACCAATCCTGGTTAGTAAGCTTTTGCATTTTATAGTTTTTGCTTATGGGATTTAACATTCGGTTCTTCCATTTGAATAAGAGATATGGTTATTGATTAAGTTCTATTTGGACTTTTACTAGTAATATTGAATAGTTAGTAAGAGATATGGTTAATTCTAGTTTCACCTAGATTAGCAATGGGTGTCGAAACAAGCCCTTCATTGATAGCATACTCTAATGGTATTGCACCTGTAAGAGTCTTGAATGCAAACTCAGGCAATTGTAGTTCTGACTTGTGGTCACTGCCCATCGAGTTCTGAATATTTGGGGTCACCCTTCAAGAATTGCTCTATCTTCAGGATGCCTGGTGTTATTGATTTCTGGATTGACTGCAGCAGGCTTGATTTGGGGGCTTGGCGTTTGGGCCAACATTTAGCTGCCGAGTTGCCTTGTCCACCAAAACACATGTGGTTTCGGTTCATTTTTTCCGAGACCTGGTAATTGCATTTTCTGTAGAGCTACTTCAGTGGACACTCCCATTGGCCACCAGCTCAGGTTCACGCCCAGCAAGTTGTTTTGACGATTGCCGAGTAAAATCAGGCTCTTTCATAGAGTTCCTAGTTTCTGTGTTGCTTCTCTTGCGGGCAATTTCTGCTGGAGCTCAAACTAAAATCACTTGACGGCATTTCTCTTGCATGAAACTAAAAGCTACTGATTATCAACTGATAAAAGCTCCAAAATCTTAACCTTAACCTTCTGCAGTTTATATCTTCCCTAAAACTTAAAATTCTTCAAAAACGGCTAATTTTTTTAAGAAGCAAACAATTAAATTATAGAGAAAATAAAACCTAAAAAAAAAAATACCAAAGTATTAATTTGGATACACGGTATAATTAATTAATTGTGATTGATTTTGATATAATTAAAAATAATAATGATGATAAAATTAAATGATAAAATGATCATTAAAAATATTATATTAAAATAAAAAATTAAAAGATAGCACCAGTTCGGTAAAATTGACTCTGCGGCCGGTCTTTTGGGATTTGAACTGCAGGGTCCAGCCAGAGGGAAGCCAGTCCGGTGAAGTTTTCGCCGTCATTATCAAAGGAAATTATGATTTTCCAGCATTCAATTATTTCTCTGGTTTTTACCGTCAGTATAAAGGTGAATTTTTTTTAAATGTAATTTTAGCTTTTTGGAAAAAAAATAAAATAAAAAACTAAAACAAACCTCGGTAAAAATAAAAGGAAATTGAAGCGAAAAGAAATTAATTGGAACGTGGAACACAAAAACAAAAGGAATGGAAAGGGTAATTTGGAGAAAGCGGTTGAAATCTTCGCTGTGAATGGGCTTTGTGCGGGTATGTCTCTAACTTTTGGCTTATTTATTTGCGAGGACCTGACTAGACGACTCCTACTTGTTGACAAGGGAAATTGAAGCCAAAGGATCGAGAGAAGGGAAAGCTCAGACGACGCCTAGGTTTTCTCTCTTTCCCCTTTTACGATCTTCGATTCGTTGAATTATTGTTCCTTACGAAACGATTGTTTGAATACTAATAACAAAAAAAGACTGTCAAATCTAGATTTTGATTTTTTTTTTGTGCCCATGTCGTTAGCTTGATTATAACATGAAATCAAAGATTGGGTTACTTAGTAGATTTTGGTTCGAATTAGACTTGGGTTTGGAAAGATTGAGCCATTGAAGGGTTTTAACACGAAATTAGATAAGATTAACTGGGTCGGGATTAGAAGAAGCAGCAAACCTCAAAAGCTGGGAAAAAATAAAGCAACATTCTCAAGATTAAAGTTTAAGCATTTAGTAGATTAGAGTTTGGAATCTGATTTATTTTTAATTGTGAAATGAATCTTTAACATTGGGTTAAAGATGAAATTTTTGATTCATGGTACCCTTGCTACCATAAAAGATCGGAATTTTGTTGAGTTTCTGATCAGGAAGATTTCTCTGTTTTCTTTATTCGGTTTTAGTTATAGAATAAGCATTTGGATGGTTATACTGAAAAGTTTTTTGGGTTTTAAGTTTTGTTTGCTAAATTTTTTTGTCTCCAGAATTTGACAAGTTCTGAAGCTTAAGAAGGTCTTGTGTGATGGCGTTGCAAGAGAAGTTAGATAGATTTAATAAGCAGCAGGAGAAGTGTCAGACGATGCTTTCTAACATTGCAGCTAAATCAGCATCTTCTAGGGCATCCGCAACACCAAAACCTGCTCCTGTAGCTGCCTCACCTTTTCCCAGTGCAAGACCTCCTGCTCCTGTCAAATTCTCAAATGATACCGAGAGGCTTCAGCACATTAACAGCATTCGGAAAGCTCCTGTTGGAGCTCAGATGAAGCGTGTTATTGACCTTCTGTTTCAGGTTCTAGTTACCCTTTTTAATTTAATCATTATGCTCTTGATGCAAATAATTAGAGTATTCTACTTTGTTAACATTCGTAAATGATCTTTATTGTTGCAAGTATCCTTGCTAAAGCCATGGTTTGCTGGTTCCAAGGATTAATCTGTTACAGAGAAAAATTGCTTATATTGAGAAATTGATGGCTATGTGTATACAAACATGAGATAAAGAAGAAATCCTCCTCTTGTTTATGTGCCTACTTTAGTTTCTTAAAGTTTATTGCTTCTGTTATTGATGCTGATTTGCATGTGCTTTCTGTTGCTATTTTGTTCTGTTATTCTTGAGGTTGTGATAGTTTAACCCTGCATTTCTCATGGTTGGTAATGTTAGGAATTTTCAATAATGTTTTAGCCAGTAGGTCCCTACAGGAGCTTTGCTGTATACATTTGTAGCCTTTTTTATTTGAAAATGGTAGGTTTGCTATATTGGAAATGTTATTTCAACTCTCTGGTAAGGGAAGCTCGGGTGAGGGATTATACTATATCATTGATTTCCTCTAGTAGTAATATGGACAATTTGGTTTATCATAAAGTTTTGACTTCACATCAGAGAACAGCAGGAAACTTGAGATTTTATATGGCATACACTTTGTAAGATCTTGAAAAAAATGCTAGTTGCTGTTATTATGGACTTTTTACGTGTATCCTTGTTTCTGCTGAAAATTTTTATCTCTAAACTTATAAAATATATATTCATGGTTACAGACAAGGCAAGCATTCACACCAGAGCAGATAAATGAAGTATGTTATGTTGATGTGAATGGCAACAAAGATGTCTTTGAGGGCTTGAGGAAAAACCCGAAAGTCAACTATGATGGGAAGCGCTTCTCTTACAAGGTGACATTTAGGGTCCAATGCTGTTTTGAGGGGCCAGTGTGGTGAGAGCTGCACTGGTTGCCCAAGCAAATACACCCTTGGTTGCTGTTGTGACCTTTTGGTAGACTTAGTCTTTTTTACTTTTAGCAACTATATCATAATAAGCATTGCCCTGATTGTTTAGTCTTCTTCATAAGTATTACGTATTGTAAATTTTATTCTTACAGGCCAAGCATGATGTTAAAAGCAAGAACGAACTTCTTGTCTTGATTCGGAAATATATAGAAGGCATTGCTGTTATTGATCTCAAGGATGCATATCCAAATGTGATGGAAGACTTGCAGGTATCGTTGAGTTGCAAATTTTCCTCACTTTCCATGTACTTCTGTCCATTCATAAGTTTCCATGATGGGTGTTGATTTTGACTTTCATTTACATGATTTTATTGAAGACAATACTACCTAGTTCTTTTTTGATCTGATTTTTTTTTTCTTTTTTAACAATTAAATGTTGTAAAAGAAAAGAGGCAACACCTTATCTGTGCTCACATATGATTTAATTGTGCATAAAGTGGGAGACGTGAGGAGCTGTTATGCACATAACATAGAATTGAAAGGCTTTGAGTTTTGAAATTTACTATTGATAGAAAGGGTATTATGTAATTAAATGCATCGCAAACTTGTAATTCAACTCTCTTTTGATAAGTATTACTGAGGAATTTCCCAATGAAACTATGCTTGGATACACTTTGGTGGGTGATCAGTTGCTAATTTCCTTGTGGAATGGACATTGATGTCGGAGTTGGTTAATAGGAGATCTTCTCAACAGTTCTCTTAATTCTTGGTTGTAAATGACTCTGATGATTGGCTTATTTGCTATTGTTTTCATTTTACCTTAGGTTTTCTGGCTTTTTAGAAAAAGCCTTTTACTCACAAATTTACTTGTTATCAGTCTAATAGGCAGGCACAAATTTTAATTAAGCAGTGCTGTTAAGTTTAGTAGATTCTGTTGCGATAGCTGCTTATAGTTGTTCTTTTTGTAGGCTTTGAAAGCTGCGGGCCAGATTTGGCTGCTATCAAATTTTGATTCTCAGGAGGACATAGCCTTCCCAAATGATCCCAGGGTACCGATTAAGGTGGATGATGACCTTAAAGAGTTATTTCGGTCTATCGAATTGCCACGAGACATGCTTGACATTGAGAAAGATCTTCAGAAGAATGGAATGAAACCTGCTACTAACACAGCGAAAAGAAGGGCTGCTGCACAAGTACAGGGCATTTCCTCCAAGCCCAAGCCCAGGCAGAAAAACAAGGAGTTCTCAAAGAAGGCAAAGCTAACGAATGCACATCTTCCAGAGCTTTTCCAGAGTCTCAAAAATTCTTGAAGCCACAGAAGTTTTACAATGGGGTTGGTCAGTGGGGCAGCTGCGGCATTTACTTGTTTTTTTTTTCTTTTCTGTGGACAACTATACTTACAAGGGTTCTAACCCTGATTAATGTTAAACCAGTAAAATCAACTGATCTTATTATACCTGAAAATTGTTTCCAATCATATCCAGTATTGTTTATATTCAGAAAGGGAAGTCTTAGTGCCAACAGCTTTGCAAAGATGCTGCTTGCTACTCAATCAGGTCTATTTTACAGAACACTTTCAGATTTCAACTGTTCTGCTAATTGTCTGAAGTTTCTGTTCATAATTCAAAAGCTCCAAGACAGTTGGGACCATTTTATCAAAAACAATACATCCTGTACTTTCACATTAGCATTTCTTGTTCTTTTAAAGCGTAAATATTATTAAAAAAAAGAAAAAGAAAAAGAAAAAAAACATGAATGATAGTTATGTTTCAGTTTGGAAGTCTGGTTTTCTTGCCACGGTAAAAAATTGTAATGCAGATATAGCTTGTGACGGGACCAGGGTACCAGGTACTTGATACGTATTTACTACGAATTTATTGTATGAAAGCAGCTTGTTCTGGCCATTTCTACACGCACATAAACACATTTCAATTGTTTGGGGTAATTCCTCCTGATTTGAGATTCAAAGATTTTGAGGTCCCATTGATTGATGATATTCATCTGTCAGCTTGTAGTTTTGGCTGGACTGGTTTGCTTGCTAACCCATTCTTCTATATAATAAAAGGTAGAATTTTATCATTTTGATAGCAATTGCATGTCTGATAAATCGATATGTAAAATATTCCATGTTCTCTTTGTTTTTTTAATGAAGGAAGTAACATCAAAGAAAGCCACCAAAATGTGGGTTTGACTCTGGAAGCAATGAACAGTGAAGATGTATATAAATTCCCAACTAAAATATTGTTTCCATTCTTCTTGTTTCTAGTTCTTTTGAATGCAGATGAGCCAAAACTGCCCCACCATTCACACTGCAGACAATAAAATAATAAATCTAAAAAAATGATGCTAAAACAATTCAACAGTTACTTTCTAAAAAATATTTGTACTCTCAGTCGGTGGCCATTGCCAATTTAATAGGCCATCTCTTGATTTCAACTTTAATCCAGAATACATATCCAAGCATTATTGGTTTCTTCTTCCTCACCAAGTTCTGACCTTGCAAACACTTCCTTGCCTGTAATTCTTAATTTCAGAACAAATTTATTCTATATATATATATGATTCTTTTAATTACCTTGTAACAGTGCAGCTTCCTTGGAAGCAAAAATCCAGCTATTTATACATTACATGACTTAAACATCTCTGAGAATCAAACAAATACAATTGAAGTTTCTGCAAAAAGTTTGCGTTCTTTTTCTCATACTGTATCCTATTATACAATCTGTCAAGAGAAGGGAAAAAAAAAAAAGGAACTGCAGTATAAGCTGCCAAAATTTTGTATAGCTGAATACATGTTTAAGATCTGCAAAAAATAATCAGTTGTGAAGGGGGTTTGGTCCCCCAGGAACTTTTCGATAGGAAACTTCATAAACTGGTCGACTGTTTTCTGCTCCGGATGCCTCAGGAGACTTTGCAGGGAAATGCTGTGTGGAGGAGAATTCTGTGTTGGTTGTTCCCTCAGCGTCACTGCTTAGGCTTCTATGGATGTAGCGGCAACTTGAGAGGTGGATGGTGGCTAGTATGATCATGAAGAACATGAATGAGAATTTGGGATTCCAAATCCTCATGATTTTAATGATAAGAAAGGGCAGAAAAGATGGTGGGAAGAACTGCAAGAAGTTGAGGGAATTGAGTTTGTTCACTTGAAGAGGCAGGTGTGTAGTCTATTATTAATACGAGAAAAAGGCTGTGGTAAAGATATAGTCAAAACTAGCATGTAATTCTTGAAATGGCAGAAATACCCTTCATGCTAGGTTAAATCAGTCACCATGTCATTAATTACTCCCACCAAAAACTACAGCAGGAAATTAGTAGTTGTTGTGATTTGTTTCTCCACTTGCATTGTTGAATCCTATATTCTGACTTTTATATTACCCTCATAAGTGAGGTTAATGGTTGTTCTTTTTTTTTTTTTTAAAGTTGCGTATTTAAATTATAAATCAATTTTTTTTGTTAATATAAAAAAATTACATACATATAATTATTTTAAAACTTCATAAAATAAAAATTTTGTAAGCTGAATTTATACTTTTATATTATTACACTCTAAATGCATGCATAAAGCAAGAACAGCAGAAAGTTCAAAAGAATTCCATAATCTTTTGGTACATATCTCACTCCAATTTATTCTCTTTTACTGCAAACAAAATTTATTCATCATGCTTGTAGAGGGGAAGGGTCCTTTTTGGCTTTTGCATGGCTTAAAAGCTTAAGATTATGATTTGTGAAAGAGAAAAGTGATCAAAAGGAAGCAGATATCACAGCAAGAGCTGACAGGCTAAACTGGTCCTTTCACCTCTTGTAGAGTGCTAACTTGAAAAACCGTTTCTAAGGGACTGTTGCAGGCGTTGACTTTACATTAATTTCCGATCAATCTTGATGCCAGTTTGGGTTTTGAGATTAATTATTGATGGTTGTTTCTTAAGGTGAGTTCATCGACACGTGCTGGAAGGTGGCATTAAAACAAATGGCTGGCACGATTGCTGTTGCCATAGTTTTCTTCACCACATGGTAAGATATATTGGTATACTACTCCAGTTGGAGCTAGAGAGGCCAGCCATGAAAAAACAATAGGACGGTCCAGGAGGGTTACTAATCTTCTCCAAGACAGGGAAGTTCTTTGCAAACACGTTCCTGTTGTTGGGCTCCATTGAAATTTGTCCCAATGATGAGTATAGTAGCAGGTTTGATTTATGCAGAAAAGATAAGTGATGAAAACGGAGAAGAAACTAAAGGGTTTGGTTCTGATTAGTTGCCTAGTTGGTAGGAGATCAAAGCATATAATTGAAATCTCTTTTCATGTTTCTCTTTTGCGTCTGGGAGAATATAAAGTGATAGCAGAAAGTCATAGTGACACATCAGCTGACAAGATGTTATTGCTCAAGAGGAGACAATTTTCCTGGAAAGAGAAATGGAAAGTATTATGAGATTTGAGGAAGTGCATGTTATTAGGTGATATTTAGGTAGTGATATAGAATGATTGTGATTTTGAAGATTGCTGCTTAGTTCTTTTTCTATTTTAATGGCGTGTTTGAATTGGAACAAATCATGAATTCCATGCAACAGAATGTTGCTTTTCTTTACAGGATTCCTTTGGAAACATTATGAAAACCTCACCAACCCATTGGAATTTAACAGTTCACCGTTAATGGAAACGAATTCGTTTAGAAAATAACAATTCAGCCCATGAGGTTGCATGAACTCCATAGTTTCCCCTTTTCATAAGGAATCAAGTTCTGTTCTTTCAAATTTAAGTGTTTTTTTTAATTTCATATCGGAATATTGTGAAATTTTTTATTATAATATATAAATAAAATTTTAAAATCATAATTATGAAATATCTTTCATCAAAAAATTTAAATAATATCTTACAAATTGAATTTGGAACTTTACCATCACATCGTGTAGGCCTGATTTCGTAGTAGACAACTAAATGCAACATTCGTTGATGCTTCCATTTTAGGTGCTAATGGGGCCTCAATTTAGTCCGACATTAAATAGGTGGACCAAAGTATATTTGATTACGATGGGATCGATATCTGCAGATTCTTTATGCACATCCTCTCTACTCACCCGGTTAGGTAGTTTTCTGTCAGAGATGCAGGGGTTGTCATCAGCCAGAAGCAAAGGATAGAAATAACCCGGACCAGATCGTAGATTATCATCTTTTAACAAGTTGCATCAACCTGATCTAAAATCAATATACAAATAAATAATTTAGTGATGGTCATTTATGAAATTCACATTTAAATTTGTGAGTGTTGTTTTTGTTTTGTTTCGAAATAGATTTGAATCTCTATAAATATAATATAAGAGATATTCGTAATATCGCGATATGATATTAAGTGTTAAAGTATATTTTTATCACATAAAGATAAAAGAGTAGGGACTAGGGTTCACACTGTTGCCAAGTTCTAGTTTTTCTTTGAGGAAAGGGCAATCAGCTGCCCAACTTGACATTTCTTTGAAGGCATGATTGCCTTGCGAATTATCTCGTCTATGTGAATCCAAAGTCTTGACATTTATGTTTCCTTTCTATTTCAACTAGATAACAGATAGCACAGTCTGAAAGCATAATGTTAGTCTGAGGTAAGACTGAGGACTTTTTAATTTTAGAGCTTAGAAGTCAATGGTTTGATCATTTTAAATTGGTTGAAGCTATTGTTTTTCACCGTCAACTTTCAAGAATATGATGAAAGATTGGATTGTGAGCTGCTGAACATAATAATTGATCCAGATGTGTAGACAAAAGAAAATAGTGGCATAGGCTTTGCATTTGGCTTGCTACAATGTCTCCACATTTTGAATTGTGAGCAACTAATATATATAAGCAATCAAACTAGAAAACTCTAAGATCAAATAATTAATTATCAACATTGTACTAGATTCGATACCAATGATACTCAATACTTAAGTACGATACAATTCAATTCATTAGAAAATCGATATGTATCTATATAAAAATATTTTTCGTATTATAAAATTCGATTTGATTCATTATAAATTCATTCGTATCAATATAAAAATTAATTTCATCATATGAATCAATTTCATATGATGTATCTATTGATTTACAAATGTATAATACTGTTTTAAACTAGCAAGACTGCTAAAAATGGACACAAGTGCACAAAGAAGAATTGAAAATGGGAAGATTGGATTTTGGAAAGGTCTCAACTCTCAATTATCATAATCAATCCAAGGTATTTTTTTCAAAACCATATGCATAAACTATACGGAATAATTATGGTCAAAGCTTTCCCGGGGCTGAATATTTTCCACAAGCCATATTTCTTTATTCGATTGTGTAATTAATAATAATAGACATCTGTCGCCAGTTTGCTTTGCAATAATTTATTCAAGTGCGCAGTTCATTATAGATTAGGATTCTTCAGAGTTCTTAAGGAAGAAAGCTGACGTGACAAGTACATACTATTAACTACGGAAATATATCCTTGAATAATCCTGGTAATAGAGCTTCTAAATTCCGAGAAAAATCCAAGTTGAAGATGACTTTTCTCAAGAGTACCACAATCCCTAAAGCTCAAAGTGATGCAAATATGATTTGAAGACTAAGGATAATGAGTTTATAATCGAATAGTTATCGGATTAGGGTAACAATGTTAAATGTACAAATACAATCTTTGGTGTGTAACAGCAGTGATTCATAAAGAACCTAAGATACTAGAAAATAAGCATCACAGATTTAGCGTACCAATTGCATCCAATCGAAGACCACATGATACTGTTCCCAGACTATAGAAACTTCACTTTCTGAAAGAGCGTCTAGTATAGTAATTGCTAAGATATTGCAACAAAGCTGAGGAACCTGTTTCTGAGAGATCATTTACCTCCACAAATATACCAAACTAAGAGATCTTCTTGATGCAGCATTTTACAAAATCCCCTACACGAAACAAGAAAGAGCATTAGGACTTGAAGAGCTTTTATTTTGTCAAATTAAGCAGGGTGAAGTTTTCATTTGGAAATGTTTGTTCAATTTCTCATTTAAATGTTAAACATTAACTATAATTTTCTGGAATAGTTATTATTTCTGCAAAGAGTAACAACACTTCATGTACACAAAAAGTAAATACAAATAACTGAAGATGTGCACAAATAATATTGAAACACAATATAGTTACTCACCATAACATTTCTCTTTTTCTCTACTAACACTTCCTCTTCTTTTGGTCTCATAGAAACTTAAAGTTTTCTGAACTTTCTGTCAGCCATTAGCACATTTACTTTTATTCTCTGCAAATATTAGCCATATCAATGCACAAAATGGGAATAAAGAAAACAATTAAAAAAAATCAATTTCTTCAAACCTGACCAACAAATGAGGACAAGAATTTAAGCTTTTCTTGATCATAAATACTCAAAAGATCTTCCAATTTCATATTTGGTGAAAGCTTTCCCTCAAATTGTAGGTTATTTTCTGAATCTGAGTTTGAATCCATAGAAGAGTTCTTGTCCATTATATCAGAACTTCCAATGACTCCTAAATTCTGCTTATAAGCAGATGGGTCTAAACCCTTTCATCTCAACCATGATTCAAAAGCTAAGAACTTCCATTTAGCAGCCAGATTGCGGTAAGGCAAGAATCCAATCAAAAAACCAAAAGATACCTGTAAATTGATGCAATGAAGTCAAAAGTTACAAATAAGCAGATGTTTGCAAAAAGACATGATAAAAGGGAAAGGTTCTCTCACGAGAAAGCCTCTCGTGCTAGAGCTTATTAACTCCACTTCTGCCCTTCTTCCTGTCTTAAGCAGATCTTCTACTTAAGTCCAATCAGTATCCTACAATTGTATGGGACACCAAAAATGACCAGGCATTCTAAAGTGATGCTTTAAAAATGTCCAGTAATAACTTAAAGGACAAAAGGGTCCAGTAAACTGACCTCCTGAGGTGATATAGAAGGGAGATCACCATAATCCTCAGGATAGAAGGGAATAGTTTCTGCTCTATTGGAGTTTGATGTTTCTTCCACAGATCGATCTAATTTATAAGAAAACAATTAGTTAATCACAACTCTACCAACTTAAGAAGAAATGTCCTAATTTTAAGAATGAATTTGACACCTTTTTGGCTTCCCTTTTAGTGCAGCTTCCATAAAGAGACCAATGCCAGCTTCCTCAGTAGACACCCTATTACTTAGCTCAACTGGCTTCAATCCTTGAAAAGACCAGAAATATATAAATTTCAATACTTCACATAGAAGGGTTCCCAAACTTCTTAGATAAAGTAAAAGGAGGAAACTTATAAGCATTCTAAGAAAGAGAAAGAAGGAGAGAGAGAGACAGTGCTGGCTGTAGAGCTATGCACTGGACAATCAAACATCGGGCCTGTTGTGATAAGCCCCACCATGGCACTCAACACACAATCAAACAAAGATTAAACTAAAAGGAACTTAATGATATAAAATGGTGCATTACCAACTATGGAGTTATCTCGTATCTCAGGTTTCTTAGGGATTGAGCCATGCCCTGCTTGTAGTGAGTCGTCAAAGCTACTCTCTGTTGCATTAGCCAACATGTTAGCTTCTACCTTTGCCTCCAACCTTTCCCCCTCAACTTCTAAATCTTCAAATTGCTCTTGTTTTACACCAATATTCGTATTTACACTTACCTGGTCAGGCTTTTTAAATAATGTACAATCACCAATTCTATCCTCAATTTCTTTCTCTTTCTCCAGCCCTACACTACCATCAGAATCTTGTTTCTTATCAAGGCTTGCATCAACACTCATTGGTCCTGGCTTTCTGAACAAAGGCATGGTTGGTAACGTGCCTTAGTGTTCAGTTAAGTAGTTACTAAATAATTGATCAATAGATCAAGTTTTCTGTTATACCTTAATAATGATCATTTGTTTTTTCATTCCTATTCTACCTATTATCTGAAAAAGAAAAATGCAATAACACAAAGAAGTTGTAATGAAGCGATTGTTTCTTAACAATTAGAAAATGGGTGTTTAAAAAAAATAATTTGCCTTTAAATTGAGCATAAAAATATAAAAATCAAAGAGAGAGTAAAAGAGTACCTTGGCAAGAGTGAGTTTGGGGTCTTCGCCAAGCAAGAGGCCAAACTTGAGTTCCATTTGGTCCTATTTGTCAAGCTTTGGCTCTTCTTTATCCGAAAAAAACCCTGAAAGAAACCCTTTTCGCCTGTCTTTTCACTCGTACACTTGACACTGATACAGAAGGAAACAGCAAACACTTGTAGACAGAGAAGGAAGCAGCGGCGGCGGCACAAGATAGACCGTCCATTTATAATGCGAAAGTGAAAGCAAACTCATCCGACGGCGTTGAGTAGCATTACAAAATTGTTGAACTTTGGAGCCTGAGATTGAAAATTGAGTTTTGGTGGGAATAAAACGGCTACTTGAGACTTAGGGAGCGAATCAGCGAAGTAGAAGGAGAAGGAGATTTTAAGATTGTCTATCATCCCGGTCCCGGATCGCCCACATGGCACTTTACTTTGACCTCCGTTTATATATTGCCACGTGGAATCAATTCTGTCAGAGTTTTCTTTTCCAATTTGAGTCCAATGCAATGGGGAAACCCAACCATCGAAAGTTGAATTAGATTCAGGGCCTGCCGTGGTTGCTATATTATAAGGAGCAAATGAGCCTGAAAGCCTATTTAGTCAGGGCCTTAAATTGCGCATGACTCGGGCTCAAGCAATTCGGACTGTTGTTTTCTTCAACCATTCTCATTGCTTGTTACATAGGCTGATAGGCTAATGCTTCTGTAATATTATGAAACGATAAATAATTTGTAAATATCAAATTGGTACCAATGGCGGAGAAAGTAAGAGATTAGAAACAAAGATCTGATTTCAATTACAATGCACGGTGAAATTCTGAAGTCCGAAAGTATTTTCATTTACAGAAAACCCTGCAGTTCCCGTTACAGTAAAAATCTGCCTGCATACAAGGATGATTTTCCGATGCATGGAAGGAAAATAAAAACAATTTCGGCTACCCTTTAATAAGATTTCCATATCAATTAGAATGACATTAATTTGGTGCAACATCTTGGATTTGCTTGCAATTCGGAGAACTTGGAGACCTGGAGGCACCGGAACTTCTTCACGAGACTACAGCGAAAACAGAACAAGGTCAACAACCTACTCGGATTATCGATGTCCCTGAAGGTTCATTGAGCTTTCTACTATTGGTCTTGTGCAATAGGTTGATCAGATGTTTCTTCTGCCTCATCCTCTGGCTTTGATTCTGATTCAGATTTTGGTTCCAGTAAAGCTCCGGCTGAGTTTTTCTTCAAGCAAGCTGTCTTGGTAACATGGCTGTAGCTGCCCTTCTCCTTGAACAACTGAGCAAAGTGGGGCTTGCAGTAGAGGATGCCATCCAATGCAGCACATGACGATGGTGTAAGGAAGCAACCGCCATGAGAACACCTGAAGCAGGATTTGTGGTAGTTTTCTCCCTCCAGAGTCACCTGTTAATGTTTGAACACAATCTCTATAAGTTTCTTTCAATCAATAGAAAGGTAGCATCCTGTGAGGATTAGACAGATCAAAATCTAATAGCAAACCTTCTCTAACGGGTATGCTGTTTTGTTACAGACTCCACATTTATCTTGTGTGCCAGAGAACAAGGATGCAAATCTGCTATTAGCCCTTGCCTGCGAGTAAAATACAGTAAAATAAAATGAGCATTAACTATATCAGAAGAATCTGGGCATCTACATGGCAGATAATACAAAGTTTAAGCCAATGGTGGGGGAGGATTTGAGCACCAGTCCATTTGGCTTGTCGGATTTCCCAGCTGAAAAACCACCAAAGAAGCACAAACTTGTCAGCCTAAATGATAAATGAACTAAGCATTAACGTTTGAGCTGGGGAGAGGAATGATTTATGCGAGGAAGAAACGTGGGTGTGTGTGTATATATATATATATATATCTTTCATTCAAATCATGCTACAAAATACATTATTAAAAAAAATTAATCATTTTTACCATAATCATTAATAGATCTTTTGAAATAAATATTTACTATTTGATTATCGTATGTGATGGGTAATAAACAATTGATTTTTTTAATAATATGATAATGTAACATGATTTGAAAAAATGGTATTTGTTGACATTTAGAGTAACATTTTCATACTATCTTTTCTTGGTTTAGAAAGGAAAGTGATTCTCACATTGGAATTTCTTTGTGTAACTACCGGTCTCCTTGAAGAGTTGCTCAAAATGAGGCTTGCAATATAGGACTCCTTCCATGGAGCAATAGCTGCTCATCTGTTCAAAAAATGAAATTCTTACAAAGACAAACAACAAGCAACATGGCCAAAGATTATGGTTATTATACATACCACCAGAAGTCCATTGCAATGACTGCATTTGAAGCAGGTCTTATGATAAGAAACCCCATCAGCTGATAATAAATCAATAAAATGAACAGTCTTATCACATGCTTTGCATTTCTCTGTTGTCCCACTGAATGCCATTTTCCTCTTGTATTCCAAGTCCAATTGCAAGAAAAAAAAAAGGGTTTTCTAGAGAAGACGGTTCAATGAAAGACAACACGAGTTCTGATCTCTATCTCAGACGATTGAGATAGAAAACGAACTCAGAAAATTGTCTGTTGCCTTTCACCTTCATTGGCGATATGTTATAAGGCAGGTTCAAGGGTCAAAAATGTAATGGACAAAGTAAACAAGTGGAGGATATGAGTCAACGCTTATTAAGGATGCGCAATCAAAGGTTCATCCCTGACTCCATGGCATATATAAAATTCCATGCTCTAAGAATAGGATCATGCTCCATGGCATATATAAAAATCCTGACCAAGTCTTCCAAGGATGTTTCCGATATGAAAGAAAAGCTCACAGCCTGATCACAGATTAGCCACTCCTGTATATGGAGGCATGATACAAATCTTAATCATGTGTTACATCCTGATAGCTCATAGTTGATATGATATCCGATCTGATTAAATAGAAAGTATATATGTTAACGTGGAATAATCTTCAAATCGTGAGATGAAATTTTTAAGTTAATAGTTTTTTACTGATAAATATAATGGTAAAATTAAAACAGAAATTTTGTTTATCCACATTTTCCATCTTTTACTGATGGCTTTCTGCAAAAGCAATCATGTTTTCCCTGAATTAGTTATGAGATCAAATCATCCTCTAGCCTGTACTGAATTGAGGCCTTTTTTATGGAGCAGAAGAGTTAGCAAGTGAAGTTCAAACTGTACCAGGGAGCTGAATTTCATTTCCATTTCATGAAAAGTACAATAAAGTTATAGGTAAAGAAACTGCCAAATAGAGAGACCTCCAGGAGAAATGGAATATAGAAAGATTACAGTAGAACATAAAACTTACAATCCAACCTCAACACTTGCATTTCCTTTTCCTCCATAGATTTCTATTGTACCAAAAAATATATAAATAAATTTCTATAAATTACAACTGGGTTTATGCAAATAGAATTAATGAATCTCACTTCTCACATGTATATATATATTTATTTACACACAGATAATTCGATTTACACCAATATTTAGAATGTCCGACTTACAAACCAACAGGAGGGAGAGGGAAAAAGAAAGAGACAAAGAACAAACTGAATCCCAGAAAAAAAAAAATATCAATAAAGGATGTTAACTGCTGAAACATCCAAGAAATTTCTTTGGTATATAGCCCGATGCACGAAATTTCGTTGCTGCCTCCCTAATTTTGAGAAAATCTTCCTCTCGCTTGGCTTCTATCACAGCTCTTTTCTCTTCTGCTTCCTTGTGGATTTCAGCCGCTTTGTTTTTCATTTTCTCAGCATACTCTGCCTTCTTCTTTTCCAGTTTTTCCTATCAAAACAAGACCTTTGTCAAACACAGTACCCACAACCACAATCTTTAAAACCTGTTGCTCTAATCCAAGCTAGTTAAGCTTAGGAATCCAATATACCATAATCCGTAAACTATGAACTGATCAGGTAGAAAACGTTACCTCAATTCCCTTTAGTTCTGCTTCTACATCAGCTTTCTTGGAATTCTCCCAGGATCCAATAGCAGATATCTTCTTATGTGCCCTAACAAAAATGGATATTGAAAGCATTATGAAACCATTCACTCTGAATAATATAGAAGTCCAGAAAATACTCTTTTTAGAGGGGTTATTGAGAATTGTCCATGGCAAAGAACTTATATTGCATAAACCATAATTCATCAGAGTTTGTTATTTAAGTAGTCCCTTTCTAGTCAATTAGGCTAATTTGCAGAAAGGCAGAACTGAAAAACAAAGAGCTGTATAAGTTTACAGATGGCTTCTTACTTGTTATCTATTTTAGCCTTTTCATTTTCCTCCCATGCTTTAACCAAAGCTAGTCTTTTTTCTGTCTCAACCCGTGCAAGCACAGAATCTGAAATAATGATCTCATAAGTAAATTATTTTGCAAATAAATGTACCATTTCCAAAGGACAGATGATTTCAAATAAATGAGCATATAGCCATTTACCTCTGTTGTCAGGACTTTTCTCTATAGCTGGTGCTGCTGCAACTTCTGCCATTTTCAACATTTGGAGGTCAGATAATGTCATATCATAGGGCAACCTGTGTTATTTATAATTGAAGGGCTCAAAATTTACTATTCCAACCAGACTTACTAGACCAACTAATGTTTCAATGAACATCATGGGTTCTATTTCTGGAGATATAACATTTTCAAACATTAGCTATAAGTAATTTGCTAGGACATGCACAACCCATGGCATGTTTACGATCAAGTTCCTCTGCACCTTGGCGCAGAAAGAAAGAAAGAACAGAGAAATTGTTCTGATCAAGCGATAAAGAATTTGCTGGGTAAACAACTAATAGGAAAACAAAACTTCTTGGTTCGATTATGCCAATCAAGGTTCTTGGAAGAGAAAATTAAGAGAATTAATTTCCCCTGAATCAGTAATTGAATAAGCAAAAACAAGGGCAAGAAACACAAAAACCAGCCTTCCCTTCATCACAGCAAATCTATTTAGCCACTCACTAGTGTATATCTGTAGTACAATTTGAAATTTGTCTTTTTTTTTTTTTGGAGTATTAACCTAAGCAACCGAGATAACGAAGAAGGGAGTTTTAATGGCAGAAGGCCCTCAGAACAACTGAAGAAAAGCATCCTAACTTGAATATTACTCTGCGTAATGTTAAGGGCATGATTTCTTTCTGTATTCTACTTTTCCGAAACTTAACGGCAATAACTAGGATCTTTGACACCAAGCTTTTAGCAGGTGCAAAAATAGAAATATATATCACACCTTTTCCTTTTCAGGATAACCTTTTGACAAGTTGCAAACAGTCTAATACTAATATCTGGTAAAAAGATATGCAGGATTACAGTTTCAGTGCAAAATGATGAAACAGAGTTCTAAAAACAAATTCAACCCAAGAAATTTTCAGGTTGCCAAGACCATGAAGAGATGTAAAATAGAGGACATCCCTAAGACAAAAAATCACAAAAAAAAAAAAGAGAGCAAATTTCATTAAGAAACTTGATAAAACCATTCCACAGAATCACAAAGTTACTTAAGCTAAGAAAATTGAAGAGTGAAATCGGAAAAGAAAACAAAGAATCAAAGAGAAAGCATACTTTTAGGAACTGGGATCACGCTCTTCTTTACAGCTACATCATTCTCATGTGCTGAATCCTTCTCTTCCTTAACAGGTTGTTGCTGCAGCTCCTTGGGTTCAGAGGCTTCCATTTTCTTGGCTTCCTCTTCGCCCGCAACGTATTCCTTTAACTTAGCCACAAGAACTCCACCAAAATGAACACTGAAAATATAAAATCCACTCTCAAAAAACTCCGGAAAAATTGTAGACAGATCGATTTTAAGCAACAGCAAGATGATCAGAGAAACAGATAGACAGGGAAAGAGAAGCTCTTCGGAAATGTAAGCTACAAACTACTAGGTGGTTGACAGGTTGCGGTAGGTACAAATAGAAGTTGGGTCCTGAAAAAAAAGGTGATTGGTTTTGCATCTTTCTTCTAGAAATTTTATATGTGACTAGCTTTCTTAAAAGTACAGATATGATCACACGACGGTTTAGAAGGGAAAACGTTTGTAGCTTTTCTGTTCTCAGTTAGAAAACAACAAGCAGAAAATCAGTGAAAAGGCCGAGTCAAACTGGGTGTTATTCTAATCCTCATCAAGATTTGACTTCTTCAATCTCTTTTGAATTCATTGTGGGAAGTGATGTTTGATTGGAAATGGGAATGGAAATGGCGTCTTGTTATTTTGAGAAAAACCAGAAACGAATGGTGTTATCACGAATATTTTATACATTGAATTTTTTATAATTTAATATTTAAATACAATTTCTTTATCTATGCAACTTGATTTTAAGTTTTATGTTTAATATATAGAAAATTAGAATTTAAATTTTAATATGTGATTTTTGTCTGTAAATAATATCTATCATAGTTAGTCTGCAATCACGAATTTGTAAGGGTATGGAAGTTCTTAAGGTAGGTGCCTTCTAACTTCTTATGAATGTTCTCATCACGATCAAGATTGTAGGTAAGAACTCCAGCTGCTGAAAAAGGACGGTACATTTGAAGATAAATTATTTATGTCAACTATACAAGAGTGTCCAACAGAATTTGGGACAGCTAGATTGATGGCTAAATTGCCATAAAATTTCCTGCAAATCAAGTGTTCTTAATTATTTATAATCTAGCGTATTTTTAATAAATTTAATAATTTATCTATAAAATTTGTATTTGTATTGTACAAAATATAAAAAATTTATATTAAAATTTATATCAACATATTAAATATAAAATTTATTTTTAAACTTTTGTCATAAATTTTTAATTTGTTTTATTTTCATATTATTTTTATCATTTTTATATTATACCATCTATTATATTTAAAATTATCAAATTTAATTTTGAAAAGTGAAATTTTTTATTTATATAAAAATATAAGACAAATAACATCCGTTTGATTTCGATTGTTTTTAACGCAAAAAATAAAGGAAAAAGGGAAACTTTTCTTGCTATCCAGAAATTGCCATTGATGTTGCTTGTTTTGCTGTAGAAAATATACTATTGTAACAGCTGCCGGCCAACCTTCAAAGATGTCGTAGTGAATTGCAAAATGAATTGACCGGGACGCAGATTTGCTTCCATACATATTGTGACAGCTGACCACTTGTCAACTTCTCGTCTGTCCCCATTTGCGTTAAAGTCTATGGATCGTTGATTGTTGATGAATGCATTATGAACATAAAATAATAATATTTAAAAAATATCGAAATTTAATTCGATTATATAATTTTTATAAAAAATAAGTTCTAATAAATTTGAGTTTAAATCATAATATCTATAATTTTTTTCTTAATTTTTAAATTGTATTCCTTTTTTTTATATCAAATCATGTATAAAATCTTCACTTTATTATTATTATTATTATTATTTTGCCTAAAAGCTTTTTATTCCATTAATTATGTATTTAGATACATAGGAAACTACTACATTAATTGAAAACAAATGAACGTGCAAATTAATTATGATGGCGAACTTCGATGTTACCTCTCGATGACGATGAGTTGTCTCTCATTATTATTGATCCTTAGCTACTTGCTTACAGTTATAATCTAGCAAATGTTGGGCCTTGGTTAATTTCACATGTAATGATGAAAAAAAAGAGTTATGAGAATCGTTAAATTAAATTATCCATTTTCAGGTGCTTATATTAATCTACATTTCATTATTCCTTACAATAAAATTACTCAAATATATAATAATTACATATATTAATTACGATATGTTGACAGAATATATATATGATGATTATATATATATATATATATATGATTAATGAAGTTAATATATATAATTAGACTCAAATCTAAAAAAAAAAAACAATAGAAATTTTAATTTTTTTATTGATGCACAGTAGATTTATAACAAATCAAATAAGGAAACCTTCATCTGTGGTCAATGTTAATAAGAAAAAAAGGTCTTCCAATAAGAAGAAGAAGCCCACGGTAAAGATAAAAATGACCCATTGATCAAATAAGTTTGAACATTATTAAGACAATTAATTAGCTACCTTTTTTTGGTTACAATTAATTAGCTAATCTAAATCTAGTATTCAGAAAAAACAAAAAAATAGCTATCTAAATCTAAATTAATTAGAATCCTAATTTCCACCTTTTTTATAATTTTTATAATATCCAATTACTGCCCTCGACCTTGGTGAACCTTTGCATTGTTGGCTTTAAAAAAGTTATCTAATTAATCAATTTTTCTTATAATCACATATATTCCCGTTCATTTTACAATTTAAAATTAATTCTATTAGAGTCGAGAGTAAATTCAAGTAAATTTTTCTCAATAATAACGATTTCAAGATTCAAACTTTATACAAATGCTTCGAGAAAAAATCTACTTCTACTTCTTCCGACAAATCGTTGATTAATTAATCATTTATTCTTTGATCTACTCGTTTTTTCACTAGCTTTACAACTTTATGCTTTGAGATTGTAGTTTATTTGAATTCGATTATAATACAATGATGAATGTAATTTTTTAATTTATAAATGAGGTTAAGAAATTCTCAAATTGTGAGTAATTTTTCGTTTTTAATAAAATTTTAAAAATATATGTTATTTTATTGATCAATTAATGAAATTTAAAATTTTTACCGAAATAATGTTTTTAAAAGGAATTAATTTTCATGAATGTAAAATAAATTATTTTATACATTTTTTATAATTTCACATAAAATTAATATTTTTATAAATCAATAGTTATATTTAACAATCAATTTATATATTTTATTCACATAAAATTTCAAATCAATTCAAAATTTATTTTTTTGATAAAAATTACAATTTTTCAATATATGTTATAACTAAAAGTTTATTATTATTGAATAAATAATTAAAAATTTGAAATTAACATAAAATTTAATATGCATAATTTATATAAATAAAAGGTAAAATTAAGTATCCCCCACTTATTGTAATATCTACTAATAGTCCTTTCTTTAAAAGTTCAAACAGCTTGGAATAAATTATATTATCCAAAACAGTCAAATACACCGACCACGGAAAGTATCTGATTCGTAGAGTTGTTTAAATTCAATTCATCATTAACTTTAATTTATTATTGATGATGGTGCCTAAGGGACACGTTTTTTGCATTAAAGGTATTAATTTCAACTCTTAACAGTGAAATATACATTTTTTTTAAATTTTATAAAATAAAAATAAATTTATAATTTATAATTTATAATTTTATTGTATAAATTCTTAATCTTTTTAAAATAATATAATTAAATTTAAACTAATTATAAATTTTTATAATAAAATAAAAAAATTAAGGACTTATAAAATTTTAACCTATTATTCATTTTACTTATTTGTATTTTTTAAAATGTTGAAGGCTTATTTTATAATAAAATAAAAATTTATGAATTTTTACAATAAAATTAAAAATTGAGAGTTTAAATTCATTTTATATAAAAAAATTAAAAATATATTTAACTGTTAAATTTAATTTCAATGTTAAAATGGATTGAGCATCCTGAGTTATGACAAACGTTACAAAGGTGTTCTTTTCCAAAATCACAAAAATAATAATTTTATATTGTATTACCCTTTATATAGTATGTATAACATGTGTAATTTGTAAATTTCAGGCAGTGAAAATTACTTTTACAAATATAATTTATGAATTATTGCATTTGAACAATTTTTTTTATAATATTACATTTTACAAGTAAAAAAGTATAATTAAAATAAATAATTTTTAATAAATTAAAAAAGGTGATGGTTAAAAAAATAAACAAAAAATGAAATAAAAATAATATAAACTTAAATTAAATTCAGGTATAATAAAGTTATAAATTTATAAAATATCATTATCTTATAACATTAAAGAATTAAGAATATTCATAAATTTGTTTTAAATCACGATACTCCTATATGACATTGACTATGAAACTAATCTCTTCGCGCTTTCGTAGCTGACACTGAAATAAAAAATTTGATTTTATAAGAATTCGAATATGAGAATTCTTAATATAAATTTTCTTCACATAAAAAATTAATAAAATTTTATATTATTAAATCACCTTTCTAAATTAAAATATTCATAAATTTGCACAATTGAATCCTAACTTTTTTGTTTGGTGCTTTAAATGTATCCCTTTCATGAATCATACATCATATGTGGAATAAAACAAAAGAACAGAACATGGATGATTGATGGTTTATGAACCTCAAAGACATTGGATCTTTGACTGATGAGTGGAGACAACTAAGTTTAAGCCTCCTCATTGACTTATCTTCATCCATATCTGATTTCAATCACACCTTTCTGTAGATTTGTCTGTGTTTTCATCGTGTTTCGTATCATATATCTGATGAGACATGTTGAAACACGTACATAACGAATTATAAAATGTATTTAAATTTTAAACACGAATATAATACATGTTTTATACGTCTTTTATGAAACACGACACGAAAAACATTCACATCTTACACTTGTCCGGTTGACTCAAACTCCCTTTCTCCCAGAGTTACACCAAACTGTTTGCTAGAATCAAAAACTTTTCGAAAGCTACTACGTCTTAGAAGCCTCAAAACCTGGACAAAAGTAGCTTGTTTTTAAACAAAAACATGGGACCAACGCCCATGGTATCCCCGGCCCTATCTCTTGTGCTATAATTTTATTTAAAGATCTTATCGCATTTGCCGAGTGTTAAAATTCAGTCAAGTACTTTGCATATTCATACTACTTGGGAGTAATTCAAATGGATGTGTTTATTCCCGACGAGTATGTTAAACGGAGAAGTTCTTAGTCCCTGGTGGGATTCGTCATGAAAATGTAGTTTTCAGTTGCTTATCAGCCTAATTTGATGGCCAAAGATAAACATACGGTAAAGTTGCCAGCCACGCACTGCAAAATCTCACATTCAATACAGTATAGGACGCCTTACAGTATTTTTTTTTTCAAAAAAAAAAAAAACTGATTGTAATAAGTTTTCAATAGAATTAATGTCTTCTCTGGTGTAATGTCACATAACAATCTATCTAGTTTTCTTCTTCCTAGCGGGTTTGTTCATTCTGCTTTTTTTTTTTTTTTTTGCATATCGGAATTAACCATTCTCTGAAGACTCTCACACTTGAATCTTTAATTTGATCTATAAGCCGATATTTGCTTCTCGAACGATTCATCCTTTAAAGTTAACTTCTTTCCTCTTTGACTGCATGGCAGTGTGAACCGACTTGTCTACTTAAGCCATGCATTAGCAACTAGGGAATAGTTAGATTTTGAGTTCTCTTAGCTGGGTTTACAAAGTATAAATTCACTATCAAGTTAATGGTAAGAGAATATTGTAAAAATTCAACTACAAGCAGTATGGGAATGATTTATAGATTATGAATTTAGATTCCAGATGCGAAGAAAACAGAGAGAAACCATTAGAATCTGAAAGAGGAGTGCGAATGGGCTCATCCCACAGAACAAGTCCCATGTTGGTTTGAAATGGATTGACGTTAGTTCTTAGGTCCTGAAGAACTAACTTCGAGCCATCAGCCCATTTAGCCAAATTATAAATTTCAGAATACATGATTCTGGACATGAAAAAAAAAATGCTTAAGAATATTACTACTACATGAACTAATTATGCAGCTATCATGGTGACTGTTGACTAGTACGTATTCTGTATATTAATGTAAGTAGTCTTAAAAAATATATATAAGAGAAAAGAGAGGGAGCGAGATTCAGTCATTTGACTCGCAGAACCGTTGTAACTTAAATATTTTAATAATAAAAACGTTATAATAGTTAATGTTATAATTAACCGTTTTGTCCAATTAATGTTTAGATGTTTATTCTTTTTCAAAGTTAAAAATATTAACTTTCGTCAGTTACAAGTTATTGTTGCTAAACGTTTGGATCAAATACAAACGTTTTGATTTTTTCTTTCAATTGCCGTGTATAAGTTTCAAATGATTATAAGATCATCATCATCATCATCATTTTGTATTAGTTACAAATGATTGAACTCCATAAATAGAAGATGATTAATTCCCAAACAAAGATACATCTATATATGAATAATCTTATTCTTGGGCAAGAGTAAGATTTTGATTTTTGAATTCTTTACTCTACAAGTTAGTATATTGTAGAGATGTAGAAAACATAACAAAAATAAAGTTAAGTTATTGTATCTTGGTGGCTACACGATTTGAGATTTTGTTGTACTAATTGATATAATTTCGTAAAGGCATGAATTGTAAAAAAAAGAGATATCTATGTTGCAGTTAAACTCTTCGTATCATCAACAAAGTTAAATTTATTTTTAATCTCTTATATTAATTTTATTAATAACATCATTTTAGCTTCTAGCACCAACAAAAACAGAAGAGCTTTAATGGATTGATTAATGTTTTAAATTTTTATAAATGATACCATTAATTGTCAATTAAGAAATTCATCATATAATTGGAAACTATATATGTTAATTACTATATACAGTATCTTTAATTAATTTATTGTAATTTTTAAGATAGGAGGTACCTCTTGTCTGGAAGTTAAGATGAAGAAGCCAACAATCCCGATCAAATAGTTAAGAGAAAATCGTAGAATATGATAAGATTTGGATTTAAAGTCAAATATCCTCAAATCTTACTTTGAATTATTGAGAAATTAATCAAGATGAATAACCTACACGTTTAATATACAAGCTCATTAACAATTGGGTTCTGCTTGCAATAATCTTTAAAACTACAAAAAAAAAAAAAGTTATGACAACAAATTGCATATTCTTCTTTTATTCCATTTAAGAAATCTGTATATTAGGTCTGTAATCGATATAGTTAAGTATCCGATCATAATCGTTTGTAAGCTGTAATCACATTGATGCAAATGCCAAGAACAGCAAAACTATAAATTCATGATTTAGATTTACTTGAGGACTTCTAACAAATTTGTTAGGCATTAATGGAAGAAGAGAGAGAGGCCTATGATGATTTGAAGGTATCCATTTCCAAAGAAGTTTCCACAGAGTTTCCAGAGTCAGATACCAGGTTGACAAGAAAATCAAATATATCAGTAGCCAAAACAGCTGAGGTAACATCCTCTCTGTTAAGCGTTCTCCTCTTGCCTTGCATTGTGACCATCCAAGATCTTTGCGTAAGCTCCTCGATGAACAGCTCGCAAGCCTTGCAGAAAACAATCGGAGCCTCCCCAGATATCATCTTAACGTCGTCGCCAGACTTTTTCATGATCTTCTTGATCCTAGCCAAGGGCAATAAATGTGGCCCGGTTCTCCCAGATAATCCACCAGAGAGTATGCCCGAATAAGCTCCTGCGGGCCTCATTCTTGCTGCCTTCTTTATATCTACAATTAATCTTTGCTTTTCATCAATAATATGGACTTGATTAAGAGAAAAGATCTTAAGTTCGTGAGACGAATGAGATTGATTATATATATAGAAGGGAGAATAATGTGAAGGGGAGATTGATAACGGATCGAGGCCGGCTAGCTTCCTGCTTCGGCCGGCAAAATCCAGAGAAATTATTAGTAGTTTAACTATGGCAGCTGACAAAAAAATGGATTAAAATTTGATACAAAGTTTAACTTGTCATTCTTAATAACAATATAAAAATCGTACGAAAGTAATACGAATTAAAATTTGATATAAATTGTATGTAAATATAAAAAATTTAAAAACAAATTTTATATTTTTCATATTAATACAAAATTTTTATATTTTATATAATAAAAATACGAATTATATACAAAAATTTTAAATTTATTTATAAATTTATAAGGCTATGTTAAACCCTAATTTCTTTTTGAATATTGAAGGTTTGTCCTCTCGGTAGCTGAATCCATCATTGTCATCACCATGTTGATGTGAGAGTATTCAATTTTTTTTAAAAGAAAAATTGAAAGGACGTCATTTGCTTAACAGTAAAGGAGTCTAGGGCAATCGCATCTGCGTGGATTATATATAGGGGGTGTTAGAATGCATTTTCAAAGATCCATAAGGACAAACAAATTGCTACTTTTAGTGTGACAAGTCACAAGCACAAATAGATTTATAAAATAACAACTCTTTATTTTGTGATTGGAAGCTTTTGCCCTAAAGAGAAAGTGTTCGGTTGATATTTGGTCAAATTTTCATGTGATTATAAATATCTATAGTTCGGATGCATCCAGAGTTTCAACAAACAAATTATTGCTGACACTTATATAAATATATATATATATATATATTATTTTTTTTGAAATAATTTAGAAATCATACAAAGATGAATTCATGTATTTGGCTTGCATATTTGATTCCAAAAAAATTTGGATTAATTAATATAAGAACCCTATAACAATTTGCATCAACTGTTGGATTTTTCAACATCTAGTTAACTTCTTTCAAATTGTCATTCTTTATTGCGGTTACGGTCACGTTTTCGGTTATATTACATTTATTGTGGTTTCAGACATAATGAAAATTATTGCGGTCATTACTGTCATTGCGATCGTGAATTATTTTTTATTTCCTATAGCTTTTTTAACCGACGATAACGGTAATAACGATCGATAGCGGTAATAACAACTCTCAATAATAATCATAACGGACAATTGTGATCGTTACGGGTATGAAAAAATTTCACACCCACTATTTAAAAAATAACGTTAGTGGCTACTGCCACTACCGCTAAATAGCGGCCGCTATTTTGTTTAGCTAATGTTATTTGATACCCTACCAAGCACCACTGCCCACCAGCATTTAAATGCTTCACTTGTGGTATTGGTTTCTATGATTTTAAGGCACTGCAATCTCATAAATCGTTCTTAGAAGCAGATTTCAAGTATGAGTGTAAGTCTGTTATAATGTGTTTCAATGGGATTTTTTTAGAATAAAATTGTTATTTTTTTTTTGAACTTTGAAAACTCAATCATATGGTACATAGAATTAAACTTCATCTAACAAGCTGAAATTAGAATCGAGTAGTAGAGATTTCCTAACAATCCCTCTGTGATTGCAATGATGGAAAGAACATCAAGCTGTAAATATTGCTTAGTGATTCCTTACTTGTTTAGTAAAAACTACTACTTAGTAATACATATATAGAGTTATGCTTTAGCTCCAATGATACAATATATTACCTACTAATGTAGCTATCGGTGTGACTTTGGGGCAAAAGCTGAGTTCAAATTTATATATTCTAGCTGATCTACTGAAGCATAAATTAAATTTAAAGTTATACTTAAAGATTGGCTTATATATCATATATCATATACTTAAAGAAAGGTTTACCAATTCAATATCATATAAATTTTCTATCTAGCACAATATCTGATATTGTGTTTTATGTCTTTTGACCCAATCTAAATCTCAAGTGCGGTCTTATAAGTTACAGATTAATAGTCTATAAACTAGCCTATAAACTAGTTCATATAAATTTGATAAAATAAAGTAATCATTAACTATTTGGATCGGTTAATTTGGAGAATAACTTGGCTGAGTTAAATGTGAACCAAGTCAAATCTTTGTTTTTAAGAGAACAAATTATTTAATGAACTCAATGATAGATCATGCATTCTTATGAATCAATTAGATCTTATCGGTTAAAATTAAAGATTATGATTGCAAATTTTCTCAAAGTTGTTCAATTGTTTTTTTTTCTCTTGAATTTGAAGTACGTATTACTTAACTTTTTTTAACACAAATTAAAGAAAATATTTTTTTTTAATTTTTTTTCTTTTTTTAACTTTCTTTTTTTATAAGTCAAAATACATGTAGATCGTATAAGACCAGCCACACATGAAGAACCCAAGAAACAGAAAACTGCAAGAACTGGTATGTGATTTTTGTTATCAATATTTGTTCAATAGCATGAAACAGAATTGATAAGCATGAAATATAAATTCTTCAAGTAATTCACTATCCAGCTCTCAATCAATCAGTTCAATCCACTTCTGCTTTAGCTAATGAGTCTGCAAAACCATTTACTGAAGATCTTGTTACAGTAAATTTCACATCTTACAAGGAAATCAACCTCCAAGAGTAGTGACAAACCTCCATGATCTATTATTTTTATTCTTCACCAACAAAGCGTAATCATTAAATCAAAGTCGATGATCAATTTTGAGGCTTCATACCGTCTAAAGTTACAAAAAGATTAAGAGCCACCTTCATAGCTTGAAGTTCAGCAACATTTGAGTCGATCACATCCAATAATCCTGAAAAACTTGCAAGTATATTCGCATTTGAGTCTCTTTTGCTATTATGCAAAACAATCCATTTCTTATCAGCAATTCCATTAGCAAACACAGTTTTGATTTTGTGCACATGAACATTTGGGGTCCTAGTTTCATTTTATGGTCATTTTTATTTCTTAACGATATATAATTGATAACTTACTAAATCCACTTGGGTATATCTCATCCTAGAAATCATGTTATACAATTTTGCAATTTACTTTACAATTAGTTTTATATCAATATTAAGATCAGATAATGGGTATTCAATACAGGTGATTACACCAAAAAAAAGTCCAAAATGTCATAAACCATTAATCTAGTCTGGAAATCGATACCGTAAAACTGACCTTTGTAATATATTATATCAGCATACGCGACATGACGGACAGGAGAATCGATTGTTTTCCATGTTTTGTCTCCTGGTTTAGCGAATGCTACTATTCCGATTGAGCCGTAAATAACACCACCTGTGAAATCGTTTGACACCGTCGATATAGACACCTTGTGTATGAATCGAGTATGCATTGGTGGAATCTCTATCAATAGAGAATCGCAATCTTTAAATTTGTTAATGTGTGGCAACGATAGTTGAGATTGTGAAAGAGGGTTCACGAGATTAATATCCAGTGTCTTGTCGATTATAAAAAGCCATCCTTTGAGGAGAAGCAACGCTTCCCATTGGCGATTGGCAACGATACCCTGTGAATCTTGTGCGTTGCCAGGCTGAAGAAACTCGCGGAATTCCGAACATGGTCTCTCTGCGAGCATTAGCCACTGAGGCCGCTGCTTTGATGGCTGAAAGTTCCTTTTATCCGCAGCCAATCGCCATGAGGTACAGACTGCACCAAACGCCACGAAATCCTCGCAAGCCGCTTGGCAATCAGTACCAAGAGGTCATTTGGAAGCTTCGACCAATTGACAGTCATGTGATTTGAATCTGAAGAATCTGTAATACAAACTAGACAACGTACGACAACAATGCTAAGGATTTTTGTTTGATATGGATCAAAATATATGAGTGAAACCCTATTGATTACACCTAATTTCCAGGAAATCAGAGAATTAATCATTTTTATTTGCCCATGTTCAAAATGATTTCTTCCAAATAAGAAGATTCGTATTAAGGACACGTGATTCCCAATCCAAACATTGATTTCTTCCTATGTTGTTGCCAAACCCAAATCTGGCTAATAGATAACGTATCAAGCCTATTTGAAGTCTCATTATTACCATCGCTTACATTAATTTGCACGTACTTGCTTTTATTTGGTTTTCGTCTGTATCGTTTCGTTTGTGCCAGGCTGCTTACCTACATTGGAATGTCTTAATATCATGGAACGTGGGTAGGCTCAAATGTCCTAGAGCCCAAAAGTTTTTGTTTTTAGACCAGCAATGAGACGGCCTATAGCCTAACTTCATAGACTAATAACCTTTAGCCCGTACCTAACTACATGGTCCTATAATGTTATGCAGTATTTGTGCACAGATTTTTTTTTTTTTAATATGATAATTTTAAATATAGTATAATGATATAAGAAATATAATATAAATAAAAATATAAAATTGGTATGAACGGGTAAAAATTATATATAAATAAAAAATTTTTGTATTTATCATGTTAATAGAAATATTTATACGAACTTTTTTATATTTTATACAATACATATACAAATTATAAATAAAAATGATCAAATCTAAAAAGAGTAAGGGATAAATTAAATGAGGTTTAATTAACTTTACGTGTAAGTTAAATTTATAAATTTCGTGCTTTTCCTTTTCAAGCCCTCCCTCTCCTTCAATATACAACTTTTGGCACTTGCAAACCACAACTTTGCATCTATGCTTTAGTGTCACCTCTGCTTTTGACAAATTTCATGAGCTTCTTCTATCTTTTGATGCAAATGTACAAAAACAAAGCATGGAAACGTGTTTGATTTTAATTAAAGATCTTTGGGACCCCTTCGGCTAAGGCTTACAAAAATCGACTACCTTCACGTGAGCACCTTCTGTTGTCTCTCATGTGTGCAGTTATGCTCATCATCATTTCACCCTTCTCTAGCTTTCTAGTCTTCTTTTTTCTTCTTCTGTTAATTTTCTTCTGCAATTTTATGACACTTTCAGCTTTATTTTTGCGATGCTATCATATTCTAAATAAAGTGATAAAGTGACAAACATCAAAAAGAATAAAACTCTATCCACATGAATAGAAGAGAAAAATATGAGAGGTGGCCTACCAATTATTTTTTTGTTTCCTCTTTATCAATATTCAGTAGTTGTTCACTTATCTGCTAATAATATTCTATAGAGACTTAGTTTTGATATAAATTTTCACTTTTTAAATTTTGTAAAAATTACTAAAAATCCCTTTGTAGTTTTGTATGTAAAAGTTGAGGGATTATATAGGAAATTAGACAACTTCTTTTATATATTTTGATTAGTAGTAGGTTTTCCTACTTCTTTGAATTAATGAAATATTATTCATAAAAAAAAAAGTTTGAGATTCAAATCTCAGTACCTGCATCTCTTTTCCTTAAATCCTAGATTGTGACTTTTTTAATAAAAAATTCATAAAAATATTATAAATATAAATTAAACTTCGATTGCTATTTAATTTAGTAATTTTATTGTCGGTCTATTCAGATTGCTTGAGTCGTTAGATTATTTGAATTCTTAAAAAAAAATTAAAAAAAAATAAATTAAAATAAACAACATTAATTATTAAAAAACATAAATCTAGCTGGCTAGCTAGCTATGATCCTCTCCTTTGTGATAGAAAGTACAAAAGAAATAGAGTTTCATGAAATGCAATCTTTCACATGACAAAAGGAGTAGAGTACTTTAATCTCTTTGGTAAATCATGTGCCATACAGTTTTAGCTTAGTTTAGAAGCTTCATCATTCACTTTTTATCCAAAACCGGCATTGGCTTTGGATTTTTATGTTTGTTTTACCTTCATCCTTGATTTGATTGATATGTTTTCTCAACTTCCATTAGTCTATAGCTTATTATTGAAACCAAAAAGGTTGTAAGGTCCTAAACTTTCTTGTGAGATACCATTGATAATACCTTAATTATAAACTCCAAAAAGTTTGACCCTTTGTTTCTATTATTTCATATTTGGACATTGCAACTTATAAATATAATTCATGGTAAAGCTAAGTAATGATGAAATCATGTAAGTGGATTAAGGGTTCCTCTCAAAACCCAAGTTAGAAAGGTAAGACCGGACTGTCTGCTGAAAATAATCCTGACCTCACCAACTTAACAAGGAAAATCCATATTTCTATATGGTTCCCTACCTTTATTTTCTTACTCCTTTCTTTTCATTACCACCAAATTAATTCTTTCTTTATTTTTGTTGACATGATTAGGAAGTTACATAAGTTAAAAATGTTTCAATTATTTTTTTTCCTAAAATTATATTGGGGCTTTTCCTAATGTCTCTTACAAATTAGAAAAGTATGTTTTTTTTTCACAAAAAAGTCACAATCTAAAAATAAGAAAAAGAGATCACAGGTACTAAAATTTGAATATTAATTCTATTGAAATTTACATTTTAAAAGAATTAAAAGAATTAATTGAGTTAAACTTCAAATTCTAGTATAAGTTATAGTTAAGGATAGCACAGCCTCATTGATTAATCATTAAAACAACTTAGGGTTTTTGGGTTTTTTTTTCTTTTTCTTTTTCAGGATAAGAAACTATTTTGTTAATAAAGTTCAGATACGTATGCTCATCTACGAGATACAAACACCATTTGATTAAACAAAATAATCCCATGAAAACTCTCAAATTAATATGGTTTAACATCCATTTCCATTAATGTTGAATTTGCACATGCAAGATACTTTATAATCCCATGAAGATACAAATTAAATAATCGATGAAATAATGTTCAAAATATTTTATATAACGAAAGCTACATTGCATTGCATGTGATATTGCTTTTATTTTTGGTACAAATGTTAGAGAAAGTAGGATATATGCAGCTCAATAACGAAATATGCATCCAAAATTAAATGCTAGATCAATGACATTATCACATAAGTTGTAATAATGCAAGGCAGCTTCAACAAGAACAAACAAGGTGGTGCATGCATAAATCCAATATCGATGCAAGAACAGTACAGTGGCCAATCGCACTGAAGGGCATGGACCCTAGAAAAAAAAACACTGCTCGCAGCAATGTTTGTGGCTGGCCTGAGAGCTTCGACTGCGACTTATCCAGTTGGCCACTAACCGAAACACTCAATAACACTTGATTTTTTTTGTTTGTCCAAGCACAGGACTCGCGTGGTCCTAGCATGTGCCTTGGCTCAGTGCGTTGCACCCAAAAAAAAACAGAGCATTGTGGAGGCCTGAACCTAACTTTTGATGTATTATTTGGTCTGATCCGAAGGTTTTAGGTTTTATCTAAAAAAATTTCTCTCTTATTCTAAATCTTGATTTCAAAGATGAAATTTTCAATCAGATTTTCATTAGAGAACATCAATATATGGAAATGGAGCAAACAGAGCAAGAACAGGGGAAGTGGCATCCCACCAGCTGATGTGAAGATTAGGCCCCACGTTATGAAGAGGGGGAAAAGCAAGTAGTTAGGTTGGCAGTTGGTAGTGAACTCTTGAGACTCTACAAAGACATCAGCCATGCAAATTACCTTATGCGGATTGTGACCATAAAAATATTTCTTTGCATATATAGACAGAGGAATCCGGTAGCTGGGCAGATGAATCTGATGCGACTGCCTCGTTGAAACCAATTAAAAGTCTAAAACCTCACAAAGTTACTAATATCAAAATTGAAATACAGTAAAACCTGATTTAGGTGCAAGTCCTCACCATAATTGTCGTAGGGTCGAAGCATTTTCTCGAATAGTTTTCGTTGATTGCTTCCGAACCCGTGTTCCAAAAAACCGATCATACTTAATTGAAATTATATTAATCAGTTTGAATATATTATTATCGGTATAATTAAAATATTTATTAATTTAACATTAATTAAAATTAAATCCGAATCACAATCAATTTTACCAATCTACTGGTTCAACATACTTTTCATGAGCACGCAAACTTATTGACTCGATGTGGATTCTTCATTGAAGGAGCGCTTTGCCTTAGCTGGTTTCTGGTCTGTGGGTATGTGCTTAATGCATAGATCTCATGCCCAACACCTGACATGACCAGCATTAAAAGCCAAGTAAATGAAAAGAAAAGAAAACATACATGCAAAGCAACGGAACACTGTGTGTTTGGTTTCCTCAGCTAATAAGCTTCAATTCCATCTCTCTCCACGTACTACCTTACACTGTATATGTAGTTAATTCTCTACCTAAAACTTTTCCCTTTTTTCTCTTTCTCGACTTTTTTTTTTCAAAGATTAAAGCTCGCATCAAAAGAATTTATTGCTGTGATCCAATCAATGAGACCGATTTGTTTAGAATGTGTGTATTTAATTCCATTTATTAGCATTAGTTTCGTACCATGGAGGGTAATGTCGTTGGTTGTTTCTCTTAAATTCGGGCCATCTCTAGGACTATTTACAATTATTATTCAAGGAAAATTAAAAGGAAAAAGAAAGAAATCAAAAGCTATGGTGTCGCGGAGGATGAGAATTTAAGGTTAATTTGGATGAATGATATTATTAGTTGTAATAGATTTCGATAAAATTGAAAATAAAGATGATAATGATATTAATATCAAACGATAATGCGTTTAGATTCAATCACAACAATAACGATGAGATAAATGATAAAATGATTATTAAAATATTATATTAAAATTTAAAAATAAAAAAATAAATTTGTAAATATGGTGTGGTAATGTGGTGTGCCACACCACACTCAAACCCTATTTGAATCAAAACGGGATTTTAGTCAATAACGTAATAACAACTTAATATTATTATTTTTTATTTATAATATTTTGTTATTTAGTACAACATTCACATATTAAATGTACAGGAGATAACTCATAATACATTAATTTTAAAATAAATAAAATATTTTATTATTTATTCACAATAAAAATTTAATTCAATATAGTTTAATTATTTTTTATTATTTTTTCTCTCATGCCAATGAAAATTTTATAAAATAATGCAAGTAATTAAATGATACGTTACATTTTTATATATTTTCTTACATACATATACATTTTACTTGTAAAATTAAACAACAATAAATGAAATAAGACATAAGAGTAATTGGATTCTCCAACTTGGTGCAAGCTTTATAAGAAGGTAAGGGAAAATGTTTCATAAATCATATATTTGCTATTAAATGAAAAATACCCTTAAGGTTATAAAAATTGCTTCATAAGTAGCATCATTCTCGATCTGAAACTTAAATTAAATAATTAATATAATTATTTTTAAAAAATAGTATTCAACAAATTTAATATTTGAATGTTAACACCTCCAACTTTTTTGATCTTTCAATTCCGCTTTCTTTGTAAAAAAATAAGAAAAATAATAATAACACCATTCTCAATCTTATTCCCCTCTCCCACCTGATAAATTAATATCAACCAAATGGCAGGTGAGTCTCATAAATATATATATATATATATATATATATATATATATTTATATGTTAAGCTGCCACCCGGGGGGGGGGGGGGGGGGGGGGGTGTGTAACGTGACTGTATACAAATTTTGTTGGTACGTGTTACTATCATGAGCTTATAAAGGATTTAAGTTTTGTTTCGTCCAAAGAAAACAATATCATGGCCCATGTCATATTACGATCTTAAAGACTTTGGCAAATTAATTAAGAAGTGCTTAAATAATTGTCATTAAAATAAATTCCACATAATAATAATGCTTGGTAGAGTTACGTACTTTGGGATTATATATAGAATCCTTTAATTATTTTAACTTCTTTTAGTTTGTATTATTATTATTATTATTATTATTATAAGGTAATACATAGACAACGGGTAGAAATTATTTTAACACTTTGATCATATAATAATTATCCTTTTTTTGGTACATTGAAATTGTGACAAAAATGGACTATCATTCCGAAAAATGAAATTATAAGGGTACTTCTTCTCCTAATGAAGATCTTCTCCAAATTTTAAATTCATGTCATTTGACAAGTAAAGTTGGCACATTGGAGCCAACACCTCATTGCTATAATAATTATCCCTTTTACTATACATAATACATATATAATAATTAATTAATCAAGCAATAACTATGTGTGTGAGAGTTGTAATGCAAGATACGAGAGTAGCTTTGTCAATAAAAAAAAGTATGGTTTTACATGATTAATTTGCATGTCAAGATTTAAAAAAAATATATTTTAATTTTTTTAAAGAAAGAATATTTACGTTATAAAATTTTGAGATTTTTTTATGCAAATTCCATCCGAGTATAATTGAATCTATGCTCTTGCATCTGATTTGCATAGAATCATATTGTGTATCTAAGTTTTTCAACAAATAACATCTAAATTGAACTAAATTAATAGTAATTTCAAAAAAATTTAACAAGTATATCAACAAAATTCCCATTGCAATTTGCCATCAATAAAATTCCCTCGTAGCACAAGGCAATAAATAGAACAAGAGTCCTTATATACATGTACCCAAGGACCCCTTCCATGAAAAGAGTTCAATATATATATATAAATATATATATGCGCGGGGGGATGTGATTATATGCTAATGTATGCTTAATCTCCATGGCCTGCCAATCTTAAATTGATATATAAATATTCAATTTTTATTATTAATTGTTTCTATGTTTATAATATTATCTAATAAAAAGTTATGTTCTAAGGTTAAATTTCTCTTTTTTCCTTTTTGTGGTTATTAAATGTTTATTAAATAAAAATTAGCATGTCTTCACTTTAAAAATATGAAAAATTTATATATTTAAAATTCAAATATCAATACTTATATTTTAAAAATAAAAACTAAAGTTAAAAAAAAAAACAGATTGATGTATATTGCAAAAAAAATTTAATTTAAGCTTGCGTAAATTGGTAGTAAAATTTATTCGAGGCTAAAGCAAATTTTTTTATGGTTAAAATGTCATTTTCTAGTGATTAGTTTATAATTTAGAAAAATGATAAGTAATATACTATTAATTAATTAGTCTCTCACCAAAAAAATAATAATAATAATAATTAGTCAGAGCGGACCGTTGGCGTTTGCGTCTCTTTTTATTATCTTTGGATTCGAAGTCGATCGTCGGCAGGACATGCGATGATAAAGCTAAAGAACCAAATTACCAAAATACCTGTCTACTTTTCCGATATTACTTATCGTACCCCACACTCCAAAACGTTATGGTTACACTAAATATTAAGTGGCAAAATTTACAATCATGAATAACAAAATTTGATGAAAATGTAACACCTCAAATTAAATTTGTATGTTTCCATCTATGTATTTTCAATGTAATATAAAGAAAAACATGTTTTCCATTTTAAACTTGTTTAAAACTTTTCATATTGATAATACATTGATTCGCAAGAATTTATTATAAAAATATTTATCTAATTTATTAAAAAATTAACAATGAGTGAGACAGATGAAACATTACAAATAAGATTTTAAAATGCGTTTGATGTTCAAAGTTAATAACTGCAAATATATGCAAATTAGACTTTATCGAAGTTGTTTGGACAATTTTTCCTTATAAATTTTGTGAACTTGATTTTATCTCGAATTTTTATTTTTAAATAATATTAAACCTAACAAAACTGAAATCAACATTATATTTCATGATTTTTTTTTGGTGAGAATATTTCAATTTGGCCGCTGAATTGGGAGACTTATGAATGTTAAAAAAAAAAAAAAAAAAAATCTTGGACCACTTTTTTTATATCCACTATACAACTTTATTTTCGTTCGTCAGTTTCCGTAATTTTTGTTTCTTTAACCGTATTCCGAATTGTTTTGGCCATATTGCCCCAGCAATTAATATTTTTTGTATTTTCTTACAACGTTGATGAATTGTTACTTTTTTTTATAATAGATTAATATTCAATACAGCAAATTTTTTTAATTTTATAATTAAAATAAAAAATAATAATATATATTTTAAAAAATATTAAAAAAATAAATAAAATAAAATATATATTATTACCTTCAATTATAAAAATGTATGTATTTAATAATTATTCTCTTTTCTTAGTTTAACGTATAATTTATATTTTTAAATTCTGTGCATAAAAAAATATTTTCTACCCGTTTGACCCTCGCCCAGAAGTTAGAATATTTGCCCCAATTACATTGACAAGGGGCATTTATGTCATCAAAGACCATTACTTACTGTTCCCTCGACTCAAAACAAACGCACTTGTTTTCACCTAATACATTATTATTTTAATAAGGTTAATTAAATTAATTAATTATAAAGAAGCGTCTCCCTCAATTTTTTAAAATATTTTTTTCCAATTTCTTAAAAAAAAAAAATGTACAATCTCTTTCCACCGGAGACTGTTACAACTTACATATAGAAAGCAGAGAGGAGAAAGATAAAGAGGAGAAAAGAGTGGAAGAGAGAGAGCTATTCTTAAGATCTGCTCTCTTTCTTGTTTTAAAGCTTGCTTGTTTCTGAGTTATTTGACTCTGTCTCTGACTCTATTCCAGTCGCATTACCAGCTCGCTTCTGTTCAGCTGAACTCTACGCGTAGACTGGTGCAGTGGGCTTTTTTTTCCCCGCATGTCTTCGCATTTTGACTGAATTTCGGGCATTGGATCGAGCGATCGAATAATGGCGGGTTCCCGGCGTGAGTTGCCGGAGCTTTGGTTATAGTCCGGGATTTCCGGCGGATTTTGCGGCGGAGATGTTTAAGTCGGCGAGATGGAGGAGTGAAAAGAACAGGATCAAAGCTGTCTTCAAGTTGCAGTTCCATGCGACTCAAGTACTTTCATTCTTTCAAATTATTCTATATTTTCCAAAATTTCTTATTAATTGAATATTTCATTGCAATTTATTAAATTAACTTTCCTCATTAGCTTCATTGCTCAGAAATGCAGCTGAAACAGAAAAAAAAAAATGATTTGATTTTCTTGTGAAGCTGCTTGAGCTAATTTTCCTTGGTTAAAATGATATTTTATCCTCAAAAGTTTTTAATTATTAATAATTGCTTCATTTTTTTAATGTGATTTAATAGTGGATAATTGTTGAAATATTAATTCCTTTCGGTTTAACTTAGGTGACTCAGTTAAATGTGCAAGCATTGACGTTATCAGTGGTTCCTGGCGATGGAGGAAAACCGACAACAAAATTAGAAAAGGCGACGATTCAGGATGGTAGCTGTCGATGGGAAAATCCAGTTTACGAGACCGTTAAATTCTTTAAAGAGCCAAAAACGGGGAGGATCAATGAAAGAATCTTCCATTTTATTTTATCAACAGTAAGACTTTTCCTTTTCATGAATTTATATTTTTGGTGTGTTGGTTTTCTTTTTTATTGTGATGTATGAAATATTTTATGCCTTTGTTGTAGGGATTGGGAAAAGGAGGTTTGGTTGGGGAAGCTTCAATTGATTTTGCTGCTTATGCTGAGGCAATTAAAACTTCCACCGTTTCTCTTCCATTAAAGAATTCAAACTCCAAAGCAATTTTGCATGTTAGTATACACACTCATTCTCTCTGTTTCTCTCTCATATTTACAATGTCACGGTTTACTTCTGGTAGCCATTTTCTTTAATCATTCCTCGTAATAATGTTGGTTGATGTTTAAAATTGAACTCAAGCTGTTGGTTTTGAACAGGTCTCAATACAGAGGCTGCAGGAAAATGCTGATCAAAGGTAAAGACTTGTTGATTTTTATTAAATTGTTATAGTTATTGGAGGTTGTTTTGGGATTCCTGAGTTTGTTTGTGAGCTTGACTTGGTTTGATGGTTTTTGCAGAGAGGTGGAAGAAATTGAAGATGCAAGTATTAAATCACAAGATAGGAGCCTCATGGCCCACTTGCGCAATGATGATGCAGATGAAAGCATTAAGAACTATCCCATTGAAGTAAGGTTCCTATCCCATTTAGTGAAAGAATTCATTTTGGGGTTTCTTATTGCTTTTGTTATTCAGTCCATTTCATAACATCTAACTCGGTCTTTAATTTGTGCTTGGTATAGAAGTTAATTAAAATGAATTTGCACGTTTTACTTATTTTTTTTGTTTATTATCTCTCTGACAGGATGTGCTTTTCAGCAAAACAACCCATAATTTTGAATTGCGTGGGAACCATAGAGGATCTAATGGATCTGATATTACCATGTCAAGTTCTGATAGTAGCTCTGGCCTTAATACTTCACTAGAACTTGGAATGAGGAATGACAATATCCATCAGGACCCTCCTACTTATTTGTCATCTATGAATGGCACCTCAGTTACTCCTAAACCAACACCAATTGCCTCAACAACAATCTATGAGGAGTGGTTGGGGGGTTCTGATCATGGGATGAGTGCTGATGACTCTAACAGTTCTCAGGACACTTTTCTGCGAGAAAACTCCCAACATTCTTCTGATAACGAGATTGAAAAGCTCAAGAATGAGCTCATTGCTTTGTCCAGGCAAGTGGATGTGTCAGATTTGGAATTGCAGACTCTTAGAAAGCAAATTGTAAAGGAGGGCAAAAGGGGGCAGGATCTCTTACGGGAAGTTGTTGCTTTGAAAGAAGAGAGAGATGCACTCAAATTAGAGTGTGAGAAACTGAAGGCCTTTCAGGAGAGAATGGATGATGCAAAAGTACAAAGCAGGCTGCAGTTTGAGAGTGGGGACCCCTGGGTTCTTGTTGAAGAAATCAGACAAGAGCTGAATTATGAGAAGGAACTGAATTCCAATCTTCAGTTACAACTGCAAAAGACGCAGGAATCAAATGGTGAATTAATCCTTGCTGTACAAGACTTAGAAGAAATGTTGGATGCTAAGAATAGGGAGATATCCAATCCTCCAAAAAATTCAGGATCTCATGACAATTCTTATGAGTTGAGAGGAACCATCTCAAGAAGTGACACAGATGAGGATGAAGAGCAGAGGGCATTGGAACAGTTGGTTAAAGAACACAGAGACAACAAGGACACCTCTGTCCTGGAACAAAAGATCATGGACCTATACAATGAGATAGAGATCTATAAGAGAGATAAAGATGAACTTGAGGCACAAATGGAGCAGCTAGCACTTGACTATGAGATACTGAAGCAGGAAAATCACGACATTTCTTACAAATTAGAGCAAAGCCTGTTGCAAGAACAACTGAAGATACAGTATGAGTGCCCGTCTTCTTTTGCTAACATAAATGAACTTGAGAACCAAATTGAGTTCTTGGAAAGTGAACTCGACAAGCAGTCAAAAGAATTCTCTGACTCTTTAGCCACCATAAATGAACTAAAGACCCACATCAAAAGCTTGGAGGAAGAGTTAGAGAAACAGGCAGAACTATTTCAAACGGATCTAGAATCTATCACACGAAGTAAAGTCGAGCAGGAGCAAAGAGCTATACGAGCTGAGGAAGCGTTGCAAATGACAAGATGGAAGAACGCAAATACAGCTGAAAGGCTACAGGAAGAATTTAAAAGGCTCTCCATGCAGATGGCCTCCACATTTGATGCAAATGAGAAGGTGGCTACAAAAGCTTTGGCTGAAGCTAGTGAACTTCGCTTTCAGAACAATCAACTGGAACAACTGCTCAAAAAAGCTAAGGAAGAGCTCCAATCAGTTAGGGAGGACTATGAGGTGAAACTCTGTAACCTTGCCAATCAAGTTGATTTAGAATCAAATCAGATAGAACAGATGTTGAAGGAAATTGATGATAAATCTAAGCAGCTTGAACATCTAAAGAAGCATGAGGAAGAAGTTAGTGGGGCATTTTCCGAGGAGATCTGCAACCTAAAAGCTGAGATTGACAAGCTGACTACAGAAAAGAAATGCCTCCTTGAGCAAGCTGAACAGGCAGAAAGCTTGAGACTTGAGTTGGAACGCACAAAAGCATTTGCTAAAGAAACTGAAGTGCAGATGCAAAGGGGAAATTTAGAAAGAAATGAGCTGGTGAGTACAATTTCTTTGATGAAAAAGGAAGCAGTTAAGTCACTGAAGGAATTGCAAAGAATGAGGCATCTGAAGGATGAGAAAGAAGCAGCAGTTGAATCCTTACAATCGGAGCTGGACACCCTAAAAATTCAGTGCAATAACTTGAAACATTCCTTGTTTGAGGATGAAGTAGAGAAAGAAAAACTCAGAAAGCAAATAGCTCAATTGAAGGGTGACCTTAAGAAGAAGGAAGATGCATTTACTAGCATGGAAAAGAAGCTGAAAGAAAGCAACGGAAGAGCTGCAGTTTCTGATGGAACAAGAACACCATTAAGAAACAATAAATCTGCCATGGTTTCTCACAGTCCTAAAGAGGTTGCCAGCCTGAGGGAGAGAATAAAGTTGCTTGAGGTAAATTTAAACATCCAAGTTCAATGTAAAATCAAGTTACTCTTTGATTCTGTCTGTCGCAAAAGGTTTACAAATATCTGCTTTTCTAGTAACACCACTATAGAGATTCCTTATCAAGCGGCAAGTTTTATCATAATATTCCTCTGTCCTTAGTGATCTATTTTTTTTCCTTTTAGTTTGTTTCTTCCTTGCTTCATAATTTTTTTCTTCTCATGGCAGGGACAAATAAAGTTAAAGGAAACTGCTTTAGAAACATCCACAAATATCTTTTTGGAAAAGGAAAAAGATCTTCAGAAGAAAATTGATGAGTTAGAAAGCAGAGCAGAAGAACTCAACGAGCACAGCACCGGTTTCTGCGAGTACCAACTTAGAAAGGTAAGAAACATTATATTACGATTAAAAGAAAAAAAAACAAAAACCTCATAAGGGAAACTCTGTAATATTAATGAACTTTCATTACTGAAGTTATGCATTAGGAGGTTTTAAGTTCCAAAATTCTTCATAGCATCAAGAAGACAAGAACTAATGATCTTGCTATAATATTAATTTATGACAGCACACTTTGACTCTAACTATTGTTTGATTATGACTAGAACAGCTTAATGGAGTGTTTTTATACCTAAAACGGATTAGTTTTATTTGAAGTTACGATTTGATTTCACTATCAACAGCATCCTTTATTACATGCAACTGTATCTCTTGCTTTGACTTATTTTTGTTTTAAAATTGATAAAAATTGCAGATATTTAAAGATTCTAAGGAGGTTACATCAAATGGCGTTGTATCAAATGAGAAAGCATGCATATCCAAAGACAATGGAAATTCTGTGCCCCTTGTGAAAAGGTAAGGCTTAAAGAAATAGAACTTGATTTCTGAGTCAGTTTTTCCACCTTTGCTGCCTTTCTCCCTGGTAATAATTAGATTGTTGAAGGAACCGAAGAAAACGGTAAGTAACTAATAATTACTTCTATTGATTTCCTATCTGCAACAGGGCTGATGACAATTTGTCAGCGGAAGAACAGAAAGCCTGTGTTGTCAATAAAGATGGTAACCCGGATGAATTGATAGCTGACCTAGCATCATTGAAGGAAAGAAACAAATCAATGGAAATGGAATTGAAGGATATGCAGGAGCGATATTCCGAGATAAGCCTCAAATTTGCTGAGGTCGAAGGTGAACGACAACAACTTGTGATGACTGTGCGGAACCTCAAGAATGCCAAGAAGAGCTAAAAATATTGAAATTCTTCGCATACAACAGACAATGTATAATCGAACAAGTAGCAGGGTGTGCCCACACGGAAATTGTAGGCGTGACAGTTCCTTTTTAGAGTGAAAATAAATTAAGCTGTACAAAAATTTATTACAGTTTCACCTCACCCCGTAGTCTCCAAATGTAGGTAAGTTTTATTCTTGTTCTCCCCATAATTTCTTCTTTGTTGTCACAGTGACATTTTCCATTAATATCATTATTTCAATTTTTTATTTTTGATAAAATTGTTGATTGAGTTTAAGGTTTCTTGTCTCTATTCAAGAATTATTCATTTATTTATTTATTTAACCAGGATTTGTCCTTAAAACCTGTAAAGAAGTCTGCCGGAGCCAGAATAGTTTCCCTTGTCATTCAAATTGTTCTTCTCCGATATTTTGTCCTGATGTTGTGTTCAAATTAGGATGCCATGGAAGCAACTCGATGTCAGCTTTGATGTCTGAATGTCTTATGCATTATTTCATATGTATTGGTGGTCGGAGATCACTGTTGGATTGGGTGGGCGGTGGGCACCCATCTTTTGCAAATCACAAGTTCTTTTGGCAATGGGCAAATCCTCATGGTTTTGCGTTTGGTTTTATTTCAGTTTGGTAGGTTGTTGAATGTTGGGTCTCGGCGTGTCCAAGCAGGGAAATTTCGTAGATGAAACAAAATCAAATGTTGTACAAAATTGTGGGTTTGTCCAGGCCAGGACGGCATAGTGGACAATTTCAGATTTTCTACTTCCAATTGTTGAAAAATCAGAATTGGAATATATAATGCATGTCATGTTCTACGTACTGCACTTTGATAAGATAATTTGATAATTTATAAGCCTGTCTGCGAGAAGGAGAACGATAAGCTTAGTTTAGTTGCTCTGATCTATTTCATGCCATAGCTTAAAATCTTTTATGTTTTTCTGTTGTTTTGTCTTAAGACGACAAATCCCAGAAAGGAATTTTCCCTCAATATAACAGAAGAATTGGGAATTGAAGGCAGAAACAGGTTTTACATTGGGTAGAAAACAGAGCTGCTGATAAGAAATTCACAATCTATGGTGAATTAATCCATAAACAGTGATCAAAGCCATGATAAGACAATGATCTACATTTGACTCAACTTCCAAGGTTAATACATCTTCTCCTAATAGAACACCTGAAGGTGACAGTTTCCTCTTTGCCTACTCAAAAATCACAATCACAACAAGCAAACTCAGTCATGATAATTTTTTAAAAAAGAGTTTCAGTAAGGCCAAGACTCACCTCAGCTGCTAGTTTTCCATTGTCTTCTGTTATTTTAAAAGCTGATTTACCAGCCAAGCTTTTTATTCTGTAGCAGCTTGCTTGGCCAATGCTATCACAGCCGATGATGATGACTCGACAGGATAAATCTCCTATAAGAATATTTCTGAAGGTTTTTCTCACTTGAAACTGCAACTTCTCAGTATTCGGCTTAAAATCATTGCCTCTGTCGCCCACCCATCTACTGAAAAACCATTGATTCTGCAAGAGGAATTGTAAGTATTTCAGTTCCAATATATATATATATATATATTTCATCATAAGTTTCAAACCAGCTTTCAAATTAATACCTTTCTTAATATAGTGAAGAGAACTTTGCCTTGAAGATCCATGAGGTCAACTTCATTGCTGCATTTTCTATCGTAATTATCAATTCGATAAACAATCTCACCATTTTCATTGTAAACAGTGCATCCATTTCCATGCATAACAAGAGATTTCATCCATATGGTGAATGTTTCTCTCCTTGAAGTCACATAAGAAGAAGAAGAAGCAGCAGCAGCAGCAGCGCCTGCAAGAGGATGAACCTTGATCATTTGAGAAATGGAATATCTTTTTTCCCATGTCAGAAAAAGCGCCGGTGCTTTTTAAAAGATCCAAGACACTTTAGTCAATGTGTTTGATGAAATTCTAGGAAAAGTGCATGAATGTGAAGCCCGACGAACGAGAAAAACTGCACTCTAATAATTCAATATGGGATTCAATACTTCTGCTGGTTCTATAGTTAGTCGTATGTATAAACTTATCACGTTTATTGTACATTGCATCAGTTTTAGCTGTTTTATTGACTTCCTCAAAAAGTAATAATATTGCAATAAAACTGCAACGGGATTGGTTGTTAACATTCAAAGCGTGCAAAGTGTAGGGCCCCAGAAAACACATACGACGAAAGTAATCTCCCAATAACAATACCCGCAACCATCAATAACAATTTAAACCAATAATACAAATCAACACAATCAAATTATCAAGCCACAATATATATTAATAAATAACGTGAAATAAAAATTATGCTAAAATTTAACATAAAAAACTTTTCAATATAAAAAAAAATAAAATCATGAGACAAACCGAATAAAATTGGTTAAGATAAATAAATAATTTATATAGTTTATACTTTTAAAAGGGTTTAAATTAATTTCAATGTACCCTCGATAAAAACAAAATCTTTTAAGGGTAATTTTTACTCTTTCCTTTAATTATTTTATTAGAATTATTTTCACTTAATAATCATTTTATATTTTTCATTTTCACTAAAATTAATTTTACCGTTCATTCAAATTAATCTTTAAATCTTTTTTATCCAAATTTACCTCTTTGAATGTACCAAATGAATCTATCAAAAAAATACTCAATTATTACACAAACTTATCTCTCAACGGAACAAGAACACTCACAAAAGTTCAAAACTTTCTCACTTCTCATTGGCTGCCGCTGTTCGTAAACTTTCTAAAAGCTTTTCATGCACACTTGCAAGTAGCAATACGCGGCTCTTAGTGTACAATAGGGACAAACCCCGGTGTATTGCCAAGAAAGAATCTTAGCCCTAGATTCTTTTTGTGGCCAAGGCAAAGATTATGGGCTCAATCCCGTCGTTTAATGCAAAATATTCAAGATCAAATCTTTATAATTTTTATACATAAATTTTAAAAAACTCGTAAATAAAAATTTAACAAATTCTTAAATCGTATTATTACTAACCTATTTTAGGAATAGAGCAGCAAAAGATGTGAATATGAATCTTTGTATAGCTTGGGGCTTAAGTACAGTAGTTCCATATTTGATGTTTGATTTCTTTGATCTCTGGCTAATCGGCTAGAATAATGGTGGTGTCGCAGTGTTACTGTGGATGATAAAACTAATTATCTCAGCTATGACAAATGCGTTGAATCATTGAAGAGTTGAGAATGACTTCGACGCTATTTCAGCAATGACAAATGTAATCAGAAAAACCCTTCTTATTTGACAACTTTGCTAACAATAATACAACGGGTCAAAAGTTATAATGTAATTTGGTTTTTGATAATCAGTAAAAGTCCGTCTGCTCAAGGATGAAGAAAATCCTCCTCCTTGTCAGACCATGCGATTTTGCCGGCAAAACTTACTGATATTTGTCAAGGAATCTGAATATTTCTGATACACAACATTGAAATAAAGGATTAAATGTATTCATACTAACTGAACAACTTTTTCAATGAAAAAAATATACTATAAATATTACGTAATCATGTTTGCGTTTATATATTTGTTTTTCGTATTTATAATATTCAAGAATATAAATATACACACGTACACGAGTTTAAATTTAAGGGCGAATATAACTATATAATCTAGTTATCAAGATAATGGATTCACATCAAATTTTGAGTCACCCCGAATAATAAACATTTTTCTATATCTTATTCTCATTTACGGAGATGGGATTTTTGTATATTTTCTTTGAATTTCTTATTTGTGGAATGGTAGGCAAACCTGGGAAGTTCTTAAATGAGAGTTATTTTGAAAATTCTATATTTTATTTGTAAGACTGTATGTATGAATGAAGGGGAAATAAGAAGCGTAAATTACATTATAAAGTTCAAAGTATAAGATATAAATTTGTGGCAATTCATATATAATTTGATTGACCAAGGTGGAGACCGGTTTAGATGAAATTCTAGATGGAATACCAAGTTGTGCACTTATTTATTTATTTTAAATTGCTTTTAATATTTTTAACTTTTTATATGAGCATACATATATGTTAAGCTAATCAATTAAGGATAATTATTTTATACACCACCAATGAAGTTTTTTGACTCCACAAATAAGTTTAAGATGATTACAAATATACGATTTTATTTATTTTTTATTTTTTTAATTTTTTAAAAAAAATGTGTAATCATTCTAACCCTTCTTGTAGAGTCACAATATTCCATTAACCGTGTATAAAATAATTGTCTATTTATATATATATATATATATATATATATTTTTGTGTGTTTGTGTACCAGAACAGTTAATAACATAGAACTCTTAACATGCATGTTGAATTGTAGTAATTAAAATCTTCCCTTGTAGGGCATGGCCATGCTAAAATAACTAGAGCACAAGTAATAGTTTCTTTTGAGACTCAAATTAATAGATGAAAAGATCAAAATAATAATTTTATAGTTTTAAATTAGCCTTAACTGTTCAATAATGTATAATAATATAGCATACATGGATTGGGATAGAGGAAAATGCCTTAAGCATGCATGTCTATATAGTTTATTCAATTACGGGTGAAATACATAATAAGATGCAAAGTTATATAATAACCCCTCTATACTTTATATTTAAAGGTCATGCCTTAAGTATGGGGGTGTATGTAATTCACCCATACATACATACATTTTACTATTTTATTTGTCTGTTCTAATTGCTTAAAATGAACTAAATAATTAATCTAATTAACCAAAAAACAACTTTCTAACTAAACATATTTCTCAATGTAAGAGATTTTAATTAGGGCAGGGATAAAGTGAACTTCAATGTCACTTTCTCTAGGATCTTTTTGATGTTGGAGCTTGATTTTTATAAATATCAACAGATATTGGACATAAACACATAACCTGCTATCTAAATTATATATAAATAACAGGAATAGAAATTATAGAATAGACAAATTAAATTGAAAAAAAAAATAGATGTTAACATTGGTAAAAATGCTAGCTAAACTTTAATTATAATAGTGCATGGGAATTCCAATTAATGTGTTAACGTGTTAAGTTTGAAAGAAACGAGGCCTTCAACATGTGATTGCATCTGCTTTTGGGCACTGCCAGAAGAAATCTACCAAGTTTCAAGGTTGGCGAGCTTGTGACACTACACTACACTACTCTAGATCTACACACATGGGCATTCAGGTTTCTTTTTTCTTTTTCACATTTTCGTTTAATTCAGAAATAAATAGTTCAAATCCCTTGATCACAGACAACAAAACAATGAAGATATATTGTCTTTGCCTTTTAGTCCCTCCAAAGTCCAAAGGCACTGACCAAAAACAAGACAGAACTCAATTTTGATGCTAAATATAGTACTAGTAGTAGATTTGTAATTTATAAGCAACATCATGAATTAGAGGTCATGAGCCATGATAATTCTATAAGAAAAATATATGGATTTCATTTGTATGGTATAGAATTAGAAACAATTTTGGAGTCATATTGCAATGTCCAATAACTTCATTTTTTTCAGGAATGTTTGTAAATTAATCAATCAAGATGTTGAAACAATTTTATTTTGGCATCCCTTCTATTCTGCAAACACATTTAATTTCCTCATCACATGAGTGGGGAAAATATGGATTACTTTAACAAAAAAAAGAATCAGAAACCAAATTAAGATGATGGTGTTTTGATATGGCTACAATGAAGTGTGAATAATATATATATATATATATATATATATATATATCAGTTCGGACAAAGAGTGATCGTGTGCTGATCACGTCTGATTGCAAATATTTTTTTACTTGCATCAACAGGTGTTCATTGTTTCCCCTCGATTCTTTCATATATTCTTGAAGATCATCAGAGATTTTCTGTATGATCTTGTTCGATATATATATATATATATATATATATATATATATATATATATATATATATATATATATATATATAGACACATAGTTACTGTCTTCAATGGGATGTGAATTATTGTATAATCTGAAAGTTCAAACTTCAAAGTTTGAATTTTAGGACAGATAACGAAATTAGGTAAAAAAAAAAAAATGTCAAGCTATGGCTAGCTGCTGTATGCTTCGATATCTTACAGATAAATTGGAGACAAAACATCGAATTTATCATTTCTCTCTTCGTTCTCCTATAACTTTTCCTATCTTCCTGTATCTATTCTTTGCCTCTTCTGTCACTTACAATAACAAACCCAACATTGCTTTTTCCATCAAAACGAAAATACCAATCCTGAATTACAGAAAAACAAAAATCTGAAACAAGAAATGAGACTACATATCCTACACTTCTATAGCTGGAAGAATTGCCTGTACAGCATACTTGCATGTATGCTAGCTTCACTTGCTTATTTGCTTTTCTGGAAATTTGTGCTTGAAATTATCTACAATCTCCTCTTGATCAATCCATAAACGGTAACAAGAGCAACGATTAGTGAATGATCAAAATAGGGTTCTATCTCCAACGTTAATACATCTTCTCCTAACACCATTCCTGAAGATAATTGCTTCTGCTTTACCTGGAATATTAGCCATTGACAAGAAAGATTGTTAGTGATTTGGATTACTTACTTAACACAGAAATCTATTAATTTCCTGGTGTTTACCTCTGCTACAATATCTCCCGCTAAGTTTATTATCTTAAATCCTTGTTTCTTGTGACCTAAGCTAACTATGCGGTACTTGTTAAATCCCACAGTAACTTGACAAGCCAAATCTCTCCGGAGAATACTGGAGCATCTCTTAACTTGAAAGCAAGGATTTTCATTCTTTCGACCGGTAAAGTTCCCTCTATATCCATTCCAACATCCAAAAATTTGTAGTTTCTGCAAAAAGAATTAAAAAAAATTAAAACACCCAATAATCCAGATTAAGAGTCTTTTCCAAATAAACAAGCATGTAAAAATATAAATCTCAAGCTTTGTTTGCAACTATAGTACCTTCTTTAGAATGGTAAAGAGAACTTTGCCGCGCAGGTCCATGAGATGAACTTCACTGCTACCCTTGCTGTCATAGTTTTCGACACGATACCCAATCTCCCCTTGAGAATCAAAGACAGTGCAACCATTGGTGTGGCAGACAAGAGATTTCATCCATATGGTGAATGTTTGTCTTCCTGCAGAGCTCATACTGCAGGTATCTGAATCCTGTGCTTGAGGATGAACCTTGGCCATGGAATTAGAAAGGAAATTGAGAAAGTTGAGGTAATTTGAAGATGAGAAAGGCCGGCCAGAGGTTATTTATATGCTCATGGAACTTAGTTGTAACTCAATTTATTAAAACAAAAAAGAGAAAACAATGCAATGTGACCGTCATGGAGTCCCATAAAATAATTTGAATTAAAAAAGAAGAAGTAAAAAAAAAAAAAAACTAATCAAGCTTCTCTGATCAATTAACTTTAATATTGAAGCCTCCTGAAAGAGTTTAGTTATTAAACCATGTCAGCATCTGGAAGGTCAGATTTATGCAGAAGTGATTAAACGCACGTTTAAAGCATTGTCTCGGAACAAAATACAATAGTTTACTCAGCAAAAAGATTAGCTCTTTTGAGCCTATCTTTTTATAAATTCTCATACTTAGTATTAACTTTGAAGTGTAATACTAACGATTAATACATTGGATCCAATATGTTGATGTCATAGAGAAGAGAGACATTAAATATTTTTCTTTCTATGTATCTTTGGTCATATCCTTATCGGTTCAATGTATGTTATTTAATTTATTTATGCTTCCTGTAAAAAAAAAGTTATTTATGTTTGGCAACCAAACTCCAATATTAATTATTTTTAGAAAACAATGTACAAGTTTTTTTTTTTACCAAACAAATTAATAATTTACTATAATATTGGAAGCTGACATGTTGTTTGGACGTTTTCATTAGGTAACTCGTTTTCTAACTCGAATGTTGTGCTAGTAAAAACGTTTGTAGCTAGTGGTCGATATTTTACGTGCAATATTGTATATACGTTTCTCTGGGAGTGTGCTTTTTTTTTCGCTGCTCGCAAATTTTTTGTTTATTTTCTTTTTGAAAATGTGTTAAATTTTATTAGATTTAAAAAAAATATCTATCTAAGTTGAATTTGATTAGATTTAGATGGAATCGATACACATAATTATTATTCGATGGATATGAAAATAAAACAATATCGACAATATAATACAAAAATAAAATGTGTCATTACCGTAAGAGTGACTTTTTATTTATTTATTTTGCTTGATTGATCATAATTTTTTTTTAAAATAGTAAATATTTGTTTTAGAGCTTAAATTTTGATAGAATAAAACAATAGGCATCCAGTATTTGATTGATTCCTTAGGTTATAGGTCAAGAATTTGAATTTAATTAGCCACCTTAGAACCACTACAAGGTTCTTCCTCTGCTGCTTTAATTAGGAATCTGTGGATTCCTGAACTTTTAATTAATAAGTTTAACTATGAGGATTAGGCTAATGGATGTGGATTTAAGGATAACTAACAAGGAATGAGATAAATTAATTAAGCTAATGAAAATTGGTATAAGTAGTTAAGATTTGAATGTTGAGTGTAAAATATTAAAGTTTAATTTTTTAAAAATTTTCATTAATAGTTAATTTATAAATTTTGAAAGTTCTGCGAATCAAAATTTAATAAATTCATAAATTTCAATAACAAATTAACAATTTATTTTGACTTTGAAGATAAAATAATCTCTTCCACTTTTAAACTTTATTCGACAAAAAAATAATTAATTAAGATATAATAACAAACGTTCCAATATTTATTTCATATATATAATAAACTTAATTGATGGTTACAAATTATATTATACTAAGTAGCAACAAACAAAGTGATGATACGGGCGTCTACCCTTTTACAGGTGAGATCATATCCAACGTGGAAAGAAGCATCTTAAATGAGGATGCGAGCCACTTTAAACTTTAAAAACAGAAAATAATAATAATAATAATAAATAAAGAGCTCATTAGATTGGCACAGCAATAAATAATTTAGATAATATAATATGTCATTGACATATGAGAAAAAAAGAGAAAATTATTATATAATAATATTTTATAGAGAAAGATTTTCTTTCCCTATATGTGAATATGGGATGGGGATTGAAATTGTTGAAGCCATTGACTTTTTTATTCTTTTAATTCTTTTCTCCTTAGTTCTATTTATTGCTTTTTTTAAAATAAAAAGGAAAAAGAAAAAAGAAAAAATCTCTTAAACTTGAGTTGATCCCACGTTTGACCAAGATATAGCATAAATTAGTGATCATATGAAGTAAATAGATTAATTAATCAATATATTAATTAATTAATTATCACTTTATTAATACAATGTGATAGGTATACCATAACATTATTTTTTATTGAAAATAAACTGTATTATCTATGATATACTCTATGCTATAAGTTGAAGACATTCTTTATTTTATATTTAATTTTTTTTTTGAACTTATCCATTAGTTATAATAGCTTACATTTTGCACATCCATTTAAAAAGAAAAAATCCAGCTTCCTTTTCTTCTTCTTCTTCTTTTTATTATTATTATTATTATTATTATTATTATTATAATAATATTGATGATGATGATAATAATATTAAAATTATTATTAATATCAAATTTTATAAGTGAGATTATGATGAAAACGGTGTATTTGATAATATTTTTTAATAATAAAGTATAATTTTTATAAGCCTCTGTAGTGTCAGCTCAAAATAGGTAAGCCAGTAATTAGAAATGGCCCATTTGAAATTCAGAGTATGGTGGATTTCATTGGACTTTAAACAGCTGAGGATTGAAGCATAAGCGGCTAACCACATCAAATGGGCCAAATCAACCCAAATATTTAATCCGCAATTGAAGAGAGGCCACAGCTTCAGCCCTTAACCATTAATATCAGAAAAATTCAGATATTATATAATCAAATTTGAAAAGTGATTTTAATGTATTTATCATCAAATCTTATTCTTAATAAATTTTTTTTAATATTATATATTTATTTCTGAATTATGTATTATTAATTTAATAATTAAATTAATTCATGAGGCATTATAATTATGATTTTTAAATTTAATTTATTTTTTATGAGTTAATTTAAATTTTTTTATAAAAATTTTAAAAATTATTATTCTAATTTTTGAATAATATATTTTAAATTTAAATTTTAAAGTGATCCAATTTTGATTTAATTTAATATGTTCAGATATTTTATGGAGATTCTCTATATTATATGAGTAGGTTAGCAGCAAAAATAAAATAATCAGATAATTAATATAATTGGATACCCTCATCCCTAATCAACCTTGCTTAATTTAACCCAAACTTTAATAATTAATAAATTGACATGTTATTTTTTTTTTTTTTTGAAAAGCCTTTAAACTTAAATTGTCCACGGTTAAATCTAATTCTTATTAGGAATAACACATCCCCGGATATATAACTCCTCAAAAATAGCCATTAAAACAGAATTTTCTTATAAATTTAAATAGTTTCTGCTTTTTTCTTTAATTAATGTTGACGAGAAGCTTTGCTATATTCCAACAAGATTGTGACACAATGGAAATATACGGTTGGCAATAACGTTGTTTATTTTATTTAATTAAATTTTAGAATGCTTCTTAAAATTAATTTGGGTTTTCTTTATAGGCAGCCCAAAAGCAAACTTCATTGGTGTCAACTTAGAAGCTTAGCTGTTATTAGATCATAATAATAATAATAATAATAATAATAATATTTCCCTAATAAAATTTAGGTTTGTTATAGACTTGCTGTATTAGATAAACTTTATTTTCTTTTTAATTATTAGCATCTTTACATTTTATGTTGACACATAATTAAAGTGGTAGATTATAATTCGTAGTTTTATTATGTAGGCTAAAATATTAAAAAAAAAGTGTTTTTTTTAATTTTATAGATAAAATTTTATTTTTTATTGTATTCAATTAAATTTTTTAAATTAAATCTCTATTTATTTATTTATAATAATTTTTATTGATTTTCATGTAAAATAAATATTTAATTAAACAAAAATAATAATTCAAAGGTTCAATTGTGTACAATAGAAATATAAAATATTATTTTAAAAATTTGAAAAAAGTAAAAGGATTTCTTTTATATTTTAACCTATTTTTAACCTCGAGTATCATTAGTCAATGCCTTTTTTCATTATTGTTTAGGTGGAAAGAGTGAAATCTCTCAAAGGTTGATCAATTTAATACTCTTTCTGAAACAAGCGATGGAGTTGAAGCTCATATTCGCACATTATATTAGTGGAATGCATAGTGATAATCTAATGGATTCCAGCTCCGGCCATAGATCATCATTTTTAATTGTTAGCAAGAATATTCTGAATGTACTTAGATTAGGTAAGTTTGGATTTAATATAAGATTAACCTTGCTAAAATAAAAAATAATGAAAAGATTATTAATAATATATATTTTTTAATAAAATTTAAAAACAATGATATAAAAGTAATTTGATTATATAAGATAAAAATCTTATATGATTAAGAGCCATCCACATCAACTTCTATCAACTGCGGCAAAAAATTTTGCCAAGAATTGAATTATTTGTAAGTGATTTGATAATTTTAAATATGAATCAATATAAAATTTTCGTATTTTATATTATTTAAATATAATTCTATATAAAATAAACCCAAAATTTATATATCTAAGTCTAATTTCAAGCTAAAATGGATGACCATGAAACTAAGTCGGTCTATGATGATGACATTCGATTTGTAAACTATAAATTGAATGTTCTCTATAAAGTTGTGAGATTTGGGATAATCATTTTAAATGTAATTCTGACGTGTGATAGATGCTACCATTTACAGGTTTTCTGGCTATTGCATGCTTGGTGGCCAAAAGAAGGCTGCTCCATTTGTCAATTATGCACGCTTGTGCCATTAAGTATGGGGAAAATAGCATATAAAATGAAGCATGGGTGAGCTATTTTGTTTGCATTTTATTTTTTGCAACTAATCTATTCAAATTAAAGAGGAAAACAATTGTCAGCACACATTTGGATCTGATGTGGTTGAGCCTAGAACTCTAGAGAGTTTTCTTCGATATTCTCTATGATTTCATCAGCCATGACAATCAACAAGGAAAAAACTTGTTTTCAAGGTGAGCGTGGAGAATTTTATTCAATTTGTTGCGTATTATTCATTTTTTATTCGAATTCTCAAGATTTTATATTACAAAAAAACTATATAATAAATTTTTATAATATTTAAATTTATAATTTGAATACTATTAGATTTGATAATTCGTATTTATAATTTGTATTCATATTATAAAAAAACATATTTATATTATGTAAAACATAAAAATTTCATCTCAAAATTTATATCGATACAAAATATAAAATATTATTTTTAATTTTATCATATATATATATATATATATACAATTTTTACAAAATTTTAATCTATATCATATAATTTATTCGTGTTGTTTTATTATCATGTTATTATGTGGAATTTAAGATCATATGAAGGCAAAATGGGTTATTCTTCAAAATTGGATACACTGAAGTTGTGATTGCCAAACTTCAGGGGCAAAAAGGGCTTTACACTCCAATCTAGCTTAATGCTAGCTTGATGCGAAATATTGTAGACATTCATATATGACAGTCACAGAATTCCTCTGGTTTACATTACTTCCATGTGAAGGTGTTTGGACTGGCACCAGGATGCCATCAGTCAGAGTTTCTGTCGGTTGCCCACAGTCGAATGACAGTAAATGTGAAGATTGTAAATTGACTGCAATTTTCCACCATGAATTTCCTTCCAGAAAAACGTTCCAATTTGTCGCATAACAAAAGATTTCACGAATTGTAGGTAAGAATCAAATCCCGAGTTATATCACTTGAATTACATGCCTATAGCCCCTCCCCAAACTACCCCTCTTGAATGAAATTGTTTTAACCTTGAGTGCATGAATTACTTCAAAGAAACCAGTAAGTAGTAATGGATGAGAACTTCTGCGCAGGGGTTAAAATTTTTAATTTTATTGTAAGATCAATACAAATACATATAATTAAAATAAATTTAATATTATCAAATATAAAATTAATTAAAAGTATTTTAAACATAAAAAAATAAATATAAATACATCTTGAAATAAAATTATCATGTGTTTTTTATATGTTAATTTTAATGTTATATTTATTTTCATAAATATAAACCCATGGTAACAAAATTATTATAAACTATATTTGATAAATTTTTCAGAAATAAACACAGCAGGAAAACACTGGAATATTAAAGCTAATCCAAAGTTAATTTGAATAATTCAGCATAGCATTAACAATACGAGCTTTAATTTCCGTAGATTTACAGAAAAAGGAAACTAGATTTTTCATATCTTTTCATCTTTCTTTTCGTCTTTTTTCTCATCCTTTTTTTCTTCTTTAGCTGGTCCCACTGTGACAATGTCTAGTTTCCCTAATTTCTTCAGTTTTTTGGCTATGGCGACCGTGTCCATCTCTCCAATGATAGTCATCTTTTGCTCCTTAATGTCCGCGGCTATTGAATCAACCCCTGTTCATCAAATTCCCCCATTATTACACAGCTTGCTAACTATAACGTATCTTATTACCGTACTCTATCCTTCAGAAATAGAAATGGTAAAATTAAACCAAAGAAGAAAGTCTGCTGATTACCATAAATCTCGGCAACAGCTTCTATGGCTTTCTTCTTTGTCTTTTCATCATTCATGGTCATGATTTTCAACACTACCTTCTGTAATGCAAGATTAAAAGTTAAAAGTTAATTCAATGTACACGATTCTTATATCGTAGGTTTACTATGAATCATGTATACGCAATTACTATTCTGCATTAATAAAAAAGTTATTTTCATTTAAATTTTCAAATTACTAAAAATTAACTTTTTTTCATTGTACCAAAATTTCCTCAATGCAAAATTAAAAGTTATGTTCTATATATATAGATGAGAAAACTGAAAAGGAAGGGAGCTGAAGAAAGTACCTGAGCCATATCTGAGGAATCCAGGAAACAGCGGATGCAACAGGCCTGAAGAGGAAGTTGCATATTTATATGTAAAACTTTAACAATGGCTTAAATCAGCAAGAGTAATAGTCAACAGTGTTGCCTACTATGAACATTGAGCGGCCTTTTTCAAGCTTTTTTATGGATCCTATTCTTGCACTGATGAATGAATTAAAAAGTTCCCACTTCCCACACAGTGGCCTCCATTCTGAATCTGAGTCTACAAGCAACACCATTTCTTTTAATTTTATAACTAATAATTAGAAATGATTCTTATTAATTAATAGCAATTAATTTTTCATTTTCAGGACAAATTGTATCAGCTTGTAACCTTTCTTGCAGTCCGACCGACACCAATTGGATTTGGAGTCATTATTGGAAGATTGGCCCCCGAAACACTCAACGAAACAAACAGACAGGAAGATTGCACTAAGAAAACAAGACTTTGCTGTCTTTTGCTGACTCTTTGGTGTCTCGGCGCAAATAATTCGCTAATTTAATACGTTGAGCTCAAGAAGTTTTCACACTGAATCAAGTTTTGGAAGAATTAAGGAACTGTTATTGGATTAATCCGAGGGGAAATGAATAGTTGGTAGTTGCCCGACTTATCAGACTGCATTATCTCTGCTGTGGACCCTGCGGACATTTCCTTTCATCTCTTCTTACAGCTACTAGAAAAGCTGGGCCACCTTGCGTGTCAAGTGCATTTTTCACCCAACTTAGCCTCCTCTGTCACTCAAGACCTAAACATACGGCAGCCAATGCAGCACGTCCTGAAGATGCCTACCTTGCTCATCTGCAAGGATTAATAGTAGTGGTAAAAGTAGTTGAGTCAAGCAACTCTTGTAAGTTATTTACGCTGTACAATTGGAGGAGGCTTCCTGGGCTAAATATGGGTGCCTCCATTAGTCTGATAATAGTGAAAAATAAGTTTAAAGATATAGACAGCTAAGTTAAACATCTAATTCCTATAAGGCCAGGACTTTCTACGGATGAAAATCAACTTTTTTTAGTAGTTGAAAGGTAAAATTATTCATTTTAATAAGCATTTAAAATATTGAAAAATATTGATGCAATTATAAATGTTTTTTTTTATAATTAAGGTCATAAATTTAAACGAAAATAACTTTTTGGTTAATATAAAAAAAAATCACAGATTTAAGTAGAAATAGATTTTTTAATTTCGTTAATGTAGAGAAAAAATTATATATATATACATATGATTTTCTTCCAACTCTATAATATGGTAATGATTTTTTTTTGGTAAGAATTTGAAGTATTTTCTGCCATGCTCAAGTTAGGCAAAAGTCATTTGGAGAAGCTTTATCCCATGGTCCCAACTTGCCACTTACTCTCTGCCGTCTGGTATTGTTACCAATTATGATGATAGTGAAGATAAGCAGACCTCCTCTAGAGAACACCACGGCTTTTTACGGAGAGATCTTGGGGTTCTGCTTCCAGACGCTCAGTTATCTCCTGCACAACTCTTTGGCCGTTAGCTAACCGCATTTATCTCACCAAAATATACATTCTTTACTGCTGGAGAATTCTAGAGCTTGTTCACTACCCTTTGTCTTTGCTTTCATCAACAAGAAAACATTGTACTAAGAACATATATCGGTGAGAGAAGCAAGCATCATCAACTGGGGAAAAGGTATGCTTTTTTTATTATTATTTTTCAACAGTTATGTGAAACAAGAATAAGTAGAAGGAATCTGATGTAAAAGCTGCAATTCAGCAAAGAATCCATGTTGCACCGATCTGGACTGTTTAGGCATTTCTCGGAGATTCAATTCTGGCTGCGTCCATTGAAAAGAAAACCTGCAACAACTGCAACTCTTATCGTCTTAGCTGTTTTCCTCGTGGCTGTCTTTACTTCTTCCTCATGGATTGACACTGTAAGTACTGAAATTCCCTGAAGTACTTAAATCCTGAACTAACATCTTTCTATTGGACGGACTGAGAGATTTCAGAATCTTCATGGTAGATTGTGCAATTTTTAATTCATATTTATTTGAGCTTTTTTTTTTTTGGCAGTCTAGGTTTTTTATTGACAATTTAACAAACAAGACCATAGTAATATCGGAAAAGCCGAAAATTCCCATACAGAAAATTGAAATCCCACTCTACTGCACGAGCAACAAAAACCAGACACAAACCTGTCCAACCAATTACCCCAAGACATTCCAAACAGAAGAACTTGACCCATCATCCAACCCTGTTTGCCCTGATTATTTTAGATGGATCCACGAAGATTTACTTCCTTGGAAAAACTCAGGAATCACCAGGGACATGGTGGAAAGAGCTAATGCAACAGCGACATTTCGCCTGGTGATCATCGGGGGCAAAGCGTACGTTGAAAACTACAGAAAAGCCATTCAGACAAGAGATGTGTTCACCATCTGGGGCATTCTGCAACTCTTCAGGAAGTACCCTGGAAGGCTACCGGACCTGGAAATCATGTTTGACACCGAAGATAGGCCAGTAGTCAGATCAAGGGACTACCAAGGACCGGATGCAACCGGCCCACCGCCATTGTTTCGGTACTGTGGAGATAAGGAAACGCTGGATATTGTGTTTCCTGATTGGTCCTTCTGGGGATGGTAATGCCTTCTTTTACAATCCTCTCTGTCGTTTTTGCTGCTAATTTCACTCAGTTTTCTGTTTGAAATTTTTGTTGCTACATGCATCGTAGAATACAGAATTCACACTCGTCTGTTCTAACTGCAGCCAAATGGAATTAAAGCCTGGCCTCACAGATTTGGTGGCACATTGATAAATGGGTCCCCTGTTTCATTGTCAAATGACCTACCATTTTCTAAGCTTATGAAAACACATGCAATTTGGAATGTTTTGGAAATTAAATATTAGCTTTACCTGATGGATACTGCTTTATGTTTTCTTTTAATTTTATTATACCTAACTCAGTATATTCTTTATGACATATTAATTACACAACATAAATCATAATAACACATTTAAAAAAAAAATTCATTTCAGTTTGAATAAAACTAAAAAGTTTACTGCATTTTATGCATTTGATTTGGCTTTTTTCAACTTAACTAAATTGTTGATGTGGACAGCATATTAATTTGTTGAATTTTTTTTTTTTGTTCTTTAAAAAAATTGATACCTTTTTAACGATCTAGGAATTTGTCCATAATATTTCAAGTTTATAAATTGGTATCTATTTTTGAATAAAAAATGTTGTCTTAATTAACAAAAAATTTGTCAACAATTTCTTAATTAAATAGTTAAAATAAATTATTGTATATTTTAAAACTTGAGTTCGAATTCTAGTAACCTCGTTCTTTACCTTCAATTAGCGGAAAATATATATATATATATATATATATATATATATAAATATAATACAAGGGGCTGTGCTTTTTGGTGTTAGGGCTGAGATAAATATAAAACCATGGGAGAGCATACTGAAAGATATTAAACGAGGAAATAATCAGACCAAGTGGATGGATAGGGAGCCGTATGCCTATTGGAAGGGAAATCCGTTTGTTGATGAAAAAAGACGGGACCTTCTTAAGTGCAATGTCTCTGATCAACAAGACTGGAATGCCCGCCTATTTATCCAGGTAGAAGATGCTGGCTATGCCCGCCTAATTTTCAGCATAAACCTTGATTTTATTTTCACACAATTCTCAATTTAACAGGCCTAATTTGCAGGATTGGATCCTCGAAGGCCAGCAAGGTTTTAAGCATTCGAACATTGCAGATCAATGCACATATAGGTATAAATCTGGAGACAGAACAACATTGTTGTGTGCTTTTAGTTACCAATTTGTAGTTTTTTTTTGTTCGACAAATGCATGATTTTTGCAGGTACAAGATATACATTGAAGGGTATGCATGGTCTGTTAGCGAGAAGTACATTCTGGCCTGTGATTCTGTTACATTCATTGTACAGCCTCGATTCTATGATTTCTTCATTAGAGGCATGCAGCCTGTGGAGCACTACTGGCCTATAAGGGATGATGACAAGTGCAGATCCCTTAAGTTTGCTGTGGATTGGGGCAACAATCACAAAAAGAAGGTATGTAGAAATCTCTATGTTAAGTTTGAACTGATTGATAAATTCCAAGCTTTGGTATTCTGCAGTTTTGGTAATTCGAGTTTATGTAATTTAAAACTTACTTTTTAGCTTTTGACATATTCAAATACAATTTTTATCGACTTTTAACTTGTGTCAACTTCATATCTTTTATATCGTGTCCTGCAATTTCTTTCTTAAAACTCGATCCTTTATTCATGGATTTGGCAGGCACAGGAAATTGGAAAAGCAGCCAGCAGCTTCATGCAAGAGCAGCTGAAAATGGACTACATTTATGATTATATGTATCATTTGTTAAATGAGTATGCAAAATTGTTGAAATTTGAGGCAAGAATACCAGAAGGAGCGGTGGAGTTGTGCTCGGAGGTTATGGCGTGTGATGCAGAAGGACTTGAAGGGCGAAAGAAGAAGTTCATGATGGAATCCTTGGTGAAAGGTCCTTCTGTTACAAGTCCATGCACCCTGCCTCCCCCTTATGAGCCTCAAGCTCTTGCAGCATTTGTTAGGAGAAAACTCAATTCCATTGTTCAAGTGAAGAAGTGGGAGAAAGGTTACTGGGAAAGTCTCGAGAAGCCATAGTGGATGCCTTCTTTTCTTTTTCTTTCATACTAAATATTCCAGGCAACTTTGTTTAGGTTTCTGAAATTCATGTGCCAAATTGAGAGTATACATAGTTTTATATATATATATATATATATATATATATATATATATATATATATATATATTTTTCCTCTACTTCCAAATAAGTTATGAATTCGCTTTCATATCTCACATGTGAGATCAAAAAATTATTATACATTTTTAATATATTTTATAAGATACGTGTCTTCTTAAATTAAGAATAATTTAAAATTGATTGTTTGATACTTCAAAATCAACAAATATATCAAATTTTTTATTTTCAATTTAATTTACGGGGGAAAGGTTAAGGAATAATAAAATCTTTTTATCTGTATATAAGAGAGTATTATTTTAAAAATATTTAATTTCTCTCAAATTCAAAATTTTTAAATTTTATAAAAATTATAAATCATTTCAACATGATTTTCAAATTCAAAATAATTCAATTTTTTATTTTTAATTAATTTGAGTTCATTGAATCTAAATTAAAGTTAAACCAAATAAACCACAAATAATCAATGAGAGAATGATAATGAAAGAAAATTGTTCAGCTAAAGAATAAATTCTGGGGTTTATTTACGAGAAAAATAATGAGGAATAAGAATTCTAAGTCTTTGATTTGGGCATTTTTAAAGTAAAGAATAAATGAACCCGGTTCAGCTTAATTGTTGATTCATTCGAAGCTGAGAGTGAGACCCATCAATTCTAAAGGGGCAGGAAAGCGGTCCACTTGCATAGTCAAGAGGGAAACTTTTCCGAAAGGTGTTTGGGCAAAATGCAGAGGCTAAAGCAGTACTGGCCCATCAAAATGAAACACGGTTGCCATGTACCTGAAGTTTCTAAAGCAATCTGGTAAAGCCCGAAATTGCCCTAAACATTGGTTTGCCTTCATTCAAAAGCAATTGAAGCACGACAAGGATTCTTTTGGTATTGAGCTTTTGCCTCTACCCCCTCACCAAATTCGCACCCAACACAGCCAGAAAAGTACATAAACTGAAGCCATTGATAGAGAATTGGGACCACTACCAGGGATAGGATGCGGATAGCTCATCGCTGAATCGTTCGAAAAAGTGTAAAAGCGTCACTAATCAAAGGGATTTCTCAGGGCCCGTACTGGAAGACACTGAATCGGCCTGTTATATGTCAGAATCGACAAAATAATGAAAATATTTCGGTGCTTTTTACCGGAAATTAAAACTCATGAATTTCTACTGAGTACGGACGGATGAATGTCGCTGTTCCGTAATCAACATGAAACAAAGACCCTCCCGCTCTTGATTCCAAATATTTCTGTTATAAATGCTGAAAATAATGGGAATTTTCTTTTTCTTTGTGGTATATTCTCCATAAATCTAAGCTTTTTTTTTTCTTCATAAATCTAAGCTTTTACCCTCTTTTTTCTTCCTTCTAATGTTCAAATTCGGCGATAAATGTTAAGCAGTATCAATAAATGATATTTAAAGAAAGAAATTTCTAATAAATACACTGTTCTTTTATTGAGTTTTGTGAAAATAATACATTAAATGTATTTTTTTAATTAAAAACGGCAGCATGAAAATATGAAATCCCAATTTCATTAAAAAAAATTACATGAATTAATATTACTAAATCATAAGTTCTGAACTAACATTATTTTATTAAAAGTGTTGGTTCAATGATATAAGGTTGGTTTCGCTGTGTTGTTACCTGAAATAATGGTGACGAATCGTTGAAGTTTTCTTTTGGATTCTCTGCCACGTGTTGCCAAGAGCTTTTGTAAGAAAAAAGAAGATCAAAGGAACGCAATGGTTCTCCCCTGCGTTTGCACTCTGATACTTCAGTCAGACAGAGAGTTTGACATAGTTTTAGTATGAAGTTCTCAGATCTCGTTTATGAATCATACCTGGCCCTTATTTATAGGGGTTTCTCTCTGTCATTAATTATGCATATGTATTTTTTATTAAATGTCAGATTCTCTCATGCCTATACATGTTTTTTTCGTGCGCCACTTAGAGCACTTTTTTTTATTCTTAATATCATGCACAACAATTGTTCCCCACTCTTTCGCTAGGTATAACCTTGCGGAAGAGTATATATGTTCTCATCGTAACCTCACGTTAAGTCCTTACGTTAGATTCTGAAGTCGAATTTTCATCGGAGTGCTTAGTTTACCTCGCGTATTTTTTGCTTCAAGCCCTTATTTGAGTGCTTAGCTTACCTAGCGCATTTTTCGCTTCAAGCTTTTGCATTTTTTCTTCGTGGCTTAGCTCGCGCATTTTTCATTTCAACCCCTTTTATATAAATCTTTTCCTGATGGCGGGCTGCCGTAACGCATTCGCGTCTCTCGTACCATGACACATCTTTTTCTAATGTCTGGTCGTCGCGACCCATTCGCACCTCTGGCACTATGGCCTACTTGTTTTCAAATGTCTGGCCGCGGTGACGCCTTTGCGCCTCTGGCTCTTACCACAAGTCTTTTCAGATGTCTGGCCGTCGTGACACTATCGCACATCTGGCTCTTACGGCTTATTTGTCTTCAACGCCTGGTCACCGTGACCCTATCGCGCCTCAGGCTCTTACGGCTTATTTGTCTTCAACACCTAGCCACCGTGACGCTATTGCTCCTCAAGCTCTTGCGGCTTATTTGTTTCTAATGCCTGGCCGCAGTGATGTTATCGCGCCTTAGGCTCTTATGACTTGTTCGTTTCCAATGCCTGGCCATAGTGACGCTATCGCGCCTCAAGCTCTTACGACTTCTTCTATTTTTCATGCCTGGCCACAGTGACGCTATTGCGCCTCAGGCTCTTACGGCTCGTCTGCCTTTTACGTCGCCACAGTGACGCTATTGCGCCTCAAACTCTTATGGCTCGTTTGTTTTTCATGTCTGGCCATAGTGACGTTATTGCACTTCAGGCTCTTATGACTCGTCTGTTTTTCACGCCTGGTCATAATGAAGCTATTGCGCCTCAAGCTCTTACGGCTCGTTTGCCTTTTACGCATGGTCATAGTGATGCTATTGCGCCTCAGGCTCTTACGGCTCGTATACCTTTTACGCCTAGCCACAATGACGCTATTGCGCCTCAAGCTCTTACGGTTAGTCTGCCTTTTATGTCTGGCCACAGTGACGCTATTGCGCCTCATGCTCTTACGGCTCGTCTGTTTTCACGCCTAGCCACAGTGACGCTATTGCGCCTCAGGCTCTTACGGCTCGTCTGTTTTTCACGCCTGACCATAGTGACGCTATTGTGCCTCAGGCTCGTCTGTTTTTCATGCCTGGCCACAGTGACGCTATTGCGCCTCAGGCTCTTACGGCTTGTCTGCCTTTTACGCCTAGCCAGCCTCAGGCTCTTACGGCTTGTCTGTTTTTTACGCCTGGCCACAGTGACGCTATTGCGCCTCAGGCTCTTACGGCTCGTCTGTCACAAGATCCATATTTATGAGTATCAGTAAGATAAATATAAGAATAGAGAAATTTCATCTATTCAAAGCATCTCGTGAAAACATATTCAAAATAAACAGATAAAATGTGAAGATGCAAAAATATATAAAGGAAACATAATGTAAATGGCTAATTCCAGTATAATTTCAAGTGACTTAAAATCCATGTCCTCCCTGCAAAATTTCAAGGTTACGGATGTTGGGCCCAATTATCCGTGTGACTTTCTCGATTAGCTCTGAATTTCATTCTCTTTCAGAGCATATGTTATGTGTAACTTTTTCAGCACCAGATCTTCGACAAGTTAAGGTTTTGGAAGGTCAACTATAGATAACTCCTCATTTCTCTCTATTCCTTTGCATGTAGTAGAGGCGAGATAACATGTATGAGCCTTCTTTTAATCCCCTCGCACTTGTTCAACTCCATTGGGGGTATGAAACTCTATTAACAGGTAGCAAGGAGAGATGACAACCCTCATGACATTAAATAGAGGTCTTCCCATAATCATGTTATAAACAGTCGAAGTTGACTTTACGACCATAAATAACACTTGTCGAGTTACATGTTTTGGGCTTTCTCGACTACCTTTACCTATTCCCCAATCTTTCGTTGTCTACCAAGATTCGATTAACTATTTCATCACCACTGCTGAGATAACCATAAGATCATCGTAGGGATGATATTATCTCCCCGATCTGCTGGGGTGAACATAATAGGCTCTTCATCCACTCTCTCCTCCATAACAGCATGAACTTGATACGCTTGCCTCGCGTAAGTTTTATGAGAGGTAGAGGAATTTTTCGCCATTGAATTTCCACCTGCTTTGACATTTATAGCTAGTCCAGTTGGTTCATTATCTTGTCGGTTACCTTATGGGATTTGGTCTAGCTTCTTCCTCATTTCTTGGCCTGTTTTGCCTATTTCTCCAAAGGAAACGATTAATCTTCCCCTCGCGAACCTTTCTAACTGGTCCATCAGTTCTCTGCACCTTTTCGTAACATGACCACGAGCGAAATGAAAGTCACAGTATGCATCTATGTGTTGGCCTACATTTCCTACTTTCTTCTTCGGGAATTCTAACAGTCCAGTCTCTTCAATATCAGCACAGGGCTCGTTTAGCTTAGCATAGCTTTCGTACCTAAGCCTGGGAGCTTTATCCAATGTATCAGGTCTAGAAGAGCTCCTTTCAGGTACATCTCTCTCTTTTTCTTTCTTCCTTCACTTCTCCTGACTGTACCATCCTCATTACATCCTCTTGGGCTACATACTTACTTGCTCGAGCACATAAATCTAAGATGGTTGTGGGTTGATCAAGAGACACAGACTCTTATATCATTTCAACTTTTGTTCCTTGTAGCATTGCTGCCATAGTTACTCCAACTTGTAGATCTTTCACCTTTAGAGTCGTATCCCGAAAATGATCAATATAACTTTTCAACGACTCCTTGTTTCCTTGCTTGAGTGTAAGCAAGTAGGTCGCGTCCTTTTTTCGCGGGTATTGATCATGAAGGCTTTCAAAAACTCGCTTCGTAATTAATCAAAAGACGAGATGGAACCTTCTTTCAGTCATTCAACCATTTCAAGGTATGCCCCGTTAGCGTGAGCGAAAAGACTCTACATATTATTTCATCCTCTCATCCATGGAGTAGCATGAGGGACTCATAACTCTGTATATGGTCGTATGGGTCTGCTTTGCAGGCATAAGTAGCCATAGAAGGCATCTTAAACTTCTTTGGTAAGGGTTTGTCCATAATCTCTGGACTAAAAGGAACTCTCATTCTCTGACTGTCATAAGGAGACACTAACTTCTTCTTTTCTAGAATCTTCTCGACAACCTTCTCAATATTTTTTGACCCTCGAGTCGAGTGTGCTATCCTCTCTTCGGCACTAGAAGAGTCTGAGTGGTAAACACTCCTTCCTCCTCTGTTTCGGAGATTTTGCATATGGTCCGCTCCCTGGCTAAATATCTCCTCCTCATTCAAGGTTTCCCTGCCTCTAGATGCCTGCCCTATATCCTTTCTTCCAGCACTTCTCATTCCGTGATTCGACCTGGTACCTTCAAAATAGTCTCGAGGGTCATGACTATTCTGTCTCCGTCGCTCCCCAGACCTGTGATCTTCGAAGTCATGCTCCAATTCTGCGGCAGTAGTCCTGATCTCCGCGGCAGAGGTCTGCCGCCTGTACTCTGCGAGAGAGTTCTGCCTCCTTAACTTCGCGCTAGGGTATTGCTCCTGAATCTGTGCGACAGCGTTGAGCTCGATCAGATTCGCGGCAGTGTTCATTCGCCTCAGACCTGCGGAAGGGTTCACCTCCCCCAACCCTGCTGCAGGGCGCCTCCTCAGAGCTGCGACAGTAGTGTCCTCCAGACCTGTGGTAGGGTTCACTCTCAGAGTTGCGGCAGGGTTAACCCTCAGACCTGCGGCAAGATTTTCCTCTAGTCCTGCTGCAGAGTTCGAAATCAGGCCAACGACAGTATTCTGTCCCCAATCTCCTTATCCAGCATTCACCATTGTAGAGGGTTGACCTCTCTCGTAAGTCTGCCTCAGGACGTTCTCCCTTACCATCTGTTGCACTTTTGGAGGTAAGCTAAATTGCGACAGAGTATTTTTGAAGAAATTCACCAAAGCCCTCAACGCCGTCCTGGTCTCCTCATTCTGACGCTTCAAAGCCTCAAATTCATCAAGGGAAACAGAGGCAACTCTGTCGTCTTCTTCATTCTGCTCTTGTCCTCGCTCTGGTCTGGTAGGAGGACTCACAGAATTCTCTTCTCCCAGATTTGTTGCTGCTGTCGAGTGTGTTCTCACCATTTTGATAGAGCATCTGACTTTTTGTTCTAATTCCCACAGACGATGTCAATTGTTGTTACTTGAAACAATGATGACGAATCACTGAAGTCTTCTCTTCGGATTCCCTGCCACGTGTTGCCAAGAGCTTCTCCAAGAAAGAAGAAGATCAGAGGAACGCAGGGGTTCTTCCTTGCGTTTGCACTCCGATGCTTCAGTCAGACAGGGAGTTTGACATAGTTTTAGTATGAAGTTCTCAGATCTCGTTTATGAATCATACCCCTTATTTATAGGGGTTTCTCTCTGTCATTAAATACGCATATGTCATTTTCATTAAATGTCAGATTCTCTCATGCTTATACATATTTTTTTTCGTGCGCCACTTAGAGCACTTTTTTTATTCTTAATATCATGCACAACACACTGAATTTTTGAATGAAAATGATTGATAGTTAAAAGTCACATATTCGAGACTTCAACAAGTCAAATTCTTTTGACTTGCACAAGTTATACAATTTTTAAACTTAATATAATATATGAACATCTCGTAATTTTAAAAAATAAAATATTATTTAGCACTACATGTTTTATTGTGAATCAATTTATATTTGCTTTTTTTAATGCAAATTTATATTTGATCTTAAAATTGATGTTTGATGGCCTTGGCTTCCACGTTAATGCTATAAAAGCTTACGCTTTGAAATTCAAGTACTACAAAATTTGAAACTACGCTCCGTCCGATTAGGACCACTTTGTGTAGCCCATTATTGTGTTCTGTTCTAGATATTTGTTCTAAATTATTATTTTTTATACCGAAACTCTTTATAGCTGAGGGGAATTTAACTAGAAAATATCTGTACTAAGGTTTAAGTTTGACCACAATTCTGCTAATTGGCCCAAGAAAACGTTTGCATATCGAAAGCATCAAGAATAGACTCATCAAATACATTGTTTAATCAAATATCTTAAATATTAAAAGATTAATTTTTTATATTCACTGATTTAATTATATTAATTTTGATTTTATTTTCATTTTTTTGTTTTACTTTAATCATGAGCAACTTCATGAATTTTGCGTAAAAAATGAATTATTGTGGCCAAATAAATGGAAAACAAAAAAAATGGATTTAGAAATATTTTTTGGAAATTCGTGATAATTTTTTTTACAAGTATGAATATTTATTTAATGATTAATATATATATATATATATTTTTTACTAAAAAGTATAGTTTAAGGTTGGATTCAAATGGCAAACTTAAATACTTAGAAGATAATCGTGATCTCATTAGATTAAATCATGAAAGGTTATTGTATTTACAAGATTAACAATATATATTGTTATCAGTCGATTATCATTAAAAAAAAGCAGTATTAGGTTAGACTAAGCGGTTTTGTTAGTTGTCGTGTTAATTTCTTTGCTAACAATCGATTCTGTCGGTGAAACAAATTGCAACAAATTAATGATGGTCCATTGTCTAAACAAGTATTGATAACTAGAAATTTTGTACTTCTTACTCTAATATGGATTTGAGAACCAATTATAACACGAAACTTGAGTTGAATATTAGATTTAATAATTTTAGATAAAATATAAAAATAATATAAATATATATATATAATAGATGTAAAAATTAAAAAATAATATAAATTATATATAAATTTGAAAGGTTAATTTACCTCATTTATTGTTTGTGAAAGGGCCATACCATGTAGATCATTTTAAGATTCAAATTGATGAAAGCAAATTTACCACTTAAGCTGAGACCTACCAAAATTTATCAAGAAAGAAAAAGGAACCCCACCAAAACGTGAGAGGTTTTGGTTTTAAAGCTAACCAAAGATTGAAAATTCTTCTGTTCTTCAATCCACTTAGATCGTGCGGTAGAGACTTGAGACAGCTTACCTAATCCGACAGTGTCAAGCCGGTAAAAAACAGATTAGGCATAATAATAATAATAATAATAATCTAAATTTTAGGCTGCTTTTTAAGCTTCTTAATTATGGACGCGCTTACTTACGTGCTAAGTCAATGTAAGTTCTTTACTCATAAAAAGGGATGACAAATAGGAATTGAAATTTTGTTTAGAAGCATTAATTTGAAAGAATTATTGTTTGTTAAACCCAAATAAATCTAATAAGGTGAAGAAAAAAAAATAAAATTTGACCTAATAATTATAATAACTTGTTATCAAGAAATATCTATATGCAAAGTAACATTTTAAGAAATTAAAAATAAAATAAAAAAGTAATAATAACTTGACCACTAGATAAAAATCCTTGATTAGCTGTTAATAAAAGAAATGTAGTACACTATACCCAATATATATATATATATATATATATATATATATATATATAGTACAAACACCAAGCTTATGATATATATTCTCTCATTGGATTAACTTGAGCTTGAATCACTCCAAAGAAAAATATAGAAAAGAAAAAGCTATTGTGATGAGGTGCTGGCCTGCTGGGGAAACTAATTAAAGGCAGAAACCTAACAAGCAGGGTATAGGAAAACAAAAAGGCCCCATTTTTCTATTTGTTTTCTTTCTAGTCTTCTTTTGCATCATCATTAATAAAAGAAATTTAGTAAAGGAAAAAACATTGAGGGTCCTTGCCGTTTAAGCACATGGACATGGAGGCTTGAGAGGATTTGATTGGCAAGTGAGAAAGCTTGAGAGGAACAGGCCGGACCCCATCTCATTCAATAAAGCAAAGTATTAAAATCTTTATCAGTTTCTATTTTCTAAAATAGTGGGTCCACTAAATTTGTCCCATGCATCTCATTTGCTTAATTTTTTGTATTCTCGAATTTTATGATAGGGTTTACTTTTACAATTTAATGTATTTAAAACTTTATACTGGAAATTTTTTTATAAAAATAAACTAATAAATTAGAAACCAATTGATTTCATTCTTATATTTACATTTTATTAAATAAATAATAAAAAAAATTGCTAAATCCAAAGTACACTTGCCCAATCTCAAAATGGGTTTTGAGGGCAGCTGATGATTGTAATTTTGTGAAATGTGAAATTGAAAATGATGAGGCTCCCCCATTCGCCCTTTCCCTTTAAAACTACTCAACCTTTTAGAGTCTTTTACTTGGAAGCATTGTCATTGAGAGTGAGGACCCTTCAAGCTTCAACAATCTGCATGTCTTGTCTTGTGTTTACCCCTTTGGATATACAAGAGAGCGGTTTCACTTTCACCATATCATGCCAAGCCACAAAAGGCAACTCCCCCACTTAATAATAATAGATATATATATTTGAATGATCAATACTTAGTTTAATAATTGTTACTCTTTTTAAAAGAGTTTAAGTTTAAAATTCAAATATTTTTCTCTCTTGTATACCTCTTTATAAAAAAATATATATATCATGGATATAAATGGTTGGTTGAAAAAAGTAGATTTTTTTTAAGCATTTGGATAAAATTCGAATTTTGAAATCATCACTGTTAAGAAGGTTTTATCTAAATCTACTCACGAACCGAACACGATTTGTTTTAAACTGTAAAATTGATCAAAATATTTGTAATTACACAAAAAATATATATGTATCGTTGATGAATTATCGATGTATAAATTTCATATATTTCCAATAAATCATAAAATATAATCTCATTTTATATATATTTTTATTTATGAGATGTCATGATATAATTTAATAACCATATATAAAATTTATATATAGACAATTCATAAAAAATAAACTTAATAATTTTAGATAGTCCACGTACAACACAAGTTACTACTTTGATCATGTGAATTTATTTGTCATTTTTATGTATGGTCAATCCATGAGACCGTCCCATTCCATGCATTAAACCACTATTTATTTATCATATGATTTTTATTAGTCAGACATTTTCTCATTTATTTCATACAAATTTTTTTGGGGTTTGAGTTTTGGTCCCTTTCATTCCATTCTTACTTTTAAGATAAATTAAGATGGAGTGGTTGCGTGTCCATGTCTTTGAAGATGCTCCAAAAGCTCATATTGTCTGTCTATTGAATCTCATGGCTGACAACTGTAAACCTTTACATTTTTTGCTTTTGATACTTTGACAAAGATATCTTTTTTATCTTAAGAAAATTTTAAATTATCCTATATATATATATTTTTTTTTTCTATCAGTTTATACAGGCTTATGTCCGATTTAATGAATTTATAAATTTTTTATATCTTAAAATGAATTAAAACTTGAGATAATAAAAAATAAATTTTATTATAGTTTGAGTAAATATCTATTAATTAAAAGAGAAGCTTTTTAGCTCAACTAAACAATAAGAAATATCCAAAGATGCTATTAGATATGAAGTTTTAGTCAAAATATAGAGTAAATAAGAAAAACTCTTAATTGCCATTCTTTAATTGAACAATTTCATTATATATAAAAATTAAAAGAAATACTAAAGTAGATGGTACGTAGCATTTGATTTATTTAGAAATTTTTGTGTTCTTTTAAATTTAAACAAAATTACAGTATTAAATAATTATTTAATATTAATATAATTATGTAAATTAATTATTATTATTTATTAATTTATGAATATGATGCCCAATAAATGATTGATTGAAATTTTTTAATAATATAATTAACTAAAGTAATTTAATTAAAAACATATATTAACCATTTAACGTATGTAAAAAAAAGAAAGCCATTTAACCTGAATTAACTTTTCATATACCTTTTTAAATCATAAAAATTGAAAATAGCAAATTACTGAAAAAAATTAATCCAAATTCCAAGGGCATTTTAGTCTTTTGATTGAGAAAACAGAACACAGAAGTTTGGTGTCTCAATGAGTCAACCCGATGTGTAATCGCAGCCGTCTTTGCTTCTTCTTCAACGTTCAGGAGACCGTGGATTTTCTAGTTAAAAAAAAAAAATTGTGTACGTTTATTGACCTTGAATTGGAGTAGTATCATCTCGTGAGATGATACGATTGTTAGGAGAGTGCGGTGATTTTGACATTGGGCTGGGAACGCCGCGCGCACGTGATCGCTGGCGCAATTTTCGTAGGGGACCCTTTGGAATTCGGCTTAATCATCATCGCGACGCTAATCACTGGGATTTAATAAAAACTTAAAAAACAAATATATGGACCCTAATTTGTTTGGGGGAGATTTTGTGTTTATTTCTTTTCTTTTTTTTTTCATTTGTATTTAATTATAAAAAACAACCTTTTCACAAAGGTTTGGCAAAATATTATAAATGAAAAAAATTATAGAAAATATTAATGGTGGGTAATAACATTGGTTAAAGATAATATTTAAGAAACATGTAATTACTATATTATTTTTAAAATACTAGTAAAAATAATGCATTAAAAACTTTTTTTTATAAAATAATCATATATTCTTAAACAGTATTTATAAATACTATAATAAATTTCATAAATTAATATTAAGTTCTGAATTCAAATTTTACTTTTTTTTAAAAAAAAAAGTGAGAATTAATTAATTAAAGACTTTGACTTATAAGAATTTTACATTTTAGCTTCTCAATGTAATTGTTTGACAAATTTAATTTGACAACCCAAGAGAATTATCCTAAATAGAGGTAATCAATAGGTATACCTTATTTTAGGTCTTAATTTGAAAGATAATTAAGTTTATTAGTATTATTATTATTATTATTATTATTATTATTATTATTATTATTATTATTGTCTTGTTGTTAAAACTAATTCTAATTATTATATTTGCTACTTCTAATAAAAACAATTACGAATTCAAAACTTAATTTTAAAATATGGTTTTCAAAAGATTTTAAATTTAAATTTCAATAGTTATAATTTTTTTTAAAATTAAACTGTTCTATTTCAAAAAATTGTTTAATTACTTTTTTTAGGACCATATTTTTTTTTCTTCAAAGTTATAAGCACCTTTGATAGCATAAAAAATACATGTATATATAAGATTTTTATACATTATTCGTTAGAATTTTAAATTGCACAAATAAATGAATCAGTAACAAATTTTATTTATTTATTACATTAATTTTTGAACATTTCTTGATGAAAATTGTGATATCTATCTAAATTCATGAATGACATATTAATTTATTATTATATATATATATATATATTAATAAGTACCATATTAATAACATTTTTTCATCAACATTAAAGAAATATTTTTTTATTTCTCAAAGTACGTAATTTATAAAATAAAAAATTAATTAATACATTAAAAATATTGTCACTAAGCACCCATTGTGCACGTTTCGACCCTTCGCTCCCAGCAATTATCCATATTAATAAGATTATTATTTTTCTAATCCTACCAAAGATAGATCATGAGACTATACAAAGCAGAAATCCAACGGATCAAAATACTCCACGTTATCTGTCAAAACCTGTAATAATCCTCTGCCGCCGTTTCCAGAAGTGTCAACGGTGATACGGGCTGCTGCTCATGGCTTTAAACTGTTCCAGCTCGCACATTAGCACAAGTTCCCGAGATTTAAGTTCATTATCTCACGATATTTATGCACCCCAATCGATTTTGCTCCCCTCAATGCAATCATTTGGAGTGACAGAGAGCTAATTATAAAAAAGCCCCCAAAGAATGAATTAATTTACAAAAACTGCCATTTCAGATGAAATTAAACAAAAATTATCTATTCTCTATGCTAACCAAAAAATAAATATTTAAAAATAAAAACCTCTCTTTGAATCCAAGCTTTCGCTAACATCTTTCTCTTTTGCTTTGTTTTCTCTACTCCATTTTTCTTTTCAAGTGATTTGCTTTGTTGGGTAGTTGCTTAATCTTGGATTTAAACCCAGTGGCTTTGTATTACTAGCAACTTTATCTCTCTTCATTGTTGTTGATTTTTGGTTTCTTGCATTTTTATACTTTCTGCTTAACAAAGCAACCCCATTTCAGCAGATTAGTGTTCTGAAACTTGTAACTTTGCCTTAGTTTCAGTCTCTTGATAAACCCCACATCTGGTACTCAGTTGGGTTCTTTTTCTTTTTTCTCTCTCATTTGCTTCATCTTCTTCATTTTTGGGTTGATGAATTCTGCTTGCGGGTGATCAAAGAAAGTATAATATTAAACGGGAAAAAATGAGATTATACATTTGTTTCTTGCTTCTGTTTCTTGCCTCTGGAGTTTCTTTTGTGACTTGCGGTTCTTTCCCCACTAAGGAAGGTAAATGAGCTTTTTGTTTGTCTTTGCTTTTTTGTGTCTTTTGCAGATCTTGATTGGTTTATGGGAAAATGTGGGTAGAGATAAGCACTTGAAACTGTCAATCTTGTGTTACATGGTGTTTTTGTTTAGTTCTTTTAGATTTAAGTTCTTGATTTTGGTATGATCGTAATTCTAGTTTCAGTTGTATAAATATTGTCTCACTGAGTTGGGAACTCTGGTTTTGTAAAGTTTGGGCTCTTACAACATTTAAGGAAGCTATATACGAAGACCCAACTCTGGTTTTGTCAAACTGGAATGCTTTCGATGCTGATCCGTGTGAGTGGATCGGGATTACTTGTAATCTGGAGAGACAACATGTTATTAAGATGTACGGATGATCCAACAACTTTTCCAAGTTCTTTAATCAATTTTAGTCCATTAAATGGTAGATATCTGCAGAATTAATGCATTTTCAGAATAGTCATGTCTCTTCATCTGTTGCAGAAACATATCCGGTTCATCTTTGAGGGGATTTCTTGCACCGGTAATGGGCCAAATTACCTACTTGCAAGAACTGTATGTTTTCATATTCTTATTGTTCAAAAATGATGATCTTGGTTCAACTGTAATTCTTCTGGGAATGGAATGGTTGACGGATAGTTTCATGTGTTTTGTAGAACTCTACGGGAGAACAATTTGATAGGGACAATACCAAAAGAACTGGGCATGCTGAAATTCCTCAAAGTCTTGGATTTGGGGATGAATCAACTGACGGGTCCTATCCCTCCCGAGCTAGGGAATTTGTCCAGTGTGATGAAGATGTAACCCAAGCTTTATAAGGAATTGAATTTGTTTTGGTTATTTATTCCCTTTTTTTAATTTTGCTTTCTTTTGCTTTCACAGATGCCTTCAGTCAAATGGGCTGACGGGGAGCCTACCTGCTGAGCTTGGCAATTTAAAGTATCTTCAAGAGCTTCGGCTTGATAGAAATAGACTTCAAGGAACTGTTCCTGCTGATAGCAATTCAGCATTTACAGCTAGGACACATGGAATGTAAGTAGAATATCTGACAACAGAATTATATTCTATTAACTCTGTGAACAATATTTTATGAGCTGCTCATTAGGAAATATGCACTGTATACCTTCTTAATTGATGCTTCTAGTTTCTACGCATAAAATGCTGATAGAAAACAGAATTACACTTGTCAGTTTTAATCCATTATCTCGTAGCATATTTAGTTCGGATGCTGTATTGGATATGATGATAATGATTGAAAAGGGATGATGAGCAATCATGCTGGTAGCAGTTGCTACCAAGACTAGCATCATAATGGTTATGCTTTTTCATTTTTCTGTGTAATGCATGAGATTGACATGCAGAGGATGATTAACCATTATAATAGGATGCTATGGTGCCATTTAGATTTTACTATTGGATAAGGCAAACTTTTAACTATACCTACTTGCCGAGGATTTAGCCTTTTTTAACCCATAAAGCTGGTGTTTTAGTTCAGGGTAAAATATCTTGGTATGGGATCATAGAAGTTGAAAATATTGCAGGCTTCTTCTCTAGAAGTTTACCCGCTGAAGTTAAAACATGTTAGTATTTTGAACTTGATCTCTAAGTATTCTTTTTACTTCAGGTATGCTTCGCGTTCAAACTTAACTGGACTTTGTCGCTCATCTCAGTTAAAAGTTGTAGATCTCTCCTACAATTTTTTGGTTGGAAGCATACCTAAGTGTTTGGAATACATTCCAAGGTAAGCTTTTTTTTTTTTTGCCCAAGTCATGTATCCATGCTGGCTTCTTTTTGTCCATTTGGCTCATGTTTTCTCATATTATTAATGCAGCACAAGCTTTCAAGGAAACTGCCTTCAGGATAAAGATGCAAAACAGCGTCCCAGCACACAGTGTGGTATGTATTACATAATCTTCCCTTTTGCCATGGCTTGGATGAATATTTGAACAAAAATATATGTTTTATGCTAAGTCCAACTGACTATTGTGATGACATCTTGAAGTGTACATCCTTTATTTGGTTCTGATCTAATTATTGAACCAAAATTTTAGCTCCTGTTCTTCCATAGTTGAATGTATATCTTAAAGTTGCATATGTAACTTGAAATTTTGGTTCTTCTTCTTCTTCCATAGTTGAATTTAATACATCTTAAAGTTCCATGTGTAACGTGAAATTTTGATAATGTATTTTCTTATTACACTGAACAATGCTATCTGATAAGACCATTAAAATAATTAAATATTGATTATTACACAGTTGATGGTGAGAATATTCCTTTTTAGGTGCTTTTCCATCCAGAATTCACCAAGCACCCAGTCCTAAGCACCGGCCTGCTGAAGTCGTTGCAAAGCATCAGAAAGCATCTAAACCTGCCTGGCTTTTAGCTCTTGAAGTAGTGACGGGGATCACGGTGGGATCACTCTTTCTTGTCGCCCTCCTTACTGCTTTCCAACGATACAATAGCAAGTCTGCAATCATAATCCCTTGGAAGAAATCAGGAAGCGAGAAGGAACGTGTGGCGATATACGTAGGTTAGTTTGTTACATGTGACTTTAACTACTCTCCTCAAATTAACTTTAGTAGCGTATTCTTTGAAGAAATATTGGTTAACATTGTGACTCTGTGCAGACTCTGAGTTGTTGAAAGGTGTGACAAAATTTAGCAGACAAGAACTTGAAGTAGCTTGTGAAGACTTTAGCAACATTATTGGTTCCTCTCCAGACAGTTTGGTCTACAAAGGCACCATGAAGGGTGGGCCTGAAATTGCTGTGATATCCCTCTGCATTAAAGAGGAGCACTGGACAGGCTATCTTGAACTCTATTTCCAGAGAGAGGTACTTGCCATTCCATTAACATCTTGACGAAAAAATTAATTTGTTGAAAGATGTGAAGCAGCTTTAAAATGTAAGAATTAAACTAACTTGGAGTAATCTGGTTCTGAATTGTTTGTTAAATTGCTTTTCAGGTGGCAGATTTGGCAAGATTGAACCATGAGAATATAGGGAAATTACTAGGTTACTGTAGAGAGAGCTCTCCATTTACAAGGATGCTTGTTTTTGAATATGCATGTAATGGAACGCTTTATGAGCATTTGCATTGTAAGCACACAATCCTCTTGCTTTCACAGACAATGATAACATTTCTTTTATTAGCTTTTACCTGAGTAATCAATTTTAATGCAGATGGAGAAGGATCCCAATTATCTTGGACAAGGCGAATGAGAACTATTCTTGGCATTGCTCGAGGACTCAAGTATCTTCATACAGAACTTGATCCACCATTCACCATATCAGAGTTAAACTCTAGTGCCGTGTATCTTACAGAGGATTTTTCCCCCAAGGTATTTCCTCACCTTTTGCCCTTGCATGTATGAGCATCTAATTTTTTCTTCAGGATTAGGGACTACTTGAGTTAGGATCATTTCTACCTTATCAAAACTGAAAGCATACTTCAAATTCTATTGTCGTGCCCAAAAGACTTGGGGTGATCATAACTTGAGAAAGTTTGGCTGGGTGACTGCAATTTTGAGATCTAACTGAGATCCTTCTGATTAAGAAGTTGTCTGGTGATGCAGTTGGTTGATTTTGAAAGTTGGAAGACCATTCTTGTTAGATCCGAAAAGAACTCTGGCTCTATCGGCAACAATGGAGACATTTGTCTACTTCCTAATTCTGTGGAGAAACGTCATCTGGATATCCAGGGAAATATTCATGCTTTCGGCATAGTTCTACTGGAGATAATTAGTGGGAGGCCTCCATTCTGCAAGGATAGAGGGTGCTTGATAGATTGGGTAAGCAACCTCTTTGAACTCCCATTTTTTAAGGAAATTTCATGTCGTACTCTCATAGGCAATCATTCTTAGCTTGATATGCTTCTGAGCACTTAATTTCTCCTTCCATGGCAGGCCAAGGATTATCTCGAATTACCCGAAGTAATGTCTTACATTGTGGATCCAGAGCTCAAACATTTTAGCCTTGAAGACCTCAAAGTTATCTGTGAAGTGATAAGCCTTTGCATTCACCCAGACTTTTCGAAACGGCCATCCATGCAGGAAGTAAGCCTCATGCTGGAGAGCAGAATCGACACATCGGTATCTGTTGAGCTCAAGTCATCTTCTTTGGCATGGGCTGAACTTGCTCTTTCATCATGATTGAGTTGAAGCTAACACACTGTACATCAAAATACATACGGTAATTTTGCCCATTTTCTTTCTATTGAATCTTGTATCTTTGTAAATGGTGCATGCCAAAACAAACATTTGGCTTCATTTATATCGAGATTCCACTTCCATTTTATGCCGTTGGATGTTCAGAAAAACTTCTGAAATCACAAAATAGTTGATTTAGCTCTTTCCTTCCCATGGGTCATGTACTATCAGTTTCACTAAAAAAATTTTAAAAACTTCACTCATAGGATGACAGATGTCTCTATAAATGTACTAAAAAATATTAATATATATATATAAATAATATTTATTAAAATATTTATTTAATTTATAAAATGTAAAAACTTCCTCAGTGATTTATAAAAAACAAATTATTATTTTATTCCCAACTTGTCAATACTGATACGAGTCATATACGTATATGACAAATTAATTTAAAAATAAAGTAAATGAGACCTTCAAAAAGTTTAGGTTTGGGTTTTCTTTGGTTTTACGTTTCAAATAAAAGACCTTACCACATAAAATAATGTAGACTGATGCATTAAAATTTGCTGGAGAGTGGGAAACGGACGCAAAGTAAGGATCTGGAAGGATGGCTGGGTGCCATGCAGAATAAGTTTCAGGCCAAACAGACCAACTTCCATAGTAGAAGAAGACAGATTAGTAAGTGACTTGATTGATAGCCAAACAAATTAGCGGAAGAGGCCACTAGTGCAGGAACTTTTCGATAGTGAAGAGGCGGATTGTATATGCTCTTTGCCATTGAGCAAGTTGGGAACAGATGATACTCTCATTTGGCATTATAGTAAAGATGGCTAGTACAGTGTATGAAGTGGGTACAAGCTACTCACCAGTATTCATAATACTGATGAAGGGAATAAGTGCAAAATCTGGAGAAGAATTTGGTCTGCTAATTGCCGTCAAAATGAAGGTATTTACTTGGAGAGTTAAGCATGGGATATTGCCAGTGAGAGCTGTCCTGGAGAAAAGACGAATTGCTGACTCTGATATGCGCTTCCGGTGTGGACAAGAACCAGGGTTGGGGAACCATGCATTATTCAATTGTTCTAAGGCAGAAACGGTTTGGAAAGAACTGAGCTTTAATTGGTCAGAGACCGCTGAAGGGAATTGGCTGGAAGGGGTTTTTGAACGTAGTAATCCAATTCAGTTGCAGCAATTGATCTTTGCAATCTGGCACACACGGACAACTCGCAACAAGGAATGGCATGAGGAGACATTTTAGAGAACCAAGAAGCTATGCTGACTTCATCAAACATTACATAGATGACTTCAACAAAGGGATAGGGTGAAATGAGGAACGTGTGTGGGTGGAGGATTGTCCTTCGTTTCTTCACACTTTCATTTCTGCAGATGCAAACTTTGCTTTAAGTTAATGAATTCCATTTCTTTAAAAAAAAAAAAAAAAAAGACCTAACCATTGTGCATATTGTATATTATATAAAAAATAAATTGTGACAAATTTTTGTCACCATGCTAAACATTTCATTATTTTTTATTTCTATCAAATTCATATATAATTTTAATTAAATTTTCACCCATAAAACTTTTTTTTTTCATATGCTTTGTCATGCTCAAATTACAGGTCTAAATAAAATGATGCTCGAGACAAGACGGACAAGTTGTCAATCTTCATTTCTGATTAGCGCATTAGAACAAAATATTTTCTGTCAAAATGGAAAAAGAAAAGGAATCTGCTGTTTATGATTTAATCAACTTCAACAAGTTTATGCCAGGCTGTGTGCTGTACTGTGAGCTGGACAGGATATGGCTGCAGAACTCAGCCAGCTTCTTCTTTATCCCTCAATTGTGCCAAGCATACTTTCAAATGTGATTAGCGCATTAGAACAAAATATTTTCTGTCAAAATGGAAAAAGAAAAGGAATCTGCTGTTTATGATTTAATCAACTTCAACAAGTTTATGCCAGGCTGTGTGCTGTACTGTGAGCTGGACAGGATATGGCTGCAGAACTCAGCCAGCTTCTTCTTTATCCCTCAATTGTGCCAAGCATACTTTCAAATGTAGTAGAAAAAAATATCTCCAAAATTGAGCTCATTTCAAGTCAAAATATACATAGCAAGCTAATTGAAGGATCATTACATCTGACTTACCAAGCATATGGGCAAAGGAGCTCGTTTCTGTTATCTGGTTCTCTGAGTCAAAATATAAATTAAAAAAAAAGAATCCTGTATAGTTGTGCTCGGATCGGGAGTAATGGTTGTCATTTGGATTCCTCTTTCCACTAAATACCGCTAATGCCTTTCTTACAGGAGGCTGAAGAGGTGCTCTCTTATCAGTATGGTGAGTAAACGTGTCACCAGCCATGAAGAGCTCATCACCCCCCTATATACAATAACACAACCCTCAACAGATGAAACATATGCATAGGTGAGGAAACAAAAAAATGAAAATCACAGAAGAGACAAACCTGTTTATTTACTTTCTTCGTTTTTGGGTAAAGGAACTTTAGGGGAAGTTGATCTTCACGCAGAATAAGGGTTTTGGTTATGGAATCCCTTCCACCTTGGGGTAAAGGCAGTGAAAACTGCACACAGCAATGCAAGGCATTCATACAATATTTTCTCGATCGTATTGCCAGCCCCAAAAAAACATAGACCGTTAGGCTGTACTAGACAGCACCCAAAATATAATAAATTAACAGAACCATGCTCAAAAACCGACTGCTATCTCTTTCCAGTTGCTTGTGTAAATGATCTTACCTTTGTGCCCCGCAAAGTAATTCTTGGGCGATGAGATGCCAAAACAATTCCATTTTCACCAACAGTAACAGCTACCTTACGTAAAGTTCCTCCATTTCCACACTTGGGACAGAAAATTCTCCCAATTTCAGCAGTCACAGTATAGCAGGCGTGGCACTTCAATACCCATCTACAAACAGATATATCAAAGATAAGCACATATGCATTGAAATACTTAATTTTGACATGACATAATTCAAATGACAGTTGAAATTTGAAGAGGTAACAGACAATCACCAGTTCAGATATATGCCTTAATTATATACCTGCGCAGCTGCTGAATCTGCATTCCACCTGGTGCTAGTAGTCGTAAACCCATCTGCAGAAGAACATTTTGCATGGCAAAGTCACCAGTTACACAAGCTACACTGGACTCAGATAACAATCGCAGCATCCAGCTCTGCTCGCTGCTAATATCCTCTGCATATAATGCATCAACAGTTCCATTGGTCTGACTTGACAGCTCCAACTGGTCTAATTCTTCATTGACCAGATCCACATCATCTCCTCCAACTGGAAGATTCACATTGTCCTCTGTCACAGCTTCCTCTACTATCTCTACTTCTCTATCATCTTGCAGAGCCCTCAGTGAATCTTCTTCCACCCTCATTTGTTTTAAGATTGAAGAAAGATCTTCATCACCCTTCTTTCCTTCTGTTTGCTCAGCGTCCGAAATCCCATTTCCAGAATGAGCTTCTTCAGCAATTTGTTGCAATAGTTGATCAGGACCACTTGTGTCCTCAGCATTGTTCTTATCCAAGCTTTTTCCCATATCTTCCAGACAATCTTTCTCCACTAATGGTTCATAGTATTCCCGCCTAGCTTTCCTCCTAAGATATCTCCTATGAGTACTTCGACTTACGGCAGGTCGCCAATCATCATCATTATCATCAAACTGTCCCCGAGATGCATCAATTCCATCAGCCACCATCCTTTTCCCTTCAATTTTCACCTCCTTTTTCTGGGGTAAATATCTCCTGGGTCTCCTAGAACCCGATTCAACATCCTCTTGATTCTTAGAATGCAGTTCATTTTTCCTTTCCAACAAGCCATCTTCAGAATGGTTATCCGAAGGGAGAATGTTCATATTTAAGTCTTTCAAGGGAAGGATTCTCGAGTTAGAATTTTATCCATCTTCAGCTTCACGTTCCAATGCTTCCCACTCTTCCAAATTAGGGATATTAGAGCCCCATCCAGGCAAGTCCCTTTCTGGCAGCCTCTTCGCATTAACAACATGAACAGGGGGAGGAGCATCCCTAAGATGATTAGTTCCATGAATTTGAGACTCCAATGTATATGTAAGGGCAATCAGTTTGAGATCAACATCAGAAAGTGTCTGCAAGTCACCAGTAGCCCTCGCAAATTTTAAAACTACAAGTTCAAATAAAACATATAATTAACAATGCAGTAGGAATTGGTCTTACATTTCAATCATCTGTTTGCTTTTAACCAATTAAGGTTTTACTTTTTCCTTCTAACAGCATTTTAAGAAACAAAAAACAGATGGTACTGAAAATAACAACCAGAGTATATATATAAGAATGGAAATTGAAATAAATTTATTACCTTTATCGAGGGCATCGGAAGAGGGCTCTACGGAATCGATGGAGAAGGGGATAAAGGCGAGGCGGTGGCGCGAAACAGGGTCGCCAATTTCAGCGAGGACTTCGGCGACAGTAAGAAACTTGTCGGCGCAGTTGCTAAGCTTTTCTACACCTTCGATGCCCGCGTTGGCGTCCACTACGGCTACCGCTATTCCCTTCGTGGATTTGCAGCTTTCGGCGAAGAGTTGGCTCGTCGAAGCCGGTTGTTTCTGAGTTTGAGGATTTGGTGGTTGGCTCTTTAGTATGTTTCTCCAGCATGGCGCCGGGTCCGGCGCTGCCGAACCTTCCATGGTTCTTGCTTCGGCTTAGAGAGAGGAAGGCAGACAAAAAGAAAGTACCTGGGAAGGTCCGACTTAAACCCTGGAGAATACCACGCAGGGAAGCGAGGTGTAATGGAACGCGATCGTTTTTTAACTGCAAATAAAATAAAGTTACCTAATATTAGATATAGTAAAATTCTAGGGATTTTTAAATTTGTGAAGGACTTTTTAAATTGTATAGCATTAATTTTATAATTTAAATTACTAAAGAGTCTTAATATATTTTTATTTTATTAATTAAATTTTCTTAAATGATTCAATTAATAAACAAAATAGGTTAAATTAATTGAAAATAAAATAACTTGGATTTTTTTTAGTTTCTAGCTTTTTTTTTAACTCCAAGAGAAAATTTTCTTATTTCTATTTTAATACCACTTCCTATAATTACAGCATATAAAACAAAACTCAAAGATCTCAACTTGTTGTAACCAAGAAAAAAAATCTCAACTTGTAAAATTGTTTTAAAAAAATTAAACTCAATTCAAGTAAAATATAAAAGTATCTCTTATCTTAATATAAAAATTAACATTTTAATTTTTTTTTAAAAAAAAGAGAAAATAAAGAACTATCCATCTTTCTTTCTTTTTTTATTTATTTATTTTTTTTAATTACACAAAATCACCCCAAGTTAAAAGCAAGGGCTAGAGAGAAAAATGGGATCAAAAACATGGTGATCCCTGTACTCATAATTTAACCTTAAATTCAACTATATATATCACTTGATAATGAAAACCAACCCTAAATTCTTCTTCTCAAACTGAAGAATGCATGATTCCAACAATCATGGCAAAGCCCCATTTTGGAACCCAAATTTACAGCTAGAATTGGTAAAATATGTATAGAGATCAGTGAGATATCAGTTGCATGAACTAGTAACTTATTAAGTTGATGGTGGACATGGTTATGGCAATTGAAAGCTAAGGCCCCCCAAAGCATGGTTTGATTAAGAAGGTTTGATTAAGAAGGTTTGAATAAGAAGTTAGCTAGCTATTTAGAGGGCTCGCCCTTTGACAACGTCGAAGCTCATTTCACATGGATCAGTCGCCTACAGTTCGACTTGAACGCCATCCATCTCTCTTCTGAACCTATCCTTGGAGCTGGCATACAGCATTTTGCTCCTCACTCTCGATGTGTCGGGAGACCTTTAACCAAAACAAAATAGAAAAAAATTTACGTGAAGAGATTGAGCATTAATTGTTAGAGAATGTTTAAGTACGTGCGTACGTACCATGCAATGAAGAAAATTTTGCTCTTCTGGCAATTTTCATCAGTAGTGAAATCGAAATCATAGACGGCATAGCGGCACTCATTAGGAGGCAAACTGGCACTGAAATCGTCATAGCTGTCGCTGGGTTCTCCTAGCTTCTCAACCACAACCTGTTGAATGTTTTCTTCTATTTTGAAAACAATGAACCTGTAGCTTCTCTTTGCTTTTATCTCCAAGAACCTCAGCTTACATTCATCGTTCACAGCCATTCCTGATGCTGAATTCGCCTGCCCAGCAACCACAGATTTAAGAAACACTACTATACGATGAAAAATGTAATTATATGGTTACATGTTTTTGTCATCCAATCAAACATAAGTATTGCTTGAATTGATTTTTAATGATATTCATCAAATATTCTGTTAAAAAAAAAAAGCTAATAGAATTGAAATATGGGGCAAAAATGCCAATATTGCTAGACTTGTTGTCCCTTGCAGCCACTTTGGGAAGGCCTCAAGTGTAAAGTCTAGACCTACAACGGTGGCTGGATGGTTTTGTAATAATCATGCATGCTGGACTCAGAGACCAGATTAATAAAATCTCCCAAGCCAGTTGTCATCTCAAATTGTTTTTTTTTTTCTTGGAGAATATCTCAAATTGTTCTATTCTTAAACTTTATTTAATGCAATGAGCCCCAATGAGATATATTTGTCTATCTCTTACCACCATCTACGTCTCCATGTATTGTCTCTATCAAGAAACAGACAATTTTTAGCAACAACAGAAAAAAAGAAAAAAAGATTATGAGCTTGTGTGAATTCATAACGTCTAATTAACAAAGTGGTTGGAGAGCAACTAATCATAAATAAAATAACAGTATCCATTCTCATTATAATTGTCTTAAAGAAATTAATCTGATTGATCATAAAGAAGGGAGAGGACAGGGAAAGAAAACCTACCATTTTGCCACCAATAAGAGAGGGGACCTTTGTGAGATTTGAAGCAGTGAGAGGGAGAGGAGGGAGCAAGAGGCTGAATGATGGTTGTGGAGAGTAAAAAGAGAAAAGAGATGCTTGTTTTTAGGTATTATGAGAGGTTAAATTTTGGTTTTAAGAGAGGAGAAAACTGATCTTTTGGGGATTTTGCCTATGCTTGGATATGATCCTGTCACAAATTAATTACATCCTATGCATTATTCAATTTGGTTAAACTTGTGGAATAAGCATATCCAAACTGTTTTAGGGTCAGTTTGGATAGATAGGAATATTGACTTCCATGAAATTAAAAAAAATAAAATGATCATTAAATATATATATTTTTAATAAAATAATTTTAAAAATTAAAATTAAAAATGACATTTTATCCTATAAAATGTTTGGTCGTCTTCATCACTGTAGCACACCAATTGCACCGTAGTGGTTTTGACTAATGTGCCAAACTAGGCTTTAGTAATTCATTTATGATCCATATAAAAGTTGTTTCAAAACTTTGAATGCTTAACTAGCTCTAAAAAATTATACAAGAGAGAGATTATTTTCTTTTTCTTCTTCTTCTTCTTATTATTATACACACACGTAGTTGAATCAAATGTTCGGATTTTTTTTTTTTTATCTTATCAAAATGATTTGCAAATGTTTTTACACAAGCAACCTTAAGGGCGATTGGCTTGCATTGCTATTTCTGCTACCAAGTAGTTCAGAGCATTAAGCCAAAGAGAAAGGCATTTGGTTGTTGAAGAGTGACATCAATGCCAGATAAGAGGAGCAAAGCAAATTAGGCGATTTGATGGCCTAACTAAGACTATGGTTACAAACTTTTGTCATAACTATTCTTTATCAATAATTCTAACACCATTTCTTTCATCCTTCCATTGTTATATTCCAGAGCAATTTCTGATATAACTGATGGAAATAGACATTTGTCCTAGATTGAATATACATATATATATGTAATGTCCAATATATGCATCTGCCTGGTCATGATTCCCTCAAAGTCAAATCTATGTTACTAATCAATTACTTCAATGTTTTCAGTAATATGTAAGTAGTGAGCATCTCTTCCTGGGCCATCATTGGCAGATTGAGTTTCAAGCAACCGGATTCAATAATATTTCAGGAAAAACCCTGAACAGATAAAGCAAAATGATTGACGTTTTGAACTGATCGATCTTAGTTCCCATGAAGCAAAGAGGTGGATATAATATATATATATATATATATATATATATATATATATATATATATATGATATAGTTTGCTTTGCACCCAAGGCTTCTCACGATTGATTAGGATGGATCACCAATACACTACAAGAAAACATACTTTCAGCGACGGAATTTTACCGACGGAATAATTCCGTTGGTAAAAAAATAAATTAGCGACGGATTTGCGACGAAATTCCGTCGCCATACGTCTCAAATATATAATTTACATTTTTCGACGAATTTTGCTACGGAATTTCGTCGCTGAAGACGATCGAATTCGCTGAGATTTAAGTTTTCTATTATTCCGTCGCTGAAACTTATCCGCGACGGAATTTCGTGGGTGAAGGTTTCCGTCGCTGATAAGTTTCAGCGACGGAATTCCGTCGCGAATTTAAACCTTTTTTTTTTTAATATTTTATTCCGTCGCTGAAACTTATCAGCGACGGAATTCCGTGGGTGAAGGTTTCCGTCGCTGATAAGTTTCAGAGACGGAATTCCTTCGCGAATTTAAACCCTTTTTTTTTATTTTTTTAATATTTTATTCCGTCGCTGAAACTTATCAGCGACGGAATTCCGTCGGTGAAGGTTTCCGTCGCTGAAACTTATCAGCGACGGAATTCCGTCGCTAATTTAAACCATTTTTTTTAATTTTTTTAATATTTTATTCCGTCGCTGATAAGTTTCAGCGACGGAAACCTTCACCGACGGAATTCCGTCGCTGATAAGTTTCAGCGAAGGAATTTCGTCGCGAATTTAAACCATCTTTTTTTTTATTTTTTTAATATTTTATTCCGTCGCTGAAACTTATCAGCGACGGAATTTCGTCGGGGATATCTTTTTTAAGTTCCCAGATTTCTCTGCTTCACCCGATTTCCCCCCTCTCCTCACCCGATTTCTCCTCTGCTTCACCCGATCTCTCGCCTGTCCAGCCCCGATCTCCGCCCTCTGTGTTGTTTGTCTTCACCGGCGACAACAACCCAGCTCCACCGAACGTCTGGATCTCCCTCTCTTCCTCACCACCGACGATCTCCCCTCTCTCCTCACGCGATTTCTCCTCTGCTTCACCCGATCTCTCGCCCGTCCAGCCCCGATCTCTGCCCTCTTTGTTGTTTGTCTTCACCGGCGGCAACAACCCACCTCCACCGAACGTCTGGATCTCCCTCTCTTCCTCACCGCCGACGATCTCCCCCCTCCCTGGCGTGAATCGAATTCAGGTCAAAAAGGTTAGGTTTACCTTTTTTTATCATTTATAATTTCTCTACATATTCAATGATAAGAGATAGTGTTTTTTATATGTATTGTGTATTGTATTATGAGCGAATGATAATTGATAGACAATATTCAGATAGACCGATTGTGAAAATTAGTGAAATAAATAGGATAGAACGAATTACATCTATCACCCAGAACTGCCAATTTTAACATATTACCCCATGGCATTTCACTTGTGTCGATTTCACCCTTTAATTGGTCAGACTTCAGAAATTTTAAATAAGTAGTCACATAAGCAACAAGTAGCATCCAATGTGACAAGTAAGGGAAGTGATAAAAGAGGTAAAGTGCACCCGTGGTCTGTGAACTTTTTTATGAAATTGTATTATCATCAATTTTAGCATAATGTATCATAACTTCTTACAAGCACTTTGACGTTTCCATCATTTGTTTGTTGTCGAAAAAAGGATGGAACTTTTTCTATAAATGCCCAAATAAGCATCGATGTGACAGCCAAATTGTTTATCCTTCATTTTTCCTTTTCTTCATTTCTTTCTTTTTCCCTTTTTATGCACTTTTCTTGAATGGCTTCTATCTTTCTCAGCACTTTAACAAAGTTAAATCCCTCTACTTCTTATCCACTATTCCACTCACTAGAATCAGCCAAATGATTCCAGTAGTTCACTGCTGGCACTAGTGCAGCCCCAATTTTACTTTCTTTTCCCACTTTTTCATTTTTTTTTCCAACCAACTCATTGTTCTTAGTTTTCTCACTAGCCTCAAATGCCTTTCAAAATTTCACGAAATACTTTTCCACAATTATAAATTTAATTGCTTTACTCACACCACAATATCATGAATTCGTGACAGATAGGTTATTCTATTTATGGGAAGATCATGGATGAAATCATATGGAAATATCATGGATGACCGGTGCAAAAGATCCAGGTTCTTGAAAAGTAATACATGATATATGGAAACATCATGGATTACAGGTATAATTTACCCCCTATTCTTTCTGACTCACACTTACCACATTGACATGGAACACCACATGTTGCTTAAGTGACCACACATATTATGATACGATTTTAAATTGAAATGTCATAGATCAGAATGAAACTAAATTAAGAAAATTTCGGATGACAGTTACAATTTCCCCATATATAACTTCAACTATCCTGCTGATTTGTCTTATCCCTTCTAATACTTAGTCATTCAACAAAAAGGACAAAACCAAATAATTATTCTAATCACATGTAATCAAAACTTTACTAACCTAACAAAGTAGCAAAGCAATATAAGATTAACGTTATCATTTTACAATTATAACCAAATAACCTTTAAACAAAACATAAAATTCTTATTAAAAGTGTTAACAACTTTATCTAATAACGTTAAATTATTATGATTATTATTATTTTATTCTTTTTATTATTAATATTTCTTTATAACACGGTGGTACCCCAAATCAATGGGAACATTAAAGGTTGAAAACATTAATTTGGACTGCACCTCATAGTGCAATTCGTTCGCTGTCTTTGTGATTTTAATTGAATTTGTTGTTTAAATTTGAAATATTTAATTGAATTTGTAGTTTAATTTTGGATTATTTGAAGATTTTGAGTATTTGAACAATAAAATAAAACTCTATGTATGCCTTAACAAAATGATGTTGTTTCTCTCCTTCATAGGAAGAGAGGTAACGTGCGTGCATGAAAGCAAGCAAAAAACAAAGGATTTGAAGCCATATTGAACTAGAAGGCAAGAGCAAATAAGTTCATTCTGAAGGTAACAATTATTATGATATCAATTTTTTTATTAATTATAACTAATAAATTTGTTATATAAATGTTATTATTATTATTGTTGTTGGTGATTATTTGGTTTGGCGTATGCTACATATGAACATGCTTCTGACATAATTTTTGGGTTCAAATTTCTGTCAAATGATTAAAATAATGTGATAAGAGCCAAATTATTTTCATTTTGTTAATTGATTTATAATTATTTTAGCTAAGATTATGAATTATTCTTTAATGATTTATTATTCATACAAAAATTGATTTATGATATTGTGGTTGTTGATGTGATTGTAAAACCTTAGTTATTAGTTGTGGATAACTAAGGTTGTTGAGATGATTTAATATGCATGATTTGTATTGATGATTTGGACTGCTATATAGTATTATTTGTAGGTTGGGTTGAGACAAATTACAGTCGTTATGCTGCCGAATTTTCTAAGGAACTTAGGACTTTAAATAAAATACTCCACACATTCAGTTCGAATATTTAAACCTAAATATATGTATGTTACCTAATTTGATTTATTTTGTAATAAGGATGGATTTATCCTTTTCAATTATTTATTTTGTTAGTGTAGATGTTAAATTTCTTATATGCATGTTACAAATTAAATTGATTTTACTTAATTGGAAAAATTTATTTGGTGATAGAGTGTAATTGTGATAGAGTGTAATTGTTATTCTATTTTTTCAGATACTATATTCTGTGTGAAAAATGGATAAGGATAGATCTTGGATGTATTGTCGATTAGATGTAGATGGATTCATTAGAGATGAATTTTTGAATGGAGTTGAAGAGTTAATTAGTTTTGCATTTTGTCATCCTGAGGTAGTTAGTGGAAATAGAATTAAATGTCCTTGTAGCAAATGTATGAATAAACAATTCTTGGAAGTCGATAAGGTGCGGAAACAACTTTATTACAAAGGTTTTGTTGTTGGGTATACGACTTGGAATCAACACGGAGAAATTGAAGAAGGACAGTCATCACAAAATATAAATGAAACAGTTAATCCACTATCTGGGGTGAGACCTGAGGGACAAAATCCATATGTTAGAATGGTTACGGATGCTTTTCAAATGGATGATGACGTAATTGGTAATTCGGTTAACAATTCAAGAAGTGAGGAGCAACATCCAGATTCATCTGCTACATACTTCTATTCTCTATTGAATGATGCCGAAGAACAACTATGACCTAGTTGTTCAATGCACACAACATTATCGACTGTTTCACAACTTTTGAACTGGAAGTCAGAGTTTAATATAAGTGAAGCATGCTTCAATCGTTTATTGGGGATTATGAAGCCAATGTTACCAGAAGATGATAATTTGCCACAAACCAACTATGAAATGAATAAGAAGCTAGAAAAATTGGGTCTTAGTTATGTTAAAATAGACGCATGCAAGAATAATTGTTTGTTGTTTGATAAAGAATATGTAGAGGATGAGTATTGTCAAATATGTGGTCAACCTCGATATAAACCTATCTCAACAGTTGGTGGACGAGGAAAAAAGATACCTTATAAGGTTTTACATTATTTGCCATTAATTTCGAGGTTGCAAAGGCTTTTTATGTCGTCAGTAAATCCTAAGTTTATGACATGGCATGTTGAAAGTTGAAATACTAACGGAGTGCTCAATCATCTTGCTGATGGGGAGGCATGGCAAAAATTCGATAGTATCCACCAATCGTTTGCTGCTGATCCTCGGAATGTAAGACTTGGTTTGTATACTGATGGATTTTGTCCTTATGGCCCGGCATCGAGATCATACTCTTGTTGGCCAGTAATACTTGCTGTTTATAATTTACCTCCATGGATGTGCATGAAGCAACCATATTTGTTTCTCAATATGATAATTCCGGGAAGGAAAAGTCCATCACATAACATTGATGTTTTCTTGAGACCTTTAATTGATGAGTTAAAGGTGTTGTGGGAATATGGTGTTGAGACTTATGATGCTTACAGAAAACAGCATTTTATGTTAAGGGCCGCATTGTTATGGACGATTAATGACTTCCCTGCTTATGGAATGTTGTCTGGGTGGAGCACCCATGGTCGATTATCTTATCCTTATTGCATGAAACGTACAAAGGCCTTTAGGTTGCAGTATGGACGAAAGCCTTGCTTTTTCGATTGTCATCGTCAATTTTTGCCTCATAATCATCCTTTCAGGAGGCAACGTGACAAATTTAGTAAAAGGGCAGATCATGATCCTCCCGTGCAGAGATTGTCAGGTGAAGAAGTATTGCAACAATTAGATGCAATCGACGATTTACCATACGGTACAAAATGTGGTCCACAAAAACCTCCAGGGTTTGGGGTATCTCATAATTGGGTGAAGAAGAGTATATTCTGGGAATTACCTTATTGGCATACCAATCTTATTCGACACAATTTGGATGTCATGCATATTGAGAAAAATGTTTTTGACAATTTGTTTAACACCCTGATGGATGTTAAGGGAAAAACTAAAGATAATACAAATTCAAGAATGGATATGACCTTCATTTGCAAAAGAAAAGAATTAGAATTGGTGAACAGTAATGGAAAAACATTAAAGCCTAAAGCTTCATTCACTCTAAGCAAGGAGGAGCAAAAACGACTATGTGCTTGGGTTAAAGAGTTAAGACTTCCTGATGGGTTTGCATCAAATATAGCTCGGTGTGTTAATGTCGATGAATGCAAGTTCTACGGAATGAAATCTCATGACTGTCACATTTTTATGCAGTGTTTACTTCCCATAGCTATTCGTGATTTTGTCCCAAATCCAATTTGGGATGCAATCACAGAGCTATCTCATTTTTTCAGAGATGTATGCTCACCGAAAATACGTGTAGATCACATGCAAGTTTTGCAAAGGAATATTGTACAAACCATTTGCAAATTAGAGAAGATCTTTCCCCCTTCATTTTTTGATTGTATGGAGCATCTTCCAATCCACTTGCCTTATGAGGCTATGGTGGGCGGTCCAGTGCAATATCGATGGATGTATCCTTTTGAAAGGTAATCACTTATAGTTAATTATTATTCAATGTTATACTAATATTTATCATCCCAAATATTCTATCTGAAAAAGTTAATAAAATTTTATTGCTTACAATATTCACTTCAGGTTTTTGCATCACTTAAAAAAGAAAATGAAAAATTCAGCTCATCCAGAAGGGTCGATATGTATGGCATACATAAGGGAGGAGATTGGAAACTTTTGTGCCTTGTATTTTGAACCTGAAGTTCAAACAAGATTGACCCGTCCACCACGTAATGATGATGGAGGAGATGTCGATCCGATGGGACGTTTGTCCATTTTTAGACGTCCAGGTCGACCAATTGGGCCGACAAAAAATAATGCTCGATACTTGGAGGAAGATGACTACAATGCTGCGTGTATATACGTGTTAATGAATTGTGAGGAAATAGTCCCCTATATTGAGTAAGTTATCTAAATCTAACTCCTCGTTTAATGTTAAATAATATGGCTGATATAGTTATCTTATTTAGTTTCAAATGATATTGTAGGTCATTTGATAATATGATTAAAAGAGATCATCCGAATATCAGCGATGCACAATTAGAGAAAGCATGTCATGATCATTTTCCAAAATGGCTTAAACAATTTGTAAGTACTATAAAAATAGAACAATCAGTAGTTTGAACTTAAATTGTAAAATTTTAATGCTAGGTTTTGCGGGGTTTCAGGTATTTGAACATGCCACTCAAACAGATCCACGTATTATTGAGATTTCTCATGGTCCTGGACGTATGATCAGGAGTTATCAAGGTTATTTTGTAAATGGTTTCAAGTTTCATACGTTAGATTATGGTCGATCTCGAAAAACAATGAATAGTGGTGTTTGTGTCAAAGGCAGCTGCTACAATGATATTGATCGTGATTTTTATGGCATACTGACAGATATAATCGAATTAGAGTACTTTGGAATTGGGAATAAAGTTGTGTTATTCAAGTGTCATTGGTTTGATACAGAACGAGGTCTTCATGTTGATCCCCGTCACAGTCTTGTTGATATCAAGCATAAATCTATACTTGCCAGTAACGAACCTTTTATATTAGCTGAACAGAGCCAACAAGTGTACTTTAGTACTTATCCTTCTACAAAAAAAGATCGTCGTCATTGGTGGGCCGTATTCAAAACAAAGGCACGAAGTAGATTTAATCTTCGACGAAATGACGGTGGACAGATTCTAGATTTGAACGAAGGAGTTTACCAAGAAGTGGAAGTTTCGAACCCTAGAATAGTTGCATATTCAGACGAATTGGACAACCCGACTGTTCATAGTAGTGGCGAATATGAAGAAGTCGATCAATTTGCAGAAGAAGAAGAAGAAGAAGAAGAAGAAGAAGAAGAAGGAGGAGGAGGAAGAGGAAGAGGAAGCGGAAGAAGAAGAAGAGGAGGAGGATGAAGTATGGAATGATAAAACAGTTGGTAATGATAGAGAAGATGATATTGATTACAATAATGAATAGTAAGAATTAAACATTAGATTGTAAAATAGATATTATTGGACTACATTTACTTATTTCTAAAGATAATTTTTTTATCTGTATTGCAGATGAGAAGATTGAAAAAGTTAGCACAACGATCAGATAGGTCCAAGTCTCCTCTACCTGGATTGGAGTTTGACTATGTCACACCCCGTTTCCACATTTAAATCATTATTATTCATTATTACACATACATAACGGAGCAGACAACATACGGATGGTTGGGCACACGAGCCGATATTGACCTTATACACTTAAATATAAATCGTACATGATAATTTATATTTCTTTATTTATATATGTATTTACATACGTACGTCTACATCCCCGTAATTCTTAATATACATAACTGTGCCTGACAAGTTTAGATACAAAAGCGAAATAAGTGTATACCTTTACGCACAATGGAATGTGTGGGCTATCAACTGCTCAAGACTACCGCAGCTCTCAAGACTTAGTTAACTCTGTGGAGTGGAGGAAAAAAAAGGGGTGAGCTAACGCGCTCAGTAAGAAATCACGCAAGCAGGTAGATAACTATACTACCTACATGCATGTCATACAGAAAATTCTTACTTTCTCAATTCCAACTGAATCACAAAACCACACACGTATGCTTTCTCAAAGTCATGTCATATCACAAACGAATTTCTCAAAACACATGTTCTCATAAAGCTGATTTAAATCAAATAGGAGATAAATCAAAAATCTCAGAATTTAAATCAGAAATCATATAAGTATGGAGACAAAGCAGAGCATATGGAAACGAATAGACATATGGCCATAGTCATGGACTCCATGCAATCACGGATCAGGTGTGCATGAATGTCCCCGGATGGCTGATGATAGGGGGGTCAGTCTACCATCAGACACAAACAAACAACACGGTACGTCGTACTCCATGTGCGTCCACACGGTACATTATACTCCGTGGACCCCAATATCTGAAATCAGCGAGATTAGGAGTGCCCGTCCAACGGGTCTTATCATCCCATCTCCAGCTATATCAATACTGAGTCTCCAAAAATGCACGTGTGGGCATATCAATCAGTGTGACACACAGTCTACACGAGGCTCCAGCACGGCTTTATCAAATCACGTGCGAGGATCAGTGCAAGCTTACACAGCCTACACGACGTCTCCAAACACGATTTTATGCACATCACAAAATCGAAGTCCCGTGCGAGCAAAGCTCCAGCACGGTATCATGCACAAATATGTAAAGTCTAGTGCGAGCAACGCTCTAGCACGACTTTAATCTCAAAACTGATAGATGGCTCGATGCACATAAGGGGCGTACAAACCAACCTCAACCACGGAACGTAATACCCACTTGAGTGAGAGAAAACATTTTCTATCAAATCACTCAGCAAACACTTTTTATTCTGAAAACATTGCAATTTAATGCAGATAATCAAATTCAGAGCCATTCTATCACCACTTATTCACAAAACATGCTTATTCATGTAAAACACATCAAAATAGGCCATTTCGACCATTTTTATATTTTTCGTACCTAGGGGCATTTTCGTAATTTTCTCATATTTGGGTACTATCCAGATATTTCATATTCATATTCTATACGAATATTTAGGTGTACGTAAACGACGATAAAATACGTACAGCTATCTCTAAGAGCTTACGGAATCCCTTACCTCGAAATGTGTCGACTGCGAATTTTAATTCTTGATCTCTCCGGATCCCGCAGTCTAATTGGCTTCGGACATATTCTCGAAAGCCAAATCTTTCCTTGGTGGCACGTAAATCGAGATCCACTCAAACTCGTACACGTCGCCTACCGTTTTTTCGCGGTCTACTGCTGTGCCGGGATAACACTGAATTTTTTTCCAAAATTTTTTTTTCTCTCTCCTCTTTCTCTCTCCTACTGAACCGGTTCGGACCGGTTCAGCCTCTTTCACACTGAACCGGTCCGAACCGATTCAGGTGCGTTTTAGCCGTCGCCGACGCTGCCGGCCGGTTCTCGGGGTGGTTCGGTCGCCGTTCGACGCGCCTCGGCCTGGGGAAGCCTCGCCTGGCTTGGCTCGGCCCAATTCGGCGCCGATGCCGGCGAATTTGGCTTTTCTCCCGTGGCCTTCTCCTTGCCGATCTGTCTTCTCCGGTGGTTCTCACGGCGCGTGCTGGTGCTCGGTGACTCCCTGGGCTGCCGGTCGTCCCTCGCCGGTCATCTCTCGCCCCCTACCGTCGTCGTTGGCTCGCCGGAGGTGATGCACAGTGGGTCGGTTTCGGCTTCCTTCTCCCTCGCGTTTTTCGGGTTTCAGTTCCCTTTTTTTTTTTCACTTCGTTTTCCGTTTTTTTCTTTATTTATTTTTATTTATTTTATTTATAAATATATATATATTATATACCATATAATATAATATATCTCAAAATATCTACTAATAAAAACATATAATAATACTAAAATATCATATAATTAAAATATTATAATAATAATAATAAAACAAATACTATTATTATTATTATTATATTTTATTCTCGTAGTGTATTTTATACACTAAAATTAATACACCATTGTACATATATTTTATTAAATTTATTTTCATAAATATATGTACATTCTATCTCATTTTATCGTATTTATTTGTCCCTCCGAAAATATATTTTTCGATATTTTCGGGATAAAATTGTCAAAATAGGGTACATTCTCGGTTTATCTTTTTCGAACTAACTTCCCTTCTTGGACTCTCTATATTTTTGCGTTCTGAGTCCATATTTGCGATCGGTTTAACCTAATTTTATTCGATTTATTCCGAATTTATTCCAAACTCTTATTTCGGTACTTTAAAATTTATCGGTACCCACTTTAATTATTTATACTTGAAATTGTATAATTTCTTCTTTATTGCCCGATATATCATAATTACATATTTAACATGATATATTTTCAAAGAAAAATATGAAATTCGGGTCTTACATTTTCTCCCCCACTTAAAAAAATTTGGTCCTCCAAATTGACCAATACTCAACTCTCGAATAGGTGCAGATACCTCTTATGTATCAGGCTCTCTAATTCCCACGTAGCTTCCTCAGAGGTGTGGTACTTCCAGAGAACCTTAACTAGAGGAATCATCTTACACCGTAATACTTTCTCCTTCTTATCTAATATCCAAATCGGCTTCTCTACATACATCATATCCTCCTTGAGCTTCAATGGCTCTTACTAAATTACATGTGTCGGATCCGGATGATAATTTTGATGCATGGAGATGTGAAAGACATTATGGATGCCTGCTAGCTCAAGGGGTCAAGCTAGCCTATAGGCTTTATCTCCTACTCGGTCTAAGATCTTAAATGGTCCGATATAGCGATTACGCAATTTACCTCTCTTTTCGAACCTCATAATACCATTGGAGGAAGAAACTTTCAAAATACAGATTCACCCACAGTGAATTCTAGAGGTTTACACCTCGTGTCAGCATAACTTTTCTGCCTGCTCTGAGTTGTCCTCAGTCTATCACATATCAACTGGACATCCTCAGAGACTTGTTTCACAAGATCAGAGCAAATATCTTTCGATCACCCACCTCTTTTCATCCAATGGGAGAACTACACCTGCTACTATACAACGCTTCATAAGGTGTCATTCTAATACTCGAGTGATAACAGTTGTTGTACGTGAATTCGGCTAATGGCAAATGCTCATCCCAGGAGCCTTTAAAGTCTATCGCACAAGCTCTCAACATATCCTTCAGAGTCTGAATGGTCATCGCTGACTGACCATCTGTCTGAGGATGGAAAGCTGTATTAAAGCTCAATCGGGTTCCCATAGCTTCCTGAAAATGTCCCTTAAAAGTGGGATGTGAAGTGGGAATCCTTATCAGAGACTATGCTCACTGGAACGCCATATAGCCTCACAACCTCTCGTACATACAAATCTGCCAATGCACTCAGAGTATCCGTAGCTTTCATAGCTATGAAGTGGGCTGACTTCGTCAATCGATCAACGATCACCCAAATAGCATCATGGTTCCTTCTAATCTTTGGTAAACCCATGATGAAATCCATGGTGAGACACTCTAATTTTCATATCAGTATATGTAGAGGCTGCAATAACTCTACAGGCTTCTGTTACTCTACCGTAACCTGCTGGCATACCAGACATCTAGTAACATACCCGACGTTATCCCTCTTCATACCTGAGCACCAATACAACTTTTCGGAGTTTCTTATACATTTTACTGCTTCCCGGATGCAAGGTATACCTCGAAGAGTGAGCTTCTGACAAAATCAGTTTCCTCAACTGCGGATCATCGGGAACACACACTCTGCCTTGAAACCTCAGTAAACCATCGGTGCTCAACTCCCAGCTGGCACCGGTACCCATCTGTATCTGACTAGCCATATCAATACACAAGCGATCCACTCGCTGAGCTTGTCTGATCTGGTCAACCAACTCTGGTTTTAACCTCAGACTAGCTATCACACAATAGACCTCAGTATCAGAAGGGGTCATATATAAGCTGAGGTTCGCAAACTCTGCTAGCAACTTGTGTTCCTTGATCATCATATAAGATATCATCCCAAGGCTTTTTCTGCTCAACGCATCAGCAATCATATTAGCCTTACCCGGGTGGTATAAGATCTCACAGTCGTAATCCCTCAGAAGCTCTAACCATCTTCGTTGCCTCATTCAATTTCCTTCTGTGAAAACAGGTACTTGAGGCTCTTATGATAGGTATACACCTGAAATTTCTCACAGTACAAATAGTGGCGCCATATCTTCAGTGTAAACACTATGACAGCCAACTCTAGATCATGGGCAGGGTAGTTTCTCTCGTGATCCTTCAACTGACAGGATCCATAAGCAACTACCTTCCCATCTTGATATCAATACACAGCCCAATCCCTGATGTGAAGCATCAGTGTACACAGAGAAACCTCCTAAGCTGGTCGGAATGGTGAGAATAGATGCAGTGTTTCAGTTGAAGTTTCAACTCCTGAAAGCTTCTCTCACAAGCATCATCCCACTCAGATGCCATATTCTTTCGAGTGAGACGAGTTCATAGGAGCAACCAATTTTGAAAAGAAGACCTTCTACAGACCTGCTGCAATACTCAGCTAAACCCAGAAAACTACTGATCTCTGTAACTATCTCGGGCCTGTCCCACTGGACTATAATTTTTATCTTGGACGGATCCACTGATACCTCGTCCTTCGATACAACATGGCCCAGAACTTATATTTGTTCCAACCAGAAGTCATACTTACTGAGTTTAGCATATAATTCCTTATCTCGGAGGGTTTGTAACACAATCCTTAAGTGTTGCTCATTATCTTTCCTGGACTTCGAATATACCAAAATGTCATCGATAAAAACGATAACAAATCTATCCAGGTACGGCTTGAACACATCGTTCATCAAAGCCATAAACGCTTAGTCAACCCGAAAGGCATCACCAGAATTCATAATGGCCAAAACGGGTACGAAAAGTTATCTTGGGTATGTCTTCGCTCTGAATTCTCAACCGATGGTATCCAGACCTCAAATTGATCTTGGAAAAGATCTTTGCTTCCCGGAACTAATCCAATAGATCATCTATACGTGGCAATGGGTATTTATTCTTGATGGTAGCCTTATTCAACAACCGAAAATCAATGCACAGTCAGAGGCTTCCATATTTTTCTTCACAAATAGAACCAGAGTTTCCCAAGTCGACACGCTCGGTCTAATAAACTCCTTATCCAGTAGCTCCTCTAATTGCTTCTTTAGCTCTTCTAACTCTACTGGTGTCATTCTATACGGTGGTCTCGATATAGGCTCAGTACCAAGTGCCAGATCAATATAAAACTCTATCTTTCTGTCTGATGGCACTCCTGGCAGATCATCCGAAAAGACATCAGAAAATTCCTTGACTATTGGAATATCAGTTAATTCCGGACGTGCCTTATCCATATCGACCACATACATAATAAAACCTTCAACCACATCAGATGAAACATTTGTCGTATCCTGATCCAATGCATACACATATCTCACGCCAGCAGTCTACTTCTCTTTCTCTTCAACTGTGGCCTTCCTTCTCTGGGGTGGGGGTATAATAGGAGCTTACTGTGGCTCCTCTCACCTCTGCGGAATAGGAACTGCAGATTTCGGGCAGTCTCTCCTCATAAGTCAGAATATCCAAAGGAGCTAATCTAGCTCTAGTGGTCGATATCAACCCATCCATAAGCTTCCTGACTTTTCTATCTTCACTACTCATGGTGTCAGAATCGTACCTTCCCAGAGACGTAAATCGGGACTCATACTCGTCCATTGATTGGCTGCAGTAAGTCAGACTAATTAAATAAACTCCCTCTGTAGCCGTCTCCGAGCAGTCTCTGGAACATATTGCCTCTTAAAAGGCATCGAGAAAAATCTCTCAAGTCACTATTTGGTTCCAGGTCCTCAATATAGGTTAGGCGAATTTTCATAATGTTTCGCTTCGCCTTCCAACACAAATGCAGCAAATGCCACCTTCTCGGTCTGGGAACACTCGAAGTACACATACAACTTCTCTAATCTGTTTACCCAGTTCTCTGCTGCTACCTGATCTTTGACTCCAATAAACAATTTTTGTCATGGTACGGGATGTAACGGCCTAGCCCAGTCGGACCAGCCCAGCCGACCATGGCCACCCCTCTCAGGCCCACAACATCGACTGCTGTGACATCGACTGCTGTTGACATCGTTACTCATCCGTACTGTCCTCTTTGAGGCCCACTGATCCTCAAGGTTTTCTTTCGCGTTCAATTGTACAGGTGGGGCGGTACAGGACGACTAGAATCAAAAGGTCTAGCGGTCTACGGTACAGGCATGGCAGGGGCTGCTGTGGGTGCACTCATACCCTACAGACTCTCCAATCCAGCCATCGCCCGTCCAAACAACTGTGTCATGTTCTCCACAGTCCGCTCTAACCTCACCATGCTTATCTCAGTAGTCTCTACAGGATCTTGAGAGGCATGGCCAGAAGATGATTTAGTACGTCTCTCGGGCCTGTCTCTCTACCCTCGAGATTGAGAACTTTCCCCTCGACTACGGTGTCTATCGGTCATACTGATGATTTTCCATTCACACACAATCAATTCATATTACATTAACAACCCGGTATACACATTTGTATCTAAACAAGGCACAGTACCAAAGGGATGTAAACTTTCCTAACAACTTATACCGACTCGTATTCAGACCAACCCTGCTCTGATACCAACTTCTGTCACACCCCGTTTCCACATTTAAATCATTATTATTCATTATTACACACACATAACGGAGCAGACAACATACGGATGGTTGGGCACACGAGCCGATATTGACCTTATACACTTAAATATAAATCGTACATGATAATTTATATTTCTTTATTTATATATGTATTTACATACGTACGTCTACATCCCCGTAATTCTTAATATACATAACTGTGCCTGACAAGTTTAGATACAAAAGCGAAATAAGTGTATACCTTTACGCACAATGGAATGTGTGGGCTATCAACTGCTCAAGACTACCGCAGCTCTCAAGACTTAGTTAACTCTGTGGAGTGGAGGAAAAAAAGGGGTGAGCTAACGCGCTCAGTAAGAAATCACGCAAGCAGGTAGATAACTATACTACCTACATGCATGTCATACAGAAAATTCTTACTTTCTCAATTCCAACTGAATCACAAAACCACACACGTATGCTTTCTCAAAGTCATGTCATATCACAAACGAATTTCTCAAAACACATGTTCTCATAAAGCTGATTTAAATCAAATAGGAGATAAATCAAAAATCTCAGAATTTAAATCAGAAATCATATAAGTATGGAGACAAAACAGAGCATATGGAAACGAATAGACATATGGCCATAGTCATGGACTCCATGCAATCACGGATCAGGTGTGCATGAATGTCCCCGGATGGCTGATGATAGGGGGGTCAGTCTACCATCAGACACAAACAAACAACACGGTACGTCGTACTCCATGTGCGTCCACACGGTACATTGTACTCCGTGGACCCCAATATCTGAAATCAGCGAGATTAGGAGTGCCCGTCCAACGGGTCTTATCATCCCATCTCCAGCTATATCAATACTGAGTCTCCAAAAATGCACGTGTGGGCATATCAATCAGTGTGACACACAGTCTACACGAGGCTCCAGCACGGCTTTATCAAATCACGTGCGAGGATCAGTGCAAGCTTACACAGCCTACACGACGTCTCCAAACACGATTTTATGCACATCACAAAATCGAAGTCCCGTGCGAGCAAAGCTCCAGCACGGTATCATGCACAAATATGTAAAGTCTAGTGCGAGCAACGCTCTAGCACGACTTTAATCTCAAAACTGATAGATGGCTCGATGCACATAAGGGGTGTACAAACCAACCTCAACCACGGAAGGTAGTACCCACTTGAGTGAGAGAAAACATTTTCTATCAAATCACTCAGCAAACACTTTTTATTCTGAAAACATTGCAATTTAATGCAGATAATCAAATTCAGAGCCATTCTATCACCACTTATTCACAAAACATGCTTATTCATGTAAAACACATCAAAATAGGCCATTTCGACCATTTTTATATTTTTCGTACCTAGGGGCATTTTCGTAATTTTCTCATATTTGGGTACTATCCAGATATTTCATATTCATATTCTATACGAATATTTAGGTGTACGTAAACGACGATAAAATACGTACAGCTATCTCTAAGAGCTTACGGAATCCCTTACCTCGAAATGTGTCGACTGCGAATTTTAATTCTTGATCTCTCCGGATCCCGCAGTCTAATTGGCTTCGGACATATTCTCGAAAGCCAAATCTTTCCTTGGTGGCACGTAAATCGAGATCCGCTCAAACTCGTACACGTCGCCTACCATTTTTTCGCGGTCTACTGCTGTGCCGGGATAACACTGAATTTTTTTCCAAAATTTTTTTTCTCTCTCCTTTTTCTCTCTCCTGCTGAACCGGTTCGGACCGGTTCAGCCTCTTTCACACTGAACCGGTCCGAACCGATTCAGGTGCGTTTTAGCCGTCGCCGACGCTGCCGGTCGGTTCTCGGGGTGGTTCGGTCGCCGTTCGACGCGCCTCGGCCTGGGGAAGCCTCGCCTGGCTTGGCTCGGCCCAATTCGGCGCCGATGCCGGCGAATCTGGCTTTTCTCCCGTGGCCTTCTCCTTGCCGATCTGTCTTCTCCGGCGGTTCTCACGGCGCGTGCTGGTGCTCGGTGACTCCCAGGGCTGCCGGTCGTCCCTCGCCGGTCATCTCTCGCCCCCTACCGTCGTCGTTGGCTCGCCGGAGGTGATGCACAGTGGGTCGGTTTCGGCTTCCCTTCTCCCTCGCGTTTTTCGGGTTTCAGTTCCCTTTTTTTTTTCTTTTTTTTTTCACTTCGTTTTCCGTTTTTTTTCTTTATTTATTTTTATTTATTTTATTTATAAATATATATATATATATATATTATATACCATATAATATAATATATCTCAAAATATCTACTAATAAATACATATAATAATACTAAAATATCATATAATTAAAATATAATAATAATAATAAAACAAATATTATTATTATTATTATTATATTTTATTCTCGTAGTGTATTTTATACACTAAAATTAATACACCATTGTACATATATTTTATTAAATTTATTTTCATAAATATATGTACATTCTATCTCATTTTATCGTATTTATTTGTCCCTCCGAAAATATATTTTTCGATATTTTCGGGATAAAATTGTCAAAATAGGGTACATTCTCGGTTTATCTTTTTCGAACTAACTTCCCTTCTTGGACTCTCTATATTTTTGCGTTCTGAGTCCATATTTGCGATCGGTTTAACCTAATTTTATTCGATTTATTCCGAATTTATTCCAAACTCTTATTTCGATCTTTAAAATTTATCGGTACCCACTTTAATTATTTATACTTGAAATTGTATAATTTCTTCTTTATTGCCCGATATATCATAATTACATATTTAACATGATATATTTTCAAAGAAAAATATGAAATTCGGGTCTTACAGACTATAATCTTGACTTTGACATTCAACCTCAATCTCAGCAGCCTACTCCGTCTGATGCTCAGGCTCGTGATCGACCTTTAGCTCACCGTCCAAATCAGCCTCGTTCTCGGCCTCTCGCCCAACCAAATCCATCTTCGAGTCGACCTGATCTAGCTCTTGATAATGATGACGACGACGATGATGATACCATTCCAGCTCCTCCATCAGCGGTAGAAGAACCATTACCCGGGCGAAGAATATCTAATGAGGAGGCTACACAAACTGCGGGTGGTAGTGGTAGTGGGAGTGGGAGTGGGAGTGGTGGTAGTGGTCGAAAAAGAACAAGAGGCCCAAATCAAAGCCTTGAAACACCGCAAAACCCAGAGCATAGGTTATTTCTGACGCCACTTGGTAACAGGTATATTGCTTCTACTTTTGTTTTATTTTCATACAACTCTGATATTAAATATGGTATAATATTTGGCGTTATCTTCTTTTTTGATTGGCAGTTCTTTTGAAGACTCGAAGGGTGTGAGGACTATATCCAATTTAATTAAACAACATTACTCGGAACCATGGCCAACATGGAAAACGGTTCCAAATGAAGTGAAAGCACAGATGTGGAATAAATTTCAAGTACATTACTTTGAAGTAAATAACTTTATAATTTGTCATAAACGTATCGAAATGATAATTATTTATTTTGTTTTTGTTTGCAGGAGAATTTCAGGTGGTCTGCTGACCAAACCAATAATGTCTATACAATTTGGGAGCACTTATGCAAGTCACGTTTTAGAGACCTGCTGCAGATGGAGAGAAGACAAGCAATGCAATATTTTAATACGGATAAAATATCTGAATGTAAAGGGTACAACAAGTCAAAGTGGATTTCAGTCCAAATATGGGATCAATTAATTGAGAATGAATGGGGGACTGAAAGGTGGGAGGCGAAGTCAAAAAAAGGAAAACAAAATCGGTTGACGAAAAAAGAAGGAACGATAACAAAGCATACGAGTGGTTCTGTTTCTTTTCCGGTACATGAGTATAGGATGGTAAATCCAAATAATAATTTTATTTATTTTACTGTTGACTTTCATATATTTTTATTTAAATGTATTTTTTATTCATTACTCGAATTTCATATCTAATCCATAAAATTGCATATCTTGTATTGTAGACGAAACGTCTAGGTCGAGCACCGACATATAAAGAATTGTTTGATCGGACGCATAGACGTTTAGGTGGAGATGGTGATTATGTGGACAACAAGTCCAAATCTGTCAGTGTACGTAAATGCATTCTATTGGCTTCTAATATGGTTTTCCCGTTATTAAAGTTTATTGTTTATTATCCTTCTTCTAATTACATTGTAGGAAAAGTACGCTACTTCATTGACTCAGAAATACGGCGAGGATATAGGCACCCATCCTCCTTTTGATCGAGCTGCATGGTGTGAGGTAATTGGAGGGATGGAGAGTACGCGTACACATATGTACGGATTTGGGATTAGGCCACATCGCCTTGATTTACAAATGGGCACAAATATTGCATTTGCCTCTGGTTCCACCCAATCTTCTTGCGCATCTCATTCAGCTTATAGTCATTTTCCTTATCCTACTCCTGGTGTGATGGGTACTCCTGACACAAATTCAGAGGTGCAGCAAGTGAAAGAGGATGTCAGAGTCATTTCAAACAAGATTGATAATCTGGAAGGAAAGTTGTCTAATTTTATGGATCAGATGATGAACATGATGGCAAGGAATGCCAATAACACTGGAGCACCTGGACCTGGACCGTCTGGATCTGGAGGTCACCCTAATCAGTGAGAGTACACATTTTATTTTATTTTCTTATGAATTCTGGATGATATTTGTGATTATGATTTAATCGGACTGTATATGATGATGATTTGCAATTAATAGTTGATGTTAGTTTTGACATATAATTGTGATATATATTTTATGTTTGTTTTTATCGATTTCTACAGCTTTGTTTCATTATTTTAGGTATACGGATTTAAGAGAAAAAATATTAAAAAATATATAGTTAAATTAGCTACGAAAATCCGTCGCTAAATCCTATTAGCGTCGAAAAATTTAATTAATTAACAAAAATGAATATATAAATTAGCGACGAAAATCTGTCGCTGAAACATTTTAGCGACGAAAATTTCATTAAAAATCAGCGACGGATTTTCGTCGCTAAAATGTTTCAGAGACGGAATTATTAGCGACGAAATTTTTCGTCGCTGAAACACTTTACCGACGGAAATTTCATTAAATCAACTAATAATATCAGCGACGGATTTTCCGTCGCTGATACATATCAGCGACGAAAAAATTATCGACGGACTCCGATTATTTTACCGACGGAACATTATCTGTCTCTGATTCTTTTTACCGACGGAATTATTAGTGACAGAAGTCCGTCGCGGATTAAATTTAGTGACGAAAAAACAGCGTCGAAATTCCGTCGACAAAAATTTTCACCGACGAAATTTATTTTCGACGGAATTAGCGACGAAAATTTTCCTTCAGCGACGGAAGACTTTCAGCGACTTGAAATTTAGCGACGGAATTAACGACGAAAAATTCCGTCGCAAAAACTTATTTGCAACGGAAAGCTAGAATTAACGACGAAAATTCCGTCGCTAATTCCGTGGCTGTTGCCTCTTTTTCTTGTAGTGATATATGTCTGTACTCATCACATGATGAAAAAAAACCCTTTGAATGTCTCTTCCAGTTGTCAGATGACCTTTGTCTAATTTTGATTTATACAAGTAACCCACTCAGTCCTCCACAATGTAAAAAAGTTCACCTTTGTCAGCAGGAGTAAAATGCAAGTTTCCAAAACGAAAGTGATACTTCTATCTGTTCCACTCTCCTTTGCTTGCATCAAAAACGTCTGTAGCCAATGCATGGAATCAAAACCATATAGCTTCACCTACACCCCGGCATGTGCTTGTGCTCTTCCATTCTCATTCACGCCAGCAAAGATTGAATGAATCAGTCACACTGGCAAAAAAAGAGTTGCGCACATGTAAATATAGTAAAACCATAATTTTTTTTTTATTGCATTCTCTCTTTATATTTGATGACGTTGTCACGTGATTATTATCTTTTTACAAAAATATCAATTTTTTCGAGATATGCAATATTCGTGTTTATATATCTAGGCATCTTTTTATGTAAGGTTGAATGTACGCTATTTACTATTTTTGAAATGCAATTTTATGCGTTTGTAAATGTTGAAATAATCAATTTTTTCATTTTAATTTGTTGGATCAAAATTTGAATTTTCATCCAAACTTTATACTCTTTTTACTATCTTTTAAGAAATTATCTCATTTATTAATAGAATTAATAAAATAACACGTATCTTTTAACGTATGTTAAAAAATAAAAAAATAAACATATAATTTTTTAATTTCGTTTATAAAATTAAAAATTTTCACTCCCAATATATAAAATTAATTCTTTTAATAATTGCACTTTTTAATAAAATTAAGATTATTTGAAATCCAATCTGGAATATTATAAAATTTTATAATTCTTCTTTATCCGCTTGGTTGTTGGCTATACCCTTCTATCATTTGAGAGTAACCTAAGAACATTTTGTTTTATCTCAACAAGCATAGTGCTGCTAAAAAAAATTATTAACTATCTGTTGGGCTGCTGGGGCCTAATTAATCTGGTAAGGCGGTGCCAGACTCATGGTCCGGTTTTCCAATCAAAATAAGACACGTATGAACATAGATTACTCACCAGCACTCGAGCAAATCCCAAATTCAAAAATTCAATTTCCCGCTAAAACGAAAGTCCGTTACAAACGCATCTCCATCTACCGCCAAGTAACGGAAACCGTTAACTACTCTATAAAAACCCCTCTCATTCCCGTCTAGAAAGTTCGCTCTTCTCAGTTCTTCTATATTCTAAAGTATATTTTCTCTCTCCAACTTTCCCTCCCTTTCCCGAGAAAATGAGAGAAATCCTCCACGTCCAAGGTGGCCAATGCGGCAACCAAATAGGAGCCAAGTTCTGGGAAGTCGTCTGCGCCGAGCACGGCATCGACTCAACGGGACGATACCACGGCGACTCGGAGCTCCAGTTGGAGCGCATAAACGTCTACTATAACGAAGCCAGTTGCGGCCGATTCGTTCCCCGCGCCATCTTAATGGATCTGGAACCCGGTACCATGGATAGCTTAAGATCCGGCCCGTACGGACAAATTTTCCGACCCGACAACTTCGTTTTTGGGCAGTCCGGAGCCGGAAACAACTGGGCTAAGGGACATTACACGGAAGGTGCCGAGCTTATCGACTCCGTTCTTGACGTCGTCAGAAAAGAAGCCGAGAATTGTGATTGCTTACAAGGTAATTTTTGCCCCCCCCCCCCCCCCCCCTTTTTTTAATTTAAAGCTTCTTTTGGTTGATCTTAAATTGGAGATGTTTGGTTACAGGGTTTCAGGTATGCCATTCCTTGGGAGGAGGAACGGGTTCCGGAATGGGAACGTTGTTGATATCCAAGATAAGGGAAGAGTACCCGGACCGAATGATGCTTACATTTTCGGTGTTCCCATCTCCTAAGGTTTCAGATACTGTTGTTGAGCCTTACAACGCAACACTCTCAGTTCATCAGCTTGTGGAAAATGCTGATGAGTGTATGGTTCTTGATAATGAAGCTCTCTATGATATCTGCTTCCGTACCCTCAAGCTCACCACTCCAAGTTGTAAGTATCTTTTGGTTTTCTACTTTTCTTGCAAATGAAGTTTCTTTTGATTGGTAGTTCTGCTAGCTGTTGACTTTTTGAGTTAGTTTGGTTGGTGAGAGTTGAGATAATTACGATTATTTAATTTGTTTAAAGGTATTTAGTATTGTTTTGGCAACTAACTAGTTATTAGTATGACTTAATAATTATGTAGATTTTTTATTACTATTGATTAGAGGACGTTTGAGACTTGACTAGCTGTTTGCGAATGCGTATGATATTTCGGTTTTTGTTGATAATTATGTTTGATGAATCCAACTTTGTCCATCTAGCGTCACCGCTGTATCTACAATAGTTTTCTAGTTGAACCAGAAGGAAACGATTTCTGGTCATGGGTGGCAATATTTGCCGCTCCATTTGGTATTGTGGTATTAGTTGTGTCTAATTGCCAATTTATACATACAATCCATGACCTTCTTATTTAAATTTCACTTTGGGGTGTTAAAAGGTGTTAAGTATTTGCCCATTTTTCTAGGAATTGATGGTGAGGTAGAATTAACCACATGAATGTTAGATTCTCTTCTCTTCCCCTGCATAAAATTGCACAGACACAGTTAGGATTCACATGGGTCTCACTTTCTGGATCCTTTTACCTAAGGAAGAGATTAGATTAAGATTTTGGTTTTGCCATTTTGGAAATGTCTAGGTAAATTCTAAAATAATAAGAGCATGGTACTCTTAAGTATAATATTGTAATAGTAGGGTTGATGCATGGCTCACTAATTTGTAATCACTGTGATTAATTTATGGTAAGTGTTTAATCTATACTAACATTTGAGTAAAGATTATTAGTACTTTTTTCGTTGGGGCAAGAGTTGCCCTTTTGCACGAATTCATTGGTGATTTCACATGGGTCTCATTTTTATAGATATTTTTCCAGATAATTTAGACAGATTATGGTGTATAGGTTGTAGTATGATAATACCTTCAGGCTTCAGCTTGTACTATAATCAAGCACTTTCTCATTTGGGGGCTTTCTATTTGACACGCGTGTGTAAAGCAGAGCAAGTAGTTTCTGGATCTTTAAAAAACATAAAGAAAATTAAAAAATAAATAAATAAAGATTTTGGGGATTTCAATTTCCCTTTGGATGAAACAATCCATAAGCCAACTACTTGCTCATCACTCATTTCCTTCTATCTTATATGGAAACTAACTTGCAATATTTGATTTTTCAGTTGGAGATCTCAACCATCTAATTTCTGCCACCATGAGTGGTGTTACATGCTGCCTACGCTTCCCGGGTCAGCTTAACTCAGACCTCCGCAAGCTTGCCGTAAACCTCATCCCATTTCCCCGGCTACATTTCTTCATGGTTGGATTTGCACCTCTCACATCTCGTGGTTCCCAGCACTACAGAGCCCTTACTGTCCCTGAACTTACTCAGCAAATGTGGGATGCCAAGAATATGATGTGTGCTGCTGATCCTCGACATGGTCGATACCTCACAGCTTCAGCTGTGTTTCGTGGCAAGATGAGCACAAAAGAGGTTGATGAGCAGATGATCAATGTGCAAAACAAGAACTCATCGTACTTTGTTGAATGGATTCCAAACAATGTGAAGTCCACCGTTTGTGACATCCCTCCTAATGGCTTGAAGATGGCATCCACATTTATTGGGAACTCTACTTCAATCCAAGAGATGTTCAGGAGGGTCAGTGAGCAATTCACTGCCATGTTCCGCAGGAAGGCTTTCTTGCATTGGTACACTGGCGAAGGGATGGATGAGATGGAGTTCACTGAAGCTGAGAGCAACATGAACGATTTGGTCTCAGAGTACCAGCAATACCAGGATGCAACTGCAGATGATGAGGAGTACGAGGAAGAGAATGAATACGAGGAAGAGGCTTGAAACTGATGGAATATGCTTTTACCCCATGTGCCTGTAGCATGTAAGATATCTTGATTTTTTTTTTTTTTTTGGGTGCTTTGAGTATTTTTGTGCATGTGTGATCTGTCGATGCAATCTCGCATTGTCAGTTCCCGGTGTTTGGATCACTGCATTGTTAATTTCCCCTCGATTTCTTACTGTCTCCTGCAATTTAGCCACTACTTGTTACATTGCTGTTTTCATTTTATCAGTAAAATCAACAGTCTGTTTCTCTCATAGAAAGTTAGTTAATCTATGATAAACTCATTTCTTTGATTTATGAACTCAAGGCATTTTCGGGGTGAAAGAACCAAGTGCTGCAGCCTGCGGGATAGTATTTTTGATGAAGAATCTACATACATCAAAGAAAAAAAAAAGTGCAGAAAAGAATATATTAACTGTGTATATCCAAATAAGTCTAAATCCGAACAGCTTGATGGGATCAATCTATTTCAATAATCATTTTAATTACAATAATAATAAAATAAAATAAATAAAGAGAAGGAAAACTAAAGAGGCAGCGTCATAAACTCTTTGCCAAGTAAGTTATCCCTTTGCCACCACGTCCATAGGAGTAGGCAAAAGGTAAATGTAGGGAGGGAGCAGTGCTAATTTAAGCTCCGAATTTGGGAACTTTAGCAGCTGACATTTGAGACAAGAAATGCTCTGCTACAATCCTCCGCTGAATTTTGCCAGTCGCAGTTTTAGGCACGGAATCAGTGATGAAAACTTTCTTGGGGACCTTGAAAAAAGCCAGATTCTTCTTGCAATATTGCAAAATCTCTGCTTCATCAAGACTTGCTCCTTTCGGAATCACTGCACAGTTTATCTACATTTGAAAGAAACATCGAGAAATGTTAGACAATAACACAAAAGCAATTCAAAGAGTTTTTGGCACAAGAGAGAAATCCGATGATTTCTTACCTCTTCGCCAAATTTCTCATCTGGGACACCAAATGCAACTGCCTGTGCAACATCAGGATGAGCCAATAGCACTGCATCCACCTCAATCGGTGAAATTTTCTCACCTGAGAAAGTTAACAAACGAATTTTAACATCAACGGGACAAACTCAATCTTATTGATCATATTTTGAGAAACATGCTCACATTCAATCCAACATTTGAGTCTAAATTTGAATTTTTTTAATGAAGATTAAAGTTTTTTGTCAGCACAAAACGTTACCTCCACGATTGATGAGCTCTTTGATCCGACCCACCAGATGCAAGTATCCATCAGAATCTAAAAACCCGACATCACCAGTGTGGAACCAACCAAACGTAAAAGCTGATTTATTAGCCTCAGGATTACTCTTATAACCCTTTGTCACGTTCGATCCCCTGATGCAAACCTCTCCCTTAGAATTAGGAGGCTGAATCTCCCCTTCTTCATTCAAAATCGCCATTTCTTGACCGACTGGCTTCCCAACCGACCCGGCCTTGTGCGGACCATATTCGGGTAACGGGTTTGAAGCCATTAGATGAGATGCCTCAGTCATGGCGTAGGCCTCAAGCACTGGTGCCCCGAATGCCGCCTCTAGCCGTTCCAATATACTCGGCGCCAATGATGCGCTGCAGCTCCGAATAAACCTCAGCTTCGGGTACTCCGCCTCGGGCTTGCTCTCATGGCGGTCCAATATGATTTGGTGTATCGTGGGGACAGCAGTGTACCACGTGGCATTATATTTAATCATGTCCGTCCAAAATGTCGAGGCAGAAAATCTCCCAGCGGCTGGAAGAGTCACGGCAGCCCCGGAAATGAGTGAACTCAGTAAGCCAGCTAACAAGCCATGCACGTGAAATAAAGGGAGCACGATGACAGTGGAGTCAGACTCAGTGATTTTATAAACCGATTTAATGTTCAAAACAGAAGAGGCTAGATTGAGCTGAGTCAAAGGGACACCCTTGGGGCGGCTGGTGGTTCCAGAAGTGTGAAGGAAAAGTGAGACGTCAGCAGGGTCATTAACGAGTTGGTGGACTGAGTCAAGATTTGACTCGGGATTAGAGGAGAGAGTAATTTTTGAATTTTCGTCCTGGAGCGAGGCGGACACGTGTGGGATTTTGAGCTTGGAAGCGGCGGCTTGAGCCGACTTACTGCCTTCGGCAGGAACTAATAAAAGCTTGGATTCTGAATCAGAAAGGTAGAACTCGAATTCCTCCGCTGTGTAAGCCGGGTTTAACGGCGCGGCGGTTGCTCGGCAGCGAATAACAGCCAAGAACATTATCACGAACTGTAAAAAACAAAAGGAAAATCTAAGAATTTAATTAATCGAGGAAAAATCCATCACCACAAACAAAAAATTAAAAAAATAATTTTTGCTACCTAATAATGACGGCGACATCTTGTTAACTTTTACAAGTTCCTAAAATCTATGGAGACAGAGCCTGGGCTTTTGTTTGGTTACAAAGGAATGAAAGGGAAATAACATGGAAATAAAATGATGCATTTGCCCCATTTTTGACCGTTTCTTCTCTTTACTTTCTCGTCCACAGAAACAGAATCTAATGTTTCGCACAAGACTTTATCAATTGAAACGCAAAAGCATACGAACCTCGACGGTATTCGGGAAAGTAAGAGCGACGACATCACCGGGCACGATGCCGGAGGCGATAAGGAGAGAGGCGGCGTGATCGATTAGTTGTTGAAATTGAGCATGTGTTAAATCGAATTTACCAGAAACTGATAGAGCTCTCCTGCTTGGGAACTCCGCCGCAGCCTTCTTCAGTAATCCTGTCAAAGATTTGCTCTCCATTGTCGAAAAAAACACTGAAATTAAAGAATCCTTTTCGTATCAAAATTCGTCAGATTCAAAACAAAAAACGAAATATTTATCGAGGGGATTTGAGAGGAGGTGTGGACGGGTGTGAGAGTTATAAAGGGTTTGAGACATCGAGAGAATGGAGGTTTCGGGGGAGGTTTCGAGCAGGGGAGGTTGAAATTGCCAAGTGGCAAATACGTTGACGGTCAGTTTGCGTGTGCTCCGCTTCGACTGGTGTTGCAATTCCAACCGATTACCTATTGTTTGTGTTGTCACTCTGTTTCTTCATACGTGGCTTCACTACAGCGCTGATTTGTTTACGCAATGGAGTGGGACCACAGTGTAGATGATGGGTCCCATGTTTAGTAGTGACGCGGAAGTTAGAAACAAGGATCCTGTTGCCGACGGTTGGTCCGCTGGCATCTTGGAAGGAAGGAGAGAGGAAAATAAATTCAAGCGCCAGTTGAAAGAAAAGAAAATGAACGTGACCAATTTGTATATTATATCATCCATGTTCATGCATTCTGTTTGACCATTTTATCTCAATTTCTGATTAATTTAAATGTATAGATTTATTATTTAGACAATTTATTAGTATATTGCTTTTAAGGATATTAATGTTACTCACATTCCATTGAGAATCTGATTTTTTTTTGTTTACTTGAATCAATTGATTTTAATTATATTAATTTTATCTTTTACCCGTTGCGAAATTTTGGTATTTTATTTGAATAAATAAGATTATGAATATCAAATTTTGAATAAAAAATAAATATAGCTATGAATTTAAAATACCAATTTTATTTTTTAAACTTTCTTTTATAAAATATAAACTTAAAATTTGAAATTTGATAATTTCTCATTTGTTATGTTTAGGTTAGGATTTCTTGATGCCACATTCGTAGAAGCATGAAAAAGAGTAATCTCCAATATGAACTCCCCTAAGACTTCGTTTTTATTCATGCAGCAAGCAGCCTTGTCTCAAGCCAGATACGGGAACAGAAATTAATATTAATATATAAATTAGTGAATGATTGATTAATTTATTAAAACAAAGAAATTAATATTCAAGGCAAAGTTGGATCCATGTCTAATCTCCTTATACTCTTTACTCCCACATCCAAGCAATGTCATTTGCTGATTCATTTCCTTTTTTTTTTTTTTACGTGTTTTCTTTTCTTTTTATATATATATAAAAAGTTTAAAAGTAATACCTTTAAAACTAAAATATATCGTAAATTTACTATAATAATTTATAAATTTATAAAATTTTCTCTTATAAAATTTACAAATCTCGTGAAAATTCAAATCTAAATATTTTATCTTCAATATTTAAATTTAACTACTTGTATCAACTTCGATCGGTTTTCTATACGTATTCTAACCTAATTTATTTCTTTTCACACAAAAAATAAATAAATAAAAAAGAATCGAATTATTCTGGGAATCCCACTTCCAGCGCAACTTTGTTTGATCAAGTATATATATGGCTCATGGGAGATGCCTAAAGGAAACTTTTATGTTATGCTAATGTACGTGTCAATGATGGAACGCTTTAATCAAATGATGTCAAATGTCCAAAGTATAAAATTTTATACCAACCTTATCTATGTAACTCTATGAAGTTATCGATGTGACAAAGTATATCATGCTAGCTACATGGCTAAGGAAGTTTGTCTTCACATTCAATAGAGTCAGATTTTTTCGGTTTCGGTTTTAATTTTTCTTTTACGAGAATAAACAAGTTGAGACGAATTAATCAGAAGCATGTGCCTGTTCTATATAAGCAAAATGCGTGCATCAAAGTTTTACCCATAAACATTTCTTATGAAAGAGAAATATACCTAAGCGGAGGCTCATATCATGGTTTCACTCTCACCCTCTTTCTCTTTTTCTTTTGTTTTTCTTCCATGTTTCTTTTTAGGGTTTTCCTCAAGACTTATACCCCAAGTGTAATCTGTGTAATGGCTAATATTCTGCATATTGGTTTAGAAAAGGTCACTATAAGTACAGGATAATCTATTGCTTGAATGGTCAAGTCTGGGTCCGGTGAACCTATCGCTATTCTCCCTTAGTTTAGTAAGAAAACCGAAAGAAACCCCATCAACAAATCAATAACCAAACGCTGAAACAACAGCAACGTACAGATTAGGCTACTGAGAACAGAACAGCTGAGGAGAGATGTGTTTGATAATTTATAATTGAATTTAATCTCATATTATCTATAGATAAAATAATAATTAAATTTATAAGAGAAAATTAAATTTAAAATGTAAATTGAATTATTAAAGATTTATAAATTTATTTAAAATTTTGATTAATTTAAAAATAAAAAAATAGGCATTTGGGTTCTTACTTTTAAAATATTTCATTTTTTATAATAATATTTATTTTTATTTTATTTATTTTTTGAATTTCAAAAATTAAATTTTAAAATTTATTTAACTGTTCTAACAGATATATTTTCAGTTATGTCTGCAAATCAATAATTATTAATTAACAAATAATTATAACCATTGATTTGTAATTATTCAAAACTTATAAAACTTTTCATTGATTTTCAAAAATTTTACTCTTAATCTTTCACCATTCAAACAAAACTATAAAAATTTTATTGTATTTTGAAATAATTTATTTTTATTTGAAATAATAATACATTAAAAAAATATAACACTACGTAACTCAAAATTAAATTATCATATACTTTCGTCCCCATGTTTGCTGCAGATTGTGTCAGAGTAGGACTCGCGGTAAATATCTGTCTCAAAGTAAAAGAGTTTGGGTTTGACGTAAGTGCTTACGCAGCCAGAGCTTTAGATCGTTGGGGGACTGAACGCCACGGATCCTGAGGCAGGTGAAGACTAGACAGGGCTACACGCAGGCTGTTCAGCACTAGCCTTCGGTTGTCAATTTGACTTTGCCCACTGTCGCATCCTGCCTTGTGAGTCACTAGCCTTTTGGCAGTCGGGTAGGACGGAAATCAACTTGTCCTGATCCCATGATTGCCATAGATATAGCCACCGGATATGACTTGACTTCTATGATTCAGAACCAACTTTAATTTTGTCTAGACCTACCCATATATATATATATATATATATATATATATATATATATAAATAGCCCCAACTTTAATAAATTTTGGCCTCAGTTGCCCTCAAATTCATCCTTAATGTTTTTTTGATTCATATTTCCTCGAGATTGGATTTACAATTAAACCTGTTGATTGATCTATGAAAATTCATATACATATGGTATATCAATAATTATTTTTGCTTGTTTTGTGAAAAGTTTTCGCTACAGATCATAGCTTTTGATTTAATGGTCATTTAAATGTTTGCTTACATTTCTGAGTTAGTGGTCCTAAAGCCCCAAAATATAAAACCTTGGGGAACAAACTTTCTTTGCGTAAGATTTTGCTAAAATTACCCTTGGCTATAAATTTTAACCCCGATGTACGAGAATAATTTGGATTATATTAAAAAGTAAATTTTTATACATTAATTAAATTTTTTTTGTGAAATAAAGATAATTAATATCATAAACTCATTATTACCAAATCAATTGACATTCACTCAATTATCTCATATTAATTATTATTATTATTAACAAAATAAACAATTAATTTATAAGAAAATATATAATAAATATTAAATATTATCTTAAAAAAATAAAAAAAGACATGCAAATAATCTCAATAGAAATAATTATATTTTCAATCTAAATGGTTTAAAATAAACTTTTAAAGCCAACTTTTCAATTAAAATATAATTTTTCGAGAAACGGTAAAATATATATATATATATATATATATAAGAGTTAAAAATTTTGATTAAAAAGCTTATCCAAAAAAAAGGATAGATAAAATTTTTTTAGTAAACTTAAGATAAAAATGATTTATTTGGTATTTTAAGAGTCTAATTTATTAATCATATGTCTTTTACCTATGCTTGGATAGATATTAGTAAATGAAAGGAATATAAAAATAAAGGAAACAAATGGAAAGGAAATGATATATATACCCATTATCTGGATAGATAAAATTAATAAAGAAAAAAAGGAAAAGAAAGTAATTTTAACAATTTATATTTGGTTAAACAGTGGAAAGTGGAAAAGTAAATGAAAGAATTCATTATAATGTTTTTTTTCTAATTATAACATTTTTTTTTGTTTTGAATGATATAATAAAATAAGATTAAACTTGATATTTTATCTGTTAAATTTTTTTCTAAATTTCCTTCATTCATGTTTATCCCAAATTGGGATATTAAAAAATCTCTTTCCTTTTTTAGTTAAAAATTTTTCCCAAACAAAGTAAAGATTGAACCTTCTTTGATTTACTTAATTTTTCTTTCCATTCTTTTTTCTACCCTCAATCCAAATATAAGGAAAATTATGTGTCAATTTAATTTATTAATGCCTAAAATTTCATTTTCTTAAATGATCATAATATACTAAACTGTTTGATAACATACTTTTCTGAATTTTCCTTTTTCTGATCAATAATCTGAAATTTATTTTAGTATTTGGATACCTAATAACATTTCCCTAACAAACATACTTATAAAGTATTTGATTGAGTTTAATATCAGAATCAATTATATCATTCAGTTAAAGAAATACAAAAAAAAAATCATAATATTTAATGATAAAATAAAAGCATATTTATGACTATAAATTTTTAATATAAAATAAATATTTTAAAAAATTATCGACTTCAAGAAAACTACGAAAATTTTTATTCCCTCGAAATAATTATACTATAAACATGTTTATAGTATGATCCAAAATTGTAGTTTGACTTTGGGCTAAGAAGTGGGCTATGACCCAGTCTAGGTTTTAAATGCTTAAATACCGTGGTCAAGTGAACCCATGTTGGATTGAAGTAGTCAAAAATGGGCCATCCAGGAATATCAGCAAATACGTGGGTGGAAAATCTGTAATAAATCCATGGGTTGGGTTGAGTTTGGTTAAGCCTCATTAAAATATTGTAATTTCAAGATTTCAACGCATGGTTTTAATAAGACTTGACGGCCAAGGCCCGGAATGCAAGAGAAAAAAAAAAAAGAGATGTTCCCATCATGGGCCTTGGAGTAATCAACACGAAGCCACTAATCTAGCTTTACATTTTCTTCTTTTCTTCGGCACAACTTTCCTTTGTTTATTTGTAATCCAACTAAGAAGGGTTCAAACTTCAAAACTTGTCTTGGCCCACAAAAGGAAGAGTTTTAGGCAAATATAGGTAAATTATTTAATATATTTTTGATTGAATTTTTTGAATTTTTTTTTATATATTAGAATGGTAATATCTTATTTTTTTAATATTTTAAAAAATATATTTCATTAACTTAATTTTATTTATGAAGTCTAAAAACTATACTAATAATACATTGAATAATTATCTGACAAATATATATGTCGATTAGATTTTTGGATTTATATTTATAAAATATTTTAAAAGTCTCAAGTTTCAACTCTAGACCGTTGTTCAAAATTAAAAGATACATGTATTGATGGGCATTTGGTTGAAATGGTGAAGGGCTTGAATGGAGACCAAAACTAATGCCTCAACCAAGGAAATATGCTCACAAATGCTATAAAAAATGATTCGATGATTTCATCACCAATTTTTTTATTTATGAGTGAGAAAGTTTTGTCTTGATTTAAAAAAGTCAATTAAATTTTAAGATTAATTAACTGCAATGACAATTATAAATAAAAAAATATCAAACAGCTTTCTATATAACTACTTGCAATATTATAAGCCCTACAATTTTTAATTGTTGAATTTATTGTACTGTAAATATGATAAAATAGTACTAGGATCAATTTTGATTTGGTGTAATGCAAAGGATCTAGTGTGTTATAATGAATTTCATGAAATAGAATAAATTTGGTCAAAGAATTCTTATCACTACAAATATGTCAATTTAGTGTTGTTTTCTTTTTCTTCTTGGCATGTGGTTGTGGACACTTCACTAATTTTGTTTTTGTACAATATTAATATAATAATGTCAATGAGACCTTAGTTTAGTGAAAAAGAAGAGATCTTAAAATTTTGAGATTTTAGATTCGAATTTTATAAAGTGTGAGTTTAAGTTAGTTTAATTATTAGGGTTTATGTTTATCAACCCTCAAATCAAAGAATGCCATATACTTCAAGTCTTTTTCAGTTAGTAATACTTTTTTCTGCAAAACTAACATTGTTTATGCATCATAATGTTATCTTTCCGACTCATCGATGCATACAAATACTATAGAAATTTGTTCGAACGATGGATGTTTTTGTTTCAAATATTAATAAATTCATGTATCGGATATTAAAATTTTAATTTCTCTGCTGACACACGACGTGATTTCAGTAAAAACTACAGCAAATCGAACAAAGGAGATTCCTTATTCGTTGATTCCACAATGTTAGATTGGAATCAAATCAGGATTCTATTATTTGTTCTTACTACAACAGATAATATAATATTTTATTAAATATTATATTAATGGAATCTTTCAAGTGACATCAAACCATAATTTTGCAGAATCGTATGTAGAGCGATGAATGAATCAGTTGGATTAAAACCCTAAATTTAAATATCAAACGTCATTTGACCTAAGGTTAAAACTTATAAGAATGAGTATAGTAAGGCAGTTTCATATTCAAAGGACAAATAACAAAATAGGGAAAAACAGACTATATAAGGAAATCAAGGTTAGCAAGGTTGTTAAGAAAACCCACTTGCGTGAATTATTTGAATTATATGTTTTGAAAGATTGGTGGGCGTGATAACCAGGTAGGATTTTATATATATATATATATATATATATATATATATGGGTATTTCTTTGCAGGAGAAAGGATGATCTTTCACGTAAAGTCTTCTTTTTTTTTTCCTTTACGATATTTGTAGAACTTCTAAGCATGATTCTAGCATAATCCATGGAGTTTACGTTTCCATTTCTGCTATTTTCAATTTACTTCCGTGTCTGTGATGAAGTTTTAATGGTAGTTTCTGTTAGCCTTTCCATCGTACCTACAAATTAACCCAACTCCGTTACGAACCCTTCATTGCCTTCAACTAAACGTTCAGTAAGGTTGAAAACACCATAAGAAATCAAACCAGTTAAGGGAACTTGTAGAGACAGTCATTCTTTTCATAGGTTTGGTTTCTCTGTTTCTGAATATGGTCGTACATATTCATCGGATACATGGCTTGGCCCCGCCATTAAAACTCTGCACTATAAACATATTGCTAATTGGCCCCTCCATTAACATGATTACGTCTCCACTCCTATAAACACCGCCCCGGTAGCCTCCATTGAAATCTTCCTCCACTAATGTTCAATACTGCTTTGCACTGTTGCCGCATGACCAATGAGTTTTCAAGGGATAAGATTAAAACTTCAGGTTTTCGCACAGTGTTAGCTTTGCCGTCAACACAATACAACACACCTCAGAAAGAAGAAAAAACAGTAAAACCCATCACCAACTCAATGCCAAAGTGGAAAGATATCTCTCCTATTTGAATCATCAGCCCTGATACTTTCCGCAGTTGCCAATTCAGCAGCACTTTCCATATCCAAACCAAAAAGAATCGGCTTGAGCACTGATTTTTGTGATTACTTTTATATTATAATTCACAAAGAAAAACCAGCAAAAACCTTACAAAACGCTGTTTCTTTTTTTTTCAGGAAAATTAAGAAGCAAGAACTGGAACATGGCGACGAAGTTGTTAGCATTGGCATGCATACGAAACGATAGTTATGGGGATTTGTCGCCGAGGCCTCATTATCCCTCGATGCCGAAGTACCCGAAAGGGGTCTCGGTACAGGAAACGAGCATTCAGGGATCAGAAGCCAAGGCAATGTTTTCAGTTACTGGAATGACATGTTCGGCCTGCGCTGGATCAGTCGAAAAGGCTGTCAAGAGGCTGCCAGGAATCCGAGAAGCTGTCGTTGATGTTTTGAACAACAGGGCAGAGGTTATGTTTTACCCAAGTTTTGTAAACGTAAGTTTAGTTCCCCTTTGTCTTTTGTTTTCAATAGATCCAATCTCCAGCTTGTCATATTCTATTTATCTGCAATCAAAAATACATATAAATATGAGACTGTTGGGAAACAAGTGCTCTTAAATATTAAAAAGCCTCCTGTTTGTAGGTTAATTTGGCTAATAAAGCAAGAAATTATTTTCATAGCTGAAACTTATTTTTGGAACTATACAAGATTTGTTCTGTCCATTAAGTTGTTGGGGTTCTTGTATGTGAGGCAAAGTCTTATCCTTCAGTTAGTTTTTTTGGGTGTAAGTGTTTAATATCACTAAACATTGAGATTTTAGATTGTCAACATCGGTATCAAATTTTAGGTTGTCAACATCTCCCCTTGTCGTTTCAATTTCAGGTAGAGAAACACTCTTTTAAAATCCAATGTGTAAAAAAAGAGATTGATGAAATTTTTAAAGGATTGAATACGTATTTATAAGTTAAAAAAAAAAAAAAAAATCTCACCTTTTAAACTAATTTTGGGAATAAAAAAAACTTATAACACCCAACATAAGTTATTTGAAACGAGAACAATTACTATCTATATATTTGATTTAACTGAAAGACTAGCAGGAAAAAAAAAATAGTAGTTCTAAATGCACAGAGTACTGCAACGTCAAGATCTGTGCTTTACCTTGTTCACTATTTGGAGGCAACTTCCAAATGACTCATAGATAGGCTATGACTGAAGCTTTGCTGCAGGTTTTGCAATTTTCCACTCGGTTATTGTTAGTGGTGCAAAGATTTTGCTTGATGGCAGTGTGTGAATGAACTAGGGCCTAAAATGTACCCCATCGTTGTAGCAACTTCATGAAGCTACAGGATTTAGCTCATAACTAATTATATATGCACATGTTTGACTTGATTCTGTTCTGTTTTCTTGTATTTCCTATCTGTTGTTTTTTGTGTTCAGCTTTTGAAATTTAAAACAATTTATAGGAGGAGACCATTCGTGAGGCCATTGAGGATGTTGGATTTCAAGCTGCATTGATTAAAGAGGAGACAATTGAGATATCCATTAAAGTATGCCGAATACGCATTAATGGAATGACTTGCACCTCCACTGTTGAAAAAGCTTTGGAGGCAATTCGTGGTGTGCAAAAGGCTCAAGTGGCATTAGCAACTGAAGAAGCAGAAGTTCATTATGATCCAAAAATTGTGAGCCAGAATCAGCTTATGGAGGCAGTAGAAGACGCTGGATTTGAAGCCATACTTGTTAGTTCGGGGGAAGACATGAGTAAGATTGATCTTCAAATTGATGGCGTAAGGACTGGTAATTCAATGAGAATTCTTGAAAACTCCCTTCAAGCACTTCCAGGGGTTCAAGCTATCAACATATCACCTGAGCTCAAAAAAATTACAGTCTCATACAAACCAGGCATGACAGGACCAAGAAATTTTATCAGAGTGATTGAGTCAACTGGGAGTAGTAGGCGTTTCAAGGCAGCTATATTTCCTGAAGGACAAGGAGGTGGAAGGGAGACTCATAGAAAGGAAGAAATTAAGCAGTACTTCAGATCCTTCCTGTGGAGCTTGATTTTCACTATTCCAGTATTTTTAACCTCCATGATTTTCATGTATATCCCTGGAATTAAACATGGATTGGATACCAAAGTAGTCAATATGCTTACCATTGGTGAGATAATAAGGTGGGCGCTATCAACTCCAGTGCAGTTCATAATAGGGTGTCGATTCTACACTGGTTCCTACAAAGCATTGCGCCATGGCTCTGCCAATATGGATGTTTTAATCGCCTTGGGGACGAATGCAGCCTACTTTTATTCAGTCTACACAGTGTTAAGGGCTGCTAGTTCTCCAGATTTTGAGGGTAAAGATTTTTTTGAGACAAGTGCAATGCTTATCTCATTTATTCTACTTGGGAAGTATCTGGAGGTTCTAGCCAAGGGAAAGACATCTGAGGCCATTGCCAAGCTTATGAACCTTGCACCTGAGACAGCAATATTGTTGACATTGGATGAGGAAGGAAATGTGATAAGGGAAGAAGAAATTGACAGTCGATTAATACAAAAAAATGATGTCATAAAAATTATACCTGGTTCAAAAGTGGCTTCAGATGGTTTTGTTTTGTGGGGACAAAGCCACATAAATGAAAGCATGATAACAGGAGAGGCACTACCTGTGGCAAAGAGGAAGGGAGATACAGTTATTGGAGGAACAGTTAATGAGAATGGAGTATTACATATTAGGGCAACAAAGGTTGGATCGGAAAGTGCACTTGCTCAGATTGTTCGGCTTGTTGAGTCTGCTCAGATGGCCAAAGCTCCCGTACAGAAGTTTGCTGACCGCATTTCCAAATATTTTGTGCCTCTGGTAAGAATATAGAATATTGCTTTCATAAAGTTGTTTCACAAGTTCAAGGTTTTGCTAGCAACTCACAGTTGTCTTTCACAGGTGATCATTCTTTCATTTTCAACGTGGCTTGCCTGGTTTTTAGCTGGAAAGTTCCATGACTACCCAGAATCATGGATACCATCTTCGATGGATAGTTTTGAGCTTGCACTTCAGTTTGGAATCTCTGTCATGGTCATTGCCTGTCCATGTGCTCTAGGCCTTGCAACCCCAACTGCTGTTATGGTTGGTACTGGAGTTGGTGCATCTCAAGGCGTATTAATTAAAGGAGGTCAAGCATTGGAAGGTGCACATAAGGTAAGCATACGCTTTCTTCTTGAACTTCGCTAGTTTTCGCAAATTGAGCTACTTCATTGTTGGTCTTGAAAAATCAGTTGCTGCTTCAAGACATGTTTCTATCCGGATTTCTTAACATGCTGCATTGCTCAGATACATGTGAGCCACTTGGTGTTCTTATGTTGATTCTTATAGCTTCATCGATCTTATTGTAGGTAAATTGCATTGTGTTTGACAAGACAGGAACTCTCACAGTTGGAAAGCCAGTGGTTGTTAAAACGAGACTCTTGAAAAATATGGCGCTACATGAATTCTATGATCTTGTTGCTGCAACTGAGGTAACACTTCACTGAAATCATGAATGCTGCCTGTTCTCAAATGTGCTTGAGTGGAACTTACAACATTCAAATGGATTGACTCAAATAATCTCTTAAATGCTGATAATGTCGTAATGAATTGGTCAGGTAAACAGTGAGCACCCACTAGCCAAGGCCATTGTCGAGTATGCCAAGAAGTTCAGAGAAGATGAAGAGAACCCTGCTTGGCCAGAAGCACAAGACTTTGTCTCAGTAACAGGTCATGGAGTGAAAGCCGTTGTCAGAAACAGGGAAGTAATTGTGGGAAACGAGAGCTTGATGTTGGACCACGACATTGCTATTCCAGCTGATGCTCAAGATATGCTAACGGAAACTGAAGGGATGGCACAGACTGGCATTTTAGTATCAATAGATGGGGAAGTGATAGGAGTTCTAGCTGTATCTGATCCAGTGAAACCAGGTGCACAGGAAGTTATTTCTATTCTCAAATCTATGAATGTAAGAAGCATCATGGTAACAGGTGACAATTGGGGAACTGCAAGTTCTATCGCCAGGCAAATTGGAATTGAAACTGTTGTTGCAGAAGCCAAACCTGAACAAAAAGCAGAGAAAGTAAAAGACTTGCAGGTAAATATATGATCATCAGTAATTCATCGGAAAAAGTTTCCGGCACCTTTACTTAAACTCTTTTTTCATTTTTTCTTAATCACAGGCAGCAGGTTATGCTGTGGCAATGGTAGGGGATGGCATTAATGACTCACCAGCTCTTGTAGCAGCAGATGTTGGAATGGCAATTGGTGCTGGCACAGATATTGCTATAGAGGCAGCCGACATTGTTCTCATGAAAAGCAACTTAGAGGATGTGATCACTGCCATAGACCTTTCCAGGAAAACCTTTTCTAGAATTCGTCTGAACTACATCTGGGCTTTGGGGTATAACATTCTTGGCATTCCAATAGCTGCTGGGGCTCTATTTCCATCGACTGGATTTCGTTTGCCTCCATGGATTGCTGGAGCTGCAATGGCTGCCTCTTCGGTTAGTGTTGTTTGCTGCTCCCTCTTGTTAAAGAATTACAAGAGACCCAAGAAGCTGGAAAACCTTGAGATACGTGGAATAAAGATCGAGTGATAGATGATAAAGGTTCTTGATCCAGTTATATATATGTTTAGGGTTGTGAAATTTGTCAAGCAATGAATAAAGCTGGTAGGTCAAGGAATGCAACATATAAATAGTGGTTTGTGGCAAGCTGGAAAATTTTGTACATACAAGTGATGCTGTAATGATTTTGTATAAATTAAACCTTAAGGACATAGCATAGAAATCAGATGGCTGAAGATTCTTGGACTATGCAATATATAAATAGATCATTGAAAAGCTTGAGTATTAAAAGGACTCTTTATTCTAATTCAGATTCAGCTTATAGAGCAGATACAAATTATTTATTGTTCACATCTCGGCAAAACTCTTGCTGATAATAACTATGACGCACCAGGAAAAACTGACTTGGAGAAACACTGCCAGATTTTTGGTCTTGCCAAAAACATCCCATTCATGGCCTACAACATGCTATCTGTCCTGGCAGGCAGCCGGCGAAAAAAGTTAATTGGCACTGCTGGCAACCTGTATCGAAATCTTGGGTGTCTCATCACATAGAAGCCTGCCAAGGCTGCTATCACTTGAAATGGTGTCACAAACAACACTATGGCAGCTATAAGGGAGAATGTAATAAAGATGGCAGTAGCACGTGGGTCTCGCCAGCTTAACAGTGCTTGAAACCGCTCCCCCTGTGTTGCAATATCACCAATCACAGTCTGAATTCTACCAGCCACACTCCTCAACCGATCATACCTCATTCTGACCAGCTCCGGGCTCTTGGTTGTTGGAAATGTATCAAATTCCTCATCAAGCTCATCTGGGTGCACTGCCTCAGCTTGTGAGATTTTTGTGTTCATGTGAGGAGGATACCTTGGTCGATAGCGGAAGTTCCACACCCCTATTAGAAACATGTAAAGGAAAATTGTAGGCAAGATCAGTTCTGGGAGGCAAGCAAGCATTAGAAAAAGCACATGAACCAGAACTGTTGTGATAGGATTTTTCCACATGCAGATATCCCCAAACCATTTCCCAACAGCAAACAATCCTGAGAAGACTGTCATTAGTCTGAAGAAATTTGCCTTGCTTTTACGCATGCTCCAGAGGTGCGAGTCCACATCAGACATATACTCAACTACCTCCTTCCGAAGTGGAGGCTCTGCTCGGCCTAAACGTGCTGCCACAATATTGACAGCCTGGTGGCGTAGCATGTCAAGCTGCATCACACTGAAGGGCCTTACATAGTGCATTTTGGGTAGTAGTGGTCGTGAATATTGGTAAAGCATGTTTACAAATGATGTACATGTAAATCGTATCGCCAAATGCAATTCCCCCATTTTCTTAACTCCAGTAGGATGAAGAACCAACAAAGGATAAGAATGAGTGTATACGCGACCTGCTTCCAATGTAGAAATACGAATCCTAACCTTCCCGATCTTCAGGTCCTTGTTTCCATTTGAACCCTTCTCTCCAAGCTGGCTGTTGTCAAATACTCCAACTGTGAGAACGGTAGCTGGATCAAAAACTTCCCAAGTGTACTGCTCATTATATTTTGGAGACAGATTGTCAACAAGGGTACGTGTGCGGACCCATTTGTGACCATACTTTGCTACACAGTAGGTATCTGATGTTCCCCTCCCATCTCGCGTTTTCATGGGATGGAGACCTACAGCGTTTAAGATGCCAAGTTCCAAGACTCCAATTGGTGGCCTCCAGAGTTGCTTTGCTGTGGGGCGGAGATCACTGCTGTAGTGAGTAGACTCATCAAGTACATGATATCCTCCATCCAAACAAACACGAAGATGGATACGACTAGAGAACTTCTCTTTCTTTAACTGATCTACATCCACAGCAACTGGCTTTTCAAGGTTAAACCAGCGAGAATGAATCATTCGATCATCAGCACGCTTCTCTATGGAGTTTAACGGTATAATGGCCCTCCCAATGATTTCATCTTTGCCAGGAGCCACACGATCCTCAACCGAAAGGACCAGATGATCTTCAAAGGGTTCAGCAGCAACAAACAGAAGATCCTCATTCCAGATGGCATTTAGATTCCGAGCCTGACATGGCTTTGTTTTCAGAATCTGGTGGCCTATTTGTGCCTTAACATATACATCAGGGAAACGGTTCTTCTCTGTTGGCACCAGGTCTTGCGCCTCGACAATATTAACACGCACATACCACAATCGTGGTGAATGGTAGACTTTTGAACGCAGCACTGTGAATGTAGCTGGTGTGCTATCAATCGGTGTAGCTGCATCAGAGTGCCACGCATCAGAAAAAGCCTCATCTGCTTGAGTTCCAATCCAGACAGCAAGCATCAGCTCACCCTTTATCTTCTCTCCTTTCTTATCCTCAAGCCGGTACCACTCTGGAGCCAGAGGACTATCTGGTGGGACACGTAATGGAACCTCACTGATATCAAACCTTATAATTCCAACAAAGTCATCTTTGACAAGATCCTTGTCTTTAATCACAACTTGTAGAACAGAAGCTTGCATTCGATCCCTTGAAAAGGCAAATACCTGGTTCCACTCGGGATTTTGTTTTTTCTCAAAGTGCTTGGTTATGCCTTTGTAGTTCCCAACCTTTACCTCCACAAACGGATCAATACTCCCTGTAACATCCATTGCAGGAAGTTCACGAGCCTTAACAACCCTTACATATAGAAAATGCATCCGCTCAACAAGATCATAAGTACTTGCAGTCTTATCCCCATGGATAACACGTCCCCCTACAACTCTTCCCCCACCAAGAAAGGGACTGGTTTCTTTAAGTGCAAAATCAACAGGTTGTGCAGATGCTGCAGAGTACATGCGAACAAGCTTTGGAGGAGGCGGTTCAGGTTTCATCTCATCAGCAATATACTTTGGTACATGATGATGCTGAACAGTACTTGGATCAGAAGAATGATGGTTATCATGTTGTTGCAGATTTGGGTTGGGAGGATGATGAAAGGTGTATCTCGGTTCAACTCTGTCTTTCATAACCCAATTTTGAACTGTCTGGGCATGCATATGAGTCACATGGGGTTCTTTAGTAGACAAAGATTCAACAGCAGGTGCGGGAATTGAGGACTTTATGGATGGATCGTCTGTAATATAAACTTTTAAGCCAAGCTCACCTCTCACACGTGAAAATATGCCACGCTTTTCCAAAGGGTAGTGCAAGACAACAGCATCAGAGTAGGGAACAAATGAAGTCCCGGTTAGACAAACCTTCCCAAGAAATGCTCTTGTGTTAGTACCTCTGATATTGTTGTAGACATAGGCATCAAGAGTGAGATAAGGGAGATTCGAAGGATCAGAGATGTTGAAGTAAAAGCTCTCATTCCAAACAGGGTTGAGATCCTTTTCCTTGATAGTGGTACGGAACTTCTGACCATCGAAGAAGAGCTCCACGAAGGCACTGGATGAACCTTGCCCATCTTTAGGCAAAAGATTGTGGGCACTGACCACATCAACCCCTAGCTTAAGGTTGCTCATCTGATGTGTAAGAAAGTGATCTTCTTGATGGAAATGTGAAAATGCAGAAAAGAAAGATAGCTTAAGGTACCTGCAGCAGGAATAACAAATCATTATAATCTATTAGCAATAAAAATCTGTAACAGAAAGAAAAGAATTGCAGAGTAAAAAACAAAGATGAAAAACTCATTGAACATATGCGAATGAGACCTATAGATTGAGTCATTGAGATAGAAGGTCACAATTACTAATGATTTAATGTTACCTTAGCCAATGGTCATATATCAACAGTAACCTTCACTTCTCAGGTAATGCAGACAATGTTCACATATGGTGACATGCAATAGCAAAGAAAATTTGATCACAACAAGCAAAGGCACCCTTATGACAATGCTTATCATCGAACAGGCAAGAAACCAGTCAGATACAATGAACCAATGAGGGAGATTGATTCACAAATATCAGAAACAAGACATATCTAAATGATTTTTCAGCTTATAAAACGTTTCTGCAAATAAATGGAACAACGCAAGACTATTAGACTACCAATTTAACTTAACTAGCAATTAAAGTTAATACACTTTTGAGAAAAAAAAGATTAGTATTTTCCTATCTTCTTCCGTGTTCATTATTTAATTACTAATAAAAATTTTTACAGAGAGCCGACCGAAAAAATCAAGTTTAAAATATTAAATTTGACTTGGAAAAAAGGAAGTAAAGAAACGAAGTCCGTATTTTTATAAAAGTAGATGAGAAAAGCTCCGTCTTAAGAAAAGATCTAAAACATGAATTATATGTACAAAAAAATGATGCTACTGCACATGATTCTGCACTCTTTAAGCCAAGATCCTTATACCACGCTTAAAACACATGAGCATTTGCTCAGATTATACGCTAATGGGATCTCAACACTGCTTTTATCTCTCAACAAGGAAAAGGAAAAAAGAAATTGTAAAGTACTAAACAAAAGAACAAAAAGAAAAGCTTCAACCGTTTTAATCTTCAAATAGAAAACAAATAAATTTATCAGCGTACGAAACCCATACTTAGTAGTTGCTAGTTGATTTCCTTGGTTTTCTCGTTAACCAAACAGAAGTTAAAGGAAAGGCCATTAAATTGAAATTTATTTAATATAAACTATAAACTTACCGTTAAAAGTGCAAGACAGACCAGAAAAATGAACAATGAAGTTGAGGAAAAAGAAGAGAAAACACAGATTATATTCTACTCAACGGGATTAATATTTTGTCTCTTTTCTCCTTAAAAATAAACAAAATTACACAATGCACTTTCGAAAATAAAGATCATCACAAACTAAAAAGCGTAAAGCCAGACTCAGCTCGATCTTTCCAGCTGATCGTTGAAATGCCACTTACCAGAACAAAAGGAAAAAAAATCAAAATTAATGAAAATTTATTTGAAATTCACCTGAGCTGAAATGTGAGCCAAAACGTCTTCAAACTTGAACCATTCTCAAATAAATTACAAGCTCGCTCTCCTCCATAAAAGTAATTTGAATTCGCAAGGCATTAAAGTTTCTGCGAAAAGTAAAAGTAAAAGAAACAAGAGTTATTGCAAGTTAAGGCAGGCTAAGCACGATGAACGAGGAGGGAGAGAGATAGCAAGAAGAAAACAACAATGCAGCCATTTGTATAGGCAGCGGTTTCAAGTAGACTGTAGTGATGGCAAAACAGTGTCGTTTTCGATTCTGATTCGTCGTTTTTGTTTCTTACGTTTGGATTTCAAGATTTTCAATTGAGAAAGACACAGAGAAGCGGTTAAGGTGTGGACCACCTTATTGGGATTATCATGAGGTGTTATCTTCGGCGCGCACATCTTTTATCATGTGGTGGTGATAAAAACGAGATCTTTACCAACGGCTGTTGCATGTTTTGGAATTGGACCAGCTCTTTTTGTCACCAATCCACCAGTAAAAAAAAAAAAAAAAAGGTTCAACAAGTCAGTAATAATTTTTTAACAGCGGTGCTACTTAAATGAAACATTAATTTTCATTCTACTTTACGCATTCTCACCAAATTCAAACTTTGTTGGTTGGCAAGCGGAAGAAGTTTATTTTTTTTTGGTACATTTATTATCAAGCCTACTCCTTTCAAAAATTAAATTTAAAATTTTCCTAAAATATTTTCATTTTTTTATAAAACTTTTATCGCATAATTTCGTTGAGATATTCATTTTAAATAAAAACATGATTAATAATCAATATTTAACTAAGCTTTTATGATAATTTTTATGTTGTTTGATTAATTTTTTATTTGCTTCAATGTGAGTAAATATAATCTATATATAAGAAAAAAACAATATAGAAATTCGAATTTAAAACATTAAAGCACAATCCCACGTTCACTCAATACTCAAAAGGAGTTGGAAGAAAATATAAACAAGAGAAAGAAAAAAAATTACCGAAGAAGTCACAAGACACTTAACAAGCATGAATGAATATCTTATCTATCTTCTTTGAGGCTTTTTACTATATTTATATTACAGAAGATATTAATCATATTCCATTTTTATTTAATTTATCTTTGATAGTGTACGAGATCAACCATTTCAGCTTACTCTTGTTAATATGTTTTTGTATTCTCCGAGTCCCATTAACGTGTTTGTAAATTGCAAATACTTATTAGATTTTGCATTTACCAGAGAAATGAAAATGGAGTTCCCAGCTCGTTCCCTCCCTATCCCACCCCTGCATTTCCTGCTAATGGTCAACTGCTCTGATTCTACTGTGCCACGAAAAGCTGTCGACGATATTAATGCGGCCATGTGGCGGTTTCAGCGCTGGAGCTCGTCGATCAGCCTCCTGCATGCATGTTTGTTCTCACTTTCACGAAAATAAATAAAGACTAGGACATTTAATATGGTGGCCTCGTGATTACCGAACCTTCAAAGCTCACTGTTGTCCGCTTCATCGATGATATCATCAGTCGGTTACAAGCTTTACACGTGGCGGTCGTGATTGGTTTTTGATGATATGATAAGATGAGCATGGATTTTTGGATTCCAGTCACATGGGCCAACGTGTGCAGCCTTTGCTCCCATATCGGGGCATTGCTCAGATTTACATGATTAGCACGTAGAGTTTCTGGAAGATAAACCAAGGACTAGAAGACAGGAGCGTCAGTCTAACGGTGTCGTTTATCTCTCTCTGCGCTCTTTTACAATTACTTACGTTTCACGTGTGTTTATTTACTTGTAGTAATATTTTATTTTATTCCGTTTTTACCTATTTGAATTGTTTTCATTTTTTTCCGAAAGAATGGTTCAATTTTTAAAGTTTAGATTTTGATCGTATTTTATATTTGGATTCATATTAAATGCACTGTTAGTGCATTATACATTGTTAATATATCATAATATATAATCTTATTAATTACAAATTTTGAAATATTTTCTTAAAAATATTATTAAATTTGTTAATTAAGGAGTTGTCATTATATAATTAGATGATCATTATCATCATCATAACTTCTATCTTAATATTAAAGTGAGTTATAATTTATATTAATTAATATATGAATTCATGTTAAGATATTAATATAAATTTTTTTATTTACTCATTTATATTTAAGATAATTTGATTGTATGATTCACTGCTAATAATTTATATATTAGCATAAAAAAAATACTTATGTTTTATTGTTGTAAAATTAAGCCATTGCCAAGTTGAGTTGTTTTCTACTATATTTGGTATTGTTTTTAGTTTGATAAGACAAGAAAGGAAAAAAAAATCCATTTAAATTGATTAATTAAGTAAACTTATTTATATAATTACTAATTAATAAGGAAAAGAATTTTGTTTCTTTGTCAATAAGAAAAAAATCTTAAATGTAGCTCACAGGGTCTTGGTTTAATAACAAAGAAAACATTTTGAGAATTTGAAATTTCAAATTTAAATCGCATCATGTATGAGTTTAATTTTAATTATTTATTAGTTTAATTAGTTAAGTGACTTTGCTAAATTTTGTGAATGTACTACTTGATGATGAACATAACTTTTCATATAATGTATCACTTTAAAAAATCTTAAATTTACTATATTAATTTAAAAAATAAATTATTATCTAATATACAGTAAAATTTGTAGAATCTACAAAATAGATTAATATAATAATTTTAAAAAATAAAATTAAAAAAAAATAAATGAATTGAGATATGTATTATCATCGCAACTTTATTTGTAAAATTTAAAAATTTCATTAACAGTATATTACATAATAATTTTTTAAAAATATATTTTAAAATCATTTCACGTGAAAATTAAATATAAAAGATGAACGACTTTAATCAAATCTAGTCAACAATTTGATTACATTATGGATTTGCCAAAATAGTAGACATTTAATTTTACAATGCCAATTAATCACCAGTATTGAATCTCTTCTTCTTCTTCTTCTAAGATTGGTACATACAATTTACAATTATCATTAAAATAAAATCTCTAATTTTATAAAGAATACAAAACATGATTACAAAGAATTGAAAAGTTTTCAAAAAATTGAAAATTTCAAATTTTCAACGATTTTATGTGTTTGAATAATTAATTTTTAGAAACCTTTTAATGAAAAAATTCAATGAAACAATGTTAAAAACACTAATTAGTTTTTATCTACATAGAATCAAATTTGGATAAGTGATAAAAATGAATCTAGTGATATCGAAAATATTAATAATATTACTCTTATGAGAGTTTTATTTGAATTAATTCTCGATTCAAATAAAATTAGTTATAAATCATAAGACGAAGATCTTGTTTTTTGCAACAGTCGTATCAGAATCATACTATAATGAGTGATGAAATATGTTTTTTAGTGCAAAAACAAAATAGAGGTAAAATATAATAAAAAATGAGAATGGTAATTAAAGATATTAAATTAAAGTTTGTAATTAATGAAAATTATATAAAGTTAATAAATAATTAAAAATATTTATTTTTGAATTAATTAATTTTTCATTATAAACAAAGTTTATTTATTATTTTGAATTAATAAAGTTTTTAAAAAATTAAATAAAATTTTTTCAAACATTCAATTTTCAATAACATACCAAAGTTGTTGTTCAATTTATCAAACAACATTTAATTATTAAATTATGAAAGTTTAAATTTAAGCAACAATGAGGATGGAAACATGGACGCCAAACAATGGTCGGTTAGAATAAGCAATTTGCTTCTTCATGAATTTGAAAAAAAGTTCAAATCTTTATCTGAATGTCACCATGATCGAAAGTCAAATGTTATTAAGTGCACTACCTATAATTTACATGTATTTTTATAGATATTCACTAGACATATTAGTAACTACTAAGTGTGAAAATACGTATTGCTAATTTGCTTCATAGCAAAAAAATCTTGACAAAAAATTTAAATTTATTTTTTTTAAATGATGAATTAAATAAAAGAAAAATCCTCTGGTAGGGTCAATGGGCAGGTGAGGAAGAGGAGTTAGAGAGGAAGCAAGCTTAACAAAGGCGGAAGAGAAGAGAGAAGGGAAAGATAAAGGAAAAATGACGCTCAAGGTATTTGCAGATCGGTTGTTCCAGCCATCCCGCGCTGTCATCCTCTTCTGCAAGTAATTCTTCAACTGTTTGTTTTATTTTATGAACTATTATCTGGGTGTTCTTCTCTTTTAAATTTGTTGCTTCATTTCGTTTTCTTTTGTTAAATTCAGGTTAAATGGTATAGACCATGAGGAGATCTTAGTAGATATCTCAAAGCATCGGCATCTAACTCCTGAATTCGCAGGCAACCTTTCACTCTTATTTCATAATTGAAATTATACATCTATTATTAATCATTTAATTAGTTTTATGAGAATTATGAATTGCCAATTATTCCTGTTTATTCCGATGATTTTGTCGCAGAAATAAATCCCAAGCAACAGGTTCCGGCCATTGTTGATGGACGATTTAAGTTGTTTGAGAGGTAATCAAAGAGGATTTCGCTTACCTCTGTTCCTTTTTATATTCACTAATGCAGCCACGCCATTCTTATCTATCTTGCTTGCAAATTTCCTGGAGTTGCAGATCATTGGTAAGTGCAATCACTTCTTTTGGCCGATTATTTGTTAGTTACATTCTATTTTACATGGTGTCTTGGACAATATAGGGGTGTACTGACATGGATAATGTGTGTTGATTTTGAATTTCTTATTGCTGGAGTTCTTGCACAGCTTCTGTATACTGTATTTACTTATAGTGCTGTTTCCCTATTTTCACATGCATGGCTCAGTGTTCTACGATGTTAACTTAATAACATTAGAAGAATGTTATAACGTAACTAACTTAAACTTAATGTGTTGTTGTCTATGTATTGTAGGTTACTGTGTTACTGAAACTTGTGCAGTTCTAAATTTCTAATCACAGGTTAATCTATATATTTAGGCACATTTCACATTCAGTTTGAATATGCTGTCCAATTATAACAAATTTTCATGTTGCTGTTTTAAGGTATCCAGCTGACGTTCATTAGAGAAGTAAGCTACACTCAGTGTTGGATTGGCATCACCCCAACCTACGTCATGGTCCAGGTGTATATTTAACCCTGAAAAGAATCAAACTTTTAAATTATCTTGTTTGTTCGTAGTGATTGGTAATGGATGGTGTAGGATAATGTTTCTAGTTCCTGCATTCTTGTTTTATGACATGTCGATACACATTTTGGATGAATGCTATTACAAATAACAGCATGTTCTCTGAGTAGGCGTTTCAAGCATTAGATCTGTGCACTACTTCTCCTTAATCACAACATTGGACAATCAGAGATGCTAAAATATCTTCCATTCTGTACTGTTGGCATCGCTCCCATCACCATATGCATGTGCTTCTCTGTAAACACTAATCCTTTTTGGTTATCTATGTGGCTTTGTTACGTCCTATCTACATATGCTTGTGTATGTTGTTATGCATATAAATGTCCCTCTTCTTGGGTGAGCTATGGCTTTCTAACTTGATGCTCCTCTTTTCAGTGACATATGTTCTGAGTACTACACTAGGACCTATGCTTGGCCACCCATTGAATCCAGAAGCAGCTGTTGAAGCTGAGAAATTCCTGTCCTCGTCACTGTCGAAGATAGAGTCCATTTGGCTCAATCATAATGGGCCTTTTTTGCTGGGTGGGAACCAACCAACTATAGCAGATCACCTCGTTTGTGATATAATGCAACTTGAGGTACATTTGTTAATTGATGTTTTTGTCCATATTTCATTTCTTTACCTTTGTCATTACTTCTCTGGTGGAACATAATATTCTATGATATACATTCAGCTGTGCCCCCATAGTTGACCTCTTTACTTGATGATCGGCATGCACAACTACTCATCAGTATCATCCCAATTCTCAACAACAAGAAGACAACAGAGCCTTTTCTCAGTACATAGGAGATCTCCCCATTGTGCACTTTCTAGGGCCATGTCCTTTATAAGCTCCATAAAAATGAGGTCCTTTTCAACAGTTATCATCTATTTCCTTTTCGATCTTCATCTGCCCTTAGTGACATACAAACCACTCATGCAAGGAAAGAAAAATGTCAAGCTGGCATAGTTTCTCCCAGCCAATTCTCCTGAGTCATAGCTCTTCTTTGGGAAGCATCTATATTAGTTTTCTTACATGGAGAGAAATATACACAAATCTGCACATTTTTACAGTAATATTGATGATTGTTCTGCTTAATTACTACTGTTAAAATGGCAAAAATTTCAAGTTTATTTTGTGGACTTTCATTTGTAAATTTTCATGCCCTACATTTTAGCAGAGTTGATTGTCTTGTTAATATGTTATTTTCAAAAAGAGCTGAAACCTAGGTCAGAGATTTATCTCCATTTCTGCTCAAAACATACCCGAATTTAACTTGGAGTGCTTCATGTGATTTACACAATTCCAGTATATGTTATTTGTTGACTATTTTAAGTGGCAAAGTTATTATTTCTTTATCTTCTCACTTCAAATTTAGCTTAGGATTGCAAATTTCAGACTCTTATTATTCCTTCTTGGCTTGGAGATCTATACATGTGCCAAGAAAATGAAATTATTTGGAAGGACATCAAGATTTGATAAAAATTTCTTGGATGTAGGTTTTGGATGAGAAGGATCGCACTAGGTTATTGGGTCCATACAAGAAAGTTCAGCAATGGATTGAGAATACAAGAAATGCTACACAACCTCACTTTGATGAAGTGCATGAGATCCTCGTGAAAGTCAAAGAAAAAATTCAAAATCAGCAGTTAAAGGGTGCGAATAATGGAGGTGGAGCTAATATGCTTTCAAGAATTTGACAAGTGAACATTGCTTTACTTTAGACTTGTCTTACCAAAGGTTTATATACTGCCAGTCCTGTAGTAAGATTTTGTCAACTGTACTGTAATAAAAGGTTCTCCCCTGCTCTTGTATCATTATGGTAAGCTTTCGTTCGCTCAAAAACTGTCTTGTTTGAGCACAAATACATGCCTATATTTTTACATGTGAGATACCATAGCTAAATAAATTGAAAATGAATGGAAAAAAGGGTAAATTTATCAACACAAGATTTTGTGAGTACTGAGATTCTTTTACTACTACAGTATATCTGCTTGAATTGTTACTGCTTTAAGTTCTTTCATTCATCTATTCTTACAATGTAATGTAGATGTCTTTATTTATAGATAAATGCAGGGAGACATTTTTGTAATGAATCAACTTTGCATGTTGATGCTTCATATATAACATTTTATATTTGCAAACTTGGGAGCAGGGAAATTCTTTGTCAATGCTATTTTGTTTGGTCTCAATAGAATGTCGATGTGGTTTTGCATCATATTTTAGTTCCCCTATCACTAGTGGCAGCCTTGACAACTGCATTTTCAACCATTAAAGAAATATCCGTGGTCCAGCTATTTGACTGATGGAAATAAATAAACTGGCTGGCTTCAAAAGCTGAGGTGCTTCAGCATTCAGCGCTGTCATCTTCATGTCATGATGGAGTGAATGTTTTACAATTGTTTTTATAAAGTTTAAATGCTCAATTCAAGATTTAATTTTTGAAATAGTTCTCAATTAGACATTTTTTTTTATCAAATAAAAACTAAGCGTTTTTTATTTTTTATTTTTTACTTTGAATAACATGCGCATTATATTAATTATTTTATATATTAAATAAAAATAACAATTTAATATATATTTTACGAGGTTCAATTTTAAAGGTTAGAAAAGAAAGAAAAGGAAAGAGAAAAAAAATATATAAAAAATTAAATTATTTATAATTTTTTAAAGTGAAAATAGATTTTTACCTTTTTCTTTCATCAACATCACTTTTTAAACAGTATGATATCTTCAATTCTGTCGAAAATCCTTAATTAATTAATCATGTAAACATTTAGTCTTATCCTTAATTGAAAAATAGTCTAACAATTAGGTCAATCAATAGATGTTCTTGTCGTACCCACTAATCATTGTGCACACTGAACGTGCACACAAGTTTGGAGTCAGCCAACCATTATACGTGCAAGTCGCAACCATGTCCTGAGGCAACAATTTTCTTAGGAAAATATGCAGCTTCCTCCCACTAGAAAAACCAGAAACAAAGCAATGAACACATAGTAATTCCACCAGATATGGCTATCTCTATATCCAAAAAGAAGTCTAAAGCATCCAAAAAAGTAGAAACAAAGCAACATCATTTTTCTGATACACTTCTGTTCAAAATTCTCTACCGGATCCCTGCTGCAATCTTCCTGTTAATTGTTGTATTTCTATGGTCTTCTTCCTCCACAATCATCTCTGGGAAATTTGTTCATGTATGCGTTTCGTCGAGGAAGCTCAGCAATCTTTACTGTCTCTCTGCAGGTACCCAACCCAACTTTGAAATCCCAACTCCAGCTCTTAATAACAGTTCAATTAGTCCCAATATAAGCGCCAGTATCAAAGAGGTAGTCAACAATATTGTCCGGGATGAATCAGGCGCAATCATCAGCAACAGGGTCCTAAACAATGACAGCGATGGAGAAGTTGCCTTTGCCGTGAAGATTGTTGAAGCGCAGCTGCAAGTTCAAAGATCATGGATATCAAATAAGAGTAGTGCAGCATCATGTGATGGGAGGGGAATTTTTGTGTACGATCTGCCGTCAAAGTTCAACAAGGATTTGGTAGGTCAATGCGGAGATATGACTCCTTGGACAAATTATTGCAACTACTTCAAGAACGAGGCCATGGGTGAGCCTATTGCAAAGCTTGGAAAAGGATGGTATCATACTCACCAGTATGCCTTGGAGCTGATATTTCACACAAGGGCTTTGAAGCATCCTTGTAGGGTTTACAATGAAAACGAGGCAAAGCTTTTCTATGCTCCATTTTATGGTGGCTTAGATATCCTGAGATGGCATTTCAAAAATGTCTCTGATGATGTTAAAGACACCTTGGCACTGGAACTTGTGAAGTGGCTTGAGAACAAGAAGTCCTGGCTTCAAAACTCCGGTAAGGATCATGTGTTTGTGTTGGGTAAAATTTCATGGGATTTCAGGAGAAAAAGTAACGCTTCATGGGGGACTAGATTGCTAGAGCTTGACCAAATGCAGAACTCAATGAAGCTGTTGATCGAACGCCAACCCTGGCACATCAATGACATTGGAATTCCACATCCTACCTATTTTCATCCCCATTCAGACGATGATATCATCAGTTGGCAGCTGAAAATTATCCGATCAAATCGCAAGAGCCTAGTCAGTTTTGCCGGGGCGGCAAGGCCTGATGCACCAGAAAACATAAGATCAATACTGATCAACCAGTGCAATTCAGATGATAGGAAATGCAGGTTTCTGAATTGTCGTTCAGGTGGATGTGATCAGCCTGAATCAGTAATTGAGCTCTTTATGGAGTCTGAATTCTGCTTACAGCCTCCTGGAGATAGCCCGACGAGAAAATCCGTGTTTGATTCACTAGTTTCGGGTTGCATTCCGGTACTCTTTGATCCATTCACAGCTTACTACCAATATCCATGGCATTTACCAGAGGATCATAGCAAATATTCCGTGTTCATAGACCAAGAAGAGGTGAGACAGATGAAAGTAAACGTGGTAGAGAGACTCATGAAGGTTCCTGAAAGGGAGAAAGAGGATATAAGGAGGTACATTGTTTATGAACTATTGCCTGGTTTGGTCTATGGAGATTCAAATTCTCAGCTTGAAAAGTTTCAGGATGCATTTTCCATAACAATCAATAACTTGCTTGAGCGGGTGAACAGAATAGAATGAATTCTAAAAACCGGGGGGTATGTTGTTAATTTTCTTGTTCGTTTTGTTTTTTTTTGTTTATACAAGGTAGAGACAAAGACAAATTTTAAAATGTCATTTCATGAACTTAAAAAAAGAAATTGTGGACTAAATACAATTTTTTTGGAAAAATTTGAATGCAGTTCAAAATATAACTCTACATAATTTCTGATAAACATTTACACAAATTAGATTGTAACTGAATAAATTATTAATAAATTATTTGAATTCGATTGATCATTATTTAAATTTAAATATATTTATTTTCAAATCAAATTTAAATTCAAATTATTTAAATAGTAAATTGAATTGATTTCAAATATTTAAATACTTAATTACAAAGATTCATTGCTTTAATCAAAAATTTTTTAACATATTTTTACTTTTATTATTAATTTAAAATTTAAAATTTATAATATATAATTAAAAAATAATAAATTAAATTACATTGAATTTCAAACACATTTTAAATATTCTATTAAATTATCTTAATTTAAATAGAATTCAATCTTTGTTAAAACATATCATTTTTCATTCTAGAATTAAAGTCCAAATAGCTTAGGAAAATCCATGTGAACGGTGGTTTCGTCCACACGTATCTTCCTTCCATGAAAATCCTTTCTAGAAAATGAACAAAAGCGGTGCAATTTTTAGATTGAATTGGCTTCACACACACAAAGAAAACCTCCAGAAATTGGCAACTAGAGATCGGAAAACGTCCACACTTTCACACGCCCAAAACAAAAAAAGAAGAAGCCCATGACGTATTCTCTGATGCAAAAAGTCTTGACAGCTGACCCAAATTTCAGACGTGTAAATCGCCAAAAACTCCACGTGTTTAGGGCATCTTCACAATCCTCGAAACGCGAGTACCACACCAAGATTTGACCAAGCTGTTCCTGTTAGAGTTAACTATCCTATAAATAATGCCCAAAATGTTCGTTTACTAACTTGTAATATGCTCGTCGGACGAAATCTTAGCACTGTTGCATTTTCTGCTTCTTTTCCTTTGATTAAGCGATTATCACCGAGTTCGAAGCAAACCCTTTTGAGTTTTCCTCGGATTTCACCAGTTTCGCTGGTTTCACCGCCAATTAAAACAGGGTTTCCAAGGTCCTTCGTGGGTAGTTTGAGATTTGATCATACTATGGCTGGTCAATCCTCTAAGGGATCAGTTTATGACTTCACTGTTAAGGTTGGTTTGGGATTTCGACTCCAAATTTAATTTGCCTTTGATTTATTTTTCACGGGTTCCTTTTTTTCGTTATTTTTTCTAAGATTAGGGTTTTTTTTTTTTTTTGGTATTTGGTTCTTTCAGGACGCAAGAGGAAAAGACGTTGATTTAAGCAGTTACAAGGGCAAGGTCCTCCTGATTGTCAACGTTGCATCACAATGGTACCCTAAATTTCTTTTCTTTTTTTTTGTTTTCTTCTAAAAGAAAATATTTGTCAGGTTAATTGTCCATTATTTTTTTCTTGTTTAATAAGGATATTTTCAGATGATTCTGCTGCACTCTGGCATTTTTTTTCTTTTGTTTTTTAGCTTAACTCCGGCAATTTTTTGTTAATTTTCTGCTTAAATGTTGATTCAGTGGCTTGACCAATTCCAACTACACCGAGCTGAGTAAATTGTATGAAAAATATAAAGATCAAGGTTTGTTTTATCATCTTTTTGGCTTCATTTTCATTGATTTTATATGTACATACATATATAAATATATATAAATTACTTTTTACCCAGGAATATTTTGCTTGGAAACGTTCATTAACCTTATAGTTCTCAGTTTTATGCTTTGTATTTTCATTCCAGTTCAGGTGTAAACAGCGCATGAAGTATTTCAGGAATTGTCATTTGATTACTTGATTTAATCCTTTTCTGCTAACTCTTTATACTAAATTGGTTGTTTCTGTCACGAGGTAGGTTTCGAGATTCTGGCATTTCCATGTAACCAGTTTGGAGGTCAGGAGCCAGGGAGCAATGAACAGATCCAAGAGTTTGCTTGCACTCGCTTTAAAGCTGAATATCCCATATTCGATAAGGTATTTTTATAATGTTTCAGAGAAATTATGAAACTAATAGTATTTTCAATTAAGGAAGCTGTATGACATCAGATATTCCTCTGTTTTTCCACAGATTTTTCAGCGTTCTACTTATTATTGGATTTGAATGTTATAGAAATGACTTATTGTCGTGTTATTTGATTACAGGTCGATGTGAATGGCGATAACGCTGCTCCAATATACAAGTTCCTGAAGTCTAGCAAAGGTGGAACTTTCGGGGACAGCATCAAGTGGAATTTTTCTAAGTTCCTGGTCGATAAGGAGGGTAATGTTGTTGATCGTTATGCTCCCACCACTTCTCCTCTTAGCATTGAGGTAAGGCCTGTTTGTGCCATTCTTTTTCCTTGTATTCCGGTTTCTATTAAATGACGGAACCCCTAATTGATGCCATCTGTATTTGCAGAAGGATATAAAGAAGCTGCTGGCTTGATTGCTGGAGGTTGCTTCATCACAGCAGAGTCTATAAAATAGATACTTTTATGAATAAAATTCTCTGTTTTTGTTTACCTATCTACTAAAGATGGGCTATACTGTATTAGAATTTTAATTTGTAGTATCATTGTTGTTTCCAGTCCAGTGAACTTGAATTTAGTGTTTCACTTGTATAGCTTAGCTATACGTATTTGCTATTTTTCACTTGCAACAAAATGCTAATTACATGCTGTTAGTTCATTAATCATGTCCTCAAGAATTGTAATTCTTTCAACTGCAAAACAGTATAAATAATGGGTGAGTTTTATGTATGTTGAAACAACTTTAGCTTGGCAATGTTAATTAAAAGAAAATTGAACATTTAATTGGAAGATAATTGATTCAAGTAATTTCATCTGCAGACTTTACCAAAAACAAATTCCATTTACAACGAAGTCGACTCTTTTTGGTTTTTACCCAAACTTAGGCCGAGAATGTGCAATTAGTGCCACTGGGGTGGGCTTACGATTAAGTATTGATCAACAAAAGGAGAGGGTTGGGCTTACTTTTAAGGTGTGAACATGGGTCTTTATCAAAGGATGAAACTTGTACAAGTGTAAGCAGATTACACAAGGTTAAAACAGCATGCTTCGTGCCACGGAATCCAGAAGTTTTGACTTTCTATTCTTGCTTCAGTACTTTGCTACTCTTGTCTTTGCCTTTCCTCTCGGATAAGAAAAAGATTACTGAATGGCAAGCCAAACCACAAAGAACCCCGAATCCATCTATGATTTTACTGTTAAGGTTGGTTGGTTGGTTTTTTTTCCTTTAATCCTTTTGTGTACACTTTAAAGTTCTTTCATTAAGTTTAAATATACTTACCCTTACACTGTACGGGAAAGAAAGAATTTGCTATTTTTTTAGTTCAAGTAAACCGATCAAATTAGTCAAGTTTGAGGGTTGCTTGACACGTTTTTAGTTTCTTGGGTTCTAAAGTTGTGACTTAAACTGCAGTAAGAGTTAGCTATGATTTTTTTGTTCATTTAACCTGTTAAATGTGCTTGATGGGAAGAAAATTAACTGGATAGAGGGATGGTAGCCTGAGATATCAGTCGAGAACTCGCGTTCTACTTGTATGAAAATAATGGAAAAGACAGAAACTTTCTCAGTTTATTAATGCTTAATTCTTCTAAGAAGGGTTGTTAGATATTTTGAATTTGATGAGATTCTGTTCAGCATAAGATGGAAAAGAAGGTAGTGGTAGTAAATGCTAATCCTCATCTTTGATTGCAGATTAATCGATTTTACTTGGTTTCTTTTCTATAAAAGGACTAAAGAAAGAATACTTTGTGTATTTTAAAACAATATGTATATGATCCTTTGGCTTCTATCGACAGGATGCTAAGGGAAAGGATGTGGACCTCAGCACTTACAAAGGAAAAGTGCTGTTGATTGTTAATGTTGCTTCCAAATGGTATCATCTTTGTGTTTCTGTGTTCTATATTGTATGTGTTACTTTGCATCTCAGCCAACTGATGATGGTTTATAGCCTTCGATTTCTCAGTCTTTTGCTTCCTATCATCCTTGTTATTTCTTTCTTTCACCAATTAGGATTTATGTTTATGATTGTCTTTTTGGATATTTTGTGGCAGTGGCATGACAAACTCAAACTACACAGAACTGAATCAGTTATATGAAAAGTATAAAGATCAAGGTTTGCATTTTGAACCTTTGAGTTTGTCCCATATCCTCTTTATTAACATGTTTAGAATAATAATTCAATACAATTAGCCTCAACTGTTTCCTTATGCGTGCATGTATTTGTTGGACTTTTATTTATGCTTACTATTGGTATGCTGATGTGAGCTAGAATGCTGAGTATTGGGATGAATGAATTATGAATACCACTTTGAAAGATTGTATTGACAATTCAGTTTTTATACAGACTCAAATTTGCATTTGTTTCTGTTAAAGGCTTGGAGATTCTGGCTTTTCCATGCAATCAATTTGGAGAGGAGGAACCAGGATCAAATGATCAGATTGCTGACTTTGTTTGCACCCGCTTTAAATCAGAATTTCCCATCTTTGACAAGGTAGTTTCAGAAACCCAGAACCATGCTGCACTTACAGTATTGTTGAAGCTTAGTAAAACTTGAGATTTTTGCAACAATGGCAGGTTACCATACGCTGAAGCTCTTTAATTTAGCAGGTCTAAACTTTATAGTTTTTCACTGAGGGTTCATAGACATAGTTGATGATCAAGTAAAACCCTGATTGGCATGCTTTTGATACAAAATTGATAACATGCTTGCATTATACATAATTGATTCAATCTTTTTTGTTTCTCTATCGATTTTGTTCAATTTAGGCTCATTAAGGACCCTGCTTATGAGCCATAAGGATACGATGCACAAAATTTATTAAACCATATCTTCTTGCTGTTCTGGTATTAGGTTGAAGTAAATGGTGATAATGCTTCTCCACTTTACAAGTACTTAAAGTTAGGCAAATGGGGAATTTTCGGAGACAATATCCAATGGAACTTTGCCAAGTTCTTGGTCAGTAAGGATGGCCAAGCTGTTCATCGTTATTACCCCACCACCTCTCCACTTAGCCTTGAGGTGAAACTACTTCTGCCATTCTCATGCTTAAAAAGTTCCTTTCTGGCATTTTATATTGAGTTATCGTTATCATATGAAGTGAGTTTAAATCTTTAGCTTTATATGGTGTTGCTGCAGTATGACATAAAGAAGTTATTGGGGCTTAGCCAGAAAGAGTAGTGAAAAAGAGGAGGAAGATGAAAAGCAATCCGGTTGGTGCTGAGAGATAAAGGATAGACCATATGACGAATTCTAAGCATAAAATATTTTTACTTGAATGTGAAAATATATTTGGGTTTTGTGAAATTTGTATTGCTGAATGCTATGTTATAAAAAGTGTGGTTGACAACACCAAAAAATCCATCAATGCTTGTATTATATATCGGATGTAAGAGTGGCCTTTTTTAAGATACGAGTCAAAATAAACACATTAAGCCCAAAAGTAGGTTGAGTCCAATGATAAAAAGGGATTAATAAAGAACAGGAAGCCCAAGTATCGCATGCCCAAGTTTCCGCACTTGGGCTCTCGCACGTGCAAGAGACCCTCCCGCCAAGTGCGGCAGGCCAGTTCAGATTCAGATGCGTGTCTGGCGCCACTTCTCTGGTGGTAGTATTTATAAATAAGAGATAGGTATCATTTTTATTTAATTAATGTTTATTTGTTTATTGAAACTTTGTAAAAAAAAATCTCTGACTGGATCTCTCAAGATTCTTATGTTATCTAAATTTCATGATTATATAAAGATAACAACAATGAGCACTGCCTGACGGAATATGATCAAAAAGCTTATTTCAAAAGAGATGGTGAGTATACGATCTGAAGTAGTGAGAAAACAATGGAGAGGAGGGCTCTGTCAACTCCCTAAATCGTCAGTCTCGTAGGGAGACACACTGAAAGAAGAGAGCCTGTAGCCATTTGGCAGAGTATGAGGCTTTGAAACGATAGAGCGAGGAGACGTCACGAGCCCTACGCGACATGGTATGCCTCATCAAAGGAGCTCTCCCACAAATGACTCTACCGCCCGCAATTCAAAATCTAGTGGGAGGAGAAAGTCAGGTGCAGCAGATCCCACTGGCGCAGGCATCAGGCGGCAGACCTCTATGGTGGCAAACCTCTGATTCAGCAGGGGAGGAGCAGCTTAGGTGGAGGGGCATCAAAGGAGCTCTCTCGCAGGTGAATATGTTGCTCACGATTTAGAATCTGGTGGGAGAAGTCAAGGGCGGTAGGCCCCATTGGCACAGGCGTCGGGCGGCGGACCTCAGGGACGATAGACTTGGAGAGTGGTAGAACAAGGGCACCAGAGCAATGGCGGTAGGCTTATGGTGCAGCGAGTGCTAGGGTGTCAGATCCTATGGTGGATCCTGCTTTGAACCTAGGGGCAGGAACGATCAGGCAGACTCCTTTAGTACTGATAGGGTGAGAAATTAGTCCGCTTTCACAACTCAAAAAGCGGCTGACATGAAGAAGATGGTAGAGCGGATTTTAGAGAAGAAATTGGTATCTGTAGAGGATTGCCAGAGGAGACGAATACCGTTTAGTGCCGCTATAATGGCAAAACCTTTGCCTTCTTAGTTCAAGATGCCACAAATGACTGTATATTCGGAGAGAACGAACCTGTATTGTCACATGCAGAACTATGAAATAAGCGTTGATGCTCCCCCACGGATAAGAAGATGAGATTATATGCAGAGCTTTCTCACTTACTAACAGGTTATGCAATGAAATGGTTTAATAGTTTGGTGGAAAGTTTCATTTTATTATCAGACCAGCTAAGGAGCAAATTTCTGAAAACTTTTGCTATCAATAGTCAAAAGAGAAAGGAGGGCACCCTCAAGCAAGGCAACAACAAATATAAAACTCAAAGATTTTGAGTTTGACTCAAATGATTGCGTCTTTATACTTGAAATGAAAAAAAATTGCGTGTCGGTTCTAATCCCGCTTAAGGTGGGGGATTCATCGCGTCACCACGGCAAAAAAAATTAAAAGAAAAAAAAAAGATCATAGGTGAAACTGGTAGAAAGTGGTGGCCTCTTTGGTGGTTAACTTTATTATTATTATTATTATTATTATTATTATTGATAGTTAGTTTATATATTAGGATTACAATTAAATTATTTACTAGTGGCTTTCCTTGTTACTTTTAGCTATAAAAAGGCACATGGTCTTTTTTGTTGCTTATATTTATCTAAAGATCAAAAAATCAATGGCCATTGAGAAGTTATTGATGTTAAAAAGACAAAGATTCAATATGTTATTCAACTTGAGTTCAGAAAGTGGAAAAATCATTCTCCTGCTGTCATACTTGCTTTCACTTTTCGGTATGTTCCTGTCTCAATGGGATTATATTAAAGAAAAGGATTTATTTATCATTATCATCAAAACTATCAAAAGAGTTTGGTGAACTGAATTTCCTAAGTTCTTCTCATCTGCTTTGTACCATTGAGATGCCATATTGATTTGTCTGATTATAATACTCTGGCAAACGATTAAAGTCCCATGGAAGTCTCAACGAGGCCCGGTAAGAAATGATTAAGCTGTCGATCATCAGCTGCACTGACCGTCACAATTTGCTATTCCCTTTTTTTTTTTTTTTTTTTTCTGTTCTACCTTCTTTCAGACTACAGTGACAGTTCACCATTAACAGAGGCTTAGATTTTCATCTAGGTTTTAGACCCATGTTTTTATCATACCAATCAGGATTTACAGCCAGGTCAAAAAGCTCCATGGCTGTATGCTGGCAGAAGTTTTTCTATTTTGTTCATCTGAACTGATTGCTTCAGAAAATACAGTCTATGCATAATCTTAGATCCCATGGTTCCTACCTGGAGAATTGTATGAACAAACAATGTCAGACTTTTCAACTTACATTTCGGACAATCACTTAAAACACAATGATAACCTTTGTTTGCTTGGAATACCATTATCCTTGAAATGGCATCTCTTCCAGCTACAGATTAATGTTACTCCCAACTCCAAACTACAGATCTTTCAACAAGTTTACCAGCACAAACTCAGTGATTTTGTTACAATCTACGTTAGCACAAACCCATTGCCCCTCCCTATAGGGTGAATAGGAAGGATTTTAAATTTTCATACCTCTCAAAGTTTCAGTACATATACAACAACAGATATGTACAAAATGCCCTGATCATCCTCGCGTCAAGTCAATATCCGTGTGAGGGTTTCTCAGATCAACAGGCCGTGAACCAGGCCAAACATTCATAGAAGGGGGAGTGAAATTTTGATTTGAAGGTGCACTAGTTGACATAGCTGATTTACTGCTGAGCTGGGGCATGGAATCCTTACTGCCTTTAGGGCTAGCCAGTTGTTTGTTCTTGGTTTTAGATCCACCATAAACAAAACTGCATACCACCAGCTGCAGCATGTGTATAATGCATTAGCAAATTCAGATGCTTAAAGATTCGTGTCACAGCCTCCTCAATGCACCCAGTGAAACATAAGAGGCTCAGATGTCCAAACACTATTCGTGTTGCACAAATATATTTCGGCAACATATCATGACACCAAGCATACTTATGTACCCGCTTAAACATCACACTAGAATACAAATGTTCCCTTCTTATGTGCATGCAAACAAAACCCTAGTCAGATTCACCTGATTTTATCAAGCACTAACCATGCACATATCCTCCAGTACCCACACCGCTCGACAAAACAAGCTAGAATATCAAAATAACATGCATGCTATATCCACACCCTGTGTGCTATACTATTACGCCCAAATCTTCCCTTCTGGGACTATTTTTCAAAATGATACGTCAACGATAAAAACATGCATGCTACTAAGCTCAACAACATAAATAGGCATCAAATTACAACCATAAGAAAAATTTCAAGAAATACAAAGGATACCTGAACTGGGCTTGATGCAATCAAAGTTGCAACCCCACCACCTATGACATGACCGTCAGGAGTAGAAAGAGAAGCACTTATGCCACCTGTTCGACTACTTGGTCCACCATCCTCAGCAAGCAAGTAAGATCCCGACAAGCATAAAATCTCAAAACGGCCCTAAGAAAAGCTAAAACAGATCAAATAAGTTTCCTCCAAGCTGCACAAATATCACTGAAGATCCAAAAGGATAAACATAAAATACACAAAGGTCAAGTGAGTTCCAAAAACTTGCTTAATGCTGATAATGTCAGGTTAAACTTGCAGAAATTAAAAACTAGTTTTTTGGTCAAGGACTAAATAGATGCAAGAAGGATGCTAAGCCTAACAAGTAAGGAGACATCATAAGCTAAAATGCAGGCCATCCAAACACGAATTTTGTTTGTTCAGGAAGTAGCACCTTATCCGCAAAGTGTAACAAAGACAGGGAAGTATAATCCGTCTCTCTCAAGTTGAGACATACACCCAGCCTTCAACTCTGACTAACTTCGTTCATAAAGAAGCATTTGACTTTGTTTGCAAAGCTAAGCCACCCTTTAAGCAAAAGCTGTTTCCATTTATTTAAGGCCCAGGCCCAAGTAAATGTTGAAATTTGAAATCAAGCCCCAGATTCATCCCAGCAGTTATTTGTACTCACAAGAAGTAATTATACATTAAGCAACATAAACTCACTTTTACATCTACTATAAGCCTATAACCATAATTATACCTTACATGAGTGTTATCAGCACAAAGTCCATGTACAATCACATGATGCGCATACAAGCGTGCACACAAAAGAAAATAGAAAAAAAAAACAACTAATGAATAAATAATTCAGGTTACTCTACTGTGATTTTGCAAAATGTATTCAAATAGGAGGACAAGAAACACACGGCATTCATGCACCAAATTTCAAGCTGCAATTCTAAGAACTCAAATAAAGAACCTGTGAGACGTTTGGGCATAAAAAAAAAGTCATGGCATACAAAATTTTACCATTTTTTATTTTTCAAAAGGAAAAACCAAAGGAGCGTCAAGTGCCAAAACCTCATATGTTGCAGTAGGTGTTGAAGATGCTGGCTGACGGAGAGTTACTGAGGAAACTGTACCACTGCCTGATAAGATGCAGACAGCCCTTGGCCTTTGCTGTGAAAATGACAACATTTTCGCCACAATGTCCTGAAAAAGAAAATAAAATTGCACATTCCGAAATCAAGATTGAATTCAACATGCCTAGACTTGCAGATTCTATTTGCAACTAAATCGTATAAGTAAACACATTAATGTTCTTTTGAACCATATTTTGGGGCCCATGTCCCTCATACACCAATGCATAGGGCTCATATTTACTTAAAGTGGGGACAACAACTCACACTCACATTTCAGAAGTGGAGAAACAGTCATGCTACTGAGTAAAGTGCTGCATGAAAGTTACCATTATGCAAAGAGAAGAGAGCTCCAACATCGAGGTTCTCTTATAGGAAAAGCATCAGAAAAAAGGAAACTAAAGAAAAGGACTAGTTTGCAAATTTGAGGATGGTGGCCTTCATCAATACTTTTCTAATTCGTATTTGAAATCTTCATGTATATACACAACAGCACAAGGCCTTAACTCTGATTTGTATTTAAGTTTACTATCATGCGGTTAGTCTAGCATATTACCCACCCACTGCAGGCTTTTTACTCTCGAAATTCATATTGAAGAGATCACAGTCCCATCCACGTTATTAAAGTCACAAGAATTACAAGGTTCAACCAAATCCTAAAAAGCAAACATTACAGGCTTAGTAATGCAAGTTTTGTCAAAAAGACCAGTGTTCAAATAATCTATCTCAGCAGCTATGCAATATTAAAGATATTGTTATGTGTATGTTCAAATGCAAAAGAAATAAGTTCAAGATCGATTGTATCCTGTCTTAAATATGAAATGAACTAGAAGAATGTTGCGTACTTCTCCAATTCCGACGGTTACGACATGAGGAGCAAAGGCCTGCCCTGCTGAACTGTTCATCCATTCACCTACCATAAAAACTGAACCTTTAAAGACAAATATAGTAACCAAGTAGCATATATTCACAACACATGTCATTATAAAAGCATTCTAATTCTACTGAGCACTAAATTCCAAAATTTCTAGCTTATCCTCATTATCTTTACAATGTAAGAATGAGCAGAGGCAGCCATTGCAATTGGGGTAAAAAACATGAAACAAATTTAGCTGACCAATGCGTATGCATATTAAAAGGACCTACCAACCCCACCCCCAACAAAAAAAAAAAGAACGTGTAATTAACTGTTACTACACAATAACATAATTGACAGAATCATAGATGAATTGTAGCCTATAACTATCGGATTACTGAGTACGACAATAAAACCAAAGCTTAAAGAGACACGCAACATTTCCTTCTAAAGCATCTTAGCCACATGCCAATTGAAACATCTAAATCCGACAAAAATCTAACCTAAAGTTGCCAATTGCTGCTTCCTCCCACTCCCCGGAGGCCGGCCTCTGCTTCTTTTTTCGCCAGAAGCATCTGATCCTGATAAAGGCTTCCGCTTGGCTGGCATAGGCAAAAGTCCCAAAGAAACCTGCCCATCAGGAGCATATTTTCGGGGCCTCCCTCTCTTCTTCTTTACCGGCTCACCCGGTGGCACTCCAGAGGAGGCACCCATGTTAATGCCATGAGGAAAACTGACATCTTTAGGCTCCCCTGTAAATGTTGATCCAACATTTGACTGATGCTGAAACTGAGGGTTAGATAACAGCCCGAACCCAGATGGAGAATGAAATGCTGCTATACCAGTGTGTGTTACTGATCCAGAACTAGACCCACCAACCCCTCTATGAATATAATAAGGAGCTGACCCCCCTGATAATGTCATAGCTTCTCTCCCATCCATGCATTTACTATTTGAACAATTAATGGAGAGAAAAAAGAGTTGCTTTTCGATACCTAAAAATGTGTGTATTTAAAGCCCTTTAACCCAAAAAAAAAAAAATAAACTGAATCAAAATTGTAACGAAGAAGACGAAAAGAGAAGTTTTGAGAAAAGGGTTTTACCAGGTTTTTCAATAAGCTGACAAAATACTTCAAACAAAAACAACAATAATAGAATTTGAAATCTCTGCTTTAAAGGAACCCCCTTCTTAACCCTAAATCTTCTAAAGAAAACAGAATGATGTTCAAAGACAGGGTTTTTCAGGGGTTAATTTATAAATGAATATAATTTAAGGACCCCAAGAAGTTCAATCAAAACCCGGATAAACAAGAGCTACAACAAGAGTTAGAGGCTAAGTTTTTTCAATCTTAAAGAATCCATGATTAAAGAAATGCCGAGCACGAAAAGCTCGAAGACCCAGACAAAGTAGAAGCTTTTAAGAAGTTCTTGCACTCAGAGCCCTGAACTCATCAAGAAAAACAAAACCCTAGATTTGAAACCTAGGGTTTTGAGAAGAGAAATGCAAGAACAAGGAAAAAAGAGTGACAGAACGAAAGAAAAGACAAAGAGGAAAATTTATTTGAAAAATAAGGAGCTTTGGAAGTAAAGGTGTATGAAGTCGAAGACCTTTTTCTTTAAAAAAAGAAATTGGAATAAATTTTTGTTGGGGTTTCCTTATTGTTTAGTAAAGAGTCGAGTGGGGGTGTTAGAATTCTGACCAAAAACTTGAGAAACTAGAAAGAGTTGAGTGATTGATGATGGTATTGGAAGGGAACAATGAGTGGCCCACAAAAAGTACGCAAGAACTCCCCTACAGTGTACGTCCTTATCAGATTGCCCTCATTTTTTTTTTCCTTTATTTCTCTTTGAAATTTGAATCAAAGAAGAGAAATGGAGTATTAGTTTTGGTTTGGTTTGTTTCTCTCTGTTTCAATGTGTCTGTGAATGGTGAATGGTGAATGGTGAATGGTGAATGGTGAATGGTGATGGGTGCTTTTGCAGTCTGCTGGTTTTGGTATTCCATTCAGTACTAGTCCTACTCTGACAAAAAATGAGCCAAGGAGTGAGAAAGAAGAGATGGTCAGTCAAGGAATCCAAACCATGACTGAATAATTAAATAAACCAAAAGCTATCTATTATGAATTATCGAGGAAAAGGAAGATGTGTTGTTACCGATGTACCAATTTGCTTCGCAACAAGGACAATGACGTTGCTCTTGGTGTCTTTCAAAGGTTGGTGCTTAGTACAGTCAGAAGAACAGAACTGGAGCTACTAGCTAGACGATTTCGTTTTAGAGATTGATTTGACAAATTTATTGTCCAGGTCACAGACAGGATAAAAGTTCAGTTGGATCAATTTTTTAAAGATTGTGCTCACACAAGGAATATTTTTAAGTTTTATTTTTGGTCATTCGATTTTTAAAAAAAATAATTATTCAAAATTCGACTTTGAATCGTATGAAATTTATGAGATAAAACAAAAAACAATCCATTTGATTGACAGGTCCAAACTAATATATATATCAATTTCAGACAGGCTAAAGGTTCCAGTGCTAGTTAGAATTTTGGATGCCGGACTGGACTACCCTCAATTAATAACCTCTTAAATTGGGTATACGACTGTGTTAACAACAAATGCTGGAAACCATAAAGTCCAAGTTCCCACATCTAGATTCTTCAACAAAAGAGATTTTTTTTTTTTTTCCACTTTATAATCCCTGAATGAAAGTTGAAATTCTTTAAATTCGATATCATGTATTACACAACATATCACGACGCTTAAATAAGCACTTGTCTAGCAACTTTCCTAGTCTTTTTGATGTTAGGGAAGTCAAATTGGAAACCAAAAGTCAGCAACCAAATGCAACAAGGGCAAGGTGAAAATGAGCGGTAATTGATTATTGGGCTGGCAAAAATTACAAGGCTTAAGCCACAAGAATCAATTGAATCAATGAAATGGTTGCTAATTGCTAAAATCGATTGCTAATTGCTAAAATGGATTGCTATGGAAAAATGAGAGGCTATCGAGCTGGGCACGTTTTTTAGCTGCTCTCCTATAAGGCTTCCGATTTCGCCACCATAAACGATCTATCCCACTCGGATCACCAATTACACTACTCCTACTTCTAATTAGACTACACTCAGATTTCTTTGGCCGCATTCTTGGTTTTGTATGCCGAGGAGACGGGGTCTTCGGCTCCACAAATCTAGCACAGTATGTAGATCTGTCCAAGATTCAAAGAGAAGTCAATTATGCATACAAAAACTACGTGATAGGGTCATATATATTTTCCAAAGAAATTATGCTTATTCCTGAATAGAAAAACTATATTCCCAGGTCAAAAATTACCAAACTGACATTGTACGGATACCATCAATATCTTCTCAACTCAATCAAGCCACAAATTAAAAATAATGCAATAATATATTCCAGTAACATACCTCTCATGATCCAATGGTTCTAAAGCGGCCACCAAGTTTTCGTTACCAGGAATACATGCGGCACAGATATAAACCTTTGGTGGGGAGACTAATTTAACGCAATTGATGTGATACCACTCACCACATTGACCACAAGGAATCATTGATCTCTTATCATAGGGCTTTCGACAAATGCAATGAAGCATACTTCGGGCTCTTAATAACTGCATTAAGAAAACAGGAAAATTTAATTTAATAAGTAAAAAATTACTGACATACTCAGTTGTAGAAAGATCTGATTTGCTACCTCAAGTTCGTTCTTTAAGTAAACTGGCAACCGTTCCCCCTCTGCAATAAGTTCATAAACTCCATCTAAGCCAAGAGCCCCAGAATCTGCAGCAACCTGTAGAAAATAACATATGCTTAATTGATGGGCCACGGCAAACTTAAATAGAGCCGCAAACACATGCAAACAGGCAAAGGAGGCCAACCTTCTTGGCACAATCTGCCCACTGCAATCCAATGTCCTTCAATTCTGAAAGCTTCAATCTGAAAGGGTCTTCACGTAAAATGTTGATCGCCTCTCCCTATCCAAAAACTATCTTTAGATGAATCACAAAAATGAAAATGCCTTTATGATGCCAATGACATCTCTTTGCAATGAGCTAGAAAAGTTAATATGAATAATTCTATATTAAAACTTAAAATGGTTCAAAAGCCAAGCGTATTCCAGAGGCACATACCTCTTTCAGGTGCCGCTGAATCTGTTGGATAGAAGGCTTTTCTAAACCCTTCTCTAAAGCATCTAACAATCTAGCAACTTGGAATCTCCATGAGTATCTTGCTAATGCCCGCTCAAGATCACAATAACTTTGACGATCATATACACCAGCGATTCCAAAGGCCTGTGCCCAAAAACCAGATAGATCATTTCAAATTTCAGCTGCAACTTTTGTCATGCTTGCTGACATCATTTCAATAACTAAAATAGTCTATATGCTGCCTTACCAAAATATATGAAGAATGGTAAAACAGAATGGGGGGGGGGGGGGTCGTATGTACCTTCAGAGCAGTAGTAAGTTTTTTGCTGATAGCACCAAACTGATCTTTACTGTGGTAATGCATTTCAAAGTCCACTATCTCTGTCAAACACTTTTTGCAAGCAAAAGCTTGGTCAACAATTTGTTGTAGTATATCTCTTTCTTCAATCCTGTAACAGTTATCCAACAAAAATAAATATTTGTATTAATAAATTGGAAATTTAAGAACCTACAGAAATGATCAATAAGAAAAACAACGAATAAAATAATTTTCACATTCATTTATTGTTGAAAAACCTACATTCATATCCTGCAAAGTTATAGAAGGGCAAGGGCTTTCAATTTATGCAAAACATATAAGGCAAATAGCAACTAGCAATCAGTTTCAGGTGTAAGTGAAACAAATAGATATAGGTACCAACACTTTTTTTTTTCAAAACCTTAAATAGAAACAAAATATCCTCAATCGCACATGGAGGAAAAATTCCTTGCAATTTCTTTTGTTTAGCTTCATAAAAGAATTTCATATTCTTCCAGCATTTCTAGAAGTTCTTCCTAAATTTCTTATCAATAGACAAAATCGAATAACATAATTGATAATTCCTGAACATTTGCAGGGATGATGAGGCAATTGCTATAGTAGATTAAAACATAAATTTGAAGATTAATCACACATTCTACACTGGACACTACAAAATAGCATTTAAACTGTCACTTGTATACCTTACACATAAGTTTTCATCAACAGATACAAGTTCAGAGAGAAGCTTCAAGTCCAAATACTTGCCATTATGTCTCTGTGCGAAGCAAGGGACATTGTTAAGATATACAAGCTTCTAATAAAATACAATTCAAACAAATTAAAATGCATACCAAGATGCCACCTCCATTGTCAGGTATTGATCCACCCACAAGAAGCTGACAATATGAGCATACATACACTTCTTCAGCAGGATTTCTATATCCTACGCACTGCCAATGGTAGCTGTTCAGGGAAAAGATGCCAATAAGATAAGATGAACAGGCATATAAATTACGAAGCGATATTAAAAAATTGGAGAGGGTAGAAAGTGAGCCAGCAAAATAAGGAGAACAATGGAACTATAGACATATAACAACACTGCAAAGTTGATATGATAAAAGTGAGAAAAAGATGACAAAGTAGGAAAACTTTTTAACACCAAAGAAACACCTTACCGGTCCTTACATGTTGAACATGTTAAAAAATCCCAATCCTCAGAACCATTTCTACAGCACATGCAGAGACGTACTCCTTCACAACCCTGTGAATTTTGGTATACGTACAACGATCGATCTAGGGACTCTTTGATCTGGAGAATATTGGAAAAGATTCTTAAAGGCACCTAACAAGATATGATTCCATCAAAGTTCTGGAACACAAAAAGGATTCTCACTAAAACCTTCTGTAAGGCACAGAGCAGTGAATTCTCATCTCCAGCGAAGTTTACTACAGCTTCCATGCAGTGTTGCTTCCACTTCTCAACCTGTTCAACTTCAGAGAGGACCTTATCTAACTCTGCACAAGCAAAGAATGAAGCTTTTCCATGCTCCTGCATTTGAATTTTGTAGGAAATCAAATCATCACTTTTAAGCTTAAAAACTATAAATTACATACCAAGTTTTTAAGGAAAGCTAACCACAATAAAAATAGGCATCTAAGCCAAAATTTTCAGTTCAAAGAAGACATTCTGAATTCTTAAATACACAACAAATGAGGCAAGGTTTTAAAACAAACTATTAATCTGATAGGACTAAGAAACAACAGATAAGAGAACAGAAAATTCACTATAAGATGTCATTCCTTTCATATTCATAACATGGAAAGAGTATAACAGACAGACATGAAATCAAATGTATAGGGAAAAAAATGAAGGCAGTATTTTTCTTTTTTTTTCTTTTTTAAATTTCCTAGAAAACCTTACTAGATAGACTGGCTGCAAGATAAAAATCACCAGAACTACAGATCAGGAACTCAACATAATACTTAGAACAAATGTTAACAAGACTAAAGAAAAACAGTAAAGTATAATTTGTAATATCAATAATTCCTGTCTAAAGGATACCCAGCACGCATCCATGTCATACCTTGAGCTGCATTATTTGAGACCATGACCGCTCCCCAATCTCTGAACTAAAAAACTGATGCACTTGTTCTTGCCACAACCTACATTTCCAGTTAAAACACATAATCAACAATCAACACAAATTGATGTCCATCAAGATGAAAGCCATACAAGATGCAACAGCAATAAGAATGCATATAAACAGATTATCACAATTCGCCACCTTCAAACCCCAAGCTGAAGGGCAAAAAAAGAAAAACTAAATCATAAAAACAAGCATGTCTTTTAGACATCATATCTGCAGTAAACTGAGGGATGTCACATGCATTTAGCGTTAACTTTAAAAACAAGTTTAAACTAAGAAGCCAGATATGCTATATATAACAAAATACAGAAACCATTCATCATGGCATTGGGTAGTTATATTACTAAACAAAAAGTTGAAACAAAAACTACATCCAAAAGATAAACATTAGTGTCAAAGTTCAAATAGGAAGTCGTTAAAACATTCAAAACACCCACCTATGTTTGGAAGTAGCATCTGTAAGTTTTTCAACCATCAGTGGGAAGGAGACACTAATACCCTGCATAGGAGATATAGGAATAAATTCTAACGGAAGTTTAGGCTTCGAATGCCAGGGTAAATGAAATAACTATCCCACTCTGAAGTGTGCAAGTGGAAGCTTTAAATTCCTACAAGCACAGAAAGGCAATGCAAGGATAAAAAAATACCTGATATTCAGCAAGCATTTCTTCACCATCAGTCAACTTGCATGCTTTACACTTTACGGGTGAGGAAATCACCTTTGAGACATTCTTAAGCCATTTTGCACCAAAAATTAATGAGCTCAACAAATTACCTGAAGAATTCATGATTGAAAGGTGCTCAGCCATGTCTATCAAACTCTCGACATCCTGTGAAACGGAAAGAGAACCCACCGTTGGATGTGGTCGATAAGGAAGAAACAAAGCACACAAGAAGATTTGTGAGCCAATAAAAAAAACCACAAACTTAAAAAATGCATGTTTTATTGGAGTGCTGCAGCGAGGAGAAAACACCAAATAATCAGAACAAAGCAAAACAAGATCTAATTCAAGTTTATGCAATATTAACCTGTACTTTTATACCAGCATCATTAGCAACCAAACCCCCAACCCCATTATAAGCAACTAGGTCAAGCAAAAGAAAGCATCAAACACTGAGACAAATACTAAGAATTGTTACCTCATAAGGAGGAGCCAAATAGCAGAAAGAAAGGACTTTATTGCACCACTGCAGTGTGGAACAAGCATTTTGAAGATTTGGAATCTCGGGAAAATCCAGCCCAAGAGATATACCAGCTTTTGTGGCAGATTCAAGCAAGTTAACAAGATGCTCAATTTTTGAAGACAGACCATTGCTCCTACCATCGCCAATGTCAGTCACACCATATAAGCACTCCACATCTTGCAGTAGAGAATAGGCCTCACGCTGCCATTCCATGCACTTTTCAAGAACTTTTTCGAGCACACTTTGTTGCTCCAATGTTATCTTAAGAAACCTTGATTGAGAGACCAACTCCTGAAAAATGTAAAACACGTCTCAAATTTGTTTCACCAACTTCAGCAGACAAACCAAAGAAAGGAGACAGTACCAACCTTCAGATCCTCAAGTTTTAGCGAAGAACAAGATGGGGATGACCCAGAAAAATCAGATTCTAAAAATGGCTCGGCATTATTTAGCCAAGATTTTGCCAATGATATTGCAGCTTTGACATCATCTAAAGAAGGCATAATAGCAACTATGTCCTCCGACGTCCTAAAAAAGATCAAATTCAGTAAGATCATACGCAACAAGGGGAACAATAGATAGTACCCAGAGACAATGGTAACTAGTCATCAAACCGTATAATATCCTCAAATTCAGACATCTGAGCCTTGCGAGCAAGTATATCCTTTGCTCTCTCTTCCCACTGCAGAGCACCAGCAAGTTCTCTAGACAAACTAAGAAATAACTCCTCTCTCTCAATCTGCAATCTGAAATAGAAAAAAAAAATACATAAACCATGAATGATACTTTTAGAAGTAACAAAAAGTGTAACAAATAAAACACTTGGTGCCATCAGTTGTGGGGGACATGAAGGAGAAAACGCATTACACAACAGCTTCTGCCAACAGTTGCTGAAGAAAGTCCAAACCCATTTTTGTATCACGTGCCTGAATCAATAATAATATATATAAATTGTAAATATTAGTAAATTTTAAACATAAGATATGATGATGCATGCATTCTGAAATACTAAAAATTAAATCATTACCTTCAATGCCTTTTCCCTGCAACATGCCTTCTTCAACTCAATCTTCACAAGCGGCAACTCATCGACTGTTCAGAGGAAAAGATAAATCAATAACAAAAATTATTCCAAGGAATCACCCAAGAAGATTTGTATATAGCTATTACAAGAACCTTGAATCTTCAAAGATTGCCCATCTTCTAAACTGCGATTTAACTCATCAATAACATTTTGCTGATCCTCTCGCAGATGAACATTTGTCATAATATCATTAAAACGTGCAATCCACAAAGAAACATCAATCTGGTATTGCTTCAGAAGTCTCAACTCTGGTATGTTAACACTGAAACTCTCCATTTCTTGAAGAAGCACTTCAACATCCTGCACAAATCAGAAGTTCAAAGTACAAGTTCTTAAATATTCAGGCATACTTATAAGTGGGGAAAAGAGAGAGAGAGAGAGAGAGAGAGAGAGAGAGAGAGAGAGAGAGAGAGCCAAGTGACTACCTTTAGAGTAACAGACCCATTTAATAATGATCTACACCGGTCCTGACATGATTCAGCCAGGCTTACTAGATCAAAAATCATTTCAGTTTCCTGAACTTGGACCTGAAGCTCCAATATCTATCCAAATAATAACAAAATATCATAAAGAGTACAAAGAAAATCACAACCATATTCTCAGGTCTTTTTTTTTTCAAAGGAGACAGCTGTTTCACAAGATAAAGAAACTCGGATCACCTCTGATTTTAACTTGTAAAGAATGTCGAGCTCAATCACTGCAGGACGTTTATCCGAGATAACTTTTCTTGCACTGTCTATCCAGGCCTAAAGGTCCTCAATGATGAAGGTAGATCATGAATGAAAATACATTCATAATGAGATAACCAAAAAAAAATATGAATGTTGAAAAGACATACCTTCGCCAAAGATATTTTTTGTGATAACTTCTCACTTTGTTTCACATGGATTTGTGAGCTGTAAGCCCTTGAATTCAGTAACTCTAACTCATCAATCTGGAATTTAAACAATGAAAATATTTATCAAGATAATAGAAGAGAAGAGAAGCATCACTCCAGACCAAACTATAATTCTTCTCATAATCAAAACGGTTAATTTAAGCGAATGGAATAACATGTAAACGCAAGTCTAGAGATACCTTAGAGCATGTTGATAGAGCAGCATCAATATCCTGAACCAACAAACCGGCCTCGTCAGCACAATCCTGCACAAAGTAAACAGTTAAAAGAGTTATCATATGCAGGAAAAAAAATAAAAAAAGATTAAACAATAAAATCAATACACTAATGTACCTTCAACTTGAGATATCCTGGCTCATTACAGGGAACAGGATCAAAACTAAGCAATTTCTTAGCCCGTTTAAGTGGTACTTTCTCAAAATCACATCCTGGAGACCAGTTTTCAATTTTAGAAAGACAGTCTCTTATTCCTTGTGCCCATTTCTTAGCATCAGTCAGATTTTTTACCACATGCCGGATCTATATTACATGAGGAAGAACTCATTACTTCAGCTACCAGCATAATAATGTGCAGAACAAAAAGCAGTACAAGAATGAAACATATTAGGCTCAAAGCTTACTGAATCCATCTCTGAACCAGCCCAGAGAAACTGTTCTGCTTCCTTCAACAGATTAGTATATGCATCACCAGAAAAAGGACTCTGCAAAATCTTATGCGAGCGTGAAAGCCATTGTTCTGCAAGTTGAGCATGAGAAACGTGGGCACCTTTGACCTACAAGTGTTAAATTAATAATTCAATGATGTACCTTCAAAAAGATACACATCCCCTAATAAACAGAAAAATAACTAAATTGCGAAGTATTAATGTCCAGAGATCATACACTTGTTACAGAAATACATTAGAGAACAAAGAACTTCGATAAGAATTAGAGTAATTGTCCAGATGGAAAAATTTCAAGGCAATGATGATGAGAAATAACTTATCCAAAGGGTATACACGCCCTACAATTCCAACCACCAAAAAGGTGAGAACTGTGTATCACCAGACAGGATACATGACATTACAGGGAGTAAAGTAGAACATAGCAGACTGCCTTAGTAATGAGTTTCACAAATCAAAAGTCTAGGTCAATTCAATTTCTAAAGCAGTTTGAAAAGCCTTCACAAGAATCTATACTATTTTGGTAAATAAAGAACATAATAAGCAGGAATCATAAAGGAAACTGAAAGTTAAACCCACTAGCCAAAGTAGATTCTGTCAAGAAGCATTTCACAAGAAACTAATATTCAGCAGGAATGTTCTTTGACAACTAATTTTCCCCTTAACCAACATAAATCCAATTAAAACATATCAAATCATTGCTTATACTCAAATTAAAGCTATTCCGCATCCATGATGCTTTTAACTGAAAGCGAAAACACATGGTATAATCAAACTCATCACTAAGGCTGGGTTTGGCACACCAATTGGCACCGGTGGCAGTACGATCGGTGGCCCAAACCCACAAAAGAGCAAAAAAAAAGACAACTACTTTTTTACCCTTAACTTCAATTTTTTTATTATTTTATTAAAAAACATATATCCTTAATGATCATTTTATCTTTTTCAATCTCACCACCCATCCAAACTAGCCCTAAATAAACATGGAACAATTCTTAAACAAATATCGAAAAGAAAATTATTAAACCTTCTTTCTTGAAGCATTCAATTCATTGGAACATGAAATATTCCTTGGTAAACCATCACTTTGTGGTATCTCCTCTGAAGCATGTTTATCCACTATAAGCACTAAATCAGCCAATTCTGCCAGAGTATGACGATAGAGCAGACGAAGTTTCCTGGATTTGCACTCACAAAGGTGTTCCCAGTGCTGCATGATAAACAATTGCAGTCAGCAAAGTCAGAATAAAATATTAAAAGTGTCAATGCTAAAGAAGGACTACAACTCAGGATGATCCCCAAGCACATTCATCAGAGTTCTAGAATCAAATCAGTTTCAAGAAATTAGCCTCAAAAGAAAGCAGTAGCACAGGGTGGCCGGAAAACCAACAGAATCCTTTCTATTATTAAAAATCCCATTATATACAAAATGCATGGGCTTTTATATCCGTAGAGTTTCCAGTCATCTGGCATCAGGGTAATAAATAAGGGAAAATATAATGAAAAAAAGAAAAGCTATGCACCCTGAAATTCTGTTTTGAAAGTATAGATAGTGACTTTTGCAGAGGATGGCCAGGCAGTAAGAGTTTAAAATATCAAAACAGTTTCCAGGATTTAAATGTATCTATAGATATTAACAAAAACAATGCAAATGGATTGGATTATAGTTTAAGCTATCTGCTTGAAACTATTATTAAGATCAGAAATTATCAGTACTAACTTAAGTTACCTCCAGGCACACAGAAGCAGATGGCCTGCAGCGGCAAACAACAGAAGAAAGATACAAATACTGCTTACAAATAATGCATGTTGGATCCTACAAAAACCAGCAGGAGATATCAACATGATCAAGTATTATCCTCTTAAAAGTGAACTGAAAATAACAAAGCCAAAACCATAGTTCATTCTCCATCCATGAGCATCACCTCTTCAGTACCCACAAATTCAGGAGATTTTCGAGGAGACATGGGAGATGATTTTGTTATGCCACTTTTCCAAAGCCTCTCCCTCCATGTCCTTTCTTTAGTATATATTCTGAGCAATTCTTTTCTCAAATAAGCTGATGCTTTGCTATCCCAATCACTCTGCTCAAGACCAAACAATGCAATAAAACATCTACATTCAACATAGGTTCAATTTAACACCATCGCTCGAAGGCCTCACATTCATTTTGATTTTCTTTAACATTAATAACTATAGAAACATTGAAATGTTCTGTTTAATGACACTTAAACCTGAAATAATGAATTGCAGATGATGAAACTTATACCTTGGCCACCACACAAAGAAGCTCCTCATGAGATAACACAGCAGCTTTATGATATAATTGATACAGCTGTGCCCCAGACCCACCATGTGGTAACCAATCAGCAGGAGCAAAATTTACAGCCTCTGCACAATTTAAACCTGAAAAGACAAAGGAGGGTTCACTGCTAATGATTCTTTATAAGTTTGGACCAAACTAAATCCTATCTTTAAATTGAGAAGGTACTAACTTGAAAAACTCTGAAAGCTTACCCAAATTGAATCCTCCATGATAAGATCTAGGGAATGTAATGACAAAATTTCCTGGCTCCTGTGAATAAGCAAGAAACTATCATATAAGAGGTATCTAGGGCAACATAGAAAATTGATCAACATGCACCCAAAACAAAAGGAAATGTTAAAAAGTGCCTAGTGGCAATGGCTAAAGTGATATTTATAAACATTTTGTAATTAATGCATTGCCCCTCTTGATTTTAGTGAGAATAGTACATAAAATGCAAAAACCTTTCTTAAACTAGCATCTTAATCACCCTTAACCAGCCTATAACCTCTAGGCACCTATTAACCAGCCCAACCAAAAATAATAATTATTTAAAAGACATTAAACAGACGCCTCGAAGTTCACATGAAAAGTAAAAACAACTTCCGTATTCATGAACCAAGCACAGATGCAACCAAAGAAAAAAAACCTTCTGCTGCAAATTTCAACTAACATTTGCAATAAAAGCAGCTAATATACATGGGATTGCAGGCACTGAACATCCAACTTACTTAGCAAACTGAGTTCTAAACTCGCAGCCACTTTTAAAAAATCAATAAACCAAGCAAACATAAGACTCAGACTACTTTCTTTATACAATTATTAAAAAAATGAAATAAATAAAAGAAAACCTGTAGCACACTATAGACCGGAACACCATTTTCTCGCAAGACAGATGGATTTAACATGGTAACAAGCTGAAAGAGCAAGTCAGGCTGTGCATCAAATAGATCAGGAAGACAATTGCGCATCACCTACAAAAAGTGGACAATGTCAGCTGCATACATGCCTTGGAAAGACCATTATAAATTTCATGAAAATTGCCAGTGAGAAACCATGAATGCATCAGCTTGGGTACTCACAGAAGGACCATCCATCCATCAAAAAAGCAAAATGGGGGGAAATCGTATTGTGATAAAAAAAATTGGTCAGGAAACAAAAAGTAGAAGTTTAAATACTGCTATTGTATCAAATAAGGAAAAAAAAGAAGTTTATGGTAACAAGATGAGAAAATAATGTTAAAAGACTCACATGGCAAAGTGATATGTATTGTTTTAAATTTATAAAAGTCTACCTTCTCAAAAGCACTAGCTTCATTACCAGGGACACTATACCAGCATTTTGGCTCTCCCCTGCAAACACAAAAGAAAAAACATCAAACTTCAGATAAAATCAATTAAATTTTGAAGCATGTATTTTATAAAGCAATATAGAGGCACAGATCAATCAAGATGACTAGAAAATTAAGAAATAAAAAAGAACTCTAAGTTGAAAAAAAAAATTATTCTACTGTCTTCTTTCAATAACATTATTTAATATCATCTAGGTAAATTGAAACATATGCCCACTAAATTACATATATTACTTGAATATTCTCCTTAATCCTCCAGTAGTGTCTTCATTGCTTCTAAAAGAACCTAAACATAGAATTCCTAGAAGAAAAGCATACTAAGTTGTCAATGGACCAGACATTATAGATGCAAGGAGCACATCTGAACACAGACTTGCCCAATCTCCATTGCAGATAAAACCTATACCTCTCAAGATATTAACCTTTTGCTCTAATTTACTCCATTTAATTTTTGGCTAACTTCTAAAAATTGGTTCAAGTACCTATCCCAATCTATTGGGATAAAAGCTCTAATGATGATGAAGAATTTTTAGCTAACTCGTAGACTTGCTATAAAGTATAAGTAATAGGAAACAGACTAGAAAGATTTTATAACATAACTGCACAAATCAAGTCTCAGTCAAATCTCCCAAGTAGTAAGAAGATTCTGTAAACATGAACAACTGAAAAAAGAAGTGCATACATACATTAGAGGAAACATACCAGTGAAGGTAATTCATTGAGTAAAAACAATGATCTTCAAAATGCCAGCAGAAAGCTGAGAATAGCATCCCAACATACAGCCAGGGAACCATGACACCAGTGATGTTATGGTGAACAGCCCGCAGCATTGAACCTTTCAACTTGGGCAAGTTATTGAGATTCCATGGGCTTCTACAGTATTCATCCCATGCCTTAAGCTCAACAGATTCTGGCTTCTGGTCATTTACACGTGGAAAACCACTCCCATAAACAGAAGTATCCAGATCACTCCCATACATAACTTCCACCTCACCTGCCGATCCCTCCACAATCTCCCAAAACTTTTTCTCTATTTGTATCCTTGAAACACTTGCTGATCCAAACCATTTCTTCTTGGCTCGATCAGCTAGACGCCTAAAAGCTTCCAAAGTAAACCGTTTGCCAGGCACAAAACCAAAACTATCCTTATCAGAATTTAGGCACTCGAAGCAATACCAGTTACCGGGTGGTACCTGCTTCAATGGCGGTGATAGACAATATGTATGCCACCCCTTGTTACATCTATCACAAAGTAGCATCACTTCCCCATGTAAACCACTTCTGCATTGTTCACATATCTGATCAAGCTCTTCCTCCTCTACCTTACAGACCTTAACTTTCTCATGGTCACTATTCCTGCGTCTCCTCTTGGAGCTAGAAACTTTAACCTTATTTTCACTCTTTGCATCCTCATGAATGCCTCTCTTGCAACTCTTCGCCCTCACCTGATTCAACCGTTTATAATAACCCTCATAATCATACAAATGCTCTCTATACAACTGACACAACACATGCTTAGCACACTCCGAAATCTTCTTCCCTGACCTCACAAACCTAAAAACCTCCCCCCACTTCTTATCCTTCACAACCTTATCATAACCCCCATACCTCCTCACCGCATTAAACAATTTACATATATCCAACTCCTCCCCTTCAAAAACCACTCTCCTTTTCAACTTCTTACCGCAATGTCCTTCCAAGAACCTATTATACTCTAATTCAAAAGTCTTGGAATCACATGAAGCAGGCCGTGCCTGCAACTGATGAATGGCTTGTGTTTTTGTAGGAAAAGTGAAAGAATCCACATTCAACGCAAATGGAGGTTTCCAATTTTTTGGTGGGACAATCTTACAGATCCCATAAGGCTCAGCCTCAGGCCTGATCTTATAAATATACTCTAATGGGTCCCTAAATTCATCTTCACTAGGGTAATAAACAGGCCCCGAGGGTATACTCAATGAACCAGTCGATGCAACACTCAAGTTTTGCCCTGTTTCAACTGCCCTCGGTCTCCCCTTCCCCATCACCACCACCACCACCACCACTCCAACCTATACATACAATCTAACAAAACACCATGCACATATAAATATGAATTAAACAACTATTTTGCAGAAACAATAATTAAATGTAAAAAGTTCTTTGCTTCAAATTCAAGTAATATGAAAAATAGAGTAAGATTTTCTAGGGTTTTAAGCGTACCTTAGCGGAGATTGTGAGGTTCTCTTTGTCAGTGAGAGAAAAGAAAGAAAAAGACTAAAAGAGTGAGCTTCGTGGGAGATTTGGTTATAAAAAAAATTAAAGGTTTGTTATTTATAAAAGAAAGGGGCAGTGATTTTACTTAAAGAGGACCTAATTTGGTCAAATTTACGAAATTGGTAATTCACCTTCCTCGGCATTTTTATTGTAGACTGCAGATATTTCGTTCATCGCTATAGTGTTTCGCATCCACTGAGTCCTAACGAAATATCCACGCGCGATTTTGTAAATGCACGCGTTAGGTGATCGAAGGAAGAGAATGATTTAGGGCCAGCGGTGAAATGGATGGACGAGATTTAGTTGCGTGGCAAGGAGGTTTATTATGGCGAGTGGTACTAGTAACATGTTTTTAGCGTCATATCATATATTACCGTTCCTGTGCACTTCTCTGGCACATGTAGTACATCGGGCGGAGAAATTTGTAGATGTTGACTTCAGATGAACGGTTGTGATCATTCGTACAGTTCTTGGTCAGAGAAGAAATTTAATCCTTTTCTTTTTTCATTATATTCTTTTTCTTCTTCTGTCAAATAAAAAAAAAATTAGTCGTACAGCAATTTCTTTAATATCTAGATTATCTTCTGTTTTTATTGACCATCCATTTATTAAACCTTTATCATAATTAGTTAGTATTTTTTTAATAAATTTGATAACTTTGAGCACAATGAATATAATTTGTATGAGAAATTATGAGAGTTAAAAGTTTATCAAAATTTTTATATAAATTTTATTAAAATTAAAATTTGTTCATGCCAAAATAAGTTATGACGTAATGATTTTTGTATTCACATGTATTTGATATATAAAATAAAAAGTTTTATCATCAAATATATTTTTAATTTTTTATATAAAATAAATGTGAGCGTTTAACGTTTTATTATATTTAAATCAATTCATAAATTTTATTTTATTATAAATAAATATTCAACCTTTCAAAAATTTTACAATTAAATCTAAATCTGTTAAATAACATTAATTATCATTCAAACATCCTACGTAGTAGTTGACATGAATAGCTTTATGAGTTGTCACGTGATATGTCATATGTGCAATACTAATAAAAATTAGTGTCATTTTAGTAATTTAAATTTAATTGTATGATTTTGAAAAATTAAGAAGAATGTTAAAGTAAAATAAAATTTTATACATTGATTTGAATATGATAAAACATTTAAAACTTAAATCTATTTTATTTAAAAAGTTGACAATATATTTGATATCAAACCTAAAATAAAAAACAATTATATGTATATATATATAAATTGTTGAATCTATTTTTAAACATAATTTTTAAAAAACAAGAAAAAAAAAAAGTAAATTTTCATGTAAACTATATAGCTAACCAAGAAAAGTCCTAACCTATCCTAAGACACCCAATTCCTACTCTATTTAATAATAAAACATTATGGGTTAAAATTCTTCGTAATCCATATAATTTTTATAAATTTGTCAAATGTATTAGGCTATTTTTTTGTTTGATACACAAGATATATATATATATATATATATATATATATATTTGTTTCATTGGGCTTAGGTTTAATCTGCTATGCTTACAGCTTATATACAATGAATGAGGCCTGCTAATACATTGTGGTTCATTATGCAGTCCAATACTATTACTTTTTGCACAGTGTATGCATCAAATTGAGAACCCGCCACCCTATAAACTAAAAGCAGGAATAAAATTATAAATAATTTGAATTGTACTTTTCTCCAAGTCAATCATTTTCACTTCCTTAATATCGAAGTTTACACTTTACAGCGAGGAATCGTGGATGGAATAAAGCTTTGACTCTCGTGAGGTTTAGGATTGTGACTTGTGCCAATGTGACTGTCAACTTGTCAATGCAATACTCCTGCTTTACTATTCAACAATGGAACAATTGCTTAAAAACTTGCATCATGGTAACCTAATTTAAGCACTAGCATATAAATAAAATAAAATAAAAAAACAGATTTAAAAAATGAAGGAAAAAAATTACTAGTACATTTGGCATTATCAACATTATTAAGATTCCGTAAGAATACGACGTGAGATATTGATAGTGCAATAATTTTTTTTATCACATCTAATCCCAATAAGTTATCCATTTTGAAATTGAGTCATTATGTATTTTGTAAAGATTATTATTCAATATGTTATTAGTGAAAATTTTTTATTTTATAAGTGATGTTAAGAAAATTAAATATTATTTTATTTATTTTTAATATTTTTAAAATGTTATATGTTATTATCTTCATTTTATTTGTGAAAAAAATTTTTTTACTGATAATGTATTAGATAATAATCATTTTCTAATATCTTATTGATTAAAAAACATTACTATGATTATATTAAGTTTTTTACTCATTTTTTTTTCAACATTCACCTAATTCGTGGATACAATAAATCTTCTCAATATTTAAGTACCGTTTAGGAGCCCGTTTGATTTCGGTACGGTGAAATGGGGCACTAAAAATAAAATATTGTGAAATGATAAAATTATAATTTTACTTTTGATTTTCAATTTTTATTATTTTATTAAAAAATATTTTTTTAATAATTACTTTATCTTTTTCAATCTCAGTACTCATTCAAATTAACTTTTAATAAAAACAATAATAAACACGGTATTTTGGGAATCTGATAAATATTATGGTCATAACTCGTGTACCATTCGTGTAAGAGAATATTTGTTCATTTTGTTGTGTAACATTGAAATTTTTCTTTTTTCAGCAATATTACTTTTGAGTGGAGAACATGTTTAGCTGCACCATGGCCTCACAAAATTTATGTTATTTTCGAGAACCTAATGTTTATAGAACAATCAAGCAACGGTAGCTGGAGATAATCAAAGACAATGGTCTAACTTTTCTTCTTTTACCGTCGAATTATACGGAGCAATGTATACTCTTATATAAAAAATACAGTATGAGATTAAAATGGCTCCGTTTAAAACAGTATGATGTGGTGAGATTTTTCAGCATAATATTTTTATAATTTTTTTATTTTAATATAATATATTAATAATTATCTCATCATTCATTTTATTTTTATTTTTATAATTAAATTTAAACACATTATTACTTAACATTAATTTTATTATTTTATTCCTTTTTAATCTTATTCGAATCAATTACAATCACGTAACCAATTCAAACTATAATCCAAATCAACTCCAAGCGACGTAGATCTAAACGGGAAGCTGTGGAACACAACGGGATTAGACCAAAGGGCTAAATCGAAGGGCAATCAAGACCAAGGGGATTAGTCCAGTTTGTGATTTGTCATCATCTATTCTTTAATGGAACCGATCGCTATTGCTCGACATAGATCTACTATTCGTGCACGTGGCTCCGTAAAAATTGCATTGATATTGTTTTCGTATGAAATAAAATATAAAAAGCTTTTAAAAATTTATCTAGATATATTAATCATAATACTTTTAAATTTTTAATAAGTTTATTTATATTTTTATGAAATTTTAATTTACATCAAATTTTTCATAACATTTGTGTAACATAATATCATGTTGGTGTTATCATGTCTGTACTTTAAGTTACGGAATCTAATCTGTTAGACTATTATGATAATAATCCACTATACAAATGTTTTTAAGATTGACCCAATCAAAAATAAATAACACAAGTACACAAATGTATTTTTCTTAATTTTTTTAATAAAATTTTACGACAATACTAACTGCTATGATTTAAACTACATCCGTATGTATCTATTTGTTTAATTATTCCAAATTCGACCATTGAAATATATATATATATATATATATAAAAAGTTTCGATGGTATCCTAATTTTAGTTAAGGAATTAAGGTGGGATTTTAAATAATAACAAAAAGTTTAATAAAAAATACTTTATAAAATGTCTATAGAAGTTCAAGCTCGTTGGAATGAATGAAGCAACTAATTTTTGTACTATGACCAATAAATATCGTTCTGGGTTAACTTAACATGGAGGATTAAAACAAAAAAAAAAAATGTTTTCGAGCATGCTTAATTTTTTTCTTTAATATATATATTTTTTTAGTCAATTTATATGTATTTCAAAATTAAATTTTTTAGAGTGATTTTAAGAACGCACTTCCTATTAAATTAGTGTATTTAAAAAACTTAAATCTTAAATTTAAACTATAAAACAACACTTACTTATTAAAATATAAAAAATAATAAATCAAGCTATGAGAAAAAAAATTTAAAGTTAAAGTGTACTTTAGTGATGAGAAAAAGTTATTAAAATTTTAAAGTTTTAAGTTTAAAGTTTATTATACGTATTTTTATGTTCTATATTTGTATATGTTTGATTATATATTAATTTATTTATTTGATTTAATTAGTCTTTTATATAAAATATAATATTTGATTAGAATCATGACTTCTCTTGTAATTAATAACTTCATTAAATGAAAAAAACTGAATGAGTTTGATGATCTTGTTGCAACTTCTAATTATCATTCTGGTTAATTAGGATACTAATGATATTCAAATTTATTTGGTGCTTTAAATTGGTTAAGACCACTTCAAATTCCACAAAAAAAAAAAAGTCAAAATTGTTATTTTTCTTTAAAAAAATCTATTCTAGTATTGATCCCTTTATTTTTATCAACTTTAACTCACATAAAAATTATATTATGCGTATAATATTAAGATCGATATATTTTTATTTTATTTATAAATCAGGAGGTTTTCTCATATTACACTTGATAGGAAATTAATTATTATTCGCACTTTATGCTTTGCGTTGCCTTAAAGAATTTAATTTAGTTAAAATTCAAATATAAAATTTTTATTATGGATCGTCTCAACAAGATATTATACCATTGAGTTAGCTCTTTGATTATAAAATTTTTAAATTTTACACCCCAAATTAAAAAATTATCATGTGTAAATTATTCTATTATTTTAATACAATATCAAAATATATGTGACTATCTTTTTATTATGGTGAAGGAATTTAATAACTTCCGTCATATAATAATTTTGCATATAATAATATATCAATAGCTTACTAGTCAACTTAGCATGCGTTCACGTAATGTGTTGGCTATCAATCTCTGTAAAAAAATATATACATATACATATATATATATATATATATATATATATGTATTCGATAATAGTTAAAGAGAAGACACTTGAATAAAGAAGAAAGAAACAAGGAAAAAAAATGTTACATTGAATATTAATGTCAAATACTTTACCTACAAGCGAAAGGGAAATCTTTTTTACTATTTATTTCATCATTTTACGAAAAAATTGTACTTTATGTTTCTCGTAATAGGGTGTGAATTGTTGAAATAAAAAGGAAAAAGAAAGAAAAAAAAAACAACAAACAAAAGGGTCCACCAAGCTTTTCTTAATTACCTTATCTTGTCTCATGGTTTTTTCTTTGATCTTTTTATTACATTTAGGGTTAGTACGGGTAGATAGATAGTGTGATTAGATAAAATTAAAAATAATAATAGTGATTAGGTTAGTATCAAATAATAATGCGCTTGAATTAAATCGTAGCGATAATTATAAGTTGAATGATAAAATTATCATTAAAAATATTATATTGAAATTAAAAAATAAGTAAATAGGAGTAAAATTGTAAATATGATGCGATGATAAATCTTGTTGCACCGCACTCAAGCTGTCTTTGTTTCTTAATGCGACCTTAAAAATTTAAGATATGATACAAATATAATATGATATCAAAATGTAAAAAAAAAATATACAAATTAAGGTTTTAATAAAAATTATATATAAATTTGATAAAAATTTTAATAAGTTTGATTAAAGTTAAAAATTTTATTTTATATTTGATGTATCAACACAAATTGTAATTTAAAATTTTTTCGTATTTTGCATGTAATTTACACGTGTTTGAAATTGATGTGAAACAAATAAGACACAAACTTACTTTCTTCATCATCAGAGTATTTATTTTAATATTGAAACAAGTTAAATAAACTAATATATAAATTCACATTAAGTTGTTAATATGAATTCTTTTTTTCCATATATTCTTATCAAAGACAATGTGTTATTTCAACTCTTATTTTGCAATATATTTTCGAATGTCTTTTTTAAGTCTTTTTTCGATCTTATTCTAGCCTTAACTTTTTTTCATCATTTATGATATTTATTTTCTTAACTACAACGTCTATATATCTACGTCGTATGTATCTAAACTATCGTAAATGACTTTTAATTTATTTTATTTTCAATATGTGTCACTCTAACTTTTTCGTAAATATCTTTATTCTTATTTTATATTTTCTTGTATATGCGCATATCTATCACGATATTCATATTTCTGCTACACTCGTCATTTGTGTATACAATATTTTAGTCACCCAACATTCACTACCCTAGTAATGTTGCTCTAGCAACTATTCTATAAAAAACTTATCACTCAATTATATAAAAATTCTTTTATCGCACAACAAATTCGTAGTGTTTTTCTTTCTACTTCAATTAGCTTAGATCATATGAGTCATATCGTTATCAATCTTTTTATATATCTGTACGATCGATCTTAAATATCTGAAATAATCCAACTTAAGGATTACTACCCCATCTAACATTACTATGTTTTAATCTTACATATGTTTGAATTAAATTTGCATTCTATGAATTCAGTATTCACTTTGCTTAGTTTGAATTTTGTTGATTCTAGTATCGGTCTCTATAATTTTAGTTTTGCGTGGACCTCCGCTCTAATTTTATGATATAAGACAATATCATCAGCAAAATCATACACTGGAATACATTATTTTAGATAGATCTTATCAATTCATTATGTTGTGCATGATATTAAGAATAAAAAAAAAAGTGCGTCACGTGGCACACTAAGAAAACGAGTATAGGCATGAGAAAATCCGACATTTAATGAAAATGGCATATGCGTAATTAGTGACAAAGAGAAACCCCTAGAAATAGGGGTAAGATATTATTCATAAACCAAATCTGAGAACTCCATACTAAAACTCTACTCTATGTTTGACTTAAGTATTAGAGTGCAAACGCAGGGAACAACCTCTGCATTTCTCTGATCTTATTATTTTTTGCAGAAACTCTCAGCAACACGTGACAAGAAACTTGAAGAGAAGATGTTCGTTACCATTATTTTAGGTAACAACACATTTATTACTATAATAAATAATAATAAGCTAAATGCAACCTTTAATCTAGTCCGCTATCAACTAAAAAAATTTCTATTCTTTATCATATTTTCAATAATTAAAAAAAATTTTATCTGTAATTTTTTTATAATAGAAAATATAAGTAATTTTTGTTTTATTGTTCAAAGGAAATGTTTTGGCAATTTGGCTATGGAAGCTATGGGCGCGGAAAAATAGAATAAGGAAGAGGTCATGTCGGTGGAAAATAAATTAAATGATAAAAAACGCTCTACTATTTCTACTGTTCTGGATATTTATTTTTAATCCCTATCTCAGAGCTCTCTCAAAAATTCCCATTCGCCGAGTCCTGAGAAAGAGGCAGAGAGAGCCCAATAATGAAAACACTCGAACGATCCCGGATTCAAAGACAGCGTTCATTACTTGAAAAAGAGAAAACCGTCAAAGAAACAAATACAGACATAAAAAGAAAAGAAGCCCTTTTAACTTATCTTTTTATCTTTCAAAAGAATCGAGAATCTCTTTGGTTGGTTTAGGTTCTTCGCGAATTTTACTTTTTTCTTTGTTTTAGTTTTGATTTGATTAGAGGAATTGTTTTGAAGTTTTACACAGAAGTTGAAGTTTTATGAAGCTAAGCTTCTATAGACTAAAGGAGGAAAGTGAGTTGACTCAGCGTTGAAACTCGTTGCTGCTAACGGTAACGTTACAGTTATGGTTCTCTTTTTGATTTTGTTGTTTGGTTTCTGGAAGGTTACGCGAAAGAAAAGTGCTTGGTAAATAGTGTTGAATTAATTGAAGGAAATGATTCTCTTGTTTGCCGTTCCTTTGATGAACTCCCTCGGAACTTCTATGGTAAAGGGAAAATTAAACTGAGTAAAAACGACGTGGTTATAACTAGGATCAATAATTTGATTCTAGGTTTTAGATTTTTAGTGGAAGAATAATATTGAATGTGACTATATAAGATTCGAATTCTTATCTTTAGCTTCTTTTTCTTTTTATAGATAGTTTCCAAAATGGAATATTTGAATCCAACTTGTTATTATTGCAGGTCAAATGAGGGTTTGCTTTTGACAGCATTTCTGAATAATAAAAGGATATTTGGTTAACATGGGTTCATTTTAAATTACTTAGATGAAGCTTGTTTGTGAAGCTGTGTGTACACATTGAAACCATACAAATAGATTGGTCAATTTTGGACCCTCAATCGAGTTGTTAGTGTTTGAAGAGATCAATTGAGGTATTGGGATGGGGTGTGGGTGTTCGAAACTATCTGCATGTTGTTGGAGTTCCAATCAGAATGGATCAATTCCTAAAGTCGTTGGTAAGTGTGAATAGTGGGTTTTGATTATTGATTCTGCTATAGAGACTGGTTTTAATACTAAATTATGTTGTTTTGTAGAAAATGAGGTCAAGGGTGAAGTTGATGATTTGCCTGCATTCTGTGAATACTCGATAGAAACACTGAATACGGCTACATCTGGATTTGCTGTGGAGAATATAGTTTCAGAACATGGTGAGAAGGCTCCTAATGTAGTTTACAAGGGCAAGTTGGAAAATCACAGGCGTATTGCTGTTAAACGATTTAATAGGTCTGCATGGCCTGATGCCCGGCAATTCTTGGTAAGCGAAAGCTGAACATGTAGTATGTTCTTTTCAACATTACCTGTCAGTCATCCCCTAATTGGTCATCTCTGAACAACACAAGAACAGAGGAAAAAAATGAGAAGTCTCTCTGTTTTCATTAGACATTGAACTTATGAAGTTAAGTTTTTTGAGGTTTGTTGTCCTCTCGGAGGAATCTGCCTCTTTCAGTTTGGATGCTGATATGTTATATACATGTTTCGTATATCAAATGTCTCTTATTTGTAACCTTCATGAATACTTGTTCTAACTAGAGTCTGTTTCTTCCAGCTGTCATTAAATTTATTGTATAAAATTGTTGTCAACGTGGTAATATTCTTGGTTTGCATTATAAAACTTGTAGTTTTTCTATAACTTTAGGAAGAAGCAAGAGCTGTTGGTCAGCTTCGGAACCACAGATTGGCAAATTTACTTGGTTGTTGCTGTGAAGGTGATGAGAGATTGCTTGTCGCAGAATTTATGCCTAATGACACATTGGCAAAGCATCTGTTCCATTGTAAGTTCATGTTTGGTTCCCTTGCTTCAGGTTTAGTATTTGGTTATAATTAGCTTTTCCCCTCTACATTGGAACAGCTGCTTATATGGTTGAAATGAATCTAAAATTTGTTAGTGTCGGTTGAAATATGGTTCTTTTTTTTTTCAAGTCATTAGTTTCTGTTTCTTTCATTCTCTATAGCTGGATCATTATAAACAGAATTGTGATTTCTGACTTACATTTATAATTGAATGTATGAGTTTTCAGGGGAAGCACAGCCAATGAATTGGGCGATGAGACTAAGGGTTGCTTTGCATATGGCACAAGCTCTAGAATACTGCAGCAGCAAAGGACGTGCCCTGTATCATGATCTAAACGCTTATAGGATAGTTTTCGATGATGTAAGTGTGTTATTTAAATTTTTTTTTTCTTCCATAGTTGGAAATTAGTATAATTTCATTAGTTATGCATATTAATTTCAGGAGGGCAACCCTAGACTTTCTTGCTTTGGTCTGATGAAGAACAGTAGAGATGGAAAAAGTTATAGCACAAACCTGGCATTTACTCCTCCTGAGTATTTGAGGACAGGTGCTTATCCTCTTGAACAAGAATAAGCTTCTTTACATACATATTAATCTTTACTTACTGAACATATTTGGATTTTTTGATGGTTGTATTTATGTACTTGGCTGTTGAATACCCATAAGTAAACCCAGTTAGGAATTAATCAAGCTGTTAAAATAATATTTCTACCTGTGACCTTTTTTTTCTTTTATTTGAATTTATCTTTGTTATTGTGTGGTCTACCATCATTTGATACAATATGTATATGTTAGTGGCCTGCATATAGAGAATTACAGTTTTCCTTTGATAATGTTAGTAACTTTCTTTAGGGGCATTGTGCATTGATTTATATGACAAGAAGATTACATAGAAGAAGCTATCTGTTATTAAGGAGATACTGCCATTTTGTGATAGAGTTCTGCTAGAAATACTATTTATATGGTATTGCAAATTTTCCATATGATGTTTATAAAAGTAGATGTGGAATGTTGTTTACTCTCACATTGGGGTTTTTGTGGCTATATGAACTTAGTTGGAATGCTGTATTTACATCCAGTCTTGTACTACTAATATCATTTACTTTTTTAATTTTAATTTTTTAATTTTTAGTATTATAAATTATTCTTGTGTTTTGTTCCTTCCGCAGGAAGAGTAACACCTGAAAGTGTAATATATAGTTTTGGCACCCTTTTGCTTGATCTTCTCAGTGGAAAACATATTCCTCCAAGTCACGTAAGTATACTAGAGACCATTGTGATGCAACAGACTTCTTGGAGGATACATGTTTCGTTGTATTATCTTTCTATGCAGTTGTCATTGGTCCAACAAGAAAAGAGGCTTCATGTCTTTAATTTTGTGTTTGTTTGGAACATGATTCGTGATTTAGGACAGTGCTAGTCAATTTTAGGATTGTAAGTTGACATTTTTAAGGGTTTTCCATTTAGAGATCCATCAGACTGACAACCAAACTCTGAACAATAGCTGTGGTGAGAATTTTCTTAAAATACTAGATCAAAAGATTTTTTCTGGACCCTTATTAAGATTCAGGTTGGAGCCTATAAATACCACCACTTAAGTTGGTTCCTATCTAGGTCCAAATGTTTTTGATGGAATAAAACTTTGGTAGCGGTTTTTTTTATTTTTTTTGAGAGTTCGTTTCTATGGGACTGTCGCTTTGTGCCTGCCAAATTGAATGCTATAGTAGTAATTTGTTACTAGTTTTTTTGTTTTAGGATGATATAGTTGTGCTAACTGTACACCTAACATCTAATTGTATCACTTCCTTCAGGCATTGGACCTTATACGTGACAGGAACATTCAGATGCTGATAGATTCTTGCTTGGAAGGGCAGTTTTTAAATGACGATGGAACTGATTTAGTACGTCTAGCATCAAGATGTTTGCAATATGAGCCCCGTGAACGGCCAAATCCAAAGTCATTAGTTGCAGCACTAATTCCTCTTCAGAGGGACATTGAGGTTGTTTGTCATTTATTTCTCACTCATTCATGTTATTAGTTCCAAATTATATCCCTCTAAAATCATTTGGCCATAGATGGCTGCCATCAAAAGTTATATTCTGTCCTCAAGCCTTTGCTTTTCTTAAAAATAGGAATTATGGTTTCTTTTGATTTGCTTGTTTGGTACAGAGAGAGCAAATCCTCAGTCCATAACTTGTATGTCTTTATATTTTTCCTAGTTCATTCCATATAAGCAAAATAGATGCAGCTAGTCATCCTAACATATACTATCATACTTAACTCCAAATAGATGACATTAGATGTATATCCATTTTATGTGCATGGTTGTTAGGTCTTATCTGTTCTAACGTTGAATCATACTTTTCCAGTAACGATAAGTTGCTTTTTTCAATTAACTCTTAAGGTTCCTTCTCAAGTATTAATGGGCATACATCATGGTGCTGATGCTCCTTTAACACCACTTGGAGAAGCCTGCTTAAGAATGGATTTGATTGCTATTCATGAGGTCTTAGAAAAGCTTGGATATAAAGATGATGAGGGTGCGGCTACTGAGGTTTGTTTCTTGTCTTTAAAATGAGCACTTTTTCATATATTATTTGGCCTTCAAACTTGACAAATTAAGGCTTGGTCTTGTGGTTGTTACCTTTTCTTAGAAGGTATAGGTTCAAGATTCAAATCCCATTTTCACTCTTGGACTTATTCATATGTACCAAAAATGAAAAAGAAATTTGGGTTTTTTTTCTTTTTTTTCCTTTTTCCGGTTACAGAAATTTGGCCTTAAATATTCTTTATAATTAGTCACAGAAGTTATGATTTTCTTTATCTTAATTTGTGGTTGCTGTGGCAAGGATATTGGCTTTTCCGTATCATTTTTATGGATGCAATTTAAATTGTCAATATAATTATTTTTTCTTAAAGTGTTTAACATGATTGCTCTTTTGTGGTTTGGGGTGATCAATTGACAATAATAAGATGTGGTTACAACAGTTTATTGTCCGGTGGTTAGTTTGAGAGTCATTATTGTCAATGGCATAGAATTAGTATTTGAAGTTAGCTTGCTACATGCATATCTTTATAAATAAGTGCATGTACATGCATAAATATTTGCATACTCGTACATACTAACATGATCAGCTTATTCGTATATGATCTAATTTGTAGATGTCTTTGCCTTTGCTTTGTATGTTACAATGCATTGATATAACATAAGTTTTATTTGCATTTTATATTACATTAGTTTGTTGATGTTGGTCTTTACATCAAAATTTTCATGTAGAATGACTGTTGGTTTTCTGTTACTTATTTCATCTGTATGGTGAATGCTTTTCTCATTGCTATTTTATGGTACGCAGCTTTCATTCCAGATGTGGACGAACCAGATGCAGGAAACATTGACATCACGGAAAAAGGGTGATGTTGCTTTTAGGCGTAATGATTTTAGAGCTGCCATTGAAAGCTATACCCAGGTTAGCCACCAATGTCTTCTTGCTAAGTGGGACATCTTTTAGGAGGCAGATTGAGATAGCCAAAATTGCTCTTGCACAGTAGTTTCTATATCCTGGCAACCCTTTCTGCTGCTTCTTTATTATGATTCTTATAATCATCCAGACTGCAAAAGTGTGTCTAGGATTGCATCAATGCCATTCTTGTCCTGAAAATGATAGAGCACTAAAAGGTTGTCTTGTTGCGATGTTGGTAGATCTAAAAGGTTGTCACTGTTTTACGACACTCAATCAAAATTTGAGCTGACAGTTTTACATTGATGTCCCAGTTCATTGATGTTGGAACCATGGTTTCGCCAACAGTTTATGGTCGGCGTAGTTTGTCTTACCTTGCGAGTGACATGCCCCAAGAAGCCCTCGATGATGCATTGCGAGCACAAGAAGTATCTCCCATTTGGCATATGGCCTCCTACTTGCAAGCTGCTGCTCTATTTGCACTAGGGAAGGAGGACGAGGCGCAAGCTGCTATCAGGGATGGTACCGAGCTTGAAAATAAAAAGAATGCAACTTCTCGACAATGATCAAGTCTAAAATAAGTCACTCTCCAATCAACCTGAAGCTGATCATCCATTGGCAAAAATAAGCCTCTCAGTTTTTGGGCAAGAAAGGGAACAGCATCTTAACCTCAAAAGAAAACCATTGGATACGAGTATGACCAAGCAAATATAACGTCAATCCTCTCTCTGCATGACTAGTTTGGTTCATGGTCAGCTTGAAACATTCTTTTACAAGATATTTCATATTGGTTGGTTTTGGTCAGTTTGAGAGAGGTTTAGGGACAACTCCATGTATCTGCCCTCGGTTTTAACTCTTCTGACACTTCCAATGCAATGTTCGTGGGGGAATAATTAGGTAACAAATTATATATTTGTAGAGAAGGGGTCCAGTTGTTTAAAATTGCATTTTTAGAAGGGTGAATGGAAGATATTGTCATGCTTGTAATTTATGTACAGAGAGTGCTAATGATTATGGCTGCTCTTCTGGAGAAGATGAAATTGGCTGTTTTTGTTTGTTTGTTAATTAATTGTATTTCATGGAAGACGAAGGATATTTCTGCCACTCTGAACAAGTTATACCTCATGTTCAATGTTGACTTTCCTTAGCAAATCTATATTTTAATTTTTGATCTGCATTCAGGTAAAATGCCATGAATGTAAAGCTTTATTTCAGATTTGACTTTCATGATTTGAATGGAATTGAATTCAAAATTGAAGCCTCATAAAATTGGATCTTTTCTGTTTATTGCTCACTGAAAAAAGTGAGGGTGACAGCAAATCTCTGTTTACAATTTGGTAATGAAGAGTTATGGTCTTTCCAAAACTGTAATAACCTATTTTTGTATGGTAATAATGTACTTTAAATAATTAAAAACTATATTAATCTTCTAAATAAAATCATTATATATTTTCTTCTCATTTTTAAATTCTTAAATAACATTCGTCTTATTGTCTTATTGTTTGTAAGGAAGTGTTATGCCTTTTAAAAAAATTTATACTATAAATAATTTATATTTATATAATAAGTTAATGCCATATTATTTTATGGTAATTATTAAATTATTAATGACCAGTTCTAATATGGTAATCATATAAGTATAAATAAATTACTATGGTATTATTGATATCATTCCCATATATGTATATATTATATTTATATTTTGAAAATTAAATGTAAATGTAAAATATGGGAGAAAATATTATTCCATATATACATATACGAGAATTAAATTAATAATATTATTTATGAGAATCATATATATATATACATTATTATAAGATACAAACAACCACCTAAGCTATTTAAATAATTATTGAAATTTGTTAAAATTTTTGTTTTTCGAGCCATTAGTAAAATGATTATATTAAATATTTTAGTAAATAATTACTTTTATAAAAAAAATAAAGATACATCGGACTAATAAATAACTTTCACATAATTCATTAAAAAATTATGAATAAAATTCGAAATGACGTAATTCAAATAAAACATATTTATTTCACTTATTACTCAATACAAAAATTATATTCAGTAAACGTGACAAAGCTAATCTTACTATATTTCATCCATAATTTACGGCTTACATTGGCCAGGGCCTCCATAGAAAAGATTCTTTGGATAGGGAGGAAAATCGTCAGGAGTCATCTGTGCATCGTAGCACTCAGGTCTAGCAGCACTCACCTTAATTAAGTTGCCGTCTGGATAAACAAGATTCACATTGTCCCATATCTGCATTTGCTTGAAATAGCCTGATTTCCTTTCATGGCCATACTTTGGGAGATGGCCGCTACCCATTGCAGGACTAGGCTCATTTGCTGGGCTGTAAACCACACCTCCCCAGTACACAAAATTGGCACCACCATACATATAAGAGAACAATTTTTGTGGCCAGTAACCTATGAATTTATTGTAGAACTTGAGCCACCATTCTCCATCCTACCATGGAAATAGTATTTTATTTTTTGTTAGAAGGCAAAATTGAATCCAACTCCAAATTATCCAAAAGGAAGAATTTGAGTTTGTTTTAAAATCTTGGCTTCAAATCCCTCAATCATGTATGTTTATCCAAGAAAGGGAGTTGTGTTGTGTTGATTTATATAGTTGGTTGAAGCAAGAAGATATCAGCTCAAATTTCCAGGTATAGACCAGAATCATTACCCTAAGTATGCCGAGTTCTATGTCTGCTTGTGAACCATTATAAGTGGAAATCTGCTTCAGAACAAGACCAAGGCTTATTTCACTGCTGACTTGTACAAATCCTGGACAAAGATAATTATAGCAACCTGTTTTTTTGGAATTATCTGCCTGTTGGATAGACACCAAATGCACAAATAATATTAGCACAAAAAATGAATAGAGAGTTGAGGGAAATTAGAGTTGAAAACTTACAGTCCAGTAAGCTAATAGCCGGGTGTAGTTGCTTGAAAAAAGTCTTGGTTTGACCTGGAAACAAAAGCCAGAAACCAGAACAAAAAAACATCAGAAAATGAATTCTAGTATGCATTGATATATGATGGCTTATCTTGTGGGTCCTTAAAGTCTATGAAAACTGATATGATGGCTACAAAAAAGAGGTTTGCAAGAGTTTCTTACTCCCCACCCAGCCTGTATAGCATTGTGATCCTCTGGAGGGCCATTTGTGATCCAGATATTAGCAGCGCTAAGTTGATTAGGTGAAACACTTGGGTTCCACACATTCATGGTTGCTTTTGCTCCAAAATTGTGCACGGTATATTCAGCATTAGCGTACTGTATTGACAAAAAGGAAGAGAGAAAACAATAGAACTTGTAAAACAATTTACTTGGGAAATATGTATGAAACAAAAGTTTTATGGTTGATTTACTTACATAATAATGGCCATTTTGAGCAGCATCGGTGCTGTGAAAACGGGAACCTTTTGGATTGTTCATACCTAAAGCTTTTATTTTCTTGGCCATGATTAGATCCTCCTTTGTAGTCCTTTTGATGAGCACTGATCCTGGTGGGCATCTTATCTTCTTGGGCAAAAAGCTTGGAGATTTGCCTCCCATCATTATCTTTGAAAGCCTTTTTGGTCTCATCTGTATTAAAATCATACTTAAAACATATCAACAAAGTGATTACTTATTGGTACTGCATATATTACATCCTCACGAAAATTGAAAGAGAAGAAAGACTGTTGACCTGAACTTTGTGATCCTTGAGCAAAGGATGATCCAAAGCATGTTGTTTGTAAATATCAATGCAATCCATGACATCTCCATGTTCAGTCTGTTTCACATGAAAGAAATAATGTAACTCTTTTCAGATGAAACTACTAATACAATGCCCTCTTAATTAGTTTTCTTGGCATTCAAGCTCACCCGGAAACTCTTAATAGGAGGTTTGTTGATAACTTTGAGCTGCTTTTCCATTTCCAGATCTTCTTCTTCTGATATTGTGTTCCATTCTTCAATTGCAAGTGCTCCTCCCAATAAGAGAGCAAGCATTATCTGCATCAACATTAACAGTAGTACCAAATTCCTAGAACGTCCTGCAGGCATTATCATGAATCTAGTCTCCATGTTCTGTCAGGAAATTAACAATCGAAACAAATGTGAATTCTCTCTAGCTGTCCTTGCAAAGTCCAGTCCTTTAAATACAGGGAAAACTATGGGTAGAATTTCCCATGGCTTTGACATTTCTATAAATGGATAATATTGTCTAGGAATCTTGACAAGTAAATGCCAACTCTGTAATCGGCTTAACCTCAGCATGTTTACCTCTTATAAGGAAAATTAAATAAGTTTCATATTTAATATCAAACATACCATATATATGAGTATATATGCACTAATTCCTCTTCAGAGGGACATAATTGAGGCTGTTTGTCTTTTATTTCTCACTCATATTCATTTTATCATTTCCAAATTTTACACCTCTAAAATCACTTGTCCATAGATATAACATACATGATCTAATATGTTACATGTCTCTGCTCTTGCTTTGTATGTTACAAATGCATAGATATAACAGAATTTTTATTTGCATTTTATATTATACTAATTTGTTGATATTGGTATTTACATCAAATTTTTCATGTAGAATGACCGTTGCTTTCTATAACTTATTTCAGCTGCATGGTGAGTGCTTTTCTCACTGCTATTTTATGGCTTGCAGCTTTCATTCCAGATCATGCTTGTAATTTATGTACAGACTGTACTACTGATTATGGCTGCTCATTTGTATTTCATGGAAGAGGAAGCATTTTTTCTGTCACTTTGAGCATGTTGTACCTTATGTTCAATGTTGTCTTCCCTGCATTTAGGTAAAATGCCATGAATGTAAAGCTTTACTTTTCGACTTTCAGATTCTTGATTTGTTTCATTCAGATATGGAAACCACCAGGAGGGAATTCTTTAAACAACCGGTGGCTAAGCTGCACAAGATTCATATTTTAACTCAGCATTAAGAAAATACCAACTCTAGACAATAAGTAATTTCTAGTACTAAATGAAGCCCTGAAAACCTCCGCCACCACCAATAAAAAAATTATTAAAAACAAAAAAAGAGTGAGCAGACACAAAAGTTTGCACTCCAATAAGCAAAGCCAAAATGAAAGATGCAAAATTTACACTCCAAATTTACATATAATTAATCACAAATTCTCAATCATAATTCACATTGCTAAAAGAACACCAAATTCCCGACATAAATGAAACATGGCCTGCTTATTAAGCATCAAATGACAACAATCACAAAGTACTTCGTTTTTTTGGCCATGGCTACAAGTCGAAAAAATCCCATCAATTTTCCTCTGCCTCCTCCTCCTCATAATCTTCACCATCCTGATCTGCCACAGCGTCTTGATACTGCTGATACTCCGATACCAAATCATTCATGTTACTCTCTGCCTCCGTAAATTCCATTTCATCCATTCCTTCTCCGGTATACCAATGCAAAAACGCCTTTCTCCTAAACATTACAGTGAATTGTTCCGAAACTCGCCTAAACATCTCTTGAATGGATGTGGAATTCCCCATGAATGTTGATGACATTGTTAAACCAGTTGGTGGGATGTCACAGACACTTGATTTAACATTGTTGGGAATCCATTCAACAAAATATGAAGAGTTCTTGTTTTGCACATTTATCATTTGCTCATCAACTTCCTTGGTGCTCATTTTGCCTCGGAACATAGCTGAGGCGGTCAAGTATCTGCCATGGCGAGGATCAGCAGCACACATCATGTTTTTGGCATCCCACATTTGTTGAGTGAGCTCAGGGATGGTTAGGGCTCGGTACTGTTGCGAGCCACGGGAAGTTAAGGGTGCAAAACCAACCATGAAAAAATGCAGGCGTGGGAATGGGATTAAGTTTACTGCTAGTTTTCGGAGATCAGAATTTAGTTGGCCAGGGAAGCGTAGGCAGCATGTGACTCCACTCATGGTTGTTGAAATCAATTGGTTCAAGTCACCAACTGCTCATATACATACAAGCACCAAATGTTAAAAGTTGAGTGAAAAATGTCATATGTAATGATTGGTTGCTTTGCAATTTGATTATAGAAAGTAAAAGTTTTTGACTTACAGCTGGGATTTGTGAGCTTGAGAGTTCTGAAGCAGATGTCATAGAGAGCTTCATTGTCAAGGACCATGCATTCATCAGCATTTTCTACTAGCTGGTGCACTGAGAGGGTAGCATTGTAGGGCTCAACCACAGTATCAGAGACTTTAGGTGAAGGAAAGACAGAGAAAGTCAGCATCATCCGGTCAGGGTATTCTTCCCTGATCTTTGATATCAGCAGTGTCCCCATTCCTGACCCAGTTCCACCTCCCAATGAATGGCAAATCTGAAAGCCTGGTTACAATTACATGTAAGATTCCATTAGAAAACACCAAACAAGACAATGAAAAAGGAAAAGCACTAATACTAATGACTCATGAAGTGTTAAATGTTAAGAGATGGTGAACATGGCGCTAGCTTTTGTCTGATAGAACAGAGTTAAAGAATTAATTTGAGAGAAGTTTTGCTTTAGTTAGACATGAAACAATTTGAACATCTCTAAAATCTAAAATCTTATCAATAAAATGTGTCTTTTGAAATGAAGAATTCACAGGGTTGAAGTATACCTTGTAAGCAATCACAATTCTCAGCCTCTTTACGGACAACATCAAGAACCGAATCAATCAATTCAGCTCCCTCAGTATAATGTCCCTTGGCCCAGTTGTTCCCAGCTCCATTTTGGCCGAAAACAAAGTTATCAGGTCTGAACAATTGTCCATAAGGACCGGTACGCAAGCTGTCCATAGTGCCTGGCTCAAGGTCCATTAATACAGCTCTAGGCACATAGCGGCCACCACTGGCTTCATTGTAGTAAACGTTAACCCTCTCAAGTTGCACCCGAGAAGTACCAACATAGTTTCCTGCGGCATCAATGCCGTGCTCATCACATACAACTTCCCAAAACTTCCCACCAATCTGATTACCGCACTGACCAGCTTGAACGTGGAGAATTTCTCTCATTGTTTTGGTGGTGGGATTTTCTTGATATTTTAGACTAAGAGGAGATTAATTAATGTTTGATAAGAAATCTCAAGAACTGAAAAGAGGAAGAGAGAGAAATGAACAATGAACTAGATGGGTGTGGCCTTGCGTAGGCAAAGAGCAGATATAGGAAGATGACTGAAGGTTGTGACACTGATTTTTTTTTTTATCTTCTATGTTGAATAGTGAAAATTATTATTATTGTAATAATATTAATAGTGTCATATGTCTTGTTTGGAAGAGGCCTTGTCTAATTTCAATGAGAGTTTTGTGAGCTGGATATTGAAGTAGACAACGAGATGCATGTTGGTTGCTCTGGCCATATTCAATCAAAAAATGAACAACCCATTATCCAACTCCAGTGTGATTTCCCATCTGCCATTAGCATTTAAAAAAATAAATACTCATTTCTTAAATAGATTCCTCTTATCACACATTCTTTAATTATGTAATATTAAAATTCGAGTTTCAGTATATGTATTTTTTATTTTTCAAATCAAAAACCTTAATTGTAAAAATAAATAAATAAATAAATCCCGAGTAGTTCAAAACCTCTATCAAAATATGTATGTTGACAATATTTATTTTTCTTTTTATCAAAATGTTCATAGTGTTAGATTTTTGATGATTCTAATTGAAAATACAACACTTCTTTTAAAATTTTAGTTAGGAGGATGGTCATCAAAAGGATATTTTTGGATTTCTTTTGACTTCTTTTAATTTCATAAAGTACAACATTATTATAATTGATTTGACCTAAAAATTATTATTCATCATTAATTTAAGTACTCAATAATGTAGTTCCAATTATGCTTAGACAAACTCCATCACCATGATCAGATTACAAAACAATGTTGAAGAAGAGGGAAGCATTGGCATGTTGATAAGATGGTTATGTCCTAAAAATCATTAAAAGATTGGATCTCTGATTTAGAGATCAAATTAGGTGTGTTAAGAATAAGATGAAAAAAGAACGATGAGAAAAGGTGGCAAAGCTTCAATTATTAGAGGGATGAGAGAGTTATTCTGTCTCTTCTCTCAAAATAAAACTAATCTATCTGGCCCCTCTTTCCAGCTCCGAACAGCACAAGTAAATAGTTGCCTACTTGTTGGAATCCAATGCTCAACCCCTCCAATAACCAAATGTATTCAAGGTCAAGGATATATGATTTATTCGTTAATCTATGACACTGTATTCCGTGATTTCTGGTTGAAGATAAGAAAATAATCAACAATTTTCACATTTCGTTCGATGTGATGCAAAGAAATGGATAAAGTTTTACAGAGGGTGTTGCTCTTAGCCTAGTAAAGAATAATTGGTATAAAGTAAAGAAAAGAAAACACATAAATACATAAAAAATTCTGATTTAATTTACTAGGATAAGGCTACGACTATTATATTTGTTGCATCCAATCGGTAATAGGGTACTGGACCCAATGGTTGAAGGCAAATTTCACTGAACCGTTTATATACCATATCTTAAAAGGAGACATTCAACAAAATCTAAAATTATGCTAACACTTTGCAAGATTGCAACCCTTTTTATATTCTCTTTCACCTCCTTTATATATATATATATATATATATATATATATATATATATATATGTACGTATAAAATGTAGAATGATCAAAGCAATCTTCAATTCTTTGCCGCTAAACATTTTACCATTACTTAACCCTATCCTTTCCATTACCGTGCCTAATCACAAGTAGGGAAATAGAAAACCTGTCTTAATCTGAACCCTAATTTACGTTTGTAAAATTAAATCTGCCTATGAAGTATGTTCCTTTTTTAAGTTTTACCGAAGGCCTCATCCAAAAAGACTGTATGAGAGATATAAGAAAGGTGAGACGTCGTTTTCTAAAGCATGCCAAGTTGTTCCCTCCACGGCAACCACACTAGCTTTTGCCCAATTAGGATTATCATTATTCTACTTATCCTCTCTTCGTTTTCCTTTCACATACATAATAAATGGGATAATAATGTCATGTCATTACATTCACAGACAACTCATTTCAGGTGGCATGCTGCCCATCAGGCCCTGCTTAGCACCTTCCTCTATTGTCAAGAAAGGTAATGATAATCGGAATCGCTGACGGAACATGTAAATTTGTTGCCAAAGCCAATGAGATGGCGTTGCACTTAATTTCTACCAACAGAAAAAAAAAAGAAAAAAAAAAAGAAGAAAAACAAAATTAGTATTGACCGTACATCGGCATTGCTAGTAACAACTTACCTTTTCTGATGCTCATTTGACATCTCTGTGGCTCCGATTTCACCAATGCCCAAAGGCCACACACCTTTGTCCACAAGAAAGCAGTCATCTTCGCTGTAAGAACGTAGTGTTAAAATGCGACATCAAGTTAAACAAACAGGCTAATGGATCACCATACACATTATGATGCATCCTAAGTTGGAACAAAGTTTATTATACTCAATGACAGTTACACTAGATTCCTTGTAACAAGGAGTTTACATCATAATTTATTCCACTAAAAGTAGGTAAATGCATTCAATAGCGAGTACCAACTACATCCAATGTCACTCTGCAAATTACAAGCAAAAGACGTTGCCGAAGTACCGCATTCATCTTTGAGAGAAGCTTTGAAGTAGGTCATTTAAGCTTCAAGAGAACCCAATTCATCTCAGTAAAGCAGCTCCTCAAAAACAGGGTCAACAGATTGTCCCCACTTCCCATGATACAAATCCAGAAGCTTCTCAGCTGGTGTTACACCTGCCATAAAATTATTATTCACCATGACCATCAATCTTCAAAACAATAAGTAGCCTTCAAACTATAGAAATATTCAATTATCCCAACATTCCTCGTTTTTTACCTCCAAGGGGAAGGAGTGTTTATGCAAGATAATGTGCGTATCAGCTGGGTAGACACCTCAGACTCGGCAAACAGATACCAGGATAAAAAAAAAATGTAAATAATACACAACCTATCAACTGGGTACCTGTTCTAACCACCTCTGCCACCTCATTTAAGAACCCTGATTCCTTAAAGCCTCTTCTTTCCAAGCCATCCTACATGACAATTGATTTGAGTTAAAAAGCATCTGTAAAATCTACCATAGCAGTAGCAGATATAATGGCTAGTTTAGGATTTCAAACCAAAAAATAAAAGAAATATCATATCTTATGTTACCTTTGCCAACTTGAAAACATCTTCTGCTACATGCTGCAGGAACCCATCTCGAAATGGCGTCTTTAAACCGGTCTTTGGAACCTACTAAACAAATCTTTGAACTTAGACTTGCATTCTTATCACTGCAGAAGAACAAAGCAAAAGCTGTATGCATGTATCTCAATATTGTAAACTAAATGCAATTTATATTTTTTACCGGAGACGATTTTTAAGCTGCACTCCGAAAATTGAGAACAATTGTAAAACAAATTCAAGCATAAATAACTTGGATCAGCACCCACGTGGTGCTACCTCATTTTCTTTCTTTGTTTCTTTTTATTTTTTTATTTTTTGCTAGCACGGAATGGTTGGGACCTTAAACATAAAGGGAAGGAAGTATGCAGCTATGATTGACAACAAATAAAAGCCTAGAACATCTACAGACACAGTGCTCATAACAAAAAGTGAGTATTTTTATCCTTCTAAAGATACATGTAAATTATTCGCTAGCGGAGTGCTTCAATTACCTCATTTCTCAACATTTCTCTTTCTTCAGAGGTCCAGTCCGCTGTCATGTCTAGAATATTCTGGAGTGAGATCTCATCATATAACAAACCTACCTGAAAACAGAAAGAAACCAAAGGTGAGCAACTTTTGCAGAAATTACACAGTTAATATTGTATTTTCAACAAGCAAGAGAGCAAGCATGCAGACATCCTGGATAGGAAGATATGAATCATGAGAAAGATGAAAAATATACAGAGTCATATTAATATAGGCACAAAACAAGCCCCATTGAATCAAAATTGCATAACAGAAAACTTAAGTTAAAAGGCACGCTACATGGCTGTAATAGCAATGTGGAAAAAGAGACACCTGAGAAATCATTATACAGTTTATTAATATACCTAGCACCAAAAAGTAAAGCACTATTACACATATTGACTCGACAGCTATATCAACATGGGACCAACCAAAGCTGAAAACACGAAATAACATAATTCAAATTCACACACCTAGCCTAATGTGTGTTTTCAACTTATATAATATTGTCAAAGCACTGATTTTCATTCCAAAGGTACTCCTAAATCATTCACAATATGGATTGTGCATAAGCACAAAAAGAGTGCCAATTACCCAAAATGCTGGCAGAGCACATAACCTCCTCCAAGGCCCTCCATCAGCACCCCTCATCTCTAAGTACCTCTTAAGTCGAACCTGAATGGAAAGAATCACATGTGGGTTAAATAAGGGAAAATATAAAGTTTAAGCAAATCACTCTTGAATTAAGCTATAAACCTCAGGAAATATTGTTGTCAAATGATTTTCCCAATCATTAAGGGTTGGCAGTTCGCCAGGAATACATGGAAGTTTTCCAGCCATAAAATCCTGAAAAATGAATACTGTTATTCTGACAGAATAAAGAAATATGAGGTCAAAATCTTATCAAGATTTTATGGAAAAGAATGTGGAGCAACATAGATGCCTGAATGCATGCATTAAAAAGCATGGCTACAGAAGAAGCTTCAAAATTACAAGACTATCAAGGATAGATGGAAACCCTGAATGTCATCCCAGTGCAGTCAATGTACTTCTTTTTCCGATATACAAAATACATAGGAACATCAAGAGCATAGTCAACATACTGCTCAAACCTGCAGCACATCAATAAAATACCATCACGTAATTAACTAGATACTATAAGGGATGATTTCTCACAAGGATCTGATAGATTGAAATGTTTACAATAATAGGACTGAATTTTCTAAGCAAATCAATTTGAAGTCAACAGAGCACTTGTATGTACCATGCAACATAAACAAAGCTTACCCAAAAGAGTCGTCAAAAACAAATGGAAGCATGCCCGTACGATCCTTATCAGTATCAGTCCAGATTTGACTGTTCAAATTCATTTTTTAAAGGAAAAATCAATAAATCGGTAAATAGAGAAGAATACGACAAAAAAAGAAGACTTAAATGGTAAAATTTCAAAACCTTCTCATGCTGAGGTAACCATTTGGCTTTCCTTCAGTAAAGGGTGAATTTGCAAATAGAGCTGTTGCTATCTGTTTCAATTGCCACACTAGTTAGAAAATTGTAAAGCAGAGAATTTCCAGGGACGACAAAGTATTAATGATCTCACAGGTTGCAGAGCAAGACCAGCACGAAATTTCCTGATCATGTCAGCTTCCGAACTGAAGTCCAGATTAACCTATTAATAGAGGTGGAAAACGGTTAAAGGATCTTCTTCACAAAAGCTGGATAATTGAGAGTGTAAAATTCATCTAACCTGAACTGTGCATGTCCGAAACATCATATCTAGTCCAAGTGAACCAACTTTAGGCATGTAATTTCTCATTATCTCATATCTTCCCTGAGCAAAATTACTATGTCAGACCACAACAGAATGAGAGAATGATATAATTGCAACAGCAGAGATTGAATATCACAAAGGTGAAAAAATTGCGGGAGGAAAAACAAAAATTGCTTAATACATCCATCAGACAATTTGTGTTCCTAATTTTCATGAAATTTGAAAACCGGAAAGAATAATTGCAGTTATACCTTGGGCATAACAGGTATGTCTTTTCTTTCCCATTTGGGCTGGAAGCCAATCCCTAAGAAACCGATTCCCATTTCTTCTGCAACAGCTTTAACCTAGTAAAAGGTAACGTAGGCAAGCTATATTCTTAAGTGAAACTGGATAAGGAGTGTGAACAAATAAATTAAAGAAAAAAAAATAGATTACAATATGCTTTTGGAAGTAATTACTTTACGACAAGCCAGGTGTCTATGTTGCTAAAATATTAGGAGACATAGAGAGGACAAGTTCAAAGTCTGTTAGACAAATTAATTTAGATGATTTAGAAGTTATCATGCGAAACACATTTTCGTCAGAAGGCACGTCTTCAGCATATAGCTAGTACTCAATTCTTGAAAAATTCTAATTCTTGATGCACTTTCTTAAGAATGTAGAACTTAGTTAAAGGTTGCATGCATATGAGTCTTTTCTTTCTTTAACTAACCTGATAGAGGTGTGAATTGACCTCTGCACATGTTTGATGCAAAGTTTCAAGAGGTGCACCACTCAGCTCAAACTGCCCTCCAGGTTCAAGTGATATGCTTTGCTTCCCCTAGCTCACAAAAAGTAAAGGTTTCAGAAAAATTCCATAGACAACCAAAATAAAAAGAAAAATGATGGTAGACTGTAATGCAGAAACATTTTATAAAATAAAAAAAAAATAGTAATCTCTTACAATATAGAGTTTCTAAGCATGCCATTAATATAATAGCATAACGAAGCATCTTAAGTAAAGGTAATCAGTTCACCTGTTTAAGTCCTATGATATAGTCACCTTCCATTACTTTATCCCAATCAAATCTCTCTGAAATACTATTAAGCAATTCTGCTATTTGTTCATATTTCATAGGTCGCAAGGTTTTGACCTCAAAACCAAACTTTTCATGCTCCGTACCTATCCTGGGAAAACCATATAGTTGCATTAGCAAACAAGCACAGAAATAGGAACAGAACTGTTGTGCTAATAAAAAGATTAATGATTTGATAACTTTTTTTCTCCAGGTAGAATAAAAAGGCATAAAGAAAGTAGTCTAATCCTAACAAAACGAGGAAAGGGAACTTTTACCTCCATTTTTCCTTGGGCTTACATCCAGATGCAAGGTATCCAACAAGATCCTCTTTCGTCAATGGCCCTGTAGAAATAGCAGCATCCTCTGGGGGAGGGCTTGCTGCAACAATCACACTATTCTTTCTATAGCTTCGAAATCCCGCAGTTTCTAAAGGGAAGATCCGTGCTATCTTGGCATTGTTGCATGATAAGGAAGAAAAACTGACAGATTTTTCCTTCATAATAGGAGCCTCGATGTTTTTTAATGCGCCAAACCCCAAATTCTGTCTGGGTCTACCCCTTGCTATATCACTTCGGATGCAATATGATGGCCCTGCCTTAGAAACAAGCGCCATCACTCTGCCCCTTCAAAGCACACAATTGAAGTTTCTCAGTAACAAGTTATAGAACCACAATTTGCCATTATGTCCGCAAAATAGTTATGAATTAATAAATTGCTTCTCAAAAAAATGCAAAGTCTTAATCAACTTATAAGCCTAATTTCAAAACTAACCAGCCTAGCATCCACGTAATCTTATAAAACACAACACTCCTATTCCATTAGTAAACCCTAAAATCGAATTTCTCCATTATAACTCGCATCATACAGTACTAACCACTAAGGTTTTTCAGTTCAATAATCTACAATAAAAAATAACAAAAAAGAATAAAAACAAAAAACAAACACCGCATTAGAAAGCAATTCCAACTCAAAATCACTTCCAATCAAAACAACAAAAAGTTGAAGAAGAAGAAAAAGAAGAAGAAGAAGGAAGGAAACAGATCACGTAAGCCTTTCAAAATGAATGTCTAATTAACTGATTGGTAAGGAAGTCAAAATACAAAAAGAATAACATTATATGACGAGTTAATATTATTGCCTTGGATGTTTTTGACCGATGCAGATCAAATTCTAGGGTTTCTTATGGGGGGTTCGGAGTTTAGGAGCTGATTTTATCTAAGCAGCGAAATGGTTAAGAGAGGTGCAAAAGAAAGGGCTAGTACCAGCCCTTTTGGAAGTGGAAACGAATAAAACAAGAAAAAATATGTGTTTTTTTTTCCTTTTTGGATTGTGGGGAAGGGGATTAAATACTACGGCACTTTATTACTCCTTTGTGGTCAACTCGTCTCAGCTTCTGACACGTCAGCTCTTCTTCCCTTGATGCTTCAGGCATTTATTTAGTAATATTTATTATTATTAAGTCTTTTTTTTTTTCTTATTATTAGTTAGGGTAAATTTTTCTCAGTCTTCAAAATTTTACAATAATTCAACTTTAAATCTTTAATTTAAAAAGTGAGTATCCAATTCAAAATCACAAAAAATTTTAATATATATCAAGCAATTATTAAACTTTAATTAATTATATCATTTTCTCAAATATCAATAATACATTTTATTATTTATTATTTTTTTCTATTTTATGTAAGATTTTTATTTTTTAATATCAAAACAGGCATTATGGATATTTCATGATTAATAAGTGTGTAGGTTAATAATTTTTTAATAGTGACTCAATGAACAAATTTTTTATTATCAAATTGATAATTTTGGATTAAAATATCTATTTCTTTAACTAATTAATTAATCTTAAATTAAAGTTAAAATTGAAAAATTTAGATTAAATTTACCATATTAACTATCATTTTATGTTTTCCAAATCAAGTATTAACGAAATTATTATTGATTTTTGTATTCTTTGATGGTTTAGAAAATAATTAATAAAATCAAAATCATAGAAATTAGTTGATATAAAACTACTACCTCTAGAAATTATTTTTTAAATAATAATACGATTAGAAAACAACTTGTATTTACTATGCAAATATATTTTGATGCATATTATCTCTTTTGTACTAATTATTGATATATTTTAATTCGAGTTTTCTTTATAATAAAACTTTTAATGACTTTAAATTTCAAATATATTCATATATCCTATGAATATCATCCTTCCATGGAATACAAGAAATTAAAGAAAAAACCTTAAATTTAAAAAAGAAATTAAAGAAAAAAGTAGAAATATAGATAAATAAAGGATACAATGTGGAGAATTTGTTTTCAAACTCACATTGGTAGTTTTATTTAAGAAGAAGACATAAAGCCTGAGGTATCCCATGATGCAATGTGCATATAAAAATAGGTGTAATAACTACGTAGTACATATCCATAAAGTAGAGTTATATGACAAATATTCGCAAAAAACAAAGTGCAAAAGAAACAATGAAATGAAGGCCAAGAAAATTGATATTAAGTTGACAATAATGGATTATTTGATTGACAGACTTTAATTTAATCAACTATGATTTGAAAACATAATAGCATAATAAAAAAATGAAGCATAAGGACATAATAGTCAGAAAGGATGGCCTGCTGCCCGCTGCCCGCTGCCCGCTGCCCGCTCCCATAAAATATAAGAAGACAAACTACTACTGGCAAAGATTCAAAGCAATTTGTAGCAAAAACGAAAAAAATTAAAGCAAATTGACTAATGATATGCGAAAAAGAAAAAAAAAAAAAAAGTATTTTTGTAATTACAAATATAGCGTTTAGATGTAGAATGCAATTGCGTGCACGTTCCATGATCACATGACGTAACGAAACATGTCACTGGCTTTTCGTCGTTTAAGGATTAGTGTAGATGAGTGATAAAAAACGATTTTAATTGAGATTAATAAAAATAAAATGTTTATTTAAATTTAATAAAAAATAAAAATAAGAGAATAATTTTACATTGTGTATAAAGCGACTCATGTGTGTTTTACATCTTATTTGTATTTAAAACATAATTTTTTTTGGATAAATTAAAAATATAAAATATTTTTAAATTTATGAAATTTATAAGCAAAACAAATTTTAATTGTACTAAATTCTGGTCGTTTTCGCAGGAATGTTACAAGTTTTATACAGGTTTCTCTCTGTCCCTTTTCGTTTTCTCTTTTCTATTTTACCGTGTATTAATCAGTGTACAGAAGGAACCCTACTGCTGTTGTCTTAGCTTAATATGAAAATTCAACGTTGAAAGCAAGCTCTCTGTCTTTTTCTCTGGACCTTCAAACAAGATAAAATCTTGAAAAGTAGACATTCTCTTCGTTGGAATGTAGCAAGAGCAGGGAATTTAGCTCTCCACTTCACCACCAGGAGGACTTGGATCAGGTAAAAGATAAAGCCTAACATACAAGCAGCTCTGATAGTTGGGTTTGGAATCTACATTCATTCACTTGGTCCAGAACGTTTGTTCAGAGATTTTTGTTTTTAGTTTCAGGAAAAAGAAGCAAAGAAAGTGCAGATGATTTTTTTTGTAAAGCATCTCGAATTCTCATGGAGAAATAGGCCAATTTGCCAGTTAAATCATAAATGTCAGATTGAAACACAAGGAACTACGAAGTTCTAAAGAGTGAACATTTATATGATACAAACTATACATCCATGGTAATCTTGTTGTTGTCCAATGCGGAACAGCTTTTCTATTTTCTGTCTTTTTATTCCTTCTTTTGCTATACAGTAAATGGGACAATTATCATCAAGAATCATATGAAGCACTTTGAAAACTGTACAAGTTTTAGGGGTTACCAGAAAGCACTATCAGCAGCTTCTGTTGAAGTGGATGGGCCATCTTCTTACTCCATCTCTACCTCTGGTTTTGGTTCTCCAGATCCAAATTCAGCTGAATCTATATCAGCAAGGTTCTTTAGATCAACAATTGAAAGCTCATCTAGACGCCTTACCACCAAGTCTGCTGCCCCAAGCTCGTACACACGATGCCTGTTGGCAACAGCCACACACTTCATCCGTGCATCGTGGGCAGCCTCAATAGTCTGATTAGAGTTCCCGAATACGATGCAGCGCTCAGCAATAAATTTTAGAAGCTGTGTAGCATACAGGAACATCTCTGGATCAGGTTTTCCCCGATAAACATCCTCTGCTGCCACAATGGCACTGAAGCACCCTTCAATACCGATTGTTCTGATTGCAGCCTCTAGAGTTTTTCTTGGCCGGGTAGAGACCAAAGCCATCGGTATTTTGTAATGCATCAGAACATCCACAAACTCACTAGAACCAGCACAAAATCTATACACCCCACCTTGCAAAGTTTGGTAAATGTCTTCCTTCCTTGCAGCCATTCTTTTCACGTTTGCAGGGTCTCTTGACCAGCACAGAATTTCAGCAATTGCTTGTTCGTTCTTCATCCCTTCTATTCTTCTGAGTGTAAAGGCTGGGGGAGGGCATTTGCCTTCTTCTTCAGCGAGAGCCAACCAGGCTTGCTTCTCAATTTCAGGGTTATCCTCAATTATAACTCCTTCCCATTCAAATATAGCAGCTAACCAACCACAACCCATCCTTTCTTGACGAAGCAAGGGATTATGTAAGGAAGGATTATCAGCTCTATTCTCAGGTGGCCACAAGTTAGGTTTTTGATCTTCACCGGTGTCAGTTTCATCCTTCCAATTTCTTGGAGCTCTTTCTCCCTCTCTATAAGCATGCACCTCCTTTGTCAGCTCTATTGCACGAGCCTCTACAGTTGAATTAACTAACTTTTTGACTTTCAATCTTGGTAAAGAACGTGAAAGAACAATTCTTCTACCAGTAAATTCTGTTATTCGGAGTCGACAGAAACTTGATTTTTGTTTGCAGGAAATGTCCCCAACAGAAATTCTACCATGCAATGGACGATGTCCAAGAAGCGATGTTGTTGCAATTGACTCCAGCACTGCCATATTTACCAAAGTGATAATGTCTCCACCACCGACCAAAATTCTAACTTGACAAATTCCCTTTATAACACCAGATCCTTCTAAGTTCTTCGCAGAAGTGACCACAACGCAGCTGAATGCCTGCAGAAACTATTCAACTGGTGATTCTTGATTAAGAACCAGAAAAAGTTCAACTTTACTTGAATTTACACCCCAATTCACAATCAAGATCAAAGCTATATGGATAAGCTGCAGAAAGAAGTTCTCAAATGATTCTCTTTTTGACCATAAAAGGGTAAAGAATAAAACATCTTCCCTCCACAAAAAAAATTTCAATTCTATCATCAAGGAACTACCTTTAACATAACCCTTCAAGTCAAACTAGCATAACCCATAATCCCAAACAATCCAAATTATCAAATTAAACATAAAAAACAACCATTGAAACCAACCCAGAAAATAAAAAATAGATATTATGCAATTATTATTATAAATACAACAAATTAAAGGAGAAAAAGAATGATGATGAAGAACCTGGAAATGAAAGACGCGTGCACCAAAATGAGAGAAAGAAAAAGAAAGAGAGAAACTAGATTCTTTAATTAAGAATCTGTGAATCTCCCTTTCTAGTTGTTTCTTGAAGAATAAGGTTTTTTTCCTTCTATTATTATTATTATTATTATTTTTTTTTTTTTTGGCGTGTGTGGTTTTACAATCATTATATGTAGGATTAGGAGTGAAAAGGAGGGTTGGGAGAGCGGTGGAAGTAACCGGCTGGCGGTACAACCGTCTTTATTTATTTATTTATTTAAATGAAAAGTGAATGAAAATATTAATATAAAAAATACAATGATAAATTATATATATTTTTACTTTTATTTAACATTTAAAATTTTAAAAAATTTTAATCAAAATATTAACACACATTTGTATTTTATTTTAATTTTATTAATAAATGTCACTGTAAATTTTATATATTGTCAGATTATAACATGAATAAAAATTTTAAAAAATAAAAAATAAAATGTAAACAAACAAAATGAAAATAAAATAGTTAAGAAAAGTAAATAATTTAAAAACTTTTAAATAAAACTATATATCAAACATAATAAAAAAGGTGTTGAGATTAGCCTCAACTTAAAAAAGAGAATAAAAATAAAATTAAGAAAAATTGTAACGAAATAAGAAAATTTTATTGAATTTACGGATAATTAATCCTCAAATACAACACAATAGAAATAAATTTTATTTTATTGTCTATATTATATATAATAAAATGCGTAACGTGATTAAAAACTTAATTATTATACATAAGGATGACGATGAAATTCAAATACAATCTGTATACATATTTTATGAAAAAAAGTAAATTAGCATAATTTATTTTGCCTAAAAAGCAAATATTATAGTTATAAAAAATATAATAAAAATAATCTCTTTATTTTGATTAGTTTAAAAAAGAGAATTTCATTTCAAAATTAAAAAAAAATATTGAAATGTTACTAGTACTAATGAAGAATACAACTTCTATTATTACAAACCAACTTTATATTATTTATAAAGAAAATTACATTGGAGAAGATAATTGAATTGTGGATCTTTTCCACTTCAAAAGAAATCTGATTTATAGGGACAAGAGAAAATAAGATAAGCAATTAAGCATAACTCATTAATTCTTAAAACATGTATAGTTTAGGGCAGCGAAGGTAAGGACACAATCTTTTCCTCGCATTGTTTGCAGAGGAAAACATGTGGGATTTCTTCATTGTTTGGAATTCTAACACACCTGGTATGCTGCCAAACTTCACAAATATCACACGAGATCAACCGTTCACCATCATCCTCTTTGGCTCCACAAGGGCAATCCACAATGCGACTGCTGTTAAGACCACATTCATATATCATTACCTCATTCATGATTCCTGTCTGATCTTCGTTGCTGCCGAGGAAAACAAGTTTCTGACCCATTTCAACCGACCCCAGCACCAAATCTGATCCCTTGGCACTCACATTCACCATGGTTTCCACCACAAAGCTCCTCAGTCTCCAATACACTTCCCTGAAACTCTTCTCCACCTCTAGTTTAAGGTCATCGAATGTAGCAGTTTCTTTTAGAGTGACACATTCGCATGGGGGAATTGGCTTCTTTAACCCTTCAAGAATCTCTTCGTTGTTTCTCAACATGAGTGTACATAAGAGCTTGAATTTCCCATTCATGCCGGATTTGACTTTCATAGAGAGTTCTTCAGTATATTCTTTGACAAGAAATTTGGTGTCGAGAATTATCCTGGCTGCCATTGGTATTGCTGAAAAAATCCCTGTGCTTAGTGTTGGCTTCTGCTCTTTCAGGATATGCTTGTACAGATATGAAATGTCCTTCATTAGTTGAGCCTTTGTAATCTTACATTTAGGCTTCACTTTGGAGTTGTTTAGAACCAGGGCTTCCGGGTTAGGAAATACAGTGGAAATATCTTCCAGGCAATATTCTAGTACTTTCGTTACTGGATTTAAGCAGCGACGAACTAAGTAGTTTCCCACTATGTGATTTCCGAGTGATTTGAGAACAAAATCTAGCAATCCTGTGTCACCAATGTAAGCTCGTGCAGTATCCCTTACTTCTTGCCTTGAAACCCACCTGAACTCAGCCCTTTTCAGAGCTTCAACGATCACCCGAGTAGCTGCTTCGACTCGCTTGGTAGACCATCTGCAGTTAGTCTCCACCAGGATTGCAGGGTTACAGGAATCAATCGAGTTTTCTTTCGGAAGTCGTGATCTCAGCTCTAACATATAATGAAACAGGTCACTGAGGGTCGCCATGGAATGGTCGGATAATGCTTGATACCTGGAGAAAATGACTGAAATGTCATTGTAGGAAATGCTGAGCTGATGATGCAGCAAGCACAAAGGCATCCCCTGGATTGCTTCTATGGCTTTCTGATAAATTGGTTGATTCACGCCATAGCATCCACGCCCGAACTTGTATCCCCAGCGACCAAACCATGGCTGGCCATAGGCTACTCCATAAAGCAACCTCAATTCCATGCCTCGTTTCCTTGAGGTGTCATTCAAACTCACTTTCCTAACAAATTAATGCAAGGAAAATGTTGAACTAAAAATAGTAATTAAAGTATTCAAGATTTATCCACACCAAGGACGTGTTGTATAAAAGAAAATGTACAAGAGACGGGCTAACCTGGCTTGCAATCCGGTGCACAAACGGTCCCAGAATTCCATGATCTGGTGGCCTGCCAAGTCCGAACCCATCTCCATGCCATTGATACATAGTAAATGCCCAAATCCATTAGAATGAAAGACACCGTGCAATATATGGCCTTGTAATTCCATTAAATTGAACTTACCCTTTTTTGGATTTGGGTCACTGAAGTTGATTTCATCACAGTTGAAGCATGCAGCTACGGTGTCCCTAGATGGTAACAAGAAATGGTACTTCTTATTGCAGATCATATGGTGCCCCCAGCCTGCTCTATGATGAAAAACATTACTACATGAATTTATTAGTTTGTTAAGATCAGTTGTTAAAATTCCAAAGAAAACAGTATGTGGAAAGGAGGATTTAGACTTCACCAACGTATTGGCAATGCTTGCAATGAAGGTTGATGGATGCCTCAATCGGTTCTTCAACAACAAAAAACAGTACATGGAAAGGAGGATGACGATGGACTTCGAGCTGAAACGACCAGCTCAACATTCCATTGCCTAGATTATTCTCTAGATGCCCATATTCAAGAAGTGCTTTCACGTTCTCCCTAAATGACCCATCAAACTCAACAGGGCAGCCATTAACGCCAAAGCTCTTGAACTTGAAAACCTTCTCTCCCCCTCTCCTTCTCTTCCTACAAGCCGCACCGACTTCCAAACACGATGACATCTTGAACAAAATGTATGGAGTTTCTGAGAATTCCAAGCTCAAGAAGGAATTCCTTACATATACTGCAGGGTCACACGCATGGTGCCTGGAAATAAATTTGGAGAGGATTCAAAAGGGATTGCCAGTAGTTATTATCAAATTTAAGAGAAAGGATATTAGATCGATGGCTCACTATCTGCATGAATTGTTTCAAAAATTATAACTCCCCATGCAAATCTATCGCCAATGGCATTTTTCAAGTTAATTAATGGTGCCACGCTTGGATCATGTAAACGTTTGGCTATATATACTGCGTTTTGTTCCGGCAAATTCTATGGTCAGCTGGAACATGTTGAATCGTTGATTTTAGCTTTTAACGATTTTACATAAACATAATATTTCTTCGCCAACTACTCTTTCTGACATTTTTTTCAATTCAAATCCTTTTCTCACAAGTTCTTGCTTGCTTCACTTGTTTTATGTAAATTTTTTTATTAATGAAGAGAAATTAACATATTTAATTTTGAGATCAAAATTTAATTTAATATTATATCTGGTCTTTTTTATAATATTTTTTTTCGAAAGAGACATAGATGCTAATATTTAAATTTTAAAAATAAAATATTTTTATTGGTTAATTATTTAATTTAATTTAATAGTTTTTTATATATGAAAGGATAATATTTGATTATAGGTTGTATGTATAACATTTTAAGAAAATTAGGATTTACTATGTCAATAAAAGAAAACAAAAAGAAATTCAGAAATCCATGTAAGAATTCTGCATTCAACGACATCGTTTTAGTCCTGAAGAAACGGCAGGGTTGGAAGAGAAAAGAATGACGGTGCAAAAGCAAGAGCTCACGGGGGTTTCTAGTATTGACTATTCGACGAAATTCTTCGGAGAAAGAAAGCAAAGAAGAAAGAAGCGAAAACATGGGAAAGAGAGGAGGCATGAAAAGAGCAGCAAACACGCCATCCAAGTTCCAAAACCCAATCTCACTGAGAGAAGAAGCCAGCGGCAAGAAGCAAAGAAAAGGAGGATCCTCCAACGTTAAAGCTATACTAAAACACGAGCACTTGCAAAACCTAGCTTTGTGGGCAAGTGGTGAAGCTTCAATCCCTTCTTTGGCTTCCTTTTTTGGGCACCAATTGGCATCTGATGGAGAGGCCACAGCAATCCCCCCTGACCCTCTTTTCTTTCCTTGCCAGCGGTTAGTCTGTTTTATTTTCTTTCCTTTTTTTTTTTTTCAAAGAGAAAATTTTCTGTATTTTCTGGTACTAAACTCTATATTATGGGAATTTGAATTTACATAATGTGCTTAGATCCTCTGCTACATGAAATTAATAACTGAAAAACGTTCTTCGTTGGATTCCCCAGTTCAAGCTTGTTTGATGCAGAGTTTGCATGTCTTAAATCATGTTGAAAAAGGTTCATAGTGCACTATTTTGAATTGAGAATTTTAGATTTAACCGGTTAAGCTTGAGTGAATTACCTCTGACTGAAAAGGGTTGGCCACTGGGGGCTGTGCATTGCAAAGAGAATCTTAATCTCTTGAGGGTTCCCTATCATCCAATATATTAAGAACTGTTGCCTTGCTTCCTTGTTTACTTGTTGATACTTAACATAGCCACTAATGTCTGTTCAAGATTAAATTCTACTTCATTGAGAATTATTTTGATACAATCTGCAATTTGTTTTCGCCGGTGCCAGTCTTCAAGCTAATAAACTAACATGTTGATTAGGCAGTGTTCTTATGAGCATTTATTTCAATTGATTAACTAAATGGGTCATTTTGGAGAAAACTGAAGATATTACAGGCAACTTAATTGTTTTTAATCTAGCATGTATGGGCAAGAGAATGCTATCTGGATGTGATTGACACTATTGCTAAGTAATAAAGATTTGACAAACATTAGATTGCCAAGTCTGTTTATTCAGTTGGAATTGATAGTTCATTAATTTTGCTTAATCTATTTCTTTTAATCTAATTTCATGATGTGTGCAGTAGGAAATATGTGCCCCTGATTTCCAATTGAACGTTTTGCAGATGTGAGACAATTCTTCAGCCTGGCTTTAATTGCACTGTCCGCATTGAAAAGAATCGAGCAAAAGCAAGGAATAGACATAAGAAACCTCATATTTTGACACAGAATACTGTGGTCTACAACTGCCACTTCTGCTCACATCGGAATCTGAAAAGAGGGACTCCAAAAGGCCACATGAAAGAAATGTACCCTTCTAAGATAAAAGCATCTTCAATCCCCAAAACTGTCAAGTCCAGACATGGGAAGAGTATTACCAGCTCTGCTAAAGAAACAAGGAAAGATGATCTTAATAAGGTGGATGTAACAAGTTCACCAGCAATAGCTGCTGAAAATCCTACAGCAGATGGTCCGGTGACTCCTTTGGTGAGAGGTAGGACTTTGTTGGATGGGAAGAAGAGAAACAGGAACAAATCTGAGTCTAAAAGACCAGCTGAATCTGAAAACAATCCCACAACACCCGTTGCAGAAAAAACTATTGGTGCTTCAAGTAAAAGGAGGAAAAAATCTTGGATGAGCCTGAGGGAAATTGTTGAGAACAGTGAGGACAAAAATAACAAAACTCCTAATTCTAGAATCCCATTCTTGTTGTAAGTAGGATGGTCTTTATAGTGACAAATGATTCCACAGTCGATCAGAATTTGAGGGGTATCTTGTCATAGTTGATATTACATCAATTTTGAAAGGAAATGGATTGAAGTTTTGTCCACATGATAAGGAGTGTTGTCATATACTCTTTTTTAAGCAAATTAGATAGCTCTGTTTTAGTTTTGTGCCAAGTTCTTTGAAATGAGTTTCTTTTGCTTGTTACAAGAGAGGAAATCCTTTTAAATCGTACATGAATATGAGCAAATAGTAGCGCAGTTGAAATTAGTTGTTCAACTGAGTCGAAGTGAGATACTTGTTCAAGTAGATAAATTATTTGTATACTATTTGAGTTGGCACGATAATTATTAGAATTTGATTAGTTTATTTTTAGGCGAATTTGAGTTACTCAAGTGATAAGTTGAATTGAGTTCAAATATCTTAAAACTTAACTTATGAGCCTAATAATTTTTTTTAATATTAATTTTTTATTTTTTTATTAATTTATCATTTTATCATTATAATATAATATTAAAAAACGATAAATCAAATTTATTGCGTTGGGTTCAACTTATCGAATTGAATTTGAATTTAAAATTTAATTTGATTGAGATTAAATCAAATTTGAATCTACTATTAAATTATTTCGATTTAAAAGCAATTTGATTCATCGATTGACATCGATAAATTACGGATAAAAAGGTAAAATTACTTTTCTATCTCTAATTTCAATTTTTTATTATGTTATTAAAAATTATATATTTTAAATAATTTTTTTTTTAATTTTATCATAACTAATATTATTTTCAATTCAAATTCACCATTGATTTGATTATATCCCATTTGAAATTATTACGAAATTTTGATTGGTAAAACATGTTTTGACTACTGGAATGACTATATTTTCAGTACAAATCTCAGATCTTGATAATTTTTAGAACAATTGGTATCATCTATGTAAGAACAAAAACTTTAAGGTTTTGAGTTCAAACCTCTGAGGACGCGATAAAATCGTGAGGACGGTGTTGTAAAGGCGGGACCCAAAGCGGACAATACGGTTGAGTGGGTCTCCTATCGACTGAATTAGGATGGACCAACAACAAAACGTGCGTTTTGTTGTGGCGTCTAGCTCAACTGATAACGACTCACTCAATCGTATTGTCCGTTTTGGGTCCCGCCTTTACGGTCTCGCTCTAACGGTTTTATCGCGTTCTCAGAGGTTCGAACCCAAAAGATGATACCAATTGTTTTATTAAAATAATCTTTGTCAGAACAAAGATTTTAAGGTTTTGGGTTCGAACCTCTGAAAACATTATAAAACCGTGAAGACGGAACTCAAAGCGAATAATACAATTGAGTGAGTCGCTATCGATTGAATTAGATGCCACAACAAAAATTATTGATGCTTGCTGGATGTTCAATTGAGTCGAATGACAATGGCATTAAAAAAATATCGACATTGCAAAATTAAATCAGATCAACGAGGTTTTCTTCAGACAGAGGATACCTTCTAAGAATGGTTGCTGTCTGGAAAAATCTTGAAGGAAGTGGTATAATTGTAATATAATAAAGACACAAGCCTGATTTCCATAAGCCGAAAACAGGTCCTATATAAACCTCAGAAAGAGCACAAACAGTTTGGCGTGGCGGGCTCACAATTGGAGAAACCTAAATTAAATTTCCAGTGTTTTTCAATCTCTTCATTTCCAAAATTTCCCACTAATAATCATTCAAAAACCACTTGAAAAAACCCCCAAAAATCACCAGGTCGGAAATGGGGAACCGAAGGTTTGCTCAGGTGTCCACTAGCGACGACGAGGACGATGTCCTGGTACTTCCCAGACGGTCCCGGCCCGAAGATAAGAGGCCAGAAAGGAAGAGGAAGAAAATGAAGCTACAAGAAGAGGACGATGAAGAGGATGAAGAGAGGGAATTGAAGAAGAAGAAGAAGAAGAGGAAGAAGAAGCGAGACGAGGAGGAGGAGGAAGAAGAAGAAGAAGAGGAGGAAGAGGGAGTTCAGGAGGACGCAAAGCCGATAGGGGAGGTTGTTAGGTTGTCTGGGAAAGGGAGAGGAAGGAGGAGTCATTATGAGGCTTTTGAGTTTGATGGCAATCGTTATGATCTCGTAAGCTCATATTTGCGTTTTGGATTTTAGGGTTTTCTTCTTTTGGAACCTCGTTTAATTTTTGGATTCTGATTTTAGGGGTTTCCGTTCTTAGGGCTTGTGTTTTTTGTGCTGCATTGTTTGATAGGTTTTGTGGGCTTTTAGGGTTTTGAACTTTTTACTTCTGTTTATATGAATTTATGGTCTGATTTTGTTTTATAATTGTCTGATTGGTATGGTTGATTTCAATGTTTTTAACGAATTTATCAAGTACTTTTGCCTCGTTAAGTGGCCAAAGTCGCTTGCCCTAGGCTCATTTCTGAATTTCCAAGAGTTCAATGGAAGGGGTTTTTCGTATTAATATTTCTTTGTTCATAGATGTTGGGGTTTTGTCATTTGTGCTTGTGGTCAAAGAAAGATAAAGTGAAATGCTGATTCCTGGCAGAAATGAGTTTTACTGCTATTTTTATTTTTATGTTTTTCAATTCACCTTTTGATTGAGTATAATTGATTTATGGATTATGTATATTTTGTTGGTTTTTTGGTGCATTTGGATGGCAGGAAGGAAGAAAAGAGTGTGTATTTGTGTATGCTGGTAGAGCTAATCTTTTGTGAATGTTAAAAATGATTTTACATGTGGAGCTGCTTTGAGAAAAGCTGTTACTGAAGATTCAAGCTGCCATTTTTGTGGCATTCTATTTTTGCTGCAGTAGTTTCGAAATTTGTGTTTAGTTATTCTTCACATAAATGGTCTATTTTGCTAATTTATAACTTTGCACCTTTGTGTCATTATTTATGTTAACTGGTGTTGGTCTACAGGAGGATCCAGTTCTTTTAGTTCCTGAAGATCAGGAACAGAAGCCTTATGTGGCAATCATTAAGGTAATTGCATTGCCTAGTATTACATTTGTACTTTCTTTATATTCAAAAGACTTTGGGGTCACTTCCTCATAAAATAATGTAGCTTTTATCTTTTGATAGGACATTAGTCAGACCAAAGATGGGAGCATTATGGTTACTGGGCAGTGGTTTTATCGACCTGAAGAGGCTGAGAGAAAAGGTGGTGGAAGCTGGCAATCACGTGATACAAGAGAGCTGTTCTACAGCTTCCACCGTGATGAGGTTCCAGCAGAATCTGTGATGCACAAGTGTGTGGTGCACTTTGTTCCCATACACAAGCAACTTCCAAACCGTAAACAGCATCCAGGTTTTATTGTGCAGAAAGTTTATGACACTGTGGAGCGAAAGCTTTGGAAGCTAACTGATAAAGATTATGAGGATAATAAACAGCATGAGATTGATCTTCTTGTTCAGAAAACTTTATCACGTTTGGGAGAGCTCCTTGACATTGAGGTTGACGATGCTGCTGCAGTTGTTGATCAGGAAGAGCAGTTGAAAGCAAAAAGAACTCTCAGGAAAAAGAACATTTCACCTCTTGATGTTACGAGGGATGATGAAGGAACTACCAGATCTGATCAAAATCTTAGAGCTGAAACTCCTGGAAGCTGTACAAGTAATACCACTGAATACTACACAATTTTGTCAAAATCTAAGGTGCTAACTGGGGAAACCCATCGTGATAAGTGGATGGAGAGGCTTCTCCAAGGAGTTCAGTACATGTGTAGTTCTCCTGATAACATACATATTGATGACAAAGTAAAAGGTGGCTCTGATAGCTTGGAACGTGAAAGAGACACTAAGAGTTCAGGAACAGCAAATGGATCTCAAGAGAAGAGCTCAAATGTGTGCAGTGATTTTTTTTTTGCCTATGTTTAGTTTCTATAGTGAACATCTTTCTTTTTTTTCTCGTGTGATTGTTAATAGGAATAGGTATTATTGAATGGAATTGATGATTAAAGAGATACTATGATTCGCACTATACTTCTTGATTTGCAGAGTGGCAAGTCTTTTTCGTGGCCAGATGCTGCTGTTCCTGCTGTAACTGCACTTGAGAAGGCCTCACATGATGCTCTTTCTTCTGATTTCCAGAAATATAACCAGAAGTTACGGCAGCTTGTCTTCAATCTGAAGGTAGAGGGCTTTCTTCTTATAAACCTCTATAGATATCTTTTTTGCATTTAAGATGATCTTGATTCTTGTTTCTGTTTGGCAGAACAATTCATTTCTAGCTCGACGTCTACTAAATGGAGAGTTGGAACCGTCAACGATACTTAATATGTCGCCTAATGAGTTAAAGGTATAGTCTATTAGGTTGTTGACTTCTCTTCCTTCCTGTTGGTTTAAGAGAGTGAAAGCTACCTCATGTAGGTGGAAATGTATTGACTCTTGAACATGGTTATCTGTTGGCCTTTTATTAGCTAGCTAACTGATTTCAATAACTCAAGGACTTGACAAAATTTAAACTTACGATAATTTATGACTGTTTGCATGCAATTCTACTTGGATTCTAGGGGCAGCCCACCAGGAAACAAGCGTTTCATTTGTTTTTCATATGTTCTTAATCTTTTCTTTTACATCTAGAAAAATAAAAAAATGCGATGAAATACACCATTTAGAAGTTGCTGAATAAAATGTGGTGGCTTTAGAAGTATTCTCCTTTACATTTATAATCTTCTTAGTTATTTTATTTGTGGCTTCTGTCGTCAAAATTTTAACTCTTTTTAGAAATATTGCATGTAAATATGAATCCCCAATTTTATTGCATTTATGTCTTTAGGATTTTGCTTTCTTGTGAGTGGCATTATATTGTGACTAATGATTTCTACTTTAGGAGGGTTTAACTGCAGAAGAGACAGCAAAAAAAGAGCCTGATGAATCAGAGCGCATGCAGGTCAATCTCTCTACTTAGATTTTGCTCAAGCATAAAATTCAATAACCTTTTGTTAACATGGTTGACATATGCTTGCTGATTGTTCTTTTACTCTTAAAGCAGATGACTGATGCTCGGTGCTCACGATGCATGGAATTCAAAGTTGGTCTAAGGGACATTATCCAAGCAGGACATGGAGACCGCTACCAGGTTATCTCATATTTTCTTCTCTGATTCAATCACTGTTACTGAGTTAATTAGAAGAAGCTGGGATTTCTATTATGGTACTAAGTTGATTGAGCTAGTTCCTTTTCATTGTATATGTTTCAGTCTAGCTAGACATGTACATGCACAAATTGTTGATTTTGTCTATGTATAAGAGACGTTAATAAGTGAAACTGCTGAGATGGGTCTGGATCCTCGGGATCTCTATGCATATTGTTGTCAACATGATCATGCATCCTTATTTGTAGATTTGTCTTTGCAAAGATTTCAGACCAATGGCTAAAAAGTACAGTAACAATATTGAACAAGCGGACAATTGTTTTTGGGTAGAAATTACATTTTATAAGATCATAATATAGACACAGGTCTATATCAGACTTACAAGATGGTATTATAAATCTTTCATCATTTTCTGAACTGGATGGACATGCGTCCTTGTCCTGCATCTGTGAATGGCTGATTGAGTTACTATTTAAATATTTGATAAGGTAGGGCACTGATAATGTGTATAATTGTATAGTGATGGGAAGGAGAAAAGTCACAAAAGTTTGTGAAAAAGGTTCAAGATGCCATTTATTAAGGATGAGTGTTATAACTAGAATTTTTCTTCTTAAGGATACTAGTATGACTGGAATTCTTATTTAGTATTGGGTTTCTTGGACTAGAATCATTTCATACAGAACATGTTGTGTAGATATCTTGAGGTAAGTATGTGCCAGCTTAATACCTTTACCATGTGCACTGCAGAACCCAAAATTCCAGGTTATTTCATATAATTTTTTCCTTGAATGTACATTTAAATATTCATTTTATCTTTATCCATTGACATTCTTTAAACTGCCTTTTGCGTTTCAGTTGGAATGCATTGCTTGCGGGAATTCCTGGTATGCTTCTAGAGATGAGGCCTCTTCACTTACTATAGAGACATCAAGTTCTGCCAAAGGTGCAGGTACGGGACAAGCCACCATGGTCAAGCCGGAAATTCCTGAGAAGAAGTTGGTTAGCCCCCGTGAATCAGAATCTACAAAAAAGGTGGAGTAGGAATTTTATGGGGTTAGTAGCAAAATTGACCTTGTACAGTTGAACATCTGTGTATGTGACCTAGTGCTGTAGTTAACCAATAGCAGAGTTGTTACCATCAGTTAGTCGTTACTTATTCCATTACAGGTGTGCACACAAACACATACATACATATATATATATATATATATATATATTAATTAAGATTAGGAAAGTACTGAGATTTTAGCGAAAATTGTGGGTTTATTCGCAAACTTAACCATTATTACTCTTACAACCGACTGAATGTATAGGAGTGGTGGTTTTCCAGAAACAATAAGAATCTAAAATCAAATTAGACCCATTCCGATTCATGATTTGCATTGAGCATCTACCCATTTGCACCGATTTCTTCTTTCTGATTTCTTTCATGGGTGGACGACAGTGGATGCCACACTTTTTTCCATTCAACTTTTTGAACAAACGTGGCAAAGAGCCTTCTGAAGTAGGGCTAACATTATGGTGTGGGGTTGGCTTAGGTAGGTAGGCGCTCACGCTATCAATCTTTGAATGGATAAATATGGCGACCATGCTCGGTTTTGGTGGTTGCCCAATTGCAATGGTTAATGCTACTTTATAGCAAGAGTATCCTTTTTATTTTACCTATTAAAAGTTATTGACTTCTTAGCCTTGTAGGCAGCGTTGATCAACCTCCATCACCAATTCCATCTCAATTATCAAGTTACTTTACAAGGAACTAGGCGTAAATTTACCACTAGATGTTATTATAGAGTATAATGTTATGCTATCCTACTGAAAAAAGAAAAACAAAAGAGGTGATCGAAACATGGAAAGTGGGCAAAAACCAAAGAGTTGGAGTAAAGAAATGACAAACATGAACAAAGCGGCGGATTCCCGTGGGTTAGACGTGATTGACTCACCCACAATTTGTTTCCTCCCGCCTAAACCAATCACATGCGTATACCATCATTTTTACCATTTTGCCCTTCAGCAGATATCACATTTCCTGAAAGAGGAAATTTATTGGTTAGTTAAAACTCAAATATTTATATGAATTTGATAATAAAAAATGAAACATGTATATCCTTTTTCATGTGTAAATATTTATATTTTATATGTGTTTGATACAAAATAAACACATCATAAGATATAGGAACTATAAAAAACTATAAAAATGTTTGTCAGTGCATGACAATGCCACTAACTCTTCCATTTTATTCTACTCCCAACTACTTTGGAACATGAAAAATTGTCTTGTCCTTGTGTTAAGGATCCGTTTGGGGTCTACCTTACATCCAAAATGTTTTAGCATCTTGTCCTTACATTGCCAACAAATCATAATTGATTGTTTAACCACCCCAAAACAAAATCTCCAGCTGAATTTTCCATTTCAATTTAAGGGACTTGAATGTCTATTCCTAACACATTAATTTCATTTTACTATATGTTTAGGACACATCGAAAGATAGAAAAGAAGGGTCTAAACCCTTCATCCTATAGTCCCATGCAAAAGAAGGATCGCAACAAAAAGTGGTTCCAAACTTTTATTGAACCCTCGGGACCATTTTACTATTTAACATTTTATCAAGTAGTTGGAACTTTATTATCTATTTTTCTAAACATGGTTGGGGCATTTTTGTCAACTACTTTGTCCACATAACATATTATTAGAGGCTTTATTGTAATTTTACTAGGGTAGATCCGAAAGTTTCAACATAATTGTGTTAATTTAAATGATTATATATACTTAAATTAATTATAGGAATCAAGTGTTGATAATGTGCAGTTCCCAATGCCATAAGATAATAGTAATACTGTGCCAGTGATACAGTCACCGACCTGTTTCTAATCAAGGAGGAGCCAAACCTTTCAAATAATCACTAAAATTGAAAAACCAAAACTACCCATGGAAATGAAATGAGACCAGTTTCATTTGATGGTATTATTGTCCTTTTGAAGAGGGTGCCCTCCTTAAAACTTACCCTAATCTTAGCAAAAAAGTATAATGTAGCAAAAAATAAATAAATAAAAACTTATGTGACAACATATAGCCAGCAAGGATATGATGACTTGAAACAAGATTGCTTTTTTACAAGACATCAACGGAAGTTGAGCAGCTCATTGTCTCTCCTGAGAGCTTAGAGCTTATGTGAGAGAACAAATACTCAACGCTTCACTCTCACTATCTTCGTAAACACAATCTACAACACAGGCAAGGCATGCTTTCCCTTTCTTTCTCTTTCAAACAACTCATGCTTTTGTGTCCATTATGCTTTTGTAGTTATTGGTCCAGTTCTTGTTGTGTTTTCCTTCCTCCTTTTTTTTGCTTTTGCATTGTACTTTTGTTTTGTTGGGTTCTTTTATAATTCTAAGTACTCTTTGGGGGTCATGCTGGACTCTTCTTTAAAGAAGGTTTTTGGTGTTTTCTTCTTTGCTTCTTGTAGATTCATAAGAGACTCTGAGCTTAGGAGTTTGAAGGGTATAATTGCATCTACATACTGTTTGTGTTGGGTTTTTCTTCGAATTCATTTCTGTAAGATCTATAGTGGGGTATGCCCATTTTCTCTACCCTTTTGTTTTGGCCACTTTTTTGTTGGCTTGGAATGCAAGTGAAAATAAAGTTGTTGATTTTTTAATAGTTGTATATAGCCTTTATGTCTGTCACTTTGCTTAATTTTTGTGTGTTTATAGAGATCACGAGATTCCTTGTTGATTCAAGGATTTCAGTTTTATGAGATCACCGCCAGTTTTTCTTTATCTTAGAGTTTTAAGTCGTCGATGGAGTGCATGCTTTTCCAAAAGAAGGTTGTTTCTAAAGTTAAGATCACAAACTAGTTCTTCATGATGAGAAGATTTGGAGTTAATTTGTTTGTTTATCCTCCCCCCTCCTCTCTCTTTCATGAGCATCTCAGTTTTGCTTGTATACGAGTTATGAGCAAGGATTTGGCTTTGCTGTTGACAATGTGTTTGCTTGATTATTAAGGTCTTATCCAGCCTAACTGGGGATTTTTGTCTGTTCTTCTTGGTTTTTTCTTTTGTAGAAGGACAAGGGTTGTTTTCCTTTCAGGTCTTTTAGAAACAGTGTTTTTTTAGTGGTTTTTAGGATATGGTCAAATGGGCATGAGACTATAGATTGGAGCAACTTTGATTTAATGAATCAATTTTATATTGATTGCTATTTTGCATGCTTCAAATTTTCACTGCAAATCTGTAACCCAAAATATCTTATATAGTCAAGCTTAGCCTAATTAATGGGGCACATCTTTATCCTACTTCGAGAATAGTTAATTAAAGAAATTAATTTTCTTCTGGATTAGTGAAAGATGTTAATCTCTATTTAGCTGGTATATATGTCAAATCTGTGTTTATGTGAATTGCATTTCTTGCAGGACTGTAAATGTATCAATGGGACTAGAGATGGACTTAGAGAAGAACTGGTCATTAGATCTGAGTCCTAACACTGTTCTTCTATCTCCTCCACAATGTTCAAACATTGAAAAGAGATATCCAAAAGGAAAGCCAGGTCGTAAAGAGGATTTATTGAGGGCAAAGGAGGCCTTTACAGAAATCAGCTTTCGTCGCTACCGCAGTGCTTCTTGTAAGAACATTCCATCTAGATCTGTTGGGACAGAAGGTAATGCTGAGCTGAAGCGAGGTTCCATATATCAAAGCTCCAAAGAGGTAAGGAAAATGAAAAAAACAGGCACTGTCGAGGGGAGGAGGAAAATTGAATTATCACGTAGTAGTGACACCTCTTTTTCCTTCAGAATTGTCGATTCTCTTTGTAGTTCAGAAGAGGAAAGCCCACGAGAAAGAAATGCAGTGATGTCTGTCGTCTCAAACTTGAAATCAGCTTCCATTAGCAAACCTTACTTGGAATCATGCTCATCAGATGGCTTCATTGAAATCTCTCTATGTTCAGATGATAAAGATTCAGATAAGAGAGAAAAACAGTTGGGGAAAACTGTCGGGACAGATAACAAGACGGACATAAGTTTTGGATGTGAACGAGTTGGCAATCATTTAGATGATGGTAATGACCTTGTTGAAGAAGACACTGTTTGCAATTTGCATAAGTCACTCTCTGCTAAGGTCAAAGCGTCTCATTCACCCTTTTCATCAGAAAGTGACCGGTTCTCCAGATTCAGCTCAAGGACCAGATTTAGTCCTATTAGAAAGATGCTTGACCCATTCATGAAATCAAAGTCTCTGCGAAGTCCTTTGGGTTATGTAGCAGAAGCTGACTATGTCAAAACTATTGGAATGGAAAATATGAGAAGAAATAAGACATTTCGGAAATCTTTGTTACATGACTTTTCACATTCACCTCAGAATTCTGGATTGGATTCCCAGTTTATCAATAAAGATAACATTCACTCACCAGTGGCGATTTCACCAGTTCATCTACATGGTTGCCTCAAGTTGGGAGCTAAAGATGGGGTGCCATTTTTTGAGTTCTCAATGAATCAACCAGAAGATGTTTTTTTGGCCAAAACATGGAAGGCAGATAGTACTTTCAATTGGGTATACACCTTTCACTCTATTGGCAACAGAAAAAAGACCAATGGCAGTACATGGGGATTCAGGGATAATAGCAAAGATTCTTCAATTGTTGCACAGATGCAAGTTTCCTGCTGTTTGTGCTCAGAAATTAAAGATGGTGGGGTTCTTGACAACTCCATGATTACGGAGTTTGTTTTGTATGATATTGCACATGCAAGACAATGTGTTTCTGTCCAAGGATCCCCTGATGTTCATAAAACCCCTACCAGTTCTGGTCCAGGCTTGGCAGTGGGATGTTATGAATCAGATGATGGCTCTAATGCAGTGAAGCTTAAAGATCACGTAAATCTTGCTTCTGACAGTGATGAGGTTGAATCCCTAAATGGACCAACTCCATGGCTACCTAAGAACTTGCATCCAAACCTTGAAATTGCAGCCATAGTAATTAAAGTACCATTTAAGAAGAGAGAGAGCTTGAAATACAGAAGAGGGGATAAAATAGGTGATAAGAGACATTTAAACCTACTCAATGTCTCTCTGATTGAGGAAAATAAAAGCAACATAGAAGATAGCAGGAGCCAAGAAAAGGTGAAGGTGCTTATTCCAACTGGAAACCATGGCTTTCCTAGTGGGGAAACCCAGGGTCCTTCATCGCTACTGGATAGGTGGAGGATGGGTGGAGGCTGTGACTGTGGTGGTTGGGACATGGCCTGCCCCCTTGTAGTTCTTGGCAATCCCAGTATAAATTGTTCTGAAGATCAATCACTGGTGGATAGTAAGCAGCCTCTTGAACTTTTTCTTCAGGTAAGGTTTCCCTCTTTATGCCAAAGCAAATTTCTCACAAAGATAGCTTGCATGGTGAAAGTTTTACCATCAGATGATTGGATATGGATCACCATTTACATCTTTCAAAGAAAAGGTTTAGGACATTGGCTCGAGAGGAGAGGATTTAACCTTCGAGTTTCTGTTGGGACCAGCGCTCTAGATGTGTTGATTTCAAATGCTTCTGAAGCTTGTGGCCTGGATAGGAGTCTATTTCTATACTTAGTGTTATGACTAGGTTTGAATGAGCAATAAAATATGCATGTATACTTCTATCTTAAAGTCTTTCAACAGGGTCTTCAAAGTTGTTGGAAATAATTTCAACCTTGCCCTTCCTCTTCTTTTTCTTGATAATATTGGTTATTGTTCATTTTGTTGGTTTGAATAATTTCTCCCATTACTAACTTAATTTTAATTATTATTATGTAGGGTGCCAAGGAGAATACGCCAGCGTTGACCATGACAGCCATTGAAGGAGGGTATGCGGTTGATTTCCATGCAAAGTTATCCACATTACAGGCATTTTCGATTTGTGTTGCTATGTTACATGGTACAGAAACCTCCGCAGCTGCTGGTGAGGCACAAAGCAAATGTTTGTTGCAATGCAATTCACTGAAAGTGCTTTTTGAGGAGGAGGTAAAATTCTTAATAGAAGCAGTCACAGAGGAGGAGAAGAAGAAAGTCAACAAGAAGGTGGAAGCAAAACTATCCTATGTGATTAACCCTCCCTTCTCTCCAATTGCACGTGTTTAGACGTAAAATGGCTGCCTTGTTGAATTTAAAATGGCCTTCCCATATGCGTTCTGGACTGGCCGTCACTGAAAGCAAGTGACAAAGGGATGAAGATGTTAGCACTAAAAATGGAGAGAGGGGTCACGCATTCTGCTATTTCGAATGAGCTCTTACTGTACAGGGGACGTCTATATTCAATGGCACAGATCCAATCTTACTCAGTAAATCTGAAATGTCAGTCTTGAATACCATCAAGTGGGTTTACAGATATGCGAGATCCTGCTACAAATTGAGGGTAACTACACACGCACAAGAATTTCTTCACTGCTATTGATTCATTCTTCACTTCTATAATTAGAATTAGAATAGAAACACCATACTGTTCATAGTGTAACTTGATAGCAATGGAAAAGTAGTCATCTAGCTATTGGGACATGTCGGCGATAGAAATCTTCTTTCCTTTTACTTGTATTATATTGAGGCTATGGAGCTATGAGGGTATTAGAAATTATAGAAAATTTTACCTGAAAGTCCCCTTTTAGTCTTTTACCATGTTTGGAGCCAAAGTAGTTTACAAGGTAAAACGCTGTTCACAAAAAGCTATGTATCCTTAATAATAATAATAGCCTACTTTCTCCATTTCTGTCATATTCCATCAACTTACTCACCAATTCCTGGTAATCTTCTTTTATCTTTTAACTATTTGGATTGGCACGCTTAATAACTGCAACTCTGAGCCATCCATGCCTGTTTTTTCAGATTGCTTGTTCACTTGTCTGCCTGATAACTGTTGCATTCACAGGAACTGTAAAAATTTTGTAGTGACCACTGACTGGTACTTGCTCAGAAGTAAGAACCTACTCTGCCATTTCTGTCAGGAAACTTCATCATATATGAAAATCACTACTAATCATTGGAGTCATTACAGTATTTTCAAGCAGCAAACAAAATGTATGCCCATCTCATGTTTCTGATATCTCAGTTCCATTATTATGCTGTAAATGCAGTGAGCTGATGTCTTCACTTTCAAGGAAAATGTTCCATATGGAATTGACTTTTTGTCCCTTTCCTAATCTCATTGAAAGTGTTCGATCGGTGTTCATTAAAGATCGAAGTACTACTGCTAACTGCTACACTGAAATGCTTTTTGTTTCGAGTCCTTCATTCCTGAACCCACTTTCAAATATGTAAAATTTGGTCCTTTTCTTTCCCTTCATGTCAGAACCGAAACTCGGTAATTGCCCAGAAACCATAGTTTTATAGATTGCAGATATAATTAAGGTGGGATGATTTGACCCAAAATTATGTTCATACCGAAAATGCATCGCGTTTGAAGATTGTTCAAAGGTCCAAACTGAATCATTTTCGAGAATGGAGGAATGTTGGAACGTATGACAGGCAGAAATACTCACCACTATACTACAACAACATTGCTGAGTAGAATTTATTTTTTATAATAACAATCATATTACAAAAATATTAGTATTTAAAAGGTTAGTATTGCTCCATTGATGGTGCAAACAATTAGGGCAGGGATTGGCATAAATTAGTCCAACCACATTGAGCATTGGTGAAACAAAGTTATTAATACAGACGAACATTAATTTTATTCAATTATATTGCCATCTCCCAGCAGTAAATTCACATCGAGAGCATAGTCACATGGAAGTAATAACTAGTCTGGTTGCAGCTAGCATTTCTGCATGCTAGGTGTCATTATCATCAGCTTGCTAATAGTGCCTACAAGCATGTGTCCTCTAACAATTATGATTTATGAATGTAACCTGTGAAACCTTGATGGTGATGATTTTTTTTTTTAGGGCAAAATTGCTTATATTATTAATAAAGAAGAATGACACTGATCAAAATAGACATAAAAGCAAAATAATAAAAATGATGAACATAATTCAAAAGTAAGTAGAAAAATCTTCAAGATTTTAGTAACCGATCAACAATGGAGTTTTGTTTTTTTTTTTTTTTTTTTTAATGTGAGAGATACGCAAACAAACTTGGATTATTTTTTTTTTTATCTTAATTGTAGCATATGAATGCAAACTGTGCAAGTGTAGCCTTCGTGGTAATGATGATGATGATAATAGTTTTTTTTTTTTCCCTTGAAATGCAAAATTGCTTACCTTATTAATAAAGAAAAATGATAGTAGAAGAGTCTCGTTGAGTTCTAGATTTAATTAGCATGTCAGTAATTAAGTTTTATTCTCTTGAAACATGAAAAATATTAATAAACTTGTTTTTTATTTAAGTTTTTGGAATTAAAGAAATTTTTCACGAGTTATAGAACTTTAAAAGTATTTTACGTCTATGAAACAACATTTATCGAATCACTTTCAATGATAAGTTGAGAGTACTCTATAATAAATTAAAAAAAAAAATCTCTTTGATAGCCATAAATTCAATAAAATTAAAGTCTTTATTTTAAATTAACTAAGAAAATGTTCATCGAATTAATCTCATTTCAACTCTAAAATCCTTTATACTTGTTGAACCATAAACATTCATTTTCTTGAAATCAGGGATCTAATAATTGTTAATGGTGGATGTTCTTGAGGTTGATGGTGGTGGTGATGGCGATTGTGGCAGAAAATCATCTTTGTTTTTCTTGTGCTATTTGTGAGTGGTTGAATGTGGCACCTTCATGGAGAATAACAGCAGAGCTTGAACAACTCAATATGATGCAAAGAAGAGTTCTCCTTGGGACATGTACATAACCAGCCTAGGAATCAATCCTCTCACAGATATTTCAAGAAACAAAATTATGGCATTATACACGAAGCAATCTTCGGGTTTAAAACAATTTAGGACGTTTTTGGGGATTTTGAATATTTCCTTTAAGAGTAAATTTTTCAACATTCCTCAAATTTCCAAAAACGATATCTTTTTAAAATCATGTAAATTTGTTTCATTTTTCATCTGAATTTTTTTGTAGAAATGAAGTGATTAATTTTAAAATTTAATAAGTCGCATTTTTAAAAAAATAGTAAATTATCATCAAAATTCAAAAGTTTATAGGAATAAAGTTACGGCCACAAATGAGAAAAGTGTACTTGTGGGTAACCCATATTCGACAAGCATAAAAATAAAAAACAAAAATTGAAAACTTGTCTGAGCCCGGGTTCGAACCGGGGACCTCTAGTGTGTGAGACTAGCGTGATAACCAACTACACCACCCAGACTTTGTGCGTGGGTCATTGTTTTAATCAGTTAGTTTCTGTGAGTTTGGCTTAAGCCTTCATTCGATGGCTAATGCTTCTGTTCCTTTCTGATATTTTTATTTTGATTTATTTTTTTCTTTTGGATTTATTGTGATTCATTTTCATACCATAAGATTTCACAACCGCAATTGCAGATCAGGCACAATATAGCAACAAATCACTTTTAATATACAGCGGAATGAAGAAAACTACTTACAAATGAGAGGGTTACTGACTTACAGTTAAAGCCTAAACACTTCGAAAGCAACAAAACGGGTCGCCTTTTCTTCTCAGATAATAGCGTAAAGTATAAGGAAACGTATAAAAATTCTGGAAGACAAAAAAATACAAAAGTGAGACAAACGAAAATTGATAACGGAATATATAAATTTAGTAAAAGCAGAAATAAATATTTCATATTTAATGTGTTAATATAAATTTTAATATAACTTTTATGTTTTTTACTACGTAAACATAAAATATGAATTACCAAGTTTCCTTAAAAAGCAAGATCACTTCATCATTTTAAATTTTATAAACTTTCAAACAATTAGCTAAATAACTTTCTAAATTTCCTTTTTTTTTTTTTTTTAGCATTCAAGTAGGTTGTTTCTCCCTTTTCTCAGCCAATTTGGACAGAATCTGACGGATTTGGGGGGAAAAAAAGACAAACAGAACCCGAGTGAAGGGGCTGGTATGACCCTTGGGATGTGCATGTACGTTACAAGTGAAGAGTTCTCTGCTATTACCCCTTCCAGTAAGGTAAATGGAAGCGAGGAACAAGTAAGGCTGTAAATATAATTACAGACTACACTCACTCAGGTTTCTTCTACCATCTAAAATATAAATTCAAATCACTGCCGTCGTCCCAGGGGCTTTGTCGAAGAACTGCCAGTATTGGTAGCAGCCATTTTCCTAGCACCTGATATACATTCGCAAGAGATGGAATTTAAGCAACTGGGAGAGATGGGTTCAATCAGACATGAATATGATGGCATTCAGATAAAAAAAAAATGATAATCACTTACTTGATGAAACCTTTGAGGAGCTCCTGGACATTGACAATCGAGCAGGTTTTGTTTGCACCGCCTTTTGGGGCAGCTTTGGAAACTTAGATGGGAGGATGGACCTATTTTCGGTCAATGAACCGACGAGAAAAATCAGAAAGAAAATTTTCACTGGTCCTGTTTTACTAAGAGTCTTCAATCCAAAGCAATGTATTCTTTAAAATGCTTTAGCCAACAACTTAACTATAAATATATAATCACGAATTTATAGAAAGTAGTTTCTAGTTAAATAAAAAACGGTTCATAGAAACTTGTTCCAAATACTCAATACGGAAACAAGATACTATGGAAAAGAAAAGCCAAAGGTGTTGAAGATACTCACTTCCCAATGTTATCAGATTTTTCGGCTTCCTCTGCTTTCTCAACCTTCTCCGGTTTATCAGAAGGTTTTGAAACTTCTGGGAAAAGAGTGAACTCTACGGCACTACAGATTGAGCCATCAGTTTCTGTACCACCCATTGATAGAACACCATCAGATATATCACTTAATCTCTCCTCTGAATCTGCATCTCCGAAGCCCAAGAGTTCAATATCATCATTAATATTCTGACCCAAATCCCTTCCTGCAAGGTTGGTCGGCACAGAAGATTCATTGGGATGCTTTGACTTATCCATTAATAGATGAGAACCACCTTCAGAGTTCTTATCACCATTAACTGAGCAATAGTCTACATCAAAAGCTGATTTCTCAAAAATTCCCAAGCTTTGCCGACTTGACTGGCCCAAGCTTTGTCGAGGGGTCGCAATGGAGTGTCCCCTAGGAGAGGAAGAACCATACCTCAGTGAGGTCATACCATGCTTAATACCATTGCCATTACCCTTAAGTAACTGCAAACGCTCAATCTCCTGATCTTTCTTTGTGATGCTTTCTTTGAGGAATGCTACCTGCAAGATCAATAGAAGATCAGAAATTAAATGACGGATTAAATGGTATAAAAAGGTTAAAATTTTCTTCAAGAAAATTACAGTTCTGTCAAAAATCTTGAGCTACAGCAAGAATTCCTCCTAAACAGAGCTACTTTTTTCTTTAGAACTTAGGAAGAGAAGCCCTAAAAGTATCTCTCAGTCCAACAGAGAATCAACTCTCCGTAAACAACCAGGTTCATGCATATCGTTTGGCAAAAATCAAGGCTGATGAAAGCTAGATAAGCAAACTAGATCATGCTGCTGCAAGGATGCCAACTGAGAGGGTCATTAGCAAAACTGGGATTTTCATGGTCAAACTTTGGACTGTAACTCTGTGTTTTGTCCATTGCCATAGAAAAAAGACAACCAAGGTAGAAAAAATTGCTACTTGTTTTCAACTCCCATAATACTTCTGCAATAAGGAAAAATGAGAAGAGGAAGAGAAAAGAAGGATACCTGTTGCATAAGTTCTCTGATATCTCTCCCTTCTCTGTTAGTCCGTGCAGCACCTAACTCAACACCAGAAACCCTCTCGGCAAATTTCAAAGTACTTACTGTTTCAGAGTATGAATCTACATCAGGATTAAGCTGCACAAACATAAGGGTTTTTGCCTTGCCACCTACAATTCGATATTAAGAGAAAAGGACAAGTAAGAGAAAATAAAAACCATCAAACAATTGTAGAATACTATTGTGCATAATAATGCTGTAAAATCATAATAGCAAAATTAAAATCCAAAAACTGAAAGTACCCAAAGAACTCTGCAGAACTTGAGTTAGTTTGCTATTTCTATAAGGGACGTGAGCCGTCTTCTGTGCCAGAGCAAAGATTACATCTCCAAGAGCAGACAGAGATTTGTTTATATGTTGTGCCTCCCTAAGCCGATCTCCAGTTGCTTCAGAACGATCTACCCGTTCACTGCCAGCAAGATCCACCAGATGTAAACTACCAAGCAAAACAGCATTAGTTTTTAAGTCCGTGCCTCGAACATGAACGGTGAGAATACTGCACATAATAATTTATTGAAACCCATTAGACGAAGAACTCCAAATAACAAGTTACATACAAGGTAGTAAGTGAAGTTATAACCTGTGGGATCTGCTACTCCTCTCATTTAGGGCTGTAGCACCTACAGCCCTATTCATTAAACCAATACTCATCAACTCCAGAACATCTGTGGTTGATTTTACAGAATGCATGCTTGCTTCAGGGACAGCTAACCCATTTGGTTGGGTGGAGTTCCACACCCCAAGTGTGTGCAAGTCAAAAGAAACAAGAACATACTTAACAGCAGGAAGAAAATGAAACAGAATAAAATGTAACTATTTGACCAAATGCAAAAAATTAAGAATTGAGGATTGCAAATTTATAAATCAGTCGGGTAACATAAAGATTAACCATGAGCATGAAACAATAACAATAAAAGATAAGTAATAGGGCCAAATTTCAGACCAGAACTAAGAGACAAAAAATGAAATCCAAAAGATAAAAATAAAGGATATCTTCTCTGAGAGCTGCCACCAACAAGCAGATCACGAACTTGTTCATTATATATCTCAACCATTTGAACACCAACTTCATACATAATGGAGCTTTTCCTGCTTTGAGAGATTTGGAAAAGATCATTGAGAGCTCTATAGTTGACTCCCCAATCTTCTTTAGAAGACAGATTGGGTCCACTCTGGAAGGAGAATAAAAAATGCATAAGATATAGCCCGTAAGTTTAAAATAAACTACATATTTCAAATGGAAAATATTAATAAGTTGCTCACCATTGTATAAGTTTTTCCTGAGCCAGTTTGACCATAAGCAAATATGCAAACATTGTAACCGTCAAGAACAGATCGAATCAATGGTTGGGTATCTAAAAATACCTCCTCTGCAAAGATATCACATTGAAAAATGCACATATATAAGCAGTAGTTGTGAATATTGTGACTAAAACTATGTAGCAATTAAATTAAGAGACGAATTTGATTAATTCAGCAATGAACAAAGTTACAAAAATTTAAAACCTTGGGTAGCTTCTGGACTAAAAACCTTGTTAAACTTGAAGAGCTTATGAGTGTCCTTCCCTTGCTTTGAGGGATTTGAAACAACCAATTCACCATTCTCACCAATATATTCTATTGTTGTTTGTTTCTTACTTTGCCCTGGAAGGAATGGCCTTATTCTACAATACACTCTGATATTTCCTACAAAAGGTAAGAAAATAGCATCAGCTACCTAATGACAAAACCCAAACAAACTAAGATTAATCAATGTACCTTTCAAATCCTGAACCTCATTGTACAATATTCGGTTTTCAGCAAGAACAGAATGATAATTTTCAGCAGCATCTACTATTCCTTTAAGCTTTATTCCTACTCAAGAAAAAAAGGTATACACAATGAGATATTGCTCAAAATCAAGCATAAAAGAAAATGAAATCCAGACAGCAGACCATGCCCAAACAAACAAAAACAACAAGATATCCACATTACCTAGGTATTTAAGTTCCTCTGAGTAGCTCTTTTTAGCCTTTAGGGCTTCACGTTTGATGGACTTAGATGCATCCCTCAATTCCTAAACAGTGTAAACTTCTTGTTTAAAGGTCTATGCATCAATATATCATAGGAACATGGTAAACAAAACAAACCTTTAAAGCCCCAAATTGTTGATCAATGAAGCTCTGATAACCGCGCTCCTTATTTTTCCATCTCTTTTGTTTAGATTCAGAAAATGACTGAAGCTCATCCACTTTTTTCCTAGAATCGCTTAAAAGACACTCAAGTTCTTTTAACTTCATTTCTAACATCATTTTAGTATCCTCAGCCTGTGCTTCCAATTGTAAACAATGCCTTTCATGCAAGATTTTGCAGCCCTCAATTTCCTCTCTTAGTCTAGAAATCTCAATGTCATTCTGCATCTTCTCCTTCTTAAGCTGAAGCATATCCTGCCCTTCAACTTTACCCTTCTCCTCCAGTTTGCTCTTTTCAATCTGCAATTCTCAAGAAACATACAAAGCACTCATAAAAGACAATCGACAGACAAAATATGGCTTTCGGTAAAAGCAAGAACTCCTTGCACAGCACTAAAAGAGGCATGGTATTAAGACCGTAAATGGAGAAAAAGTAATTTAGTCAGAATGATTGGTAATGTCAATCTTAGCTTGATTCCACCACAAAAGAGGGATCAGATCAAGTTCGCTATTAGCTAAATTATAATGCTGGGGTTCCAAAAGCCCAATCTTATTAAACTAGAATAAAAGCATCAAAGCAAAGTGCAAGTATTTTTTTAAAAAAAAATCGGATTTAATTTAGACTATTAGGACAAACCTAATATAGGTATCCTAAACTAAAACCATCCTTTAAATTTTTCATCTGAAACTAAAATGCTTTAATTTCACAAAATAAATAAATAAATAAATAAATAAACTCTCTAGTTCTCTTGTATCAATGCTTCACTCTTGTTCACTAGTTTTTCACATGAGATATAAATGGAAATAACATGCAAAGAAAAAATATTTTATCCTTCTGCACTTTAAACAATAGTAAATATAGGTTAAACAATTCAAGGAATTAAATGCAATTCTCGAGTTTCAGATGTATGAATGAAGCAATTACCGGCGGACACGAAATCCAAAGAACAATGTCAATAGGAGTCTTTGGAAAACTAAAGGCTCAGAGCTAGAACAAGACTCTAAAATTAAAAAAATCAGCCATAAATTAAGTAAAAGGAGATACGATAAGAATTGCACCTTTACATGCTGGAGTTGGTTTATAAAAACCTACAGGAAGATAAACAGATCGATAATTATTGAAAGGGAAGAAAAAAAACTAAGGCACGCATCCTAAACTATTTGTCAAGTACCTTATTTTCCTCCGTGGTTCCCGTTGCTAGGGTCTCAAGAGCCCTTATCCTTGATCGATACTTTTCCTCCCGAGCCCTATAAAGCTCGTTTTGCTGAAGGAGTTCAGGAATATAAATATTCATTATTCATTCACGGCAAATGAGAAAACATTCTCTTGAGGGAAAAATGTTCCAAAGAAATTTACATTTTTTAAGTTTTCAGCCCGAGTTGAAACTCGCCATTCTATCTCTTCTACAATCTTTCTCAATAGGCATGCTACATGCTGAGCAAAAAGGCAACAACAGAAAACCATAAATAAAAAAAAAAAGGTACTTCAAAGAAATACAATATGACAGATGCATGAGGACAAGTATCAGAAAAGAGGCTCAAGAAGAAAAATATCCATGCATGCTAAGGAAATACAGCATATGTCTGTATTCTGAATGCATACGTAAGGTACATCTCCTTTATGTCTTTCAATACTTTCATCCATGATACTGTACAATATACTGAATAGTGACCGAGTCGAGGCATTCTGCAGAAAAGAAGATGCATAAGAATGCATTAAACTAATTGTTGCTATGAAAATCTGATCACATAATGGGTTCACTAACAGATAGGGACAAGTTTATGGAAGAAGCTCAGGATCTTACATCTAAACTGCTTGATTCCATTAATTCCAAAATTGTTGCATTAGAAAGATCAGCATAACATCCTTTAATGAATTGAATACTTTCAAATTCACCAGAAAGATTCCATCTCTTCCTAGAAGGATTTTGGAAGTCATTCGCCTGACCGTTAAAATTGAAACATGCCCTAAGTGTCTTAAGGCACTCTAAAACTGGCATCATGTGGCCCTGCACATATCCAAATCATTAACCAAAAGGTAGGAGGAAAAAAAATGCAATGAACTGTTTAACTTGGACTTTGAATACGTTCATAACCAAACCCAGCCAACTAGGGTAGTTCGTTCTGGACAAACAAAAAAGGGTAGTTCATCAGACACCTTTAACCAGATCTAGGTTTGGTCCCTGATCCAATGATCAGACCAAAAAAAAAAAAACTATGCTGTTCCAACCAGGAACCATTCCAAAATTGATATAAAAAGGTTTGAAATACAAAGTTTACGTGCCAAGACACTCGTACTTTTCACCGAGATAGACATATAACTAAACATAATAGTACTACAGTTCTCTTTAATTAGGAATATACCAATACCGTACACCCAAAAGCTGTTAGCTTACTCCTTATTATGACAAGCTATAATTAATGCGGAGGGAAAATTCTTTCAGTTTCAAGATGAACGAGTAGGAAAATGTTCAGTTTCAACCAACCTTACATGTCTAGCACACTGAAATGGATTGTTGTTTATAGAAAAACTAACTTTAATTCTATTGATACCTGCTCTATGTCGGAAAATTCAAAGCTGGGCAACCCCATTTCATCCATAGCAATAAGAAACCTCTTGACATTTGCAGGACCGCACTCGGGACCACCATCCTGAAGTTGGAGAAGAAATATGCTCAAATAGTGAAGTATGATGCCCAGAACAAGATACAAACATGAAAAATTAAGTCAAAAAGAGAAAAGTGAACTAAATTGAAGACAAATTAATACAGCAAACAAAGTATTAACAAAACAGTGATCGAACCATTGCAACAGAACCAGGACGCAGCTTGTTCAAAATGGTACAACAAATAGTTCCATCAATCAAACATCGTCTCAACTCCTCTTCTGTTGCATCAAATGGCAACTTTAAATCAGGAAGCATGCCATTTAACCACTCCACCAAAGAAGACAACCAGTCACCTAGCAAAATCAAGGCTTAAAATTTAATAAAGGAAGATGGAGTAAAATATTAAAAGAGCTCTAACATGTGATTACTTACCACCACTGATCGCGCCTTCATATCTTTCCATTTGTTCAATATCTACATTATGAGTTCCATTTAAGCCGTTAGCTATACAGTTTTCTTTCATCTTCCTTATTAGCTGAATGTTCAAGCTGACTTCCCTGAATTCTATCTTTCTGATAACATAGGACTCAGTCTATATGGAGAATAAAACATTTATCTTATTGAAGAAGTTAATATATATATATATATATATATATATATATATATATATATATATAACATTGAGAGGTTAATGAAATTGTACTACTGTATTGAAACTTCATGATAATCTTAAATGAAAATCGAAGTTTCAACAAAGTCAACTGGCATTGAGAGGGAAACTAACACTATGTTTGTTAGGAAGGAAGGACAAAAGGTGTGAGGAAAAAATGGATAGGACAGAGTTTTTTTTATCTTTCATTGTGTACGATGGTAAAAATTAGAGGAAAAGAAAGAAATTAACGTAAATAAAATTATTATTTTAAGTTGAATGAATATTTTCCTCACACATTGGAAGGTGGAAGGGAAGAGTGCGAATCCACTCATTTCCTTTCCTTCCACTTAGTTCCTCCTACCAAATGAAGGAAAGGATGGAATGAAAATAATTTTTCTTCCACATCCTTTCCTTCCTGTTTCCCTCTTACCAAACACAGTGCCAGAGAAAGAAATGCATTTTCATTTGAACGTCAAGCCTTTGTTTTGTCACTGAAAGTGAATAAAAAGAGAGGATTGAAAAATTAAAAGATAAAAAAAAAAAGAGATTATTTTCTAATTTTACACTTCATCTAAATAAAGTGAACTACATAAAATCACTCTGCTAAGCAGAAACTACGAGCGTTCAATTCTCGAACAAACAATAAATTTCCAAAAAAAAAAAAAAAGAACATAGTTACACACTTACACTCCAACATTTTCTCAGCAACCAAACAATCATACTTCCAAAATGAAAGAAAGAAAATCATATTTTCGAAAAATCAAGCTGCATTATCGATTCCCGGTATAATTTCTTAACTAATAAATTTAAACGACAGCGGAGAAACACGGGACTGGAAATAATTGAAATCCATTCAGATCTAAACCAAACATAAAATTCGACAAAAAAACAAAATGCAGGGTAAAAGCACGAACCTGAGGAATCTAACAGGAGATTAGATCAGGATCTCGAATGTTTAACTGAGCCTATACATTTCATAACTCAGGAAAAACGATGTTCGGGTTCTTCCAAAAAAAACTAACAGCAAAAGATTATAAACCAAACAGAGAACTAAAAGAAAAAAATCGAAGCAGATCCGTTCACGAAATCGAGCGATTTCGAAATCTCGAACAGTCCGAGCTCTTTATTTTTCCTTCTGCTCTCCGCAAAGAAAAAGAATGGGCAGCGATGGAAATGTCTGAATGGAGAATGGAAAGCGAGTGAAGTGAGCGTTTGGTTACGTATTTGTAGTTCTTTGGGGTTTTAGGTTTTTTTTTTTCTTTTTGGAAGTATATAACGGACCTTTCTTAATTTGTTTTTCTTTAATTTTGGATTTCGGCGCACCGATTTTGCAGTAAAGTTCCCGCCTTCGTGCCTTTGGTCTGACGTTTTATTTTCTTAATTTAATTTTTAGGATGTGAAATATATTAATAAAAACAAAATCAATAACGGACTCAACGGTGCGACGATGTCGTGATCTTTTGTTGACAGAATACGAGACACGTCACCCTGTTCGCTGGTTGTTTGTTACGAGGATAGTTAGGGCTCCATGATATTTGCACCATAATTTAAAAGAATGATTATTTTATATGTCATTGTAAATTTTTTTTATTTTATACATAAAATTAAAATAATAATATATTTTTTATTTTTTAATATTTTTAAAAAATATATATTATCAATATTTTTTAAGTTAAAAAATTTCATTAACAGTGTATAAGGTATTAATTTAATATAAAATTATATATATAATATAAGAATGTAATTATAGGATGTAAATAAAATATTTATCTTAGTAAATTATTCTAATATAATTTGGACAAAATTAAAATTCAATTCAATTACTATCAAATCGAATTGAATTTGAATAAATTAAATTATCTAATTAATCGTTAATATTTAATTCATATAGATCATAAATTTAATCATATATTTTAATTATTTATAATTTTATTCTAAAAATTTATAAAATATCTATAAACAATTTCAATTCAAGTTCAAGCTTAAAATTGAATATAATAATCAATCTTATTTTTTTATTTGATAAACAAATTTAATTGAATGAATCAAATAAATTCAAATTTTATTTTTAAAAAAATTAAATTTAATCAAACTTAAATTAATTTTCAGATCTTAAATTTGAAACTGAAATCAAACTTTTCATTATATGGACTCAACTTCACTCAACCCCATGGTAGCTAAATGTGAAGTTGGTTAAGAAATATGCAGAGAAAAAAAAAGAGTGGGAAGAGCAATCCTTGTTAGTCGTAATAAATAAGAAACAAGAGAACTTCTAATTACACACGCACAATAATTCAGTGATCTTTCATTCACCCTTTAAAGTAGCTTTCCAAGCATTGCAAACAAGATCTGATTAAGAGATCAAAGACCATTTCATTCAGCCATATTGACCATAACGCAGCAACACGCAGAAAATAATCCAGCAATCTTTCATTCTTTCAAAGAGTCTTTCAAGCATTGCAAACAATAACTGGTTAAGCGACATTGGCAGGCACCGATTAATGTTAATTCCACTACTGAATTGAAAAGTACATGGTTAGTATCTTCAACCTCCATAAAACACCATGGCCATAAACTCAGACAATGTGAAATCCGAATACCGTGTTTACTTGAGAAAGATTTGGTTGTAATCCCATATATAATTAACAACCTGAAACAAAAGAGAGAAAGGAGAGAAATTAATCAACAGTAGAATGGCGCAGTAAAACGGAGTGATTAGTCAATCAAACAGAGGATATTTTCCTAATTAAACTGCTGTTTGATGTTTCAGTTAATGATTTATGAATACAGAAAATGCATGGTGAACTCAATCAGAAAGCAGACAACAATGTTCATGACTAAAAGTTTGATTATTATTTGGGGTTTTAGGTTTAGGGTTTAATTAAGTTTAAGGTTTGAGTAATCTAAAAGAATTTATGGCAATTGTGAATGAGAGCATAATGTGTAGAAACAATAACGAAATAGAAAAACACCAAAATCGAGAGAGAAACAAATCCTTGATCAGTTATTGTAGCAGAAAGACAAATCCAGAGAAAAGAAAATAAAAGCAAACACATTCCTAAATACCTTCGAATCGAGTACATTCAAATCAATTATCAGCGGTCATCATGGACGCTTCAGAGTCAAGGCCATTCAAATTAATTATCAGCGGTCATCATAGGATCTTCAGAGTCAAGGCCAGGCGGGAGATTCAAATCAAAATCGACGACAGGCATCTCGTAACGGCACAGTGGACATGTATGGTTCTCATTAAGCCATCTTACAATGCAGTGGTTATGATAAACATGGGAGCACGGCAAGCGTTTGGCTTCCTCTCCGATCGAGATTTCTTCTAGGCACACCGAACAGTATAACGCACCCGATCTTTCGTCGATCTTTACATTCTCCAAGCCTTGGATTGCTGTTGTACTTGCAGGCTTCGTCTTTGGAGGAGGAGGATCATCCAACACCACCCCAGCAGCTTCCGCAACAATCTCGACAAAATCAGGTTCAAGAAGGACGATATCTTCCATGGAAGCATTTTCTTGATCATCAGAGAACTGATCATCCCCTTCGTTCACGGGAAGCAAGCTGGGTAATGGCACCCATAAAAAATCCTCGTCTCCCTCCGATCTCAAATCCAAACAATTGAGAGAAACATGGTTCGGTGAATCAGCCATGCTGAAACTTGAAACAACGAAGACAATGAAAAAGAATAACGGAAGGAAAGGTTTATAATTTTTGTTGCGATTTGGAAAGTAACGAAAGAGAGCAGAAAATGTACATTAAGGGAGACCAAACTTATGCTTAAGAGGAGCAGAAAATATATATGAGAGGGACCAAAATAACCGCCTATAACTTAGGCTATTTTGTAAATTTGTAATAATTTATTTTTGTAATTAAAATTTTTATACTGAGAGACCAAAATAACAGATGGATATTGGGAAAACAATTACAAGTATTTTTTTTATATAAAAAATTTGTGATAATTTCATTTGATTATATATTAGTATTAAATAAAATTAATTAAAATAACAATTAAAAAAACCTATATAATTTGATCTTATAGTATAAAAAAGAGTTATTAAGTCAAAGTGCGTAATTCTCCATATAATATGATAAATAATTGCTTCACTTAAAAAACTAACTACATCCTTATCAAAAAAAAGATATACAATATTTTTCAATGAGATATTGGTTTAATGGCAAATAGAAGATTATGTGATTTTGAGTTTCTAAGTTTGAGTCATATCAAGGGTAAATTTTAATTTAATCTAATTTTTTATTAGTTTAGTTAGTTATAGCTATTTATTGGTTTACCTAATTTAAATAAAGTGATTTTCATAATTATTAATTCATGGATTGTAATATACTGATGAAAATGTATTACTCAAAAAAATATATACTATTTCCCTAATTTCTCCAAACTAGTTTTTTTTATATGTTCATTTTAAGTTTAGTATAAAAGATGTAATTATTTTAACTTGTTAAACATTATTTTTATTAGATAATAAAATAGCTAAAACATTTAAAATAATTTTATGTGAATTGTGATTTAAATTTGAAAAATATAAACTCAATAGGTTATTAAAAAGTTATTTTTCCAAATTTATTAGTTTTAGAGGTTTATTTTATTTCTAAAAATTACTATCAAGTTTCATGTTATGATAATATATATAAGGGACCGAATTATATATTTGTGTGAAACCCGTTAATATACTTGTTTAAAAGTTAGGTTATCTGTTTAAATTTATATATTCGTTTAATTTTTTAGCAGGTTTTGATAAAAATATTAATCATATTAAATAAACTTTGACTTAAAAATGAAGGTCTGTTTAAAAGTAAATTGAACTTGAATTTTCTGTTTCAAGCCCAACTTTAGTTCGGTTTGACACGTTATTATAATTTTTATTTTTCTTTATTTTTATATTAATGTATTTTTAATTTTTTTTTCAATTTAAATTGAGTTTGTATTATATATGCACACATACCTTACACAATTACTTTTTTATTTTTTAAATATTGTAAAATAATAAATATGTATGTTCACATAAATATTTTATATATATATATACATACATATTCATGCGCACACATATCTATGTAACTATATATTAAAAATGAATTCTTAAAATTGAAAGAACATTGATTTTTTTTTTATGATGATACTTCATTAATTTTATCTTTAATCTTGCTATCAATTTACTTTACATTCAATTTGTGTTGATTTATTGATTATTTCACTCTTTTGTAATTAGTGAAGAGTGTTTTGCTTTTCAGAGTAACATAATCACGTTAAGAAGATTTTTGCAATTTATTTTGACAACTATTCTTTTTTTCTTTTAACCGACACGTTTATCTCTCGAATATTTTAATCATTTTTATTTTTACAACAATTTTTTTTAATTCAAGATAACAACATAAAATCCAAATCAAAAACCTAATTCTTACACATTTTGATTCTTTTCGCACAATTATTCCCCTCAAATATTGTCTCATTGAGATTATATCTGCAACTAAGTTACCCTCAAGAAAATGATGTTATACCTCTTACTTTCCTCCTCATTTCTTACTTTAATGTCTGCATATTTAGAACAACATTTTTTTCCTTTGATATCAAATTTGTTCATATCAACCCTTTACTTTACTTTACATTGTAAGTATAAATATTGTGATTCAAAAAGAATTCTTATAAAAGTTTTATAACTTATAATTTGTAAATAATTATGTTAGATCAAACAGTTATAATTTTTTTTATTTTATAAAATCAAATTTTTATCGATTTAACATTATTATCATTATAAAAAATATAAATACTAGACTTGATTTACAACTTTCATATAGTGGCCGCTTTGGTATTTTAGAGGAAAATGATTGCAGCGTAAAGTGATTGCTGGGAAAGTAATTACTGAGAAAGTAACTTTGCAGCGTTTGGTATGCAATGTAAAGTTATGTTTAAATTGCAGGGAAAGTAACTTTACAGCGTTTGGTATGTACTCACTTTATTGGAAAAGTTGTGTCAAATTTCAAAAATACTCATAACTATAAAAAAACAACTTTAATGCAATGAAAAAATTAATTAAAATGAAAATGTAAATGATATAAAATTATATTATTAATATTGCTTATTATTTGTAATTCTAAATTTTCATGATTATTAATTTAAATTTTAATTAGTAAATTATTACAAATTCATGTATTATTAATTTAAATTTTAATTCATGTATTATTTTTAATGAATGTCATAATAATTTATTTTAGTCCTTATAAAATATTTTTTATGTATGATAATTGCCTGTAACATTCATGAAAATATTTTTGTATTTTTTGTAAAAGAGTAATTTAGGTAAAATTGAGTAAAATTAACTTTGCAGCCAAGACCGCAAAGTGATTACAACCTACTTAGACTGCAATCACTTTGCAGCTTTTGGATGTAAAGTGATTGCATCCAACTTTCTTAATAACAAACGTTATAATCACTTTGCGCTCAATTAAATTACAACGTAAATTGATTACTTTCCTGATACCAAACGATCTCATAACGTTCTGTTATTCAATTGGGCGGCATCGCGGGATAATATTTTTAGTATATATATGATCAAATATAAATTCTTAAGTTTTTTAAAAATATTAAAAATTAATAAGAAAAAAATCAGTAATATAATAACAAAAAAACTCCCCCAAAAAAACACAGTTGAGAGATCAAACAAATCGCGTTAAAAATGCATCCTCAGTTCTAGCGAATCGAAGCCTCCGTTGAACAAAAGGGACATCTTGAATTTAGAGGTAGTTGAGAAAGACCCTCGAGCTGTCGCCGACAGCTTCTTTTCTTTCTTTACTTCGCTTCGTTTGGATCTCTCTGGGGTTTGATTTCGCCTTTATTTACTTATTTACTTTTTTTATTTTAAAAAATTATGGCACTTTCTGTATGGTTTTTGAGAAAATTTGACGTTGAGGAGAAATTTTTTGTCAATTTACGTAAATTAAACCAATTTTCATTAATCTAGAACTTTGTTGCTGTTAAATCCTGGAAAATTTAAGCTGTTATAATGTTTTTTTTTTCCTTTTTTAGGTTATTGAATTTCGAAATTATGCATTGCAGTGTATCGTAAGTGACCGTATAACTTCCTTTATTTGAGTATTAGCATTGGATTGGAGCATTATTGATGCTCCTTTTCATAATTTCTCTAATGCGAATTCAGTGATTTATGACATGTGGTGAAATTTAGTTTTTTAGTAAGTACATGATACGCAAAGTACTTCTACTGTAGGTTACTAGAATACTAGTGGCTCTGATAATCATATGCGAGGTTTTGGCAATGCAGCAGGGCGCCTTAAAGAATCTGGTACATAATGCTTCCTTCACTCAATTATTAATTTGATAAGGGGCAGATTTGTTCTCAAGTCGTATGCTAATTAACTCAACATTGTTGTAAAATGCAATAAACATCCTTGGGTTTTTGTCTTAAACCCAGGTAATTAGGGGTACTTTTTCTATTTTCTATATCATTAACATAGCACCAAAATTATGGCCACTGGTCAACCCTAGATCTTATTGTTTGCTTATCCTAAATTAAGATTGTTTTGAAATTTGTGCTAATTATTTGTATCATGTGCATTTTTGTTAAAATAAAGTTGAAGTGTAGTGCTTACTTACTCTCTCCGTTAGTGTATCACCGTTGTGCTGTTAATCAGAACATATTGGTCATCTGGAATCTGATGGAGCTATTGCTGTGGCTTAGTTTCCCTCCAGAATTATAGCATTTATGTTATAGATTGTTCGATTCTGATATAAAATGTGAACTTATTCTTGTTACTTAGTTTGCCGCACTTGCTGCAGCAACAAAGGGAAACACGTATATAAATTAATGTCTCAGGTAGTATCCCTATCCGTCACCCTCTTTTTTTTATTTTTACTTTTTCCTTTTGGTGAAATGAGAAGGATTAGAAGGAAGATGGAAAAATAAACCAGTTTTTTTTTTTTTTGGGGGGGGGGGGGAGGGGGATGGGGGAGGAGGAGGTGAGGCATATTGTTTCACAAAACCGGAAAATAACTTGTATATGTATTTAATGTTATTTCTATTATCTTTTATCTATGGTGGTACAAACAATTAGTTGCTTAGATGTCATTGCACTGAGCTCGAGAAACTACTGAACTATAAGCAAACACAATTTCATTTCGTTTCTGGTTGTCTTAGTTTGTGCACTCTGTTTGATGTTATATTGAAACAATAAATCTACCATATAATCCAATTATTGTTTTATGCATTAAACTAAATAATTTATTTAGAAAACAATCTATGCTAGCATTTTTGCATAGATTGCTTTAGCTGGTGGTAGGAGAAGGGAGGTTTGGAGGTCTTGTTATTTCAATAAGAAATAGATGATCGATGTTTTTGCAGATCAAATAAGTTACCTCTTGTCTGAAAGTTCTTTACACATAAGCCTATTTAATATAATTGGAATTGTTACTTGAACCCAGGCAATACTATTGGACCTTGTTTCTTTGACAACCGATGTATTTTCTTTTATTGGTCAATGCAATATGCTTCAAATATTAGTACATTAGGTTCTTTTTTGGTAGGTTGGGTTTTGTTGATAGCATGTAATGAAAGGGTGGTTTGAATAGAATGGAATTTTGTTATAGCCTTTTGTGCAGATTCTATTATAATTATTATTATTATGGGCATGTTTGGCTTATTTTATGGAAGAGCTTATTTACTGTAGAAACGGAAACTAAGTTTTTGGCTCACAAAATTTTACAACTTTTAGCTAGCTTATGCAGGAAGAAACTTTTTACATTTTCTCTTTACTCTTCAATAATTTAGAAAATGATAAAGAGGATTATATTATTTCATATCAATTTATTTATTTTGTATAATTTTTATAATTATTTCTTTCGTTTTTTTTTTATTTTAATTAGAAAAAAGTTTTTTTTTAATTTATTTAATTGTTTATTTAAAAATTTTGATTTAATTTAATAAATTTTATTATTTTATTTTACATTTATTAAAAATATAAAAAAATTCTATTGAATAGTTTTCAACATTCTGCAACACTTTTATATAAAGTTTGTCAAATGTTAATTTAAATTCTCTTAACAACATTTTTAAAGAAGCTCTACTTGAACATCGCTTTATAAAAGCTCTAATCGAGTCAAACAGGCCTTACATTTTCTTCTTCATGGATTCACAACTTTTAAAGGAGTTCAATATGTGGGACTCAAATAAAAATAAAATTTTTTAATTTCAATTTATTATTATTATTATTATTTTGCTTTTGCTTTTTAATTTTATTTCCAGTAGCATGGGTAGATATTTTTTTAAAAAAAACTTTTCAAGATTTTATATACTATTACATATATATATATATATATTTATTACTTGAATATTTTAAAAAATAATAAGTAATTATCCAAAGTATATGTCAAAAAAGATCTAGTTTAACATAAAAGACAAAGACATATAAATAGAAAAAAAATGATTAATATAAAAAATAGAAATAGATTTCATTTGTTGCACTTTTCTTATAATTCTAAAAACATTTAGATATTAAAAAAAAAACATAAAATCATTTGATTATATTACAATGGCGTCATGATAATGAATTATGATGGTAATACTATATATTTATTTTTATAAGATATATAGTTATTAATAATTAATAAATATTAAGGACTACTACAAAAAACATCCGAGTCCATGTTGAGATTGAGATAATGTTTATATTTAGATCAAAATCAACGACATGCAACTTGTGGCGACATAATGGATACATGTTACTGTTCTTCAACCATTCTATAATGCAGTCGACATGAAAAATATACGAGCAAGGCAATCGTCTAGCTTCCATCTGCAACTTTTCCATGCACATCGTACAGTGCAACGATCTTAACCCTAATCCATCATCGATCTTTACCTTCTCTAATCTTTCAATGGTTGTTTTATTCATTGGCTTCATCTTTGGCTCGATACCTTTCAAAACACTCATCAAAGTCATTTTCGATATCGAAATTACGAGTATTGTCTAATTTCATGGAAATATATCTAAAATATTATAATGCTCTTTTTCTTTTACGATATCTGCCACTTTAGCATCAAACTCAAACTAGGATGCGAACATTAACAAGGTTGTTTCTCGTCCTGATGAATTCAAAGCCAGGTCTCCTTTGTTGATATAAAAAATGACTTCTAATGAGTATGTTTTGAATAATACCAAACCAAAGATGAAGCCAACGAGTAAAACAGATTAGAAAAGGTAAAGATTGATAAAGGGTTTGGCTCGTTGCACTGTATAAACAACGAGTAAAGCAGCCTTTCAAGGATTAGAAAAGGTAAAGATCCGGGTTAAGGTCATTGCACTGTTCGGTGTGCATGGAAGAGTTGCAGATGAAGATGGAAGCTAGACGATTGACTTGCTCCCACATCAATTGCTTGTAGTTGATTTTGATCTCAATCTCAACTTGCCTATCATTGATTTTGATCCCAATCTCACCATGTACTTAGATGTTTCTTGAATGTAGTCCTTAATATCTTAATAACTATATATCTTAAAAAAATAAGTATATAGTATTATCATCATAATCATCACCCCCATTGTAATATAATATCTTCTGTAATATTTAAATATTTTTAGATTTATAAGAAAAATGCAACAATGAAATTTTATTTTTTATATTTTGCATTAATCAATGTTTTTCAATTTATATGTTTTTATTTTTTATGTTAAATTAGATATTTTTTTGACATATGCTTTACACAGTTACTTTTTTCTTTTTTAAATTCAAGTAATATACATGTATATCTACATAAATATTATATATATATATATATATATATATATCTATATAGACACGCATACACACATATACATATAAGAACTCCTCTAAAAAATAAAATTAAAAAAAAAACACAATTAAGAGAATACAGAATTCGAGTTAAAAATGCATCATCAGCTGCTACTTGCTAGAGAATCGAAGGCTTCATTAACAAAAGCGACATCTTGAAAGCAGTAGAGGTAGTTGAGAGAGACTCTCGAGCTATTGCCTAGAGATTCTCTTCCTTCTTTACTTTGCTTCGTTTGGTTCTCTCTAAGGTTTGATTTCACCTTTATTTACTTATTTACTTGTTGATTTAAAAAAAAAAAAATTATGGCACTTTTTGTACTCTTTTTGAGAAAAATTTTGTAGATTTACGTAAATTAATTCAATTTTCATAAACATTAAACTTTATTGTTAAAATCCTGGAAAATTTAAGCTGTTATGATGGTTTTTCTTTTCTTTTTTTATTTTAGGTTTTTGAATCTTGAAATTATTCATTACAGTGTAGTGAAAGTGACAGTGTAACTTCCTTTATTTGAGTATTAACAATGAATTGGAGCATTAGTGATGCTCCTTTTCGTAATTTCTCTAATGTGAATTCAGTAATTTGGTGAAATTTAGTTTTTTAGTAAGTACATGATGCACAAAGTACTTATATTGTAGGGTACTAGTGGCTCTGAAAATCATATGCGAGGTTTTGGTGATACGGCTGGGCGCCGTGAAGAATCTGGTAAATGGAATGTTAAACATAATGCTTCCATCACTCAATTATCAATTTGATAAGGGGCAGATTTGTTCTCAAGTAGTAAATATTGTTGTAAAATGCAATAAACATCCTTGGGTTTTTGTCTTAACCCAGGTAATTGGGGGTACTTTTTCTATTTTCTATATGATTAACATAGCGCCAAAATTGTGGGAACTAGTCGACCCTAGATCTTATTGTTTGCTTATCCTAAATTAATAAAGTTTTGAAATTTGTGCTAATTATTTGTATCATGTGCATTTGTGTTAAAGTAAAGTTGAAGTGTAGTGCTTACTTATTCTCTCCGTTAGTGTATCACCGTTGTGCTGTTAATCGGAACATATTGGTCATTTGGTCATCTGGAGTCTGATGGAGATATTGCTGTGGCTTAGTTTCCCTCCAGAATTATAGCAGTATGTTATTGATTTGTCTATTCTGACATAAAATGTGAACTTATTGTTGTTTGGATTTCCTGCACTTGCTGCTGCAACAAAGGGAAACAGGAATAAAATGTATATAAATTCATGTCTCAAGTAGTATCCCTGTCCCTCATTTTCCTTTTTTTTGAGGGGGAAATGGGAAGGATTAGAAGGAAGATGGAAAAATAAACCCCCCGGCGGGGGGAGGGGAGGCTTATGATTTGAAAAAACAAAAGATAACTTGTGAATGTATTTAACATTTATTTCTCTTGTCTCTAGTCTTCGGTGATACAAAAAATTAGTTGCTTTGATGTCGTTGCATTGAGACCAAGAAACCACTGAACCATAGGAAAACGTAATTTCATTTTGTTTTTGTTTGTCTTTTAGTTTATGCACTCTGTTTAATGTTATATTGAAGCAGTAAATCTGTAATATAATCCAATTATTGTTTTTATGCATTATCTAAATTTTTTTAGAAAACAATCTATGCCAGTAATTTTGCATAATTTGCTGTAGCTGGTTGTTGTTGAAGGGAGATTTAGAGGTCTTGTTATTTCAATGAGAAATAGATGATCAATGTTTTTGCTGATCAAATAAGTTACCTCTCGTGTGAAAGTTGTTTACGTAAATTTTAATTTTTTGATGAGTACAAGGAAAAATCTCATAATTTGACCTACTGTATTCAACTTAATGGTTGTATATAGAAGTTTCCAGTTGTGCAGGTTTATGTAATCTGCTATAACATTAATCATAAGTATCTAATTGCAACAATAATTTTATTTCATAACTTAGAGGTCCATATAAAGAGTTAATCTTTATATTGGAGTAGACTCGATCAAAAGCAAAATTTCATTAATTTTTTCTTTTGCACAATAAGCTCCAACTCCAGATGAAATCATACCTTGAGAGGGTTTAACGTGAAAGTTTCTGGTATGATATCCTTTTTCATATGCCTTACTTTGTGCAGAGATTGCAAACACTTATCATTTTGCTTTCTGGCTGTGTTTTGTTTTTCGTCAGCTCTCATTCGTATTTGTTACATTTGTTTGCCCGCCTACGAGTATCTCTTCTGTTTTACTCTGCATTTAAGAGAAATTAATAGACTTCACCCAAGTCTTTAAATAGCAAGGAAAAGGGATCTTTTTCTTTTGCACCAAGAAAAATAATAGAAAAAATACCGTCGTGGCCCTCCACAATGGGTTGGTCTGCCTAACCAAAGTGACTGACAAGGAAAAGAAAAGGAAGGTGGAGTAATGATCGATGGCTCCATCAGGGTAAGACCGACTAGATCAACGTAGAAAAACCTCGTTTACTCCTCGGTTTAGCCTCCCAACCTATACACCAAAGCAAAAAACGTGCGTTGTGTTTTACTTTCTCGAACATCATTGGTTTGATTAATGTACCAAAATTATTATGCGACTTTAGCCATTTTCACAAGCTACGAGCAACGACTATAGCAGTGTCGATCTGTTTGAAATCGTGATTAATTAGTATGTTTTTGGTGGCTTAGTTTAGAAGAAATCTTGATGGGATGTTCGCAATGTCAAACTACACCCAATTCCTTTTACATCGAATGACGAGATATGAAAAGACTTAAAAACAATAAGAATTTGGTGAAGTTGGCATTTTGACATTTTAACCTCTATTTTAATATTTAAATATTATTTTAAGTTTTTTATATAAATAAATATAATTAATTAACATTTTATTTTATAGTATAAATTTTTAATATTTTAAAATAATACAATTAAATTTAAATTTGTTATACACTTTAATAATAAAATAATAAGTAAAAGATTTATAAGATTTTAAATTTTTGTTTATTTTATTTAATTGTGTAATTTTAAAATTTTTTGTATAATTACAAATACTTTCATCCATTTTAAGATTTGAAACGAATTATATTCAAGTCAGGAGTAGAAACTTTTTTAATAATAGTGATTCTAAAATTTAAATTTTGTTTAAATATTCGAAGAAAAAAAATTTTTTTATTCATTTCAATCAACTGTTTGTATAATTTTGAAATATTAAAAATTTATTTATGATAAAATAAAAATTTATGAATTTTTATAATAAAACTAATGTTTGAAAGCTGAAATTCATTTAATGAAAAAATTACGAATATATTTTACTGTTAAACCTTTTACTTGATCAACAAAGCATTAAGCACTGCTCATCGGCAGACGATGAAAAACCTTTCCGATTCAAGTAAAAGTTTTATACTACTATTTTCTGGCTTAAAAGGGCATAATTAATTGCATGGATAACATAATTAAAGAGGCAATTTGCATCGGATGTGGCAGTTGCATGTGCCACAATGTTCCCTGATTATACACTTTGTCAGGACTATCATAAAGTAAGTACCTAATCTGCCATTAAGTAATCTAATTTTTAAAGGCTGAACCCTAAATATTAGTTAGTAAATGACCACTTTTGAAAAAACAAATCTAGATTAGCAAAATGGAACCCCTTTTGACGTATGCACACATTATTAAATCATACTATGAGATTAATAAGCATACTTGATTATAATTATTCTTATTTATTATTATAAATATTATAAAAAATTAAGGTGTTACCGACAAAATTTTACTTGTTCAAGATTTTATTTTGTCAACGGAAGAAATTTTGTCGGTAATTTAATTTTTATTTCTTAAAAAATAAAAACAAACTTGGTAATTTAGGTAATAAAATAATTCATCTATGACATATACACACATTATTAAATTATATTAATGAGTTTGGTAGATATATGTGGTTATAATTAATCTTTCTTGTTTATTATCATAGAACCGATCCTTTATTAAGGAATCAATATTAAAATTGATCAAAGAAAAATCAACGTACAATGAATTTAAATTTGAATGTTAAAAACTATCAATTACTTCTTTGAAATGATATTGTAATTTAAATGAATCCTTAAGATTCATTAAAATGGTAAATAAAATTTACCATGAAAAAGCATAGTGACATAATCATAACAAACACGACCCACAAATGTTTTCATCGATCCCTCCACATTGATCCTTTCATATCGATTGGCAACTTCAACAAGATTGTCAGGTTACCCGCTGATTACAACGAGTAGTGATCAGGGGATAAGCAGGAAAAAAGGAAAATCAAATGCCAGCAATGGACCCAATTAGCTTTGGAAAATGGTTTATATTTTCTTCTGGCTTACAAATCCATCGGTTAATTATTTTTGTTTCTTCTATTTGGTAGATGGCCCATAACTTGGTTGATTTAAAATAACAGTTACAAGAAAAATGAATACAGGGAGACAAGGATTAGTACCTAGGCTTTCCAGGAAAATGAGCTCTTTGAAATTATGCTTCTATATTTTTTTAATATAGTACTTATTATAAAAATTATATAAATAAAATGTATTTATTCTAATATATGATGCAAGGTTAAAAATTATTATGTAAACATATAATTTTAATTATTATACTTTAAAATAATTTATGAATAATTATTTAATTTAAAAATTTATTATTATTGAACAATAAACAAACATTAAATAATTTGCTAAATGAATGAGTTTAATTTAAATAAATCTTAAACTAATTATTAACATAAACGAATAAATCACATAATTATTCATAATCATTTGTTAAAATTAATAAATAAATATAAACAAATAAAAATCATATATATTTTGAATTGTTCGTCGAATATATGGTTGCATTGCATTCCTATAATTAGACACATAAATTTTGTTTTTTCTAATATAAATGTAGCAGCATGTTATAACACAGTTGGATGTGGTTACTAACTCACCCATCACCATGGTAGGGGAATATTTGCAGCAGAAATTGCTCCCATTAATTCATCAAGCTGAATCTCCACAGAATAAATTAAGCACCAGCAACTCCAAAAATGGTGATGCAGTTCTTGAAAAACCCACCACGGCAGACGGTACCATCACTGCCATCGCTCAATTTGATCTTTCTTTCTTTCTTTCTTTTAAAACCTTTTCGAAACTGAAGAAAAAAGCCACAGTATTTTCAACTTCCTGGCAAGTTGATAAAATAGTGGTATAATTATTTTCACGTGTTGCCTTTGTCTGAACTCCGAAGATATATTACTAACAAAGATGAACACTGGCCTGGTGTCTTAGGCCATCGATACGTACAAGGGCTCAAAACAGCGTCCATTTTGTTGTCAAATTTCAACATTTTGGAAGCACCGTTTTCACTTCTTATTATCACTTGAGAGCACTGCACACACACACACACACACACACACACACACACACACACACACACACACACACATATATATATATATATATATATATATATATATATATATATATATATATATATATCCCTTTGCATGCATGCAGTTGGATGAGTCATGTTTCTTCACTGTGAAACGTTGATATATATATATATATATATATATATATATATATTAAGTAATTTATCTTTTTATGTTGAAATTAAGATGTTATTCAAAAGAAAATCCAACTTGCATATGATGAAGGAGGTAAGTGAGCCGAGCCCACCTCCAAAATTCTGCAATGAGAGCAGCTAGGCTCCTCCCAAATCCAAGAGTAGTTTGACTTTGACTAGTAGGTAGCTAATAAATTTGGTTTGGTAAGGTTCACTTCCTACTTTACAATATAAAAATGCAAAGAGATCAGACTGCAGTGAAGACTGATGAGGATATACAATTCAATTAGCAAGCCTTCCATGTGACAGTAAACTGAATTCCAGTGGAAACGTTTTCCAGGGTTTTTGAAGAAACCACAATCTTTAGGGTTTGAAAAATTAAGCTGAAGGAAATGTGGAGTATTCATGTGTATTATTTATTATTGGATCCAACCAAGAATATATTAATATTTAATGAATTTCAAGAAGTTTGGTGGGAGTCAAATTAACATTACATTATAATAAATATAAATAAACCAGGAGGATTGTGATGATAATGTGATTGAACACTGTGATCATCGTCCCTACCTCCCTCCAATGCTGCGTTGATTTTCTCTGACTTTTTGCAAATGAAGTTTTGTCTTCAACCAAAGCAGAGCAGAACATCAGGGAAACATCACATGCTGTCGCTGTTGCTTAATAGTGATACTCTCGTACAACAACATCCCCTCCCCTTAATTAATCATTGTCGGCATACAATTTAATTATTTCATTTGGCTGTTTTTCTTTAACTCCATTTTGGATTCGTTCTCTTTTATGAATGAGATTTATTTGGTCATTTTTGTCACTAAGAATTGACATTTTCTTAGTTTTCTTATTAATTGTTAACTAAGATTTATTACTAATTAATATGCATAAATTGTTAATTTGACCCATGTTAATTATTCCAGAGAGAAATCAATATATAGTTGGAAGTTTCGGAAAATAAAAACTGTCAAAGGTGTTGAAATTGGTGTCTTAATGTGCATTTTGATACTTAAATCCATATTTTATATATAAGTAGAGATTTTAAATAAAATGAGAGTGAAATGGAGTAACTGAAAATGCATAAAGAAAAGTCATTACCTTTATACGTTAGGCATATAAAATATCATAGTGATATGCTCAATATAAAATAAATACCGCATTTAGTTCAATAATAAATACATGTATTGCATGTACCATATCGTACATCAACCTAAAGGGTTATCTCAGTGGTATAAAGTTTTACTAAATTTTTTATCGAAAATGATTTATGATAAGAAGTCTTGTATTCGAATTCTCACCATGTCAAATTTCTTTGAATCAACGTCAACCACAAAGCGTGAGTAAAGATTAATCTCATACTTAATGTGGTATAGAAACATCTCGTGATTTATAAAAAAATACTACATTGTACATCTTTCTATTAAAATATAAGGATTGGAAAAAGTTATAGTAATGTTGACCTTATATATTCATACTAAGTTTATATTGATTTTCACGTGTCTACATTTATTTTTATATGTTAATTTATGTTTATTGTTATATATTTATGTTTGTTGACGTTAAGTTTATACTTATTTTATGATATATCTGATCTTATTATCGTGTAATTACATTCCATGAAAATTAATTTTATTATTGTTCTTATATATTTATGATAATTCAATAAAAAAATAAACGTAAAATATATATAAAGTAAGTTGACCTTATAATAAGATTGACTTTGCTATAAAATTTTTGGATAAATTTTTTATTTATCCCTTTGTTTAAATTGTATTTTATTATTAAACAAATACTTAAAAATCCTGCCATCCATATTTGATAAAATAATATATTAAAAGCCAAATCGGACTCGTGACTGTTAGATTAACTATCGTTGTCAACTTCAGTAATTGAGAACAGCTAATTTACTAGCAAGAAAGTTCCCTTGAAATGTTATTTATTTATGGAATAAGTCGACAAATCTACACTACTAGCTCGTTCTATTAATGTTGCAATGATTGTCATTTTTAATTAGTAATTTCGATCATTTTTATGGTAATTAAAAAAATATATTTGAAGAAAGAAAGATGAGACGTGGTTTAAAGTATTTTATTTTGAAAAATAAATTTAAAATTATTTTTATTAAAGAAAAAATTTTAAAATACAGAGGAAAAAATTCCTCAACTTTGTTAAACGGACGATATTTTACATTAAAAATTTGTAATATTAGATTTAACTTGAGCATTTATTTATATTATTAATCGATTTTAAGTTAAATATTTAAAAAGATATCAAAATTCAAATTATAAAAATTTGTCATAATGGTGTTATTTCATATTTATTAATTTTTTTTAGAATTTTATATTTAAATTCCATCTTTCTTAAGAAATAATTCAAGCCAAATATATGTTCAAATCAAGTTTGTTCTACTAGAGAAAATCGAATCTGGTTTTCGCCTCAAGTCGAAACTTTAAACAGTATCGATCCAAGTACTTTGTTCCAATACCACAAGCCCAATTTGACCCGTTCTTATCAGTTCTTACTTGCATTAATATAAAGTTCAAATGCTGAGCAATTTAAACTTAATTATTTCGAATTCAGATTTCTTAATCCAGGCATAGTACAATCACATCACATTCGAGCTAATTGTTGTCTTGCATGTGTCTTCTAACCTGTTGTCAATGTTCTTGTCAAATCCAAAGCTCATTGTAATTTTGATATGATAGCATTGCTTTGACGTTATTTTTTTTTAATCTTAAAATATTTTAGTTTTCAAAAAAAAAAAAATTAAACCCTGACAGTTGAGAGGCTAAACTAATTTCAATCTTGACAAGATAGATGATATTATTGTTAATTTTACATGCATTTTTAAAATTTTTCGAGTAGATATGTAGGGTCAACAATGGACCAAATTTAGAAGGGGACAATCAATGTACTGGGATTATGATTTATTAAGTTATGGTCATCGTTCCATTGATAAGAGTAAGGTATTAATCAAAGTCGCGATTACAGACACCATAATGAAAGTGACCTAATTGACCCGAACTAAATAGAATAACTAAAGTAACTTGTGATTAAAATTAAATGAGCTTGCTGATAATGTTTTAACTAGGGTTTAGGGTTTTTGTCCTTATGAATGTTTGCTAGTAATTTGATGCTTGCAGAATACAGTAGTCGAAAGGTGTTTGATCGAATAAGGTAAGTACATAAATAAAAAAAATTAATAAAAACAAGAATAATCGAATCAAATACAAAAATAATCGAGTTATTACTCTTTACACAATTCTAAATTAGTGCATAAGTTAAAGGTTTAATTTGAATGTACGATGAGGTTGATTTTGATGAGGTTAACAATATTAATAGTTATGAGATTAATTACTATATCGGTGAAATTAGATAATAAAATAGTGATATATATTTAAATACAATCGCAATGAGATGAATGCAGTGAAAAGAGAAAATAATTATTAAAGGCAATATATTAAAATTTTATAATAAAATTTACAATATATGTTTTATATTTATAAAATTTATAAAATAATTAAAAATAATAATAAAATAAAAATAAAAAATATTTTCTAATAAATGTAAAATTAATAAAATCATTTTATATGAATTAATATTTTATTATTATATATTTAAATTATTTTTAAAAATATTTTACTATTTCAAAAAATAAAATACATTTTTCAAAATCATTATAAATAAATAAAATTTAATAAAATAATAAAAAAAAAAACTGTTAGAAAAGAGGTGGATGAGTAATTTAAACCTTTCCACCTCTCTATTCTTCCACTAGATGGGCATAGTTTTCAATTGCACAATAAGGTGCAGCTAAATGCACCCTGGAGTGCAGTTGACATTAACTAAAAGATGGGATTTCATTGGATCGTAGTGCAGTGGAACCTAAACTCATTAAAAAAATATTTAATAGTTAGATATAGTTTTAATATTTTGTATAATATATATAAGTTATCAACTTTTAATTTTATTATAAAATTTATAAATTTTTTATTATATTATAAATAAATCCCAAATTTTTCAAAATGATTCAATGAAATAAAATAAATAAGAGGACAAGATCTTATAAGCCCTCAACATTTTATTTTACAGTAAAAATTATTATAAATTTGAATTTAATTGTATTATTTAAAAAAATTAAAAGTTTATACAATTAAAATCAAATATTAAAGACTTATTTTCCTAAGTCAAAAAAATCCATATCTTCAACGTTAATAAGCCTTAAATACATGAGAGGTTATTGTTAAGTTTACGAGGATCTCAACCTTTGATAATTTGGCTAATAAATCAAGTAGGCTATAACCTAAAATGGGGTTCCAAAAATTGAGAAGGATATTCTCGATTGGAACAAATGATTAAGGTGGATTGTTGAGTTTAAAGGCATTTAGATTTAAATTTTTATGTTTTTTTTGTTGGTAAGTTACTTGTAAATTTTAAAAAAAATTACATGTGAAAATTTATTAAATTTATAAATTTAAGTAATAGATTGATCATATATTTTGTTTTTGAAGATAAGATAATTTTTCCTACACTTAATTTTTTTCAAAAAAAAATCAATAATGTAGGATTCTAAGATAAAAAATGACGGATGGAATTACCTCTTCTTCTGTTTTAAAATTTTTTTATTTTTTTAATTAAATTTAAATGATCATCTCATTTTTTTCAATTTTATCGGAATCAATTTTACTTCATCAAAATCAATTTTATCGTCCATTCAAATTTACCCTAAAACAAATAACATCTTTTTTTTATATATATAAAAAGCAGAGAATAGCCATGAAAAAAACTGTTAAGAAAAACCCAATCTTAGACATTACATGAAGGTAAACAAATCTGAAAGCAGGCACCAAATTTTGGTTCCTTTCTTTATCGAGTTGCCTTGTGACTTTTATCACTAACAGATACTTATCAAATTCAAAACCATGGTAAATGCTCCAAACAAATTATTGGACCTGGGGTCAAGGGGTTAGTGTTTATGTCAGGGAAAATTCATATGATACTGGTTCTATTTTATTTTATTTTTTAATAATGATGATTTTTAAGAAAAAAATAAGCGCTAAAAATCAAATTTTAAATTTACAAAATTTTTATATTCTAAAAATAAAAATATAATTATTTGAATCCATATCCAATAATAATATTAATATTTGTTATTCTGTATTTAGTTATATTTTTAATATGTGTAAATATGCTTTAAATTTATAATGAACGAAAATGGGAATTAAAAAAAAAAAAAAAGGAATCTTGCAGGACAGCGATGATGGAAGGCATAAACTTTGCCAGTAAATCTTTCCAGAACCCCAATGCGGAATGCTTTATAATGGGTTCAGCCACAACAAAGGCATCTTTCAGAATCATGGTCCTACTAATTGCAAAGCTCCAATTTGATACCATGCAAACTCAAATTGACTTCATAATTTAGCCCTTTTTTTAATACTAATATTTGTTTTGTGTAAGTCTCTTTTTCCTATTAAAAAGAATGTTTGAAGGTATTTTTCTTGCAAGTTTAAAAAAAAAAAAATTATCATAAAGATTTTCCAATACATGAAAAAAATGTTGTAATTTACTCCATATAATAAAATATGATGTTGGCATGCGGTATTGTCCATTTTTTATGCTCTCATGTCTCAACAAACAAAGCTAAACATTTTTTTTTTTTTTTATCCTCTTTCTTTCATAAATTCCTCTTCTCATTGGTTTATTATCCAATTTTTCACACAAAAAAAGAAATGTAAAAAAAATTATATTTTATGTGAACTTATATTCTTTCTATATAAAATTATTATTTAATACATTTTAAATAGAATTTTTAAATTTCACAAGTTAGATTAAGATTGTAATATATACTTTATTTATTTATTTATTATTTTTAAGAATATGTGTTATCATTTTAACATTGATTGTAAAGTCTAAAAACTCTATTGATCGTGTATTAGATAATAATCCTTAATTTAAATTATTTAATAAAAATATTATTAAAATTAAGATGAGACACATACTTTTGAAAGAATATAAAAAAACAATAAATAAATAAAATATCTATCATTATCTTAATTCCGTTTGTGAAATCTAAAAACTAATAATAAACTTATAAATTTATAATATTATTAAAAAATTAATCATTTATTATATATATCACATGTGAAAATTAAATAATAATTATTTATTTTAATAAATATATTAATGATTTTAGTAATAAATAATTTGTTTTTCTAATAACATAGTAATTATGTGACAATTTTAATATAAGTAGTACATACTTATGTGAATAACTAATTCATAAAATCTTAAGTTTTATCCAATTTTTCACTATATTTTTTACATTTGCTTAAAATAAAAAAAAAATCTTTGGTGGGTGAATAAAAAAAATAATTAAAAAAATTGTAATAAATTGTAAGATTTGAATTTAAATTTAAATTATTTATTTTTATTTTTAATTATTAAATATTTTTTAATAAAAAATTAATTAATTTTGTACCCTTCTCAAAAAAAAAAAATCGTACATTTTACTGTGACGTTGGCTACGAAGAGGCAGAAGGCTTATCTCTGCCTCTTATTGGCTGAGGCTGACTAATATTTTTCCAGCACATGCTGAATAGGTTAGTAATCAATAACCTTGTTAACTTTAAAACAGCCATATTTTTTACAGCAAAAAACACCTTAAATCTTTCTTCATGCACTCATAAGTAAATTAATCCATAATAAAGCTTGTAATAATTCCATGTTAATTCTAAGTGTCGAAGATTTGGAAGCAGTGAGAAAATTGTTTAAAAGAAATTGATATAGAATCAGAGCGTGGTGCATTTACATAATAATTATTCTTGGTTTTTCTTTATCATTTCTCACCAAATCCCACCCACGAAAAATCATTCAGGACCACGGCTTGCAAATGTTTAATGGTGATACTGTTTCTAAGCCACGTGCCTCTCTCTGTGGCTTTTTTTTTTTTCTCACTCTCTTCCGTGTACTTTGGGATCAAAGCAAGCCAAGTTCAAAGAGAAAGATTCTTTCAGATGCTATTTTCTTCTTAGATATTTTGGCTTTTGTTCCAAATACAAAGAAACTATGAACCAGCGAACTAGTAAAGAGTCCCCCACACACCCAACCTCACTTGGTTTAACTGTCAAGCATTGAGTTTTTTTTTTTTTTTCCTATTTCCTTTGAAGTTCTTTAAAAAGGAAGTTGTTTTACTTCTGTTTCTTCACATATCTATGTCTAAATTCATTTCCCATTTGAAGCTTTAATAATAGTTAACATTAGTTTTGAACTGGGTTTTTCCTTCTTGTTTCAAAATAATTAGTGTTTCCACTTCAAAACAAGAAGAAAGTGGTGTCTTTGTTGGCTCAAATGGCTCTGGTTGTAGGACCAACGTGTTATTCTGTATTCTGGGTCAGAAAGAAAACTGAAAACCCAGATCTTTATGACACTTCTCACTGAAAAAAGATCTTCAAAACAAAGAAATCAATAAAACAACTGTACTTTGTTTGCCTGTATTTGCGTGCCTTATTGAGTACTTACTTCACCCTGCACCATTAACAAGAGGGAGAGTCTTTCTTTGAATTTTCGTTTTCGAATATATGAATTTTTTCTTTTCTTTCCTCGTATCTTATTTTATTTTTTTCAATTTTCTGGGCCATCAAATTATTTTTGTCTCTGTACACAAACAGGAAATTAGTTGCAACTAGACTAGTTGTTTATCTGTTAATGATCATTGCCAGCTTCTTTCTCTACCCATTTCTCTGGTTTTCGAGCTTCATTGGTACCCAATACACCATCTTTTAGGTCTTAGCTATTGAAGTTTTTAGTTTTTTTTCTTTTGAAGAATAAAAAAAAAATTGTTGGTTCTGAGTTCTGGGTTGTTTCGTGTAAAGGAAAGGAGCACTAGTAAGACAAACCCCTCAGGATTTGCTGTTTTGGGGGGAAAAAAATCATGAACTTGAGCTCTAGCACATGATTTTGTTGATAATCTTGTTGGAATATTCCACAACCAAAGAAATTTTTTTGGAGCTGCTGTAGGTGAATAAAGAGTCCACAGCAATTAGACTAGAATCACATTGCATCTGATCTAATGGTGGTGGGTATATATCTATACGTATCTAATTTTTAAATGTAGATATCGTTCAAATGGCTACTGGGGTTCAAGTTCTAGAGAGAGTGCCAGTGAACCTGAAGAAACAGCTTGCTCTTGCTGTGAGAAACATCCAGTGGAGTTATGCAATTTTCTGGTCCATTTCAGCTAGACAGCCGGGGTACAAAATGCTCCATTTTGCTCCATCTTTATTAATTTTTTCTTTCTAGAAGAATTTATCGTACACTTTTTTTTTTTTTTTTTTTACGAGCAACTTCAGCTATGCTTTTTAAGAACACTGGTTCTGCTTCTGAAACTTCTCTGCTTATTCAAGTGTTCTACATCATTGGATTTTACCATAATGTTAAAAATGCAGATCCAAAGGAGCTAAATTAGCTTAAAAAGTTGAGATTATTCTCTTTTCCAAGGTTCTGTATGCTTTTCCGTGTGACAAATGCTATTTTTCTTTAACATTCTATAAAGTTGACCCTTCTACTAACTATTCTAATTATTATTATAATCAATCTGGTATTTTGCTAATGAATTCTTCTGCCTTTGCTATCAATGTGAAAATCAGGGTCTTGGAGTGGGGTGATGGTTATTACAATGGAGATATAAAGACAAGGAAAACAGTTCAAGCTGTGGAGCTCAACGCTGACCAACTGGGTTTGCAGAGAAGTGAGCAACTGAGAGAACTTTATGAGTCCCTCTCGGCTGGCGACAGCAATCCTCAGGCTAGAAGACCTTCAGCAGCATTATCTCCAGAAGATCTCACAGATTCTGAGTGGTATTACTTAGTTTGTATGTCCTTTGTATTCAACATTGGCCAAGGGTAATCTTTCTTCAATGTTTTTGTTCTAAGCACTACAAACTGAAAATATCAATGTTTCTGATTGTTAATTCTTCCTCTAATTTGTTGCTAGATTGCCGGGAAGAACATTGTCAAGTGGTAAACCTATTTGGCTTTGCAATGCTCATTTTGCAGAGAGCAAAGTGTTCAGTCGTTCACTGCTTGCAAAGGTGTGCCTGTGCTTTAGTTCTGCCTAAATTTCAAGATTAGTTATTACGCTCAGAAATAACATTTTGGTTTCTGTTTTCATGGCTGGAAACTTTGGCAATCGGCTCTCTCAGAGTGCATATATTCAGGTATGGATCCTGTTTCCTCGTTGCCTAATGCGTTTTCATTTTCCAATATGAAGATTGTATTAATGAATAGGGCAAATTTTATATGCACTGGTTTGATAATTTATTGCATCTTGGCAACACATGTCTGAATGCAGAATCAGAAAACTTCATGTTTAGACATGGAAAACCTTGAAGGGTTAGAATTATTAGATTTATTTAATGTTTCTTAATGAAAGCCTTACACTTGTCTTGATTTCAGACTGTAGTCTGCTTTCCATTTTCTGGAGGAGTGATTGAGCTTGGTGCAACTGATTTGGTAAATTTTCTGCTGTAATTTTATATGTTTATTTTCATTGAGAAATTTGCTTTCAGTGCAGTTTTATTTCAGTTTAAGTCATGCTGTTATGTCTATTGCATTCTGTAGGTATTGGAAGACCTCAGCCTCATTCAGCACATCGAAACTTCATTCTTGGATACTCCACAGACAATTGTTTCTAATAAATCGATTCCTGTTGCTGGAAGAACAGGAAACAACAAAGATCTTGCTCGTCCAGCTCTTGGTCCTCAGACCCTTGACTCCAAATTGAATCCGCTTTTAGATTGTGAACGGCTTGAAATGGCTTCTCCAAATGACAGTTTGGATGGCTTTGAGTATAACCAACCAGCAGAAGATTCACTCATGATTGAAGGGATAAATGGAGCTTCGCAAGTACAAAGTTGGCAATTCATGGATGAGGAGTTCAGCAATTGTGTCCATCATTCCTTGAATTCCAGTGACTGCATATCTCAAACCTTTGTGGATCCTGGAAATGTTTTTCCTCTTTGCCAGGGAGAAAAAGATAATGAAAACGGTTTGCAAGATGTTGAAGAATGCAATCAGACAAAGCTGACCCCTTTCGTTATTCAAAGTGATGATCTGCACTACCAAACAGTTCTCACAGCCCTATTAAAGAGCTCACACCAGTTGATTTTGGGACCGCACTTTCGGAACTCTAACCAGGAAACCAGCTTTGTCAGCTGGAAGAAAAATGGCTTGGTGAAGTCTAAGAAAGCAATAGATGAAACCCCTCAAAAGTTATTGAAGAAGATATTGTTTGAAGTTCCTCAGAGGCATGATAAAGAATTGCTTGAATCTCCTGAAGATATTGGTGTTAAAGATGCAGCTTGGAGACCAGAGGCTGATGAAATTTTTGGAAACCATGTCTTGTCAGAGAGGAAGCGGAGGGAAAAAATAAATGAACGATTTATGATTCTCAAATCACTGCTCCCTTCAAACAGCAAGGTAGTTAAATTTCCATTTTCTTAGTTGTTCATGACATGACCATTACTGATTAACTCGCTTTGGTCATGCAGGCTGATAAAGTTTCTATACTAGATGGTACAATAGGATACCTACAAGACCTCTTGAAAAGGGTTGAAGAGCTGGAATCTTACAGAGAGTTAACAGAGTTATTAGAGGCAAAAACAAAAAGAAAACCTCATGATTATGTAGAGCGAACATCTGATAACTATGGCAAAAACAAAATCGCCAACGAAAAGAAATCATCCTTGAATAAAAGGAAGGCTTGTGATTTTGATGAAGCAGAACGGGAGATTGACTATGTTGCATCTAAAGATGGTTCAACTGATAATATAACTATCAGTATTATGAACAAGAAGGATTTTCTAATTGAGTTTTGGTGTCCTTGGCGTGAAGGAATTTTGCTTGAGATAATGGATGCACTAAGCATTCTCAATTTGGATTGCCACTCAGTTCAGTCATCTACCACCAAAGGGATTATCTCCCTGACCATAAAATCCAAGGTAAGACTCTTAAGTTTGTGCTGCATAAGAAAATGTTTAGGAAACCAAATCTGTTAACGGTTTTGGACATTGGCAAATGTTTAATTAGAACTCTTCTTGATTAGCATTGCGAGAAATTGACTCTAAATAAAGTTATCTGTGCTTATTGCAGTCCAAAGGATCAACTGTTGCAAAAGCCGGGACAGTCAAGCAAGCATTGCAAAGAGTTGCTTGGAAGTGTTGAAGCATGTCTTCCGACAGACGATGATAGAGTTATTTGTTATAGATTTCCCAGCTTCTTTTGTAAAATCCCATGTCATAGAAGGTTCTGTAGATCATTAAGTATCACAAACAAGAATGGTTTTCCTCCATGAAGGTTCGTAAAATAAAGGGAAATAAACCTAGTTTGAAGCCTTGTAATTTTCCTTAAACTTCAATCTTTCAAACATTCAAAGAAATCAAATTTCGTGCAACGCTAGAAACCTTACTACTTCAACTATCCAATGGATTAAGGACAGCTATAGAACATAAATAAAAGCAAACACCCACCTTTAACCTCCAACTACCCAACAAAACCTACTTTTCCTTGCAACTGTAACAAGACAAAGACATTAACCATATCATCTCTCAAGCATGATTCGTTACCTCGCTTAAAGAATCAAAACGATGCAAAGGTTATCAGTTAGAAGAGCTGCAAAACGTTTGATAAAAGAACACATGCTACTCATAGAGGCTACGGGACAAATTCAGGGTAGTTGTTTTCCTGCTAGTACTCATTTCTGGAAAGAAAAATCAAATTGGAAGGTGAAAAATCGCATCATCTTTCTGATGCGGTATTAAATGAACTATTAAAGATTTCTGAATGATTTATATCAAAATTTCATGGAAATTAAAGCAGGTGAAGATGCCAGTCCAATTTGCATGTGCTAAAGTTTATCATAAGTAGTAATGTAATGCCGTTGGTTCTTCATCCAAGAAAATGCAACTTGGTTTTAATCAAATAGTGACTTTTCTTTGGCCAAAACAGTAAGAATTCTAGCTTTAAACAAAGAACGGTGAATTGGGTTGTCAGATCACTCTTATACTCTTTGGCTGAGAGAACTTAGGATGCTTTGGTTTGATTCTGAAATCAGGATTGGCAACCAAATCTGAGCAGCGAAAAAGGTAAACAATTTCGGTGGCAAAGAGCATCTTCATCGAAAAAAGTAAAACATTTGATGGCTAACAAGACAAAGTTGCACTCGAAACTCATCAAAGGTTTCAAAAAGAAAGGAGAAAGAAATGAAAGGCATCAATGATTTGATTACTTTGGTTACATGTCGGATGAGTTCCAATTTGATTTACTATCAATAAAATATTTTAATATTACGAACAATGTCTCATTTTTTTAAAATATATTATCTTCTTATTTCTGTTTATAAAATCAAAACAGCCTGATTGCAGTGAGGTGTGGTCCTCCATATGAAGGCCTTTTGTAGTGATGTTAATCATGACGATTGCCATCATTACCTTCAAATTTCCACTAGAAAGATATCTCAATCTTTAGTTATGTCTAATCAGTTAGCTTTAGTTGTAATTCAATCTCAAATCTCAATCACAATATCAAAGTTAAGGCAATTTTCTTGTCTAGAAACAAAGATTCGGAGCCAAACCTTCTGAAACAAAGCTTCATTTATCTCATAAAGCATTTATACAGGTTGGAGCCCAATGAAAAACAAAAAATAATAATGCATTAGGATATTGCTGCTAGGAACTCATGATAAATAGTTTGATAAAGTAAACCATAAACCCCACAATTCTAATGATAGATTTGCAGACAAAGATGGAGAAAACAAACTACAAGGCAATAATTCAAAATGAATCACTGCACTTGGGTTTTAACTCGGCAAAATCTTTTACAGTGTATCCTATTTTCTCAAAATTACCAACCTCATTACTTTCTCTGAACTTGATGTAATCCAAGCAAACAAATGGATGGTAACTTCTAGACTTTCCAACTCCCACAACTTCATCTGGCGCCAAGATTACCTTCTCATCCTCAAAGCACCAAAAGAATGCTAGAGAGAACCTGTTCTTGAATTGCTTCAAAACAACCCGATGTTCTGATGATCTTAACCTCCCATTGCTCCAAGCCTGCATTAAATCTCCAATGTTAACTACTAAGGAATTCTCACATGGGTGTATGTCCATCCACTTCCCTTCCTTTGATCTCATTTGGAGCCCACCAAGCTCATCCTGATACACAATTGTTATGCAACTCATATCAGTGTGCATTCCGAGTCCTTCAACTTCCCTTTCTTCCACTTCATCTGGTGGAGTGTAATTTACTATCCTCATGTATCCGTGACAATTACCAAATTCAGACTCATGGAACTTCCTTTCATAACCATCTCCTAAACTCTTCAATATGACCTCAGTGATTCTTTTTGACAAGTTCATCATATTGTTTCCATACTCTTGTAATATCTCACTAAAGATGGAGGACAGACAACCAACCAAAAAAAAAACATGAATAAATTGAAATGAATTGTTGTGACAAGAGACTTTAAGTATTGAACAAAATTATTACCTAAATTCAGATTTCTCTTGGCCAAAGAGTTCATTAGCAGATGCATTAGCAGAGGCAAAGAAATCCGGTCCACTAACCCTTAAACTCTCAAAGTAGGGAGAAGCTATGAAATGGGGAGTGTATGTTTTGATACATGACGATGGACCGAGCTTGAGCTTAGCATCTGGAGGAAGGCTAAATATATCATTGGAAAGTGCACGAACTTTGTTAAATAGATTTTGGGGGATGCCATGGTTGGTAACATAAAAGAAGCCCCATTCCTGACAGGCTGGCGAGAGGGAAGGCGGAAAAGAGGATTCAGAGGGTTGAGCTAGATCTAGTACTGGGAGCTGTATAGAATCTAGCAGTTCAGACATTATTATATATGAAAACAAACAAGATCCTTGAATTGGATTGCAGTCTAGCTAGGAATGGTAGGTTGGTTGCTTATATGGATATAGGCAGAAGAATCTGCTTATAGATTAGGATACTAGCACATACAAGAAATGATTACGGTAGGTAAAGAGAAGGAGCATTATTAAACACCACTAAGTATTATAATAAAATGCATCACAGGAAAAAATGGCAACACTAACCACAATGCTTGCAGTGATTGGTTAAGCATAAAATGGAGTTGGACTGAGAGTGAGCTTTGTAGCTATCTTTTACAAACAAACTTCAATTAAAAATTAAAACAAACACTTAATGGTGGAGACCACGGATCAAAAGAATCACTAGTAAATTATGCAAATAATATACAAAACAATAACCTAATGGTTACATCCACTGAATACAAGAGAAGAAAATGATTTCTGCACACACAAAAGACACCACGGCATGGTCAGCCAAAGAATTTTAGTATAATGCAGTTTCTATCATCAATATTTTTATTGTTTAAGTTACAAGCACAAAGAAATAACAAAATAGCAACACAAGAACAAGCATAAGAATATGATTGTGCATATAGACAAACAAGACACTTGCACTATGTTTTTATATGCTAAGCACAAGGTCCGAAACTCCATAAACGACAAGTCATATTTCATGTAATTTACTCTAGCATATAGTCTAGAGAAAATATACATTCAGACACCTGTAGACACACACTGAGAGACATGTGCGATTTGGCTAAAACGATAAAGCATTCATTACTAGAGAAAAATAATTACCGACTGCTGAAAGTAGTATAACTTTTAATGGTGATAAGTGTGCCGAGACAAATTTCATTGTGAGATGTAGGTAACATAGATATGGGCATAGACCTTACACATCCAGTCACTCATGTCAAGAAATCCTGCTAGACTCAATTTCTTCTATTGTCATTGGAATATTTTAGTTTCACTCTACACTACTATGAAGTAGTTACTGAAATCCACAAGGCATCACTCCCATTCAATTGTTGATGGAGGCTTTGATGTAATGTCTAGAGTAACACGATTTACACCACGAACATTGTTGCAAATTTTTCGGGCAACATCATTAAGGAACCCATTTTCAAAACAGTACCTGGAATTCCAACATTTCATGAGGAAAAATGAGAATTTCATAATTTTGGAGTTAAGAGAGTGAAAAAGAGAGGTCAAAAAATTAATTCTTTGGTTTTTAGCTACACAACCACAGTCAATAAGACAAAAGACAATGTAATTTCCTAGTTATTGACAAACTTGCAACTAATATAATCTAACAACATGTAATGTAGGAAGGGACATCCATTTTTATTTAAGTAAGAAGTTGTACTATTTTATCCAGCATCCCAATAAATTTTGGGTTGAATTTGATATATTATTATTGTTACTATTATTATTATTGTTATCAATACTGTAGAATGCTAACAATCTCATTCGAATGATTTCCAACTTAAACTGATTCTGGTACTGCAAGTCAGGAAAAATATATCATTCAACCCTACCTACCCATTTCAGCAAAATCATTAACGCTTCTTGCGAATAGAAATATTGTGTGCATAAAATTATTTTTAACTCAGCCCAAGGTCAGAGACACATTTGAGCTTATGCTTGTTACTATGTACTATTGGCTTAGCCTGAGCACATAAATATTGCAACAATAGAAAACAAAGCAATGGAACAATGAAAACTTACCAATCTGCTGTCATTCCATCTTGACTTGTTACAGCTCGGAGAGCAACAACATGAGAATGTGTTCTTTGATCACCTTGAACTCCAACTGATTTTACAGGCAAAAATACAGCAAAAGCTTGCCAAATTGAGTCATAAATACCAGCATCTTTGATCGACTGAATGAAAATTTCATCCACCTAAGGAAAACAAGTTCATGAGGAAAAGACGTACTAAAAGGTAATAAATTATAAATGTAATGCATTTCCTTATGTAAATAGCTCATACCTGACGTAGAATATCCAAGGCATTGCCTTCAGTTACATCACCCAAGACCCGTACTGCAAGGCCTGGCCCAGGAAATGGATGGCGCTTTAAAAATGGCTCAGGCACTTTCAATATCCTCCCAAGTTGGCGAACCTTAATAAATTAGAAAAAGAAAAAAAATTAAAAAGCCCTCTACAAAAAATAAGTCATACGAAAGAACAGAATCAAAACCTCATCCTTGAATAAAAGTTTCAGTGGCTCAATGAGCTTTAGTTTCATGTCTTTGGGAAGGCCTCCAACATTATGATGACTTTTTATTGTGTGAGAATGGGTTCTTCCAGTGCCTGGTGGAGGACAAGATTCAATCACATCTGGATACAAGGTTCCTTGAACCAGGAAAACTGCTTTCTTTCCTAATTTATGCTCTAATTCTTGAGCAAAAGCATCAAAGATACAAATAAATTCTTTTCCAATTATCTTCCGTTTCATCTCAGGGTCTACTACCCCTTTTAGTTTACTAAGAAATTGCTCGCTTGCATCAACACAAGAGACAGGTAGATGTAGATCCCTCTCAAAGGTTTCCATCACACGTTCTCTCTCCTTATATCTACAGGAAATAAAAAACTATAATAAGTGTACAAGAAATGAATAATAGAAGCTTATAAAAACTGTACATTTGACGACTGCATGAGAATAAAAATAAATTAATTTACTAGTGAAATAAAAATGTTTGCTTTCTGACCTTAATAAGCCGTTATCAACAAAAACACAATGAAGCCTGTCTTCAATTGCCTTGTGAACTAGGGTTGCAGCAACTGTGGAATCAACACCTCCAGATAAAGCACATATTACATGATCATCAGGCCCCACCATGTTTTTAATCACCTTAATTTCTTCATCCAATACATCTTCCATTTTCCAACCAGCTTTCACTCCACAAACATCGAATAAGAAATATCTTAGAGTTTCCATCCCTTCTGGTGAATGAGTGACCTAAATAAACACAAATCACAAAACATTATTTAACAAGAGAATAAAAACCACAATGACCTGCCCGTCATAATAAAATTTAGGTTCGATTTTTATTTGTTACTCTCAAGATGCAAGAATTGCATTTGCATTTCAAAACAAAAGCTAATATTCTTCAAAAATTAAAATTTAACTTTTCTAAAGAACAAAAAACATGATTTAACTTCTATACTAGAAAAACAATTAGCTTGGAATTGGTCTGACGAAGTATATATATATATATATAATTCCAAACGAACCTCAAGAAATTCAAAATAAAACTCAGAAGCTCAACAAACAGAACAAATAGAACAAAACCCAAAAACTCAAATTACCTCAGGATGATACTGCAACCCATAAAACCTCCTCTCCTTATCCTCAACCGCAGCGATCGTCCCCTGCTGACTCCTAGCCACCACTTCAAACCCATCAGGCAACCTAGCAGCCTCATCTCCATGACTCATCCAGACAACTTGCCTATCTCCAACCTTCTTCCCACCAAAAAGACCACAACTTTTCTCAACCTCAATCTCCATCCTCCCATATTCCTGCTTCTCCCCAACTCTAACTTCACCGCCAAGTCTCTGAACAATCAACTGAAGCCCATAACAGACACCCAGAACAAAAACCCCATTGGACTGGGCCCACTCAACGAACCCATCAGCGAACGAAGGCGAGTCATCGGAATGGACAGAGTGGGGTCCGCCAGAAAGGATAACAACTTTTGGGTTGAGGGATGCGATTGAGGAGAGGGGGGAAGTACCCGAGATGCAAAGGGAGAATGTTAAGAGAGAGCGGATACGACGAGTAATTAGATGTGTGTATTGGGAACCGAAGTCTAGGATCAGAACTAAGTCGGATTTTACAACTTTTGGGTCCATCGGAGTTCTGAAGTGGTGGCGATGGCTGGAGGGTTTTCGTCTGGGTAGGGAGGGCTGGCGAGGGGTTTTAAGAGGAAAACGGTGGGAAATTAGGGTTTTGGGAGGTGTGATGGGATGGGGAGTGTGGCGGGAAGTGGGGCTACAAACACCTTTGGTTACTGTGAGGATTCAATTTCTTTTTTTATTTTTCAATCTTTATTGCATATGATAATTTAAAATCTGATTTTTTTAAAAAAAATTAAAAATATATATACATGATATTACATAAAATGTTGTTTTTGATATATTAATATGATTTTTTAAATTGTACAGATGGAGTTAAGAAATTAACGTATTCCACCATTAAAATTTAAAAATTTTATTAACAATAAATAAAATATTTTTTATACAAATAAAAATTTTAGTTAATTAAATTTTTTATTAAATAATTTAGTTTTTAAGTCAAGTTCAATTAAGGAATCTTTGTAATCTAAAAAGAATTTATTATTATATTTGTTGAAAATACGATAATATCAAAAAATATATTTTTATTAGTTATATAATTATTCAAAGAAAGTAAATTATTAAATAATTTAAATTAGTTAAAACTTAAGGGGACGTTTGGTTGGGGGGAATTTTTTTTCCCCGTAATTTTTTTTTTCGTCATTCGATTCCCCCGTTTGGTTCGATTATTTTCTCTCTTGTCAGTCATTTTATTTTACCTACAGTGCTCAATTTTGAGAAAATCTGAAGTAAAATGATTACCTTCGGATCCTGAGATACTTTTAGATTACCTGAATCAAAAATTTTTTCTTTTGGATCTAAAGTATTTTTTTTTCCCTAGAATTTATCCCTTAAAATTTTTTCCCTGAATAAAAGGTAATTTTGTTTTCCAAGATAATTTTTTTTCCCCTGAACCAAACGCACCCTAAAAGTAAGCTGTTGATTTTTTATTATTGTATTCAAATTAGAATGCTACTAAAATCAATTATGATATGCATGTAGATATACGTGTTTTAGTATCCATATGTTTGCATCTCAACAGAGATTTGTTGTCACCCTCACTTTTTTCAGTAAGCAGTAAACGTGTTCTTGAATGCTTGTCCTTTATAAAGATCAAGGCAACACAAAAATCACATTATTTGAGCTAATAACAGTTGATTTTGATGGTGAAATCATATTGATATTCATTGAAATAGCATAAAAATCTCAAATAGTTGACTAATTAGGGCGTTTAATCCCTTCCGTTAACATGATATAGGGTCTGTTGAAGTTTCTTAAGAATGCATTTCATTATTAAGTTCTCCCAAGCATATATTTGTTAAGGCAACTGTTGCAGGAAAATCCTAAATTTACTGCCCTTTTTCACATTAAATGCAACAGTAGGAGCTTAAGTTGGTCAATGTTTTCAGATTAAATGCAACAGCAAGGGCTTAAGCTGGTCAATGTTGGATGCACTGATTGCCGGGTCTTGAAGTTTTGCTGTACATTCATGCTGCCAGATTACAGTGTCATTGTGTAGTTAATGATGAGTTGGAATTTGATGCTAAGTTGCTAACTTTGGAAAATTGTTCAGAGATCATAAAGTAATTTTCAGACAGCCATTGATGTAAAACTTGTGCACCAGTAAGAATTCTCCACATTTCCATTTCCTGAACCACACTAGAATAAAGAACATTGGTCTTTACCACTTATTTTTCTTAATGTTACTATAGTTTTGGCATCAAGATGAATGAAATCTTACTAAATATTTCATTCAAAACTCACCACTTACATTGGCCAGGGCCTCCGTAGAAAAGATTCATTGGATAGGGAGCAGTTTCTTCACGAGTAATCTGTGCATCGTAGCACTCATGTCTATCATCAGCCACCTTAACAGAGTTGGCATCTGGATAAACAAAATTTACATTGTCCCATATCTGCAGCTGCTTGAAGTAACCTGATTTCCCATCATGGCCATCCTTTGGGAAATGGCCACTTCCCATTGCTGGACTTGGCTCCTTTGCTGGGCTGTAAACCAGCCCTCCCCAAAATATAAAATTGGCACCACCATACATATAAGAGAACAATTTCTGTGGCCAGTAACCTATGAATTTGTTGTAGAACTTGAGCCACCATTCTCCATCCTACCATGGAAATAGTTTTTTTTTTTTTTTGTTAGAAGGCAAAATTGAATACAAATCCAAAGTATCCAAAAGGAAGAATTTGAGTTAATCTTAAAATCTTGGCTTCAAATCACTCAATCATGTATGTTTATCCAAGAAAGGGAGTTGTGTTAATTTATATAGTTGGTTGAAACATGAAGATATAAGTGCAAATTTCCAGGTATAGATGAAAACCACTACCCTTAGTATGCCGAGTTCTATGTCTGCCTGTGTACCATTATAAGTGGAAATCTGCTTCAGAACAAGACCAAGGCTTATTTCACTGCTAACTTGTACAAATCCTGGACAAAGATAATTATAGCAACCTGTGTTTTGGGAACCATCTGCCTGTCGGATGAACAGAAAAAGCAGAAATAATATTAGTACAAACAAGGCAGAGAGAGTTAAGGGAAATTAGAGTTGAAAAACTAACTGTCCAGTAAGTTAATAGCCGGGTGTAGTTGCTCGAAAAAAGACTTGGTTGGACCTGAAAGTAAAAGCCAGAAACCAGAACAAGAAACGTCAGAAAATCAATTCTGATATGCATTGGTAAATGACTAAATGGTAATTTAGGATATTGTTAATAGCTTATCTTTTGGGTCCTGAAGTCTAAGAAATTTGATATGATGGCTACAAGAAAAGGGGTTTGCAACAGTTACTTACTCCCCAACCAGCCTGTATAACATTGTAAGTCTCTAAAGGGCCATTTGCGACCCAGATATTAGCAGAGCTAAGTTGATTAGGTGAAACACGTGGGTTCCACACATTAAAGGTTGCTTTTGCTCCAAAATTGTGCATAGTATATTCAGCACAAGCAGCCTGTATTTATAAAAAGGAAGAGAGAAAACAATTTACTTGGAAATATATATGAAATAAAAGTTTTAAGGTTGATTTACTTACATAATAGCCATTTGGGTCTGTAGGAAGGCCATTTGGAGCACTACCGGTACTGTGAAAACGGGAACTTTTTGGATAATTCATACCTAAAGCTTTTATTTTCTTGGCCATGATTAGATCCTCTTTTGTAGTCCTTTTGATGAGCACTGATCCTGGCGGGCATCCTATGTTCTTGGGCAAAAAGCGTGGAGATTTGCCTCCCATCATTTCCTTTGAAAGCCTTCTTGGTCTCATCTGTATTAAAACTTATCAATAGAGTGATTATTTATTGCTACCACACATATTATATCTGTCGTCTCATGAAAATTGAAAGGGGAGAAAGATTTTTAACCTGAACTTTGTGATCCTTAAGCAAAGGATGATCAAAAGCATGTTGTTTGTAAATATCAATGCAATCCAGGATATCCCCATGTTCAGTCTGTTTCACATGAAAAAGATAATGTAACTTTTTTTAGATGTAAACTAATACAATGCGCTCTTGATTATTTTTCTAGGCATTCAAGCTCACCTGGAAACTCTTAATAGGAGGTTTGTTGATAACTTTGAGCTGTCTTTCCATCTCCTGATTTTCTTCTTCTGATATTGTTTCCCAATCTTGAACTGCATGTCCTCCTCCTAATAAGAGAGCAAACATTATCTGCATCAACATTAACAGTAATAAAAAGTTCCTAGAATGTCCTGCAGGCATTATCATGAACCTAGCCTCCATGTTCTGTCAGGAAACTAACAATTGAAACAAATGCAAATTCTCTCTTGCTGTCCTTGCAAAGTCGAGTCCTTTAAGTACATGGAAACTATGGCTTTGACATCCCTATAAATGGATAATTTTGTCTAAGAATCCTGACAGGTAAATGCCAACTCTATGATTGGCTTAACGTCTGGCATGTTTAACTCTTATAAGTAAAATTACATAAGTTTCATATTTAATTCATAGAGTTGGACATTTTTATACAAGTTTCATAATTAATTCATGTACAGATAATACCAAACATACCATATATACTCAAATAAAAATATAAGCTAAAATAAGCTTAATAACCATTTTGAGTTTGACATTAACTTCATCCAGCTTTCTAGCCAAAAAGAGAAATATAACTGACATATCTAGCTTTTTTTTATAATACACTACATGATTCATGGCTTCAGCCAGCAATTGGTGCATTTTATGCAGGATAACTAATATCAGCACACTCTAAAGCTTTCTACTATTTAATACTTCATTAGGAATTGAATGGAAACCCATGCCATGAGGAGCACATCATTTGTCTTCTGCTAATTTCCCCCTTTTCTGGCAAATTCCCTCCTTAATCAACCCTCTTTTAGTTGGATTTTCTTTACATTTTATCCTTCTCTAATCAAGGTTCCTTCCTTTCTCTTTTTGAAGTGTGCTTTTTCTTGGCTTTTATCTTAACATTGCAGTTTATATACCGGTCAAGATCCTCCCTGTTTGGAACTTTTGAGGTAAAGGCCTGCTCTTATCTTTTTCTCCATCAATGCAATTGATTTTTATTTGATGAAAAAGAAAAAAGAACAGGTTTTCAGACAAAAAGAGTTCATAAAGAAAGGAAAAAGAGAACAGGTAATGGCATGAAAAAAACCATTGAAATGTCTAAACTAGTGGACTGAATGATTACTTGGGAATTGCAAACTGTAAGCCAATATTGCTGTATAGGTGTATATTGGCTCTTGGGGTCTTGTCGGAAATCTCTTTGGAACTTCTAATTAATAAAACCTATAACTGATAGGAGTTATTTCGATTTAATGTAAACTATGTATACAGGGAGTGTCTTGGCCATAGATTGAATCCGTGCACCGGACCGATAACCGCTTGCAAACCAGCAAAGAAAACCTCCCTAGTAGTACCATCCTGCAGTTCTGCAGACGAAATAAGGAGGGAGCTAATAAGAAGTTAGAAAATACATCCAAAGAGGCTGATGTTGTCTCAATAAACACGGAACACTAGTTGTGTTGCCCTGCACAAATTGCCTTTATTTTCACGGACGCAATTTGTAAAGACGCACAAGAAGTAGCATGTACTGTTTCAAGTTTGCAGCCTAATTGCAGCATCTACTGCCAAATCCTCTAGAATGCTGTCTACTAACTCGGTAACAACTTCCTCAGTGTCAAGTTGGATATCCATCCAGGTTCCAGATTTGTCCAAATCCTTTTCAACAAGTTGCTGTAATGGTTGTTGGGGCAGCTCTGTGAGGAGTAGCCAATCAACATGTCTCAACACCTCATGAACCATATTTTTTGATAACAGAGCCGGTTGAGGTCTTGGGTTGAGAAGTGATATCCAGGGGGAGCATCTAAAATAACATCGATATATCTCCAAAAGGACTTCACTGATGTAGCCAAAAAGCAGCCTATGATCAGTACGGGACTTCTCAGGCCACACTTCAACATTATCAAACAAGGAAGAGTCAAGCATTTGATCTGAAAAATGCCATTGCCTAGAGAGTTCATCCCAATTGAGACCTGAAGTTTGCAGAACTGCTCTTATGCACTCAGAAAAAGATCCTTGCTTATCTAAGGAAATACCTGCATTGCTCTTCAGATCCAAATGGGATTGCACGAGAGAAGATGCATTGAGTTCTTCAATATCTATACAAAATGGTTTGACTGGTGGCTCAGCTGCACAAGATTCATATTTTAACTCAGGCATTAAAGAAAAGACCTAATCTATATAGTAAGTAATTTCTAGTAGATCTCACCTGCTAGAGATACACTGCTAGGAGAGCTATTGTTATCTTCTATAAAGAACTGCTCAAGAACCGATATGGGACTTGGCTGCTCTGCTCTATCAATCATGCTATTAGAATCTTCTACTCTTTGAATACGCAAAGGACTTGATGAATAAACATCTATTGAAGAAGATGATGTTTGATCCCCTGAAGATGAATTCTGAAAACAACCCAATATTAGCACAGAAGACAAGAAAATTAAACCGAAGGAGAACAAGAAAAAGGAAAAAGAGAAAACACAGAATATGAATGAAAGAGGTGAATAGTTGATGCACTGGAGAAACCTAAAACATGAAAAGGACTATAAAAAAAATGGTTTACCAATTCTGAGCATTCAAAATATTCTCTTTCTCCAAATCCATTGATTGCTTCAGTTCTTGGGCTGGTGTTGGTATTCTGCAAACCATTTGGTTCCAAAGTGACTTCTAAAGCATTACTTTCGTGTTCTTCCCACATAACAGCATAATTTCTTTCCATGACTTTCCCAGTACATACAGAAGTTTGTTTAACTGCTCAGATAAGATAAATGAATAGTTATACGAGGAAAAAATGTAGATTGGAATTTCATTTTCTCATTCATAATCAAGAAATACCTATGTTACTCAAATCATCACCAAGAGAATAGACAGTTTGAAGCACATTGGTCGCAGGAGATGTATCACCAGAGAAACTTTTCTTTGCACCTTGCAATCCATCATCTGGTTTCTCCTTATGAGACACAGGCTGTGCCCCTAAATTTTTTATGGAAGAATTTAAGCAGCCGCTCTTCTTTTCTTTCTGAATCCTCCACTTGTATCCATTAACAGTTGAAAAATTACTGTATGGTGAAAATCTCATTTGTGGAGAAGCAAACCCGTGTTCCTTGTCCCTCCCAGGAGGAAGCGTAGGCAACAAGTCATATTCAGGCAAAGACATTAACCCATCCAGAACTCTCTTTTTCTGTTCTCTTGAGAAATCTTCATTTCCTACATTCAGCATCTCTGAAATATGCTTCCTAGAATAAAATTTTCCTTTGAGATGCCTTATAGCTAACAGATTTGAGGTTCCTTGACAACTTTCTGTGGATGAAGCAGCTTTGCTTCCAATGCCTAAACCAAAGTTCTCTCTATTGACCTCATGGGAAGATTCCGACATTTTTCCAACATCTTGATAGCTTTTACAAGCAGAAGTTCTTTCGTTTTCCTGCCTGCTCATTTCTTTATCACCATCTTCGAACTGTTCGAAGTCATACAGAGATCTATGAAAATCATCAAGGGACATCTGGCACTGCTCCTTTTTGTTCACCCCCATAGCATGCCTCAACTTCCTTTTCATGTGCTCAAAAGACAAGAATGCTGGTCTAACATTCCTACCCTTTTTCCTCGAGCTATAATGAGACTGTGGTGATGGCCAATTGTGGAGTCTATCAGGACAGTTTGGTGTGCCAGCCTTCAAGACTACTACTGTGTTCAAAGGCTGAGGCATGTCACATCCCTCAGACAGGTATCTATCGCAAGATACATGTGCTGGCCCTTCACACTCCCCTGCTTCTTTTAGCTGCCATTGTGATGTTTTAGCTGTGGAGGAAGATTGAGGTTGTTGTTTCTTTCCCTGAGAATCCCGTATATCTTGAATATGTTTCACTAGCAGTGAATTTGGGTCTTGTAGGAGTTTCGTGAATAATTCCTTGTTGGAATTTAAAATTTCCAATGCGTCTATAAAATTCTTAGACCGGTTGGCTACCTCATTTCTACTAAGGTTCTCCCCATCATTTAACTTTTGATTTATAAAAGCTTCAATTGCTTCATTCGTATGAACTCCAAGACTAATCTCAGTGTGATCATGCTTCCTACCTCTGATGCTTTTACAACTATAATTCCCTCCATTGTTAGCATGCACATCATCGCCAGATGCTTCTGTCACTGATGCCAAGTTGTTTGAAGATTTGCCAACCATATTTTGATCAGAAGGCTGCCTACACCCCTCAGTTGTAGCATCACAACCATGAGCAGGAAAGGAACAGGATTTCTTGGAACTCTTGTCCGCCTTCCTATGGTTCTTCGAACGGCCAATAAGTTTGGGGTTAAACTGTAGATTTTGCCTTTCACTGATAGCTGTGTTCCTCTTTGTCTGATGCTTCACAGACATCTCTTCTTCTACAATTTTTTTAACTTCTGGCTTCCTAGAAGTAACTGCATGATTCTTGCTATCAAGTCCACCCTGAAAAAACTAAAGTTTGAAGCTCAGAGTCTTTTTGCACTTCGTCGTAAAGAAAGAACAAATTACCAACATCAATAATAGGACTAGCAAATGCATATATTATTTCCTACTTCATAAAAATGGTACTAGAATATGCATGGAATTTGATCATAAAAGACGGTTATCAAACTCACATCTATGCATTGAGCCTTCTCCTCATTAGAGGGAAAATTAGGCCTATTCCTTGTAAAACCATCAGCTGCAGATGAAAAATCAGTATAATCAAACTTAGTTGGATATGGCAGCTTTGAGACTTAAAGAACAACTAATCTACTGTAAATAACTTTTCAATACTTACGGTTTTTATGGAAATGAAAATATAAATCATTATCAACCAAAAACAAACCAATGATGAGGCATTCTTACCTTTAGCCTGTCTGTTTGCGCGCTTCTTATCAGAAATGAGCTTCCCCTGGGAATGACCTTGGCGAAAATCAAAGAAGCGAATCAATCCCCAGGCACAGCCTGACTTGTACTTTTCATAGATAGCAGGGCTTTTAGGTGAGAGTACAGGGCTCCTAAGCGCCGGGCTCCTAGGCAATCTCCTGTCCATTTTGGTGGATGATTAGTAACTATGGCGCCTTCTCTGTGTCCATTCACAAATGATCAGATTAACAACTGAGCATGAGACCAGGAAAAGAAAATGAATAGACCATGACAAAAATTGCCAGTCAAATATTGCATGACATCAGAAAAAAACTGCAAAAAAAATAAATAAATAAATTTGAATTTTCTGCTGAGGTATTTCTACTCGAATAAGATGTAATGTTCATCCTTTAATATAATTTAAATCGTATGTCTGCTATTTACACCCTGCATTCATATCATACCCAGCAAAGAACATGAGTGGAAGAACTATGAGACTGGTAACTTCTACTGATATGAAGAACAAATAAAACATTCAAAGCCACCCAAGTACTTCGAAAATGAAAATGAAAATGAAAAAAAAAAGGTAGAAATATGCTACTTTGATGAAGAGGAGGAAAGATTTTATTTCTGTAAGATGGTTTAAGTTCAATATCCTGAAGCTTCCGTGAAACAGACTCCATTTATCTTTAATATCCGCTAAGATAGAACTCGAAAAACACACAAAATATCAACATTGAAGTGGAATCTATACTTGAGAATACACATTTTGAGAAACAAACAAAAGTGAGTACCTGAAATGGTTTGTGTTGAAGTAGAAGAAGAAGAGAATCAATCAATCATCCATGTCTCAATATAGTAAAAGCTTTGGCAATCTATTCATGTCTGAATCGATTTATTGTTCATCATCTCCAAAAATCAAATAAAACCAGAAAAAAAAAGTCCCTTCTTCTACCCAATAGTGATAGTTCTTGTTATAGTTGTTTTCTGACACTGCGTTCATGAGCCTTTTTGGCATTAAAGACAAGCTATAGAAGAGAAGAATCAGAAGAAGAAAATATGGAGATTTAAAGCCATGATAAAGTAGATGAAAAAATTAAAAATAAAAAAATATAGGGGAAAATTTGGTTTAAGGATGAAGAACAGCAGAAGTTATTATGACATTGACTGTAACATAGTAAGGTTTGCAGAATGCAGATATATGATATATCACACTTTATGGCTATGATCTTGGGGGTAAACTTTCAAATGAAGCAAAAGCTTTGTCTTCTTTTCTCACTCCCTCCATTTCTTCTCTCTCTGCAATTAATCCTTCAACCATCATCACCACCAAACCAATCCACTTACTGCTCAATTATCACATATTTTATGGATTTAAAAATCAATTTTAAATTAATTTTCTTATAAAAATTTACATTTTCTAATATTTGTTATTGTTAAGGATTAACTTCGGATGGTTAGGAGTTGGAGATTCGTGTACGAAACGGCAGCGTGTTGGACGTAGTCGGATAGGACAGAGATTTTGCAGAGACGTTGCTGTCAGGGGAAGGTGCAAACGTTGTTATCGTTGTCAACATTTGTCTGAACGTTAACATATTTTTGAAAATTGCTGTCTTTATTTGAGTTAATTACTTGTCTTCAAATTCTGCATATGTTTTCAGTGGCAGAAAAGGATAGATGACCAATTAAGTTGAAGATGATCATAGCCCTGAACGTGAGTTTAATTTCAAAATGTCCGCTTGGTAATATATATCATTAATGTTATTCGTCGTTTCCTTTGTTCAATACACTATCCAATGCAACTTTGATGAATTGAAATCCCATTTTAAATTGTCACTCTTTTTTTAAATATATATATTTACATATAAATTTTACAAATAAATTTAAAAATGAGGTTATATACTCTTTTAAAAATTTAAAATAAATAAAAATAAAATAATGTAAGTGTCATAATCTTAATTTTATCTACAAAAGTCTTCTTACATAAAACGAATAATTATTTTTATCTTTTTAATACGAAATATACATGTATCATTATATTAAATGCTCAAAGCTTAAAATATTTTTAAAAATTAAATTATTTTAACTTTTTAAGTTTTTATATTTTTATTTTGTCCAAATAAACCCTTATTTTTTTTATTTGTATCCTATTTAAACTCTTATTTCAAGCAAAAAATTTGTATTATTTAAATATAAATTAAAGGTTAAAGGTTTAGTTCAGTATAAATGAAATGTAAAAAATTTATTTATATACAATAAAAGTATAAAGAAATATCTAGATAAAATAGCAAAGTTTAGAATTTTTTTTTGTTATATTGGATAATTATTCAATACACTATCATTGAAGTTTTTAGACTTCACAAATAGAGTTAGTGTGATGACACATATTTTTTAAAAATAAATAAATAAAATAATTATGTGTCATCATCCTTAACTCCGTTTTGTGAAGTTTTTAAACTCTACAAACGATATTAAGATGATAATACATACTCTTAAGAGAATATTAAAAAATAAAAATAAATGAAGTGAGATATGTGATATTATTTTAACATCGCTTATAAATTTTAAAAACTCTAATGATAGTGTATTAGATAATAATCTTTGTTTATATTAGCGATGCTCCAATATCATTCATATATATATATATATATATATATATATAAAAGACTGAATGTGCATTATTACAGGAGGCATGCTTGTGCAAAGAATTTAAAAAAAATGTCTGCCTCGGTGACACTATATAGAATCGTGATTTTATATGGAATCAAAGATTGCTGTCACTCTTTATGTTGGCTCAATTAGTATTGAATATTGATGCCTATGAATGTTAATTATGAATCTTGTAAAAATTTCAGCATGCTTATTGTATCACTGTGATAGATTTAGGGTACCCAAAAAAGTTCTTTAACAAGTCTTTTTATTCAATGGTTTTTTTTTTTTATTGGAACACTTGCAATTATATTATTTATAGAAAGAATAATTTAAATTTGAATTCATGTAATATATCAGGGAACATGAATCAAGTTCATCATTACAGGTTTCCCCAACATGAATACATAATCTTTGAAAAAAAAAAAAAAGAAACATTAAATAAATAAAACTAATGCATTCAAATTAATAAATAAAGTAAATTTTTATCCATAAATTATTAATTGAGTGTTAATTCTAATGACGTGTATATTAAATAAATTCCTGAAAATTGAAAATTAAAAAAAATATTTAAATTTTTATATTAAATGACATTTATTGATGCACTATTCTTATAAAAAAACTAAACAGAAATTCAAGATTCAAACTTTAATTTCTTTTTATGCCTTCTGATTGTTTGTTTTACAAGACAGGTGGTTTTCAAATTCGTTGTGCCACCAAATAAGATTTTGTGATAGTGAAAGCCTAGAAAACAAGCTTCTGGGTGGTTGCCGCTGTAGGTTTTGGGTAAGCCATCCATATCTCCGCCAATTGGGTTTGGGGTTGCGATTGGGGACCGTTTGAGTTGGGCCCCGACACAACAAACACTGCAGCGTGCTGACACCTCATAACAACCAAACCCACCCCAAAAAAAAAACGTACCCATTCTATCTGTCTTTCCAACAACGGCAATAAAAGAAAACATTTTATAGTTATTTTGCCACTTGAATTTGAATTCCAGAGACACGTGGAATTTTTATAACATTTTATAGGCTAAAATATTAAGAAAATAATTTTTTTATTTTTTAAAATATTTTTATATTTTATTATATTCAAATAAAGTTTTATCTTCTGATTTATATTCAAATAATAAAGTATTATTTCAAATAAAATTTTGGTTTGTATGAATAAAATTTTATTCAAATGTAAATCAAAGGTTAACGTTGTAATTGGCGGGTGGGAAAGAAAATGAAAGATTTTCTCATTTTCTTTTCTTTGCTTTTCTTTCATATTGAAATAAATAAAAGTTAAATATTTGAAGGAACGCGAGGGATCTTAACTCCTACCTTTTCCTTTATTATTATTATTATTATTATTATTATTATTATTATTATATCCAAATATGGAAGAGCAAGAGAAAAGTTAATCTCCATGTTTTTCCTCACTTTTTTTTTTTACTTCTTCTCATCTCAATCCAAATATAGGATAAGGGTTTATTTAAATAAAATAAAAGTATAAAGATTTATTTATATATGAACCAAAAAAAATATTAATATATATAAATTAATAAAGTGTAGAGATTTTTTTCTTGTTATTTTAAACAATTTTTTATTTAATAAAAATAACATATTTTTATTAATTTCAATATAAATATAATGTAACTTGACACAAGTTTTTATGATTTTGATTGCGATTAAGATTTAATTTGTTATTATATTTTTAACGTTTTTATTTTTACATAAAAAAAAAAAAACCTTTTTCTTGTCTTATATATTTTTACATTTTTTAATTTGATAATTAAATTTTATAATTTATTCACATATATCACACTCACACATAATTTTATGTTAACCTAACAATACGAGAGCTTAATACATTAAATTTTCCTTTTTATTCACATAAATTATTTATATAAAATTTTAAGTTAAACAAAAGTATTTAATTATTTATTTGATTATAATAATTTTTTTCTATTGAAATGATAGTAATATCTACTTCACTTAAAATTTACATATATAAAAAATTCACGTAAGTTGTTAAATTTAATTATTGAATTGGAAAAATATTAATTTTATATTAACTTTACAAAATAGTAAAACAATTTATTAACTAGGTCTACATTTCAATGAGTTTTGGGAGGACGATTGCGCCACCAAAATCTATATTACCCATAAATAGAAATTAAGATTTAAATTTGAAGTTCAATAAATTAAATTATTATTTTTGTCATATAGAAACTAGAAAACTAAATTTAAGTTTTTAAGATGTTACTTGTGTAATTATTGATAGACATTGACATTAATTTCAATAACTTTTAATAAAATAAAAATATTACTTAAAATTTATCTCTAAATTTTTTAAATTTTATTAATATAATTAATAATATAATAAAATTTTTAAAATTTTTATTATTATTTATGAAATTAAAAACTTCATTAGGTATAAAAACCAATTCATATGTTAAAAGCATTGTACTATTGCTTCGCTGCTTTTTTTTTTTAATTTTTTTTTTAAGCCTGATGATTAGATGGGCCTGAGATCCAAGATTATTCCTAGTTTTCCAATCCAAGGATATTTTATGTTATTCTTGTTGCCAACCAAGAAAAAAACTAAAATTGTCTGCAAATTTTTTTTTATTATTTTTTTCATAGAAGATAAAAGAAAAATGAAATTTTAGAATTAAATTTTTTAAGAACGATAATAATTATTAAATTAAATTTTAATTATTATAAATTAATGAAAAATATTTTATGATTACTTCAACCGACTTCCCTTGTTTTGATATGCAACTTGGGGAAGGGCAAATGTGCAAGAAACTACCATGATGTGAGGGAGACATGAAATTATTAAAAGGCAATCAAATCACTAATTACCTTTTATTTTTTAATTTTTTAAATACTTTCTAATATAAATAACTGAAAATTAAAATTTTTTAATATCCGAGAACGTGCTTTCGCGCGGGTTTCCAGCTTTGTGGACATACGAAATCCCATAAATTGGGCGACAATAATCTTAAAGTACTCCTAATTAACTTCAACAAAAAAAAAAAGTAATTTAAGATAAAATTTTTATGATAGGATAAAGAAAAAAAAGGCATTAAAAAAACTAATTAAGATTATGTGTAGATATTAATCAAATATGATTTTTATTTTTAACAAATTAATCATGAAGTTAAAATTTAATTTTAATTTAATTAATTCATACAATATCTTAAAAAATAGATTTTTTATAAATTTAAATTTTAAATTTTAACATTTATAATTTTTTCATCTATTATCAAATTGAGATTTTATTATAAAAAATTAATTAATAGTATATCCATAAGAAGAAAATCTTATATGTTTTTTAGATTTTGATTTTTTTTATTACTAATAAAACGGGCCTTTGTAACCAAAAGAAACTTGGGACGATTATAAATTGTTGAACTAAGCTCTGGAAAACTCCATTTTGGCAATGGCGGTGCATATAATCAAAATTTTCTTCAAAATAATAAATAGTAAAGGAATTTTCTTTGAAATTATAATATTAAGTAATATTTCACACGTTAAAAACATCAAATTAATTATTAATTATTATATTTAATATAAAAATGTTGTTAATAACAGTGTTACCATAAGAGAACTTGTTAATCTTTTTTTTTTTTAAACGAGAAGGATTGCTTAATAAACGAGTAAACGACGTCGGACTACTGACAGCAGCTTGGAGTTAGTAATCTTTTGACTTTTGAGGATTTTAATGACGGTCGTCTTGCTTGGCTTATCTCACTTCCTTCCAAAACCAAGATCCATTGATGATTTATTGACTACTTTAACTCCAGTACTCGTCTTTTCCATTATTATTATTATTATTATTATTATTATTATTATTATTTAGTCTTAAATTTTATCAGCACCAAGAAGAGAACTAAAGCAAACATTTCTGTGATGCAAAGAATAAGAGAGCTTCAAAGGGTCCCTTGAACAAGAAGAAGGCGTAGGAGGAGGAGGAGGAGGAGCAGGAAAAACCCCATCAATGGATTTGCAGGGTCTTTGCAGAGTAATCTTTGTATCAACTTTGATTTCACTTGTCTGTCAGCCATTTTCTGTCACAGCCGGTGATATAGTACACGACGATGATTTAGCTCCAAAGAAGCCCGGTTGTGAGAACGACTTCGTTCTGGTAATCACTCGAAATGCGAGTTATTTTTTTCTTTGTTTCTTTGTTTTCTCAACTGGGTTTGCTTAAATTCTTGTTTTTGACTCCGTTTAATTGAATTTGGTAGTGGCAAGCACTTGAACTTTGTTTCTTTTACTTCTCCACCTCAAGGGTCAGAAGAAATGGAATTTGGAAGTCTAGGCATTTCTTTTATTTATTTAATTTAGTTTCTTAAGGACTCAAATTTGCATGTAAAATTAAAATAGCTTGAGTTTAGTATATTGTGTATTAGTGGATTGTATAGCCTTTTTCTTGTCTTAAATTGGTGGCCGAGCGCGTTTCTGTTATTATTACTATTATTATTTTTTATTTTGTTTGCTGCAACTGGAATTTGGTGATTTTTGTGCAAATATTTTCCCTTTTTACTTTGTATTTGCCATATTGGTATTATATTTCTAGATTTATAGTGGTTTAGTTCACAAAAGTTTCAGAAGCTGGGGCAAAAAATTGTTATAGTAGCTGTTTACTTTCAGGGCTTATAGGAGTTCCTGCTGTTTATGTAATCTTTTTCTTCTTTCAATTTTAGCTCATTTTTTTGAATTAAAGTTGTTGTCAACAGTGATTTGCTCTGCTGTTATATCTGTTTTTTATAGAGTTTAACTGTCAATTGTCACGACTTTGTTAGGTTAAAGTTCAAACTTGGGTTAATGGCATAGAGGATGCCGAGTTTGTTGGTGTGGGTGCCAGGTTTGGTACTACTATAGTGTCAAAGGAGAAAAATGCAAACAGAAGACGCCTCACTCTCTCTGACCCTCGTGATTGTTGTAGCCATCCAAAGAACAAGGTTTGTTTATTTAGTTAGTGATATACTCTTACATTTATTTACAATCATGCACAACAAGCAAGTTGGTATATTTTAGCTACTAATATTAATGCATGACTTGGATTAGCTTGCTAATGATGTCATTATGGTGGACCGAGGCCACTGCAAATTCACAACCAAGGCAAATAATGCACAGGCAGCTCATGCTTCAGCTGTCCTCATTATAAATAACCAGAAAGGTAATTGAGGTTTTTGGTTGTTGTTTGATGCGTGTGTTCATTAGTTGAGGTTTTCAAATGCATTTTTGATAAATAACCAGATTGGTATTGTTATATTAACTGGAAAAAAAAAATAGTCTTTTGTCATTACTCTGACTTTACCCTTTTGGGTTGCCATGAATAAGTATGAGATTGACAGTATTCACTTTTGAAATTATTGATGGATAAATTGTTTGACATAGAAAGACCACATATTGGAGTACAGTTACATTGCTAAAGGTCAAATTTGTTTCTTCTCATGCAGAACTCTACAAGATGGTATGTGAGCCTGATGAAACTGATTTAGATATACACATACCTACTGTCATGCTCCCACAAGATGCTGGTGCAAGCTTGGAGAAAATGCTGACAAGTAATTCATCAGGTAAGCTTCTACTTTAATTTTCTTTTAATTAATTTTGTCACCCGCATATATGATCACCCTACTAAGACCTATACATGATATCTTTTTAAATGCTTTGCACTTTTGCAGTGTCCGTACAGCTTTACTCTCCAAGGAGACCACTAGTTGACATAGCCGAAGTGTTTCTATGGTTGATGGCAGTTGGTACCATATTGTGTTCTTCATATTGGTCTGCATGGAGTGCAAGAGAAGCTGCTATTGAGCATGACAAACTATTAAAGGTCACGAGCAGTTAATTTTACATATTGCCCCCCAAGTATGTCTAGAGTTGTGTCCGTCTGTTTAAAGCTATACTATGCTTATTAATTTGTAGATCTTGTCTTGTCAATGCAGGATGCTTCGGATGAAATTCCCGATACTAGACATGTAGGTTCTCGTGGTATTCTGGACATCAACACCACTTCAGCTGTCTTATTTGTTGTTGTTGCTTCTTGCTTCTTGGTAATACTTTACAAACTTATGTCGTATTGGTTTGTTGAGATCTTGGTGGTTCTTTTCTGCATAGGTGGTGTGGAGGTACAACTTTCTCTAATGTCTGTTCCCAGTTATTATTCATCTATTCATGCATATGCTGCTTCATTTATTTCAAGCATGCATGAACAAAATATTTCTTTGAATATTACCAAATTTTTTTCTCACATGTTCCTGATATTTGAATGAAGTATTAGCATGTGACCTAAAGTTTAATGTATGCGCAGGGCCTTCAAACTTGCTTGGTTGCTTTATTGTCAAGGTATTCATTTATTTCTTAGTATGAATTAAGTATTTTATGAGAAGTTTGCATTTATACACCTGCCAAGTCTTCATGTTTGCTTGTGGGTTATTGTTAACTGATTCTTGTATAGTGCTGAGCATGTATTTCTATTTTATTCTTTGCATGATATGGAGTTGATGGAGATAACCATTAAAGTATTATTAGAAGTTGAATAGAAGGATTTAGTTTGAAAGCTATTTGTTCATAATGGTGCTAACTGTCATAAAGTCAAGAAAAATGGTCACACTTTGTTGCTATGGATTATTTAGTTTCTTGTTTGGTTGCCTAGATACATACCGTTCTGTCAGTTTTATAGCCTTCATTAGTTGAAGGAATTGATTCGTCTTTTTAAGGTTGTGAATAACCTTTTATATCTCACAGGTGCTTCAAGCATGCTGGAGAATCAAACATTAAAGTGCCTTTCTTTGGAGCTCTCTCATATCTTACATTGGCTGTTTCCCCTTTCTGCATAGCATTTGCTGTTATTTGGGCTGTTTACCGCAATGTTTCCTTTGCTTGGATTGGTCAAGATATACTAGTAAGGATGTACTTTCTTGTTAATTTTCCTAATATATTTCCATATTGTCTAAGTTCCATTATCGTAAATTAACAATCCCCTTATTTGGCCTAATTTTTTTCATTTGTTGATGCACTAAATATTGGGTTCTGGCTGGCAACCATCATTGGTAATAAGAAGCAAGCTAATTGGATCCATGAGTTACATTGTGAACACAATAGCTATGTGCTTCAATACTAGAATGTGCCTATCTTAAGCAACACTTTCTTTACCATAAACGGAAAGGACTGAGTTTAAGACAAGTTTATGTTTAAACTAATATATGACAACCTTTTTTCCTCTTCCAAGATAGACAATTTTTTTTTTCCTATAAGCCATGGGTTTTAGGATATTCACTCTTAACAGTGGATTTAAAATGCTCTAACTGGTCAATGATGGAATTATCTTCTGTGTCATTTATTATGCAATGCTACATTAGCAAGTAATGAGTACAAACACCATTTAGGTGGATGAATATGAGACATTTGGCTTATTTCTAGTTATTGTACTTCTCTCTCTTTTTTTTTTTTTTTGACAAGATGTTGTTGCAAGATTTAAATTGCAGAATTGAACTTGTAATTTGTTTTCTTCTCAGGGAATTGCACTGATAATCACAGTTCTACAAATTGTCCATGTACCTAATCTCAAGGTAGCTTTTCAAATTTATTTGATCCATTTCCTAAAATTATAGACTTGTACCGGCTGTCTCCTAGATTCCTTAATTTGCTCTTTGGAATTTCCAAAGTAATATGATTTTGCAAAATACTACTTTTTCTGGGGAACAAGTATCGTATGACATAATTGGTTGGTTTGTAAATCAGGTGGGAACAGTTTTACTCAGCTGTGCCTTCTTATATGACATCTTTTGGGTATTTATTTCAAAGATGTTGTTCCATGAAAGTGTGATGATTGTGGTAAGTAATCCACCTTATCCAACTCTAGCCCGTGTAGTGTATATGAATTAGAAGGTTTAATCTTTAGAGTATTAAGTATATTCAAAATTTGAAAGGCTAGAAAGTAATAATGATTACTTGTGTCTATTTCATAGGTAGCTCGCGGTGATAAAAGTGGACAGGATGGCATTCCAATGCTACTGAAGATCCCACGCATATTTGATCCTTGGGGTGGTTATAGCATAATAGGATTTGGTGACATCCTTTTACCGGGATTGCTGATAGCATTTTCACTCAGGTTTGAACTTTGCAGTCTTCCCTTGGAAAATCTTGTATTCCTGTCAGTGCTCTGTAAATGAACTTACTCTCAATATTCTTTCTTTTCAGAGAAAATGTCCTTTCATACTTCTTTAAATAATGTGTTTACCTTCCATGTTGGACAGGTTTTTTTGACTTTTTTTGACTAATTAAGTATATTGAGAAGATATTTAAACCTAGCATAACTTTAAAACGGTTTATAAAATAGAATATCAAGAGAAGAAGTGCAATTTCCATCTATGCATTATCTTTTGAATATTTCATTTTAAAGCTGCAAATTGAATCTAACTGGTAGTAAAAATACGAATATCATGTATCATTTTCCCATCCAAGGATTATTTGAAATATTTGTTTATCCCTTCTTCTCATGGAGATGACGGAAATGGCAACCTTTTCTTTTCTGCTAATTTTCAAATTTTATAGGCATACCTTTTTGGCCATTTAATTTTCAAATTGTTTCTAATTATCTTCTTAGTAGTTAGAACTCACTTGAACCACTCGTGTAACAGGTATGATTGGCTGGCAAACAAGACTCTTCGAGCTGGATACTTCTTGTGGGCAATGATTGCTTATGGATTAGGTAAGAGACGGTAAAGAAAAAGCATGTTGGTCCCAAAAACAAAAAGAACCATACTTTTCTTGTTACAGTGGCTGTGAAACATAATTTGTTTGTTGATGAATGAATAAAACGACAACTTCTGAAAATTCCCTTCACTTTGGTTGTCACTGCCATCATTTACTTGGGTTTTGCAAGTGACAGTTTTCTACTCCTTTGTCAACCATGGCAGGTCTTCTGATCACATACTTGGCTCTAAATTTGATGGATGGGCATGGTCAACCAGCACTCCTTTACATTGTCCCTTTTACGCTTGGTAATTTTTGTTACTACGAGCCATTTTCTTCTTCCCACTTTGGGTCCAATCCTGGATGAGAAGTTGAAAGCCAAATTTCACACATTGTTGCAGGATTTTTTTTGACCTTAGGGATAAAGAGAGGTGATCTAACAGTTCTTTGGACAAGAGGAGAGCCGGAAAGACTCTGTTGCCATATCCAACTCGAACACCAACATAGTGAAGAGTTGAACAACAAAAAGTAAGACCCGCTTTTGTAATTATATTGTAGAGTTTGTAGTTTGTGGCTGAGGCTGATCAATTGAACCCTACATTAGCTTTGGCATAAATCTTGGTGAAGGCACGTTATCAATTAAAAATAGTCTCATTCAATGGAGAGTAGTGTGCATTTTATCATAAGCTTCTGAGAATTGCATCAGAAATAATTTACTTCTTTTAGCCCACCACATGCTTCATTTTTTCGCAAGTATCCATATATATGCAATTTTTAGATTGACAAAAGAGGAAGATCTATGGAGATGAAAACGGAGAATCTACAAATACCAATTAAAGTAGCAGATATAGTTATTAATTTTGCTGCTTGATTGAATCAAATTAGTTCTTAATTTCAGGGCTGGCTTGCTGCAATTCTGAAACAGGGTTCCTTGTTGTACAAGTTGTCATCCTTAAAATGTATTATAGAGTAATGTTGTAATGTTCTTGAATTGGAAGGAAGTTTGAAGGGATCGGAATCAGCATTCTCAGATATTCCAAGAAAGTCCATATCAGCAATAAAACTTTTATTCTGTGGAAGCAAATATCATCAACAAACTTTACTTCTGAAATCTTGAAAAGTTCATGACAGCTAAGTATAACATAGCACCAAAGTTTAATTCACGAGAATGAGTCTCTCAAGGCTTAAAAGTGAATCATGGAACAAGAATGCTTCAATAATGTGCACAAGAGCTTGAGCTGAAATTATTGAATGGAAGAGAAATTTTTAAAAAAAAAATCAAACCCAAAAATTCAATGATTGAAAAAGTATTAAATATATTTAAATATCGATTCAGGTGTGAATTTTGTTTTTAGTGAAACGCCAGCAATCGGTGGTTTGCCTTATTGACGCCCATTTGCAACCTGGTTGACAAAGAAATGCGGTTGGCTGGGTGTCTGAAGTCTAATACCACCACAAAACCTCCTGGTAAAATTAGGTTTGAAGACAGAAGAGTTGAGCCCTTTCTTTTTCTGTGTTCTATAAAGGTGCCAACCAGAGGGCTAAGAGCCTGCAAGGTGTAGGGCCTACTGGCCTTGGCAGCATGTGGTAAGGGTACCCTATCCCATGACTGTGAGTTGTCTCGCATTGTCAATTTCCTATTTTTTTCATTTACATAATAATAAAGTTAAAAGAAAGATGAGGATCACTATCTTGAGGATCTGCCCTCTCTCCCTCACTGGCACTGCCTAACACAACATGCACACATATACACAAAACAAAAAGGTAAATTTTAAATTAAAGGTATGCCCTTTTCTTGTTTGTCATCATTTATGATGTTTAGGTCATAAAAATATAGTTAAATATAAAAGATGAAGCAAAGGATAACCAAGAAGAATTCATGTCTATGTCTATGTTTATGTCTCATTCAAGTAATATGTTGAGAGATTTAAATTTGATCAATCATCAATATAGTGTGATCATAAATAATATTTGAGGTGTTTATTCATCATAAAAGACATTAGTTTAATATTATCATCCAAAAAATTAATATCGAAAATATTTTTAATATTTTGTATTATTTTCACCAAATTTTTTGTCTGATTCAGAGCACTGTTTAACATAACAACAATGGCTTTCTGCAAAGCAATTGAAGGAATATTATTACTGCATTGACTGAGCTACAGTCTTTGACAAATCATTAAGCTGTGGGAAAGGTGTTGTCTTCTCCACCATTCATGTCATGAACCTTCACTTCTCCTAATCATGGAAAGCAGAAGAACCATGGAAATTCATAATTATAGTTTCCTTCAAATCTCAGCATTGCCAACTACAATTTTGGGACCCTGTCCTGCCCATGTGAGTAGTACCAATTTACCATGTATTGTGTGTTGAGTGGTGATAAGGATAAAACAGTAATTTTCTATCGCATTGTATTGTCCCACACATAGCGGTTAGCAATCCATCTCTTTCCCCGACGGTAAATCCAACCCATCCATTTTTTTATTAAAAAATCAAAATTTGAATTTAATTCAAATGATAATAATGATTAAAACAGTTTATTTTTTTTTTTATCATCAAAATTTTTTAAAAATATCTTTATTTTTTTTTTCTGCACACATTTTTTTTTATGCTGATATCGTTTTATGTAAAGCCAAGGACTGAATGCATTACGTTTTGAAATCCTTTGCGTGGCAAAAGAATCCGGTCTCGTCGCGGAACTGAAAAGTCGCGAAATGACCATTTTGTCCCTGTTACTTCACGAGAGCAACATTCTCTAACCAAGTTTGAAGAAACAAATCACAACCGTCCAAAGTGTTGAATGTGGCAGTGAGACTGAAATTTTTTTAATTCATTTGAGTGATCTAAGCAATTAACCGCCCAATCACATGCTACCTTCATGATGACAACACCAAAACGGTTTTTTTTTTTTTTTTGGTTAATATTTTTTTGGTAGATAATCATATGGTCCCAAACAGCTCAAAATTAAGATAAAAATGGAGACTTTCTTTTGTTTATGAAAAATTTGAAAACTTGTTCACAACAAGAACTAGAACCCTAATCATACCCTTAATGCAATGGTTAAATACATTAAAACAAATTAGTGTTAGTATTAGTATAATTTAAGTAATCTCCTTTATAAAAGGACAACAACAAAGTAAGATAAAAAGAAAATAAAGACAACCCATTTTTGCTTTAAGAAGTCACCAAATTGTTCAGCTTTCTCTCGTCTGAACTCATTTGCCTGCGGTTTCTTTTGAGAAAAAGCTTCAATCTTTGCTTGTTGAGTGGGTGAAAAAAGATGGAGGGCAAAGAGGAGGATGTTAAGCTAGGAGCAAACAAGTTCTCAGAGAGGCAACCTATTGGGACTTCAGCCCAGGTAGACAAGGACTACAAGGAGCCACCACCGGCACCATTGTTTGAGCCTGGTGAACTCAAGTCATGGTCTTTCTACAGAGCAGGCATTGCAGAGTTTGTGGCTACTTTCTTGTTCCTTTACATCACCGTCCTGACTGTCATGGGTGTGTCTCAGTCTAAGACCAAATGTACTACTGTTGGTGTTCAAGGCATTGCTTGGGCCTTTGGTGGGATGATCTTTGCTCTTGTCTACTGTACTGCTGGCATTTCAGGTCACCTTCCTTAAACTTTTAATTGGTAGTTTGCAGTTTTTGGTTTCTTTGGCTGATCTTTCAAACCCCTCTTCAACTTTGGTTTCTTTTGAAGTACAAAATCTGAACTTTTTCTTGCATGTTAAACCTTAGGCAGTTAGGCTAACATAATTTTTTGAGAATGTTTATGATTTTTTTTTCTTTAAAGAAGATGTCTAATAACCAGATCTTTGTTTTTTGAAACTTCAGGTGGCCACATCAATCCAGCTGTGACCTTCGGGCTGTTACTGGCAAGGAAGCTGTCCCTTACAAGGGCAGTCTTCTACATCATCATGCAGTGTCTTGGTGCCATCTGTGGAGCCGGTGTAGTGAAGGGATTCCAAGGAGACAGCCGGTATGAGAGAGCCGGTGGTGGAGCTAACGTTTTGAACCATAGCTATACCAAGGGTGATGGTCTTGGTGCTGAGATCATTGGCACTTTTGTTCTTGTCTACACTGTTTTCTCTGCTACTGATGCCAAGAGAAACGCCAGAGACTCCCATGTTCCTGTATGTATTATTTTCTTCCTGTTCTTTTATGTTTTACCTAGCACTTAATTAATTTACATGACAAACATTAATTTTCTGCTTTTAATTAAGCATTATCTTTTTTTTTTCTTACAAGTTGAGAGACAATTATTTTTTATGTTGAATGTTGAAAGTAGCAGAAAACAGGGGAAAGGAGAAAGTGATAAAAAAAAATCCGATTTCAATATCCAAACATACAAAATCTAGATAAAAATGATAATAGTAATTATGAATATTTCTAGTGTCATATTTACCTTGTTTGGGTGTTTGGCTTTTCTCCCCTTTTTGTTCTTCTTTCCACTTCATTGTTCTTCTTTCCTTATCTGCATATATCATTTCTAAGCAAAAATATTGAAGAATAAAAGATACAAAATCTGTGCATTAAGGAATAATATTGTGAGATTTATTGGATAATACGTCTCCAATTCTTGGCAAGTATTTATTAACCAAATTTATTATTATTCTTTGTGTGTGTTTGAAATTAAATACTAAGCAAGTTAAGATAAAAAAAGATTGAGATTCATTGTTTAATTTATTCTACTCTGGGCAAAACTTTACTTCAATTAGAGGGCTTGCACCATATGATATTAAATTGTCTGACTTTTTGAACCGATTACTATTGTTGGTGAAATATTTAAATTATAGATCCTTTTAATGTATTTCTTGCCACTACATTGCAGATTTTGGCTCCCCTTCCCATTGGGTTTGCAGTGTTCTTGGTTCATTTGGCCACCATTCCCATCACTGGAACTGGTATCAACCCAGCCAGGAGTCTTGGAGCTGCCATCATATACAACAAAGACCACGCATGGGATGACCATGTAAGTATCTTTTTGCATGCACCATTCTTTCTCACTATTGATATTGTTAGAGATTGATCCAAATTTCTCTTTGCTTGTAGTGGATCTTCTGGGTTGGACCCTTCATTGGAGCTGCTCTTGCTGCAGTTTACCACCAGATAGTCATCAGGGCCATTCCTTTCAAGACCAGAGCTTGAAAAGATTAATCATCGTCTTGAGTCTTGCATTGTTTCTTATATGTTTTCACTTTTTCAGCCCCCCTTCTTTGTTGTGTCTCTCAACTCTTTCAACTCCTTGATTTGAATTGTGTTTTGGTGTTAATTAATGGTGTGTAAATTATCTAGAGTTATCCTGTATTGATCTTATTGTAGTTATGAACGAAGCATTCTTTTTTTTCTCTCCCTACTTTCTCCTTGGTCCTGACTTTTATGACAGGCCATTGATGTCCCGAGTGTCCTGCCATATGATATTGATATGCTAGAGAGGGTCACTCTGGACTATTTGTGTTGAATTTGTTCTATGGTGAATTGAATATACAGGATTTGGCGATCTATACATTCAAAATCTGCATTTCCCGATACTTTGACCTCATATGTTAGGTTTCTAAATTAAATTAAGAAAATCGTACTCAGTTATAGTTCTCTGCATTAAACATCAATATTGATGCAGTCTGCTACTGTAAGCAGTATGTACATGAAAGTGGCCACACAGCTTAGCTGCTTTAATACTACTAGTTCTGACATTGCTTAGTTTGCTATGTGGCATTACACGACCCACGAGTTCAAGCTGTAGGTGGGGAAGGTTTTAAGGGAAGGGGAGGGAGCAAGCAACATAGCCAAACGGCCCAAACCAAGCTTCAAGGCTTAAATTGAAGATGAGGAGTTGGCAAAAAGGGTATTGCCTTCGGCCCTTGGAACTCAAGCTTGGGCTCCACCAATCTCAATTATCTTTAATCTAAAATAGAAAAATAAATAAAATTGGTAGTAAGTATCGTAATACTTGTTTGAACTAATTTATGAAAAAATTTATTTATTGTATAAATAATTTTAAATTTTAAAAATTTTAGTCTGTACAAAAAGTAAATTTTATCCTTTTAATGAAGTTATAAATTAAAGTTTTTTTCAAAAAATACTAATTTTAAATTAATAACATATATTTAGTGAAAACTTTTTACATTTTCACTTTACTTTTTCAATAATTCACAAAATTATGAAGATTATTATATTATTTTAAATTAATTAATTTATTTTGTACATTTTTTATTTATTTAATTTTTTAAGTAATAAAGTATTTTTATTTTATTCATTTGTTTCACTTAAAAATTTATAATTTAATTTAATATAATTTATTATTTTGTTTTTACATTTTATTAAAAATATAAAATATTTCTACTAAATAGTTAACATTTAACAATACTTTTATTTTCCCCTTACTAAATCTTAAGTTAACTTCTCTTAACGGTATTTTTTTTTAAATTTACTCGAATAATATTTTTTATAAGAGTTTCAGTTGGATCAAATAGACTTTATATTAAAGATTAAATGTTTAATTTATGATCTAATTTTTTAGTTACTTTCAATTAAAAATGTAATCTTTAATTTGAATTAAATCAGGACTAAATATTTTAGTGGCTCAAATAAAGGTTTTTTTTAATGGAAGAGAGTTTCACATGCAGTTAACTCTTCAATGGAAAGACATGGCATCTATATATTAGTTGTGTAATTTTTTAATTGATTTTTTAATAAAAAATATGTACAGTTTTTTTTTTTATTTTATAGAATTTCATTGAAGGACGAGCAACAAATCATCAACTCGACACAAACAGTGGTGAAAGTAGACAATCAATCAGCAAATAAATATCTGGTGCTAAATACCAGAAAATCCAATTTCTAGAACTAAATAGTATTCTGTGACCGACAACTACAGGATAAGGCGGCGGATGGTAGGCTGCCGATTTTTTCGATGACCGGGAATTGATTATTCAGAGAGAACAAAATATGTTTTGGAAAGAAGGGAGAAGAAAATTGGCTAAACTTCTTTTATTAGAAATAATTAATACAATAATTGAATTGTTGTAGAGTAGGGCCACCCTCTGATTTTATAACATGTCATTATTTCATTTTCTCCAGAAGAGATTGTTGTCTTAGATGGAACGTTGAAAGGTCTGGCAACGCAGTTGAGTTTTTGGACCAAGGCTTGGCAAAGCTTTGAATTTTGGCGGAAACTGCTAATAAAGTCTGCTTCAAGTGCATCTGTGTCTTTTTTGGGTGTTGAAAGTGTAACTGTAAAACAATCTGCAAACGAGAGCATGTGGATTTTTGGGAGGAAAGGACCATCTGGGTTCTCTGCTGCTTCTACCGCAGAGGAAGTTACTCAAGGGATTGATGGAACTGGTCTCACTGCCATCGTTACAGGTTTTTATCTGTTACATAAACTTCTTTTTTGATCTGGGTTTTTTTTTCTCGTCTTTCATTTTAGCTCTCAGTTTCTTAATCTAAACTTCTGTTTGGTAAGTAGGATAGTTTTGGGAAATATTTTCTTTTTATCGAAAAACCTAGTAGGTGGGCATTTATGTTCTCAGGTTAGAGGTTTCGCAATTAGACAAATAGAAAGATCAGTTGGTCATTTGACAAGATATGAAATTTATCTATGTAGAAAGAAAAAGAAGTGAACCTTTTTCTGATGACTTTAATCCCCGGTTGTCAGGATTTAAAATAATTGGTGAACTTGGTAATGATCATTTTGCAGAGATCCTGCATAATTTTTCTTGGTTGCTAAGAGTTTTGGGTATATACAGCTAAATTTACAATCAGATCTGTCTGGCATATGAGAGTTTTAGTCTTTGTTATTCAAAAGAAGACCACTTTCCCAGAAGAAGAATAGGGAAGAAAAAGAACAGAAAACTCCAACTACAGCCCTAATATTGGTGCTTTCATGTTTTACGCTTAGCTATGTAGTCAAGTGCTCATATCGCTTCATTTCAGGAGCGTCAAGTGGTATTGGTGTAGAGACAACTCGTGTTTTTGCTTTGCGTGGTGTCCGTGTGGTTATGGCAGTAAGGAATGTGGATGCTGGTCGGAATGTCAAAGAAGCAATACTTAAAGAATTACCTGGTGCTAAGATTGATGTGATGGAATTAGATCTGAGCTCGATGGCATCAGTAAGGAAATTTGCATCAGAATATCAGTCATCAAATCTTCCCCTTAATCTCCTCATGTAAGAAATATAAATTGCTGCAAGTTCAATTATTTGTGGCCTTTTATTCTAATTTCTGCACGCATATGCATTAATGTGCGCTCATATGTGAATGAACTAATATTCTTTTGTGCTAATGGATGGAGCTGTTATTGCCATTTTCTTGTTATTTTGTCAATTACTATTTGGTTGTGCGTGCATGTGTATCAACTTCGTTAAAACTTTTGATGGGAGGATCAATATTCTTGTTTTTTGCTTGAAGCAACAATGCAGGGGTTATGGCGACTCCTTTCATGTTATCCCACGACAACATAGAACTGCAGTTTGCGACCAACCATTTAGGTTAATATTTTTCATTTAATTATCTATAAATAGTGTGTTGTGTACAAGTAATTTAATGTGATTACTTGGAAAAATAGCTGCTACGTGAACACGATTCACTAATCTAATGAGATATAGTAACTATTTTGCAGGTCATTTTCTTTTAACAAACCTTTTGTTGGAGACTATGAAAAAAACAGCACGTGAAAGCAACAGAGAAGGAAGGATTGTTAATTTATCCTCTACAGGTCACCAGCTTCCATATAGAGAGGGAATTCGTTTTGACAAAATCAATGATGAATCAGGGTAAAACTGACGACAGGCTTCACCAGTTTGCTCCTTTTGGGAATGCAAAATCATGGATGACTAGTTTCTTTTGGTCCAAGATATTTATAAAATGCTCGATCGTTTCTTTCTCATTTTGCTTGCCAATTTACAGATACTACTCTTGGTATGCTTATGGACAATCAAAGCTTGCTAACATATTGCATGCTAAGGAGCTTGCTCGGCGCCTAAAGGTACACAATATGGTTAATTTGTCTTTGATCTACAATCTGTACAAACCAATGCACTTTACAGTACTTGGACATCATATCACTTTAATGTCTCATACAGGTGATAAAATTTTGATATTGAGAAAACTGTATCTTATTATGAATTTTTCTTTATTAATAACTACAGGGTCAGCATGCCTTACTATCTTTGGATGTTTTTCATTTTTCTTGATACAAACAGGAAGAAGGGGTGGAGATTACAGCAAATGCACTTCATCCTGGAGCAATTCTGACCAATCTTATGCGCCACCAGGGTTTTATGGAGGGTAATCCCTCAAATCATTTAAGATTTAATTGATTTTTTTTCCTTTTCAAGATAGTTTCAGTATATTTGAAGTTTTAAACAAGTTAGATAACTTTTCTTTGACATTGCAATATGACAGAAAATCTCTTCCATTTAGGATCATCTGATGCTTTGGACCTATAGAAAGCCCTTAGCACTTAATAGTATTATTGTATTTATGATTAAGATGATTTTCTCTTACAATATTTTACCAGCTTAATCTCACGCAATTTAGACACCTGATCCAATAAATTGACTTGACGCAGGCATTTGCCGTGTGATTGGCAAATATGTCCTCAAAAATATTCCACAGGTAGTGTTATTTAAGAATTATGATAAGATTCATTATGCACAAGGCTCAGCTACTTACTGGGTTCTTTTGATATGATTGTAGGGAGCTGCCACTACATGCTACGTAGCATTGCATCCACAAGTTAAAGGTGTTAATGGAGAATATTTCTTGAACAGCAACATAGGCAACCCAAGCTCCAAGGCTAAAGATGCAGACTTGGCAAAAAGGCTATGGGACTTCAGCTTGACCTTGACCAATCCCAAGTAGTTGGCTGAGAAGGCCTGTGGGAGAGGAGTGGCAGATTGCAGTCTCACTTGATGCATAAAATCCTGATTGTCTGACTAGGCTTGGGTTAAATATGTTTGCAATTTAATGCCTGTACTCTTAAAACTGAGTGCTGTGAAAACAAAGGTTGTAATAATTATTATTAAATTTCTTGAATCTGCTTAATAAATATATAACTTATAAAACACTTGACATTGATGATAAGTATAAAATTAATAAAATTACTTTTACAATAAGTAATAATTATTATTAAAATTGTTAAATGTGTATATTTATTCATTATTTATGTATTTATTAGTTTTAATTAATACTAGAATATAATAATACAAAAAAAATCAATCTCTTTTATTTTTATCCAAAAACAGTAAATTTCGTCGAAATCCATCCATCCAAATAATGAAGAAATGCAGGTAGAGCGCGAGACAAGCGATTTTCCAACATTGTTGTGTCTTGAAAATGTACAGCTTAGTTCAAATTAGAATTTAACAATATGCTGCCAGTGTGACATAGATACATTATATCAGCAGCCACAATTAAATTTTAGGCTAAGCTGCTACAGCTGATGGAAAATTTTGTTTTTACCAGAACCAGTATCAGCAAATTTCGCAAGCAATCTTGACAATGCCTAGATTTGGTTTGGTTCCCCACCTTCTGTACAAAACTTTTTTAACCCAGCCACTGTCCGTCCACCTGTAAAATTGTAGAGGGAGGGAAAAAATTGGAAAAAGAATAGCTCTTCTAACTATGTGTTTCTTGGGTGTGATAAAATGTACAGTTCTCTTTACACTTGCAGATGGGTTCATCATCAGGAACTGCTCTAGTCTATCTCCAGAGGTGAGTTTGGTTTTCAACTTCTTTGCCTCCACACTGCATGGTAGACTCACAAGTGACATGGATTGGCTATTGTGACTGAAATATGTGCCAACAAGGTGAAGACTCTTAGTCACTGACAGCTAAAATCCAGCCTCCAAGAACCTCTTGCATGTTGATTGTTGCTAATTGTAAGCATTGAACAACCAAGCAAAGCGGCCACGTCAACATCATATCTCCTTTCTGCCACTCAAACTTCCAGAAAAAAAGCATACATGGGTGGAAATTTGAACCTGTGCCCTTAGTTTTGGGAAATAACACCAGAGCACCAAAAAGCATCTAAAATGCTTGAAACCCTCCCCTGACAGGATTCTGGAGCGAACTAGATTCCTCCATTACGACCAAGCATTGATGCACTTGGGTTTAGGTCCAGTGATGGTTTCAACTTCACTTGGTCCCTCAAGAGTTGCTGAGACACATGATCAGCCAAGAGTGGCTGTCCATCATAGAGTTCCTTATGATCAACATTGCCAGGCCTTCCACACTGTTTTCCAAAAGCACCACCATCTGATGAAATCATTTCTAGGAAAACATTAGAGGCTTGAGAAATCCCTCGAAACAGGTCAGGCTTGGGTTCTTGATAAAGGGTGCTTGCATTTCCATAGAAATTATTTTGGGACCTTGGGATTATTCCAATACCTTCATGCAAGTAGGCCATTGACTGTTTTTGGTGATGAAAAGGAATGGCACCACTACCACCAGTAAGAGGAGTTGATGAACCAGAGGCAGTATGAGGGCTAGATATCGGAGAAGGGGACATCCTTCCACTCAAATGTTGCGGTGACCTAGCATGCAGCAGAGGACTGCCAATGGGAGAAACTGGGCATGACACATTCCTAGGGGTATAAGCATCACTGCAATACAGCAGAAATAAATAAATAAAAAATGAAGATAAGACCAAACGAACGTATCTAGATCTGAGCAGATATTGTTGAGATGTAAAAAACTTGGTTGCAGACACATTTTCTACTTAGAATCAAGACAAACCAAGACATCCAGCAGTTTTCAAGCTAGAGAGCTAATAGCTTTATTTCTTTCTAAATGCAATCGCAAAAGTAGCCAAAATTTGATGCTCCAGGAATCCAAGGGGACAAAGGTATTTGGCAGGAAAAAGACTTAGTTACATGAGAACATTCTATATTATTCATGAAATCATAGTACAGCATCTGATGACAACATGCACTATAATGATGAAAGTGTCAAGTCTGAGTCATAGTTACAAATAACTTGGTATGCCTCAATTTGAGGTTAGTAATCAGGAATGGGATTCAACATCTAAAAATTTTAAAAATTTTGTGGTACGAGAAGGGTAGGTAGTTGGTACGCTATAAAGTCGTTTTTAGGTCACCTATAGTGTTTGGACCATTTTTATTTTATAAAGCCCAAAATATTTACGATTAAATCTGATGTTTACTCACTTTAAGTTGTTGAAAAGAGAGAAAAAAAAAAAAACATGTTTACCCATTTATTAGTTTATTAGCAAATCCACCAAATAAAGAAAAGGTAAAATGCTAAATGTTCAACCCAAATAAAAAATCACAATTACAGGCTGAGGCCCAAAACCCAACCCATGTGAACCAATTTTTTTCTTAACTTCCTTTCGTGCAGCAGAATATTTTTATCATTTTTAGGCCCTGCAGAATGTTTTCTTCCTTTCCGGATCTGCAGATTCTGCATGCAAGCCAGACCAAATCCTCCTCCTTTACTCTTGATTTTACCTTCATTTCTTTTCTTTTCTTTTTTATCTCATTCATTTCTCACTTCTCTCCTTTCTGATCTTCCCAATGTTTTCTTAACTTTCTCTCTCCTTACCCATGATGGTAGCGTGGATTTCTCTCTTGTCAGTGATGGGGTTTTAGCATTGATATCTCTCTTTAGTCTTACAAGTTTGGAACCACAATTTCTCTAAATATTGACTGGATGCTGACCCATCTACGACTACTATCATGTAATTTTATGTTATTATCAAGGAAGTGATAACTGGAAAGGGGGTTCTTATGTTAACTTCCCTTAGAGGCCAACAACTTCATTGTCCTCATTGTTCAAGCAGAATGAGAAAATTTATGGCACATGCATCATTTTTCTTATCCTTTTAGAAATTATGCTATTTTAAGCTGCAAAGCTACCAAAGGCTCTCCATCTAATGAAATTAGTATACAGCATAAACACATTTAGGGCACAATTAAGCATGCATGTCTAGGCTGCACATACAAGTACCAGTGGGTGTTTACATGTGTGTCAACGTGTGCATCCATGTTAGAGAGAGAGAGAGAGAGAGAGAGAGAGAGAGAGAGAGAGAGAGAGACCTAGATCCTGATCCAGTTTTTAAACCTCTACACGGAAGGCTAGCAGTCCCTTCTGAATCTATGCACGAAAGATCGCTGGTATTTCCAATTCCCTAATGAAACATTCAAAAGCAAAATGCAGCTGTCAGAAATGACAGTAAAAACCTGAACTACATAGATCAAATATAAAAAAACTTATAATTATGTTTATACCAGTGTTCTCATTGGATTGGTAACTGCAGGAGATGGATCTGATGCATCAACACTAAAAATGGGTCTTTCCAGTGGTGCAGCATTTTTTACAAAAGGGTGCTCTAAAAGCCGAGCTGCTGTAAACCGATGGAATGGGTTTCTTTGTAAACACTGCCTAACAAAGTCCTTTCCCTCGTCTGAAAGACTATCAGGAATCGCTGGCAGTTCTTTACTGTTGCCAATCTTGAACATAGCAGCAACCTTTGAAATAATATAAAAAATGTATAAAAAATGAAAGGTTATAAATTTTCATACCAGGCATGTGACATTCTCAATTAGAAAGGGATATGCAGAGGTTTACTAACAGGATGCTCATATAGAAGGAAAAATACTTTGCTATATTAGTGATGGCATTTATTATTTACAATATCTGACAAATTCAAAAGTTCATGCCTGTATAAAGATTTACTAACCCCTTCATACTGGCTCCAAGGTGGTTTTGTGGTAGCCATCTCCAAAACTGTGCACCCAAGGCTCCATATATCAACAGCTAGGTTACATCCATTTGAGTTCTTTATAACCTGAATGGAAAATGGAATTAAACAATATTACCAGAAAGCATCATAGAAATGATGGCCTTGAAATGTAAGTTTAAAACTATGCTGACCTCAGGTGCCATCCAATAGGGGCTTCCCTTGAATGATAATGGACAAGATGACCCAGTAATCTGAGAATTATTTCAAAAAACCTATATTAGAAACTAGAGATATGAAATATGTGTATAAAGTATTCTTGCAAGGTAGCAAATTATGGATTACTTTTTCTTACTCGGATGTACTAAAGAAAATAGGACTCATGAATTTACGTATCTTAGGATACATTATCTGTCAGGATATAGTTTGTATAATCACAGCAACATAAGCATGATTTATTTTGGTTTTGTAGGCAAAACCATTAATTATGAAATTATAGGTAAGTGCTCTTACATGCTTTGCCATCCCAAAATCAGCCAATTTCACACGGCCATTGGGGTCAACCAGTATGTTTGCTCCTTTTATGTCTCTGGAAATATGCACATTATAACAAATGACACTCAAGCATTATTGACAAAATGACGGACTATGATATTCCCAACACAAACAACTTAAGTATGCCAGAAAGTAAACTCACCTATGAACAGTATTTTTAGCATGCAAATAAGCCAACCCAGACAAAATTTGTTGAGTATAATTTCGAATCGCACTTTCTCCAAACTGACCATACTCTTGAAGAAGTTTATAGATGGAGCCACCAGAAACATACTCCAAGTATATATAAAGTTTATCATCTATCTGTTCATGAAATAAAAAGGAAAACAAATGGAATTAGAATAATGCATCAACTGATCCTGTTGATCTATTTCTATTTAATATGAAGAGAACCATAATTATTAAATCAAGATACGTATCGTGAATTGAAATTTTAACTTTAAGAATCGAGTATCGAGTATACTATCGTAAGATCCGCAATAAAAATTAAATAATTATAAATAATATATAAACATGTAAAATAAATAAAAAAAACATTTAAGTATTTGATATTTCCAAATCTTTCATTATACTAATAGTCAAAACATGATCTAATATATTCTAATTTTTTTTTTCCAATACAACTTCGCACTTGAAGTTGTACTATCAACCTAATAGTTTTTATTGTTTAGCTCAAAAAAAAATCATTAGAATAGTTGTAATTGACAAAAAAAAAATTAAAAAAAGGGGCCAGCGTAGATGAAGGCTGAAGATTTTATCCAACTTCGAGAAATAAGAAAGAAAAAGAGCAATGAAAAAAATTGTAGATGAAGGCAGAAGAAGGATTAGTGAAGGTAAAAAGAAAAAGTCCAAAGCTCAAAATTTTATATAAAATTTGTTTTTTATTAGTTTTTATTTAATTTCATGCTTTCATTAAACGTTTTTTACCTTTTTAAAAAAAAAAAATTTACTAGCAGCCCAAAGACAGCAAATCAAAAGTTGGGCTTAGCAATTGGGTAAAAATTAAAGTCGGGCCATCAGTAATTGGGCTTTTTTGACCCGTATAATTTGAATTAATTAAAAAAAATGAATCATACCATATCGAGAATATCATACCACATGCACAATTCATTTACGATTCAGCCGATTAACTTACGATTCTTAATCAAATATGATAAAGTATATCAATCCGTATCGTTTTTTAAGGGTATCGAACTGTATCATATGATACGTATTGCGTATCATACGATTTTGATAACTATGAAGAGAACTTCTAATAATGACAGGCGATCAGAGAACAATTATGAGAATGACACATTTACACTGTCTTAAACTCAAAAGAACAAATGTTACAAAAAACAAAAAACTGAAAAGAACAGAACTCACAGTTTCAGATCCATAATATCGCACAATATTTGGATGTCGAAGGCGACTTAGCAGCATAATTTCCTGTCAAAACACTATCCATGAGTATAAAAGGTCACCTAAAATTATTAAAACCAAAAGAAAACGGGGAAAACATTTCTGTTCTTAAAGCTACAAAATTTCCAACAAATCTATTTTTGATGATATTAATAATTTTTTTTTTAAAAAAAAAGTAGAAGAAAAAGGCTTACTTGTCCCAGCTGCTGTGCACTTTCCTTTGATTTGGCATCATCTGAAAATAAAGTTACCTCCTTCATTGCGCACATCTCCCCACTTTCACTAAGCAAGAGACAAAAAGGAGAAAAGGAGAGAGAAAATATATCAAGCATTGAAATAGTAAGGAAATCGCAACAAATATCAAAGCACTTAATTTGAGTGGGAAAACAAGGAAATCAACAACCTTGAAAAAGGGATTCGCACACGCAAATTTGATGATAAAGTTAACAATGACTAATCCAAAACTCAGACACATAGTCATTGAAAAAATAGCTGGGTTCAATCTCACATATAGCTCTATAAAGATAAAGTTGCGGCTATGATAACAAATAATGTTGCAAATGCAGCACTTAAAAATGGACAGAAAAATATTAATATGAAACAGATAAAGAGTGGGGAATAACCATTAGACAGACCTGTTAAAACCAAGATAGACATGTCCAAATGTGCCTCTCCCCAGCAATCGTCCTTTCTTCCAGCGGGAGCCAGGGCTTGTTGGGTTTTCTGCCCTACCAGGACTTCGGGGTAGCGATGGAGATGTCGCTGCTGAATATGCAGGTGAAAAGGGGCAAGTAGTAGATATTGATATCGGAGGAAGAGGCAACCTGTGGCTTTGTTGTTTCCCATCATCGGGTCGGCTTGTGGGTGACTCAGTGGCAGCCCCTGCAGCTCGCGGATGCAAAGGGGTGACAGCACCACTGTGTATTCTGGAGCTGGGACCAGGGCTTGTCATTCTAGGACTAGGTATTGGTGAACACTCAGGGCTGCACCTGCTTTGTGGCCAAAATAATTGCCCTGACATATCTCCACCAACTGAATTATGTCCAGAATTATAGCCTGAACCTGGACTAGAGCAGTGTCCAGATCCGAGGAAAGCTATGTCAGAGAAAGGCTTTCCCGTACATGGACCAGAGTTCCATACTTGCTCGACTACAAATCCTCTCATTGGACTTCTAGAAGGACTCGACATTGAGCTGTCTGGAGCACTAGAGAAAGCACAACGTTGAGGAATCTGTAAATTCTGCACATGATTGCTCAATGGTCCTCGCTTAGGTGATGTGGATAGGTATTGATTATTAAAAGATATGTTAGCCGGCTTCAGTATCTCTTTTGAGTCCTTCAGATTGATGGCAGGCAACTGATCCACATGCTTTATGCTTCATTAAAAAATAAAAATGATTATCAATCAGGGATGACATACAAGCAGTGAGCGGGGGGCAGTTCAAAAATACTATAAGTTTAACGATATTAGTTAAAACTCACCCAGAAGGACTGTTTGCAGCAGTTCTCTGTCCATTTTCATAATCAGAAGTCAAGGGGCTAAGAAGACGAGAATCAGATGGGTCGTCACTATCAATGGAGCTATCACTAGAAATAGAAGCAGTAGCAATATCTCCCTCAGCATCCAGTTTGTTAGAGACTTGTTCAGGTTTTGGCAAGGGAAAAAACAGTGGCGGCCTTGAATGTTGGTCAAATCCTGGTCTTGCTGATACACTAATTCCAGAATTAGTACGCACAACAGTAGCATTATGCACCCCAGGAAGTGGAAGTGGTTGGGAAGGCCTCTCTGCAAAACTTTGACAGCGTGATACTTGGGTGGTGGGTGATCGTGATCTTGACGGGACTTGAGACAGGGATCCCCTTTCTGAAACAGTATCACTATGGTGTCTTCGAGAACCCCCTGATCTGCTAGTGGATTTTTCATCAGATGTGATCTTAAGCTTACGATTTATAGCATCAATGAAACTCTCCTTGCTTCCTTTCCTCTTATCTTCTTTGGATGAAGACTTTCCCCACCATGTAGGCATATTTACGTAAAACAAGGTAAATTTAAAGTACAAGATCCTCTTCTTAATTACAGCAGATGCTTACTACAACTTCCGTGATCATACTTGCTGCTAACATGCCGGTTAAACTTGGATCAAGATCAATGACTTTCTCCTTAACATAATCACATTACAAGCACAAAGAAATGGACATGACTCTGGGCATGCCAATTAAAGCATGTTGCATTGCCTAAAGGTCATTGCCCGGTAAGAACCTGTATAAAAGCTTCATCATGAGCCTCTAGCAAAGGATAAACCGGAAGGAAAAACATAAATAAGAATTATACTAAATACATAAGTTCAGAGATAAAGTTAACATGCAAATAGAAAGCAGAGAGGATCCCTCAAAAGCACACAGACAGCATAAGTTCAGAATCCAGTCAGACTACAAAAAACTTGATAGGATGTCAAAAAAAATTTTGCATTAACTTCGCCGTCAAAAAGCAGCCATACATGATGCATTAACTTCAAATGCTACATCTAAAAGTTAAAACTTTGAATTTATTGCTTAACTAGTCATTGGTCCACTTCCAGAAGACACATCCTAGCTAGAGCCTGTATTCCAAAACGACTTCTAATTAATCTACAGAGCATTCCAGCTCAATTTTACAGCTAAAAATAGAGTAGCTATTGAACTATTTGCACAAACAAAAAGGGGCCATTGTCACTCAATTTTTTACTACCATAACAGATCCAAGATTAGGATACCCGTTTTTCCACATAAACTGACATATAAACTCAATCTCAAGAGCCCAAAACACAGTTTTTTAACCTGGATCTACAAATTCAAACAATTCATATATACAACCAAAAAAGAAACAATTTAAGACAATTAAAAAGACTAACTCAAAATCTGACAAGCTGCACACAAAACAACTCAAAATCAAAAACCAATCTACAAATTTACCACAACGTAAAAACCCAAAAGTTAAAACAATGAAAAAATAGGTCCAATATGAGAAAGAAACGCTCAAATTACACCATAAAAGCAGAGTAACCCACACTTCACTGAGCTCAAAACTCGAACAGAATAAACAAATCAAATGTTGAAAAACTTTAAAAGTCATCAAACTAATCCAAAATTTTCAGCTCCAAACACCAAAAAAAAAAAAGACTTTAAAAACAAAAATAAAAGCCAAAAAAAAAAACCCCAAATCATTACTTACAGTGAAATGTAACTATAGCCCCGTCTAAAAGAATCGTCAGTTTCCAGGGAGAGAGCAAAGAGAAGCTCAAAAGGCTCTAAAATGAATGAAAGAGAGAGCGAGAGAGAGAGAGATTTTTAACTTTAAATTTATTTTTCTTATAAGTTTTTTGAGTGAGCGAAATAATGGAGTGTTGTCTTTGTGCGTTTTAATTTGTGTAATAAGAACTAAAAAAAGCTAAATTATTTGAAAAAAGTGGGAAATTGTCGCGTGAAAATGCTGATGTTAGGTTACAGTATGTGACGTAGGATCAGGACCGTCAAGTTTTACTTTGATGACAAAACGTTCATGATTTCAGTCAAGCCCTGACAGTGAAGTGGAGATTTTTTTGTTGTTTTCGTGCTAACGGATGCGTTGGATTGGTAACCCCTCCCCCTCTCATTTTATATTTTTTTTAAACGGCAACTTACTTAAAATATATTCCCATTATCATTTATCCCATATGCTTTACGCAATTGAGTGTCTTTTTTTTTATTTTTTTATTTATTTATTTATTTATTATTATTATTATTATTATTATTATTATTATTATTTTATGTTCAATTGAAGATCCCTTGTTTCGGATTATTTGGAATTGGCACCTTCATTTCTTTTGTTTTCATCTTTCTCATATCTCATGTAACGTGTGTTAGGTATACAGAGGTTTTTTTAAACATAAAATTATAATGTGTTTTTTAATCAAGAAAATAATTATTTAATGTTACTACATAAATTATAAAGAAATAAATAAAAATTCTAAAAATATAGATTAAACAATAATAATAAATGTTATTTTAAAATTTTAAACTATTTACACACCATCTTTTCATTAATTTTGAAATTATTTTGTACAATTCTAAATTTTCAATTTACAAATAAATTTTATTTCAATGTTCAAAAATTAAAATTGATTAAGGTTTAATTTGGATTAAGAGTCATTTAATCATGTCATTTTTTGTGTTTTTATAATCAGATTTTTAAAAATTTCATCATAAAATATAAGGGGAGGTGCGACTAGATGATCTAAGTAAAATCCAAACAAGACCTAAGATAAAGTCAAACTGAATTTAGACAATATTTAAAAGAAATTTATGTCTAAAAAATTGTTGATCGTTTTTACTTGTAAAATATTCCGTATAATTTGCTATTTTAGTCTGGCTTGGGGGGGCATTACTTTATAGCACATTTTTTTTCCACTATAATTTAAATCGTGCAAAGAAGAGGTTTATCTTGGATTTATTTACAAAATTCCATCACCTTTTACTTGGGCTCGATTCGAGTAAAACTCGAATTCGGCTCGATTTTAGTCGAGTCGAGCTCGAGCTCGAGTTCGAGCTACTCGAGCTATCGAGCGAGTCGAATTCGAGCACTTAGATACCTTGCTCGAGTAGCTCGCGAGCCTAATCGAGCATCGAGTTTTTATATATTTTAAAAATATAATAATATTTATATAATGATTCGAGTCTAATCGAGCTTAATCGAACTTAATCGAGTTCGAGCAAAATATCGAACTTATATAATCGAGCCTAATAGAGTAGCTCGAATTCGATCTCGAACCGAGTTCGAGCTTAAAAAATAAGGTTCGATCGAGTTCGAGTCGAGTATCGAGCACCGAATTTTAAGTCGAGCTCGAGCTCGAGCACTTCACTGTATCGATTCGGCTCGACTCGATTACACCCCTACCCCTCACAAGAATCTTTGAAGCATATATATATATTTTTTTTTGCCCAGAAATGAGACATTGAACCTAATAGTCGAAATTCAAATGTAAATTAGAAGTGTTGGGAGACATGGGAAGAATTTCTAAATGAGATTTTCTTTTTTAGGAGTTGGTTGAATTGATCTTGATTAGTTAGCTCAATATTAAGAGTGTTTATATTTTGATTTTAATTGAATTAATCGTTGAAATCGATTTAATTTTTAATTAATTGATTGTTTATTTAATTAATTTGGATTGATTAACAAAAATGATATTGAATCAAATTGAATTAATTAAAATCTTAATTGAAATATAAAAAATTCAAAAATAGGACTAAAAATATATGAAATTTAATGATATGTTTAATACTAGGAGATCGGATAATGTTTTAATTTTAATGTTATTAGATTTTTTGATATAATATTATGGGAGATTGATTATTTTGTTGGATGATTTTATATGATTTGATTCAAATATGAAAATTAAAAACTTTAAAGGTTGCATTTTATTTTTATGTTAATTTAAAAATTAATCCAATTAAAATTTGATCAATTAAATTTTCTAAAATTCATAAATTCAATTCAATTAGTAAATTAAAATAATTCGATTATTTTGATTTTACGTACATCCATTCATCATCGATAGGGCAAGTGCAGAAACCCAAAACCCAAAGGAATAATTGAAGTTCGAAGGCAATTAAAACCCCTCTTTTGTTTTTTTTTTTTTTTGCTTTTCTTTTGCTTGTTTAGGGCTTTTCCGTTTTCATTTTTTTTTTTTGGCTGGATTCATTTTTATTTATGCAGCTCTTTAATGTCGGCAGCCTTAGTCATACCTTGTTCAGCAAAATGGCTAGTTCCCATGGGAGGAGTAGCTTCCTTATTACTAGTAAAAACAATTCCCCATGCAATCTCTGTTGTATCGCTTGATAAACTGCTATTAAGCTTTGGGTGGCGAAGAAGATTTGATCACTCAAAATTTATATGTTTCTCAAGCAAACAATGATGGAAGGGTGGTTGTTTATGGATATCAACACAATCGAAAAAAAATACCACCTTCAGCCTGTTCAAAAAAATAAATTTGAGGAAATTTTTGCTGTTCTCATTGGTAACAAGTTCTTGGGATTTTAGGTTGTAAATAGAGTAAGTGAATAACAGCTCACATTGACTTTAATCTAGATTTGGGACAGAAGAAATCAATTGTAAAGATTTGGGATATCAAACATTAGTTCATTGATATGCAGACAAAGTTAATTGGATTCTAAAAGATCCTTAATTAGCTAACTAATAGGCTAGACTTTGCTGAGATTTATGGCAACATTTTCCTCAGATTTATCATGGCAAATCAGTTAGTAATGTAGTAAAAAAGTTTAAAACATCATTTCAATGACTTTTTTTATTCACATTTTGAACTTTGGATGCTCATCACAAAGAGATATTAATAATTTGAACTCTAATATTAATGTTGAGTACTTTTAAACCTTCTTATCTCAAAAACTAATCATAAAAGTAAAGCTCTACATTATTACTGTTGAAAGCACCTCCTCTCCATGTAAGCTGTGTATCAGAGTTGATAAAATAGAAAGTCAGGATTTTGCCAGGTATCCAATTTTCTGATCATAATCATCACCCTGTAAAAGCCACCAGTTCCCTGATTCTTGATCCTATAAGCCAAGCATTCAGTGAAACTGAACTGTTATTGAGAGTTCAGTTCAAGATTTTAGTTTTCCTATGTTGTTGCCAACCTATGTAACTGACAGAAACATTGTGGAGAACTAATTTAAACCAAGAGGGATAGCCTTGTTTAATACTGGATTCGCCTGGGATTAGTGTTTGAAACGGATGGATTTTGTAGGTTAATCATTGCACTGGCTCCAGTGAATTTCTCACCAGTTTGTAGCCATCTTATTGCGTTCTAGAGAATATTATAAATCAAATTAGCCACCTTAATTATAATTAAGAGAAATAATTACATGAAAACCAGGAGAGACAACTGCAACTGGCTGAGCACTTTTCATGTGGCTTTTCATAAACAATTTAGCCCTTATTAAGTCTTGAGATTATGCAACTTTCTTTTTAAGATTATAACTTTGTTTTCCATCCAAAGAGATGTTTTTCTAAATCAAGATCTTAAACACCTTTCTGCCCTTATGATCCATTTACGATTACAGAGAAACACAGAGAAAAGAGAACTAGAACTGGGACAAGCATCACCTGAGCCTTGAATGAATTCTATCATTTTCTCACCAGGCTGCCTAAGGACTACTTATAGGTGCAAATTTATAAGCACATCTGTGTGGGTTTACACACAAATATAGAAGTTTTTGTCATTTATTCTATTTTTTCTTCATTTCTTTTTAGGATTATTATTCAATATACTGTTAGTGTAGTTTTTTGATTCTACAAACGAAATTAATATTTGTGGAATAAAAAAATTTCACTAATAGTGTATTAAATAATAATTTTTTTAAGATTAAGATTCAATTTAATTTAAAAAAACTCCACAATGATCCATGATAAGGACTAGTATAAATAAGAACAATTTCTTCTTGGCAAATTGAAGATAAAAACCGGAATAGTTTAATTCTGTGCTTTACATACTGTAGACATCAACAAATAAAAATCATTTCATTCACAAGCTTTGGACATATAATTAGTGCACTTAGCTGGCTACCATCTAATTGCTACTATTGCAAGTCAGATTTATGGCATGTTATAAGAAATAGGCAGGTTGGTTATACCATGTAAAAACAAATGTTGTGGGCCTGTGGTGAAGGATAATTATAACCCAACCCTCAAGATTGTTGTTTTCTGAACCTCAGATTTACCATTTCTGGATTTTTGCCACTGGCTGGACGAAGGATTTTATTAGTGTTTTTTTTTATTATTATTATAATTTGATCAGAATATCTCAAGTTTTATCTGAAACTAGTTACCTTTTTTTGTTCATATTTATTAATTTCCCTAGTTATTTTCATGCAATCTTTTCTTTTGAACATAGACATTAATGGTAGCATTTTAATGGTGACTGATGTTCAAGCATAGAAATAGCATCTACACTGCAAGTAGTATAAAATCGAAGGAAATTAGACCGCCGGGACAGGTTCTCTAGAAGATTAATGAAAATTAATTTTAACGTTGACTTGGTAAAGCTGTAACCTTTTGGCAACTGGAAAGCTGTCTTAATCTTAAGCAGTAGAGATGCCCGGGGTTCTTCTAATAACTATAGGGAACGTTGCAACTAAATCTTGAACTTTTTTGTTAAACGTCTCAATTGCTCACCCAAATTGTAGGCTTTGCTTAATTATGTGGACCAATTATTAGTGACAGATATGCAAGCTAGTTAATTTTTAGTACTTTAATGTCCCTCACATATTTACATCTGTCTCATTGTTTCAATGGAGGAAAGAAATTAAGTAAAGACTTCAAATGCTTAAATTAGAGACTGATTTCCATTGAAAATAACAGGCCAAGATATCAATAGTTAGGAATTAAGATATTGTCACTCAATATTTATGTCTTTAGAAATACTAAAACTTGTTTTTATGGTAGAGACCAAACACCACCAACTGAAGCAAATGACTTGTCATCAATCTCACACTTGTGCAAAATTTCAATCTTTGGGATGTAAATATATAATTGGCTTTCGGTTTTTATCTCGCTTACCAAGATACATCTATAGATGATTGAAAATAGAGATAATATCAAACTTAAAATTTTACTCAGATAATTCATGTATCTACTTTTAAAAGATGACATTGAGTAAGGTTAATATTCAAATTTTAACATTTATAATCACTTATTTTATTTTCAAATCACAATTTTCTTTGTTCCATAAAGAAAAAAATAGGTAATAACTAATAACATCAATTCTTACTCCTTCATCAGGCATTATTATCATATTCACTAATTTTCTTCAAATTTCAAAACTAGCCTTGGGCCTTATGCCACTCCAGCTGCGCCGGCTAATCCTTCATGATTGCCATTAGCGAGAGAGTTTTTACCGGCTTTGCATATTTTTGCCTGGACAAGCTTCAGATTTCTTGGGTGCACGTCCATCAGGAGCCCGAATTTCATGAACAATGTCAATGAAATTTTCTGCTCCACCGGGTGGCCAGGCGCCACTGTGAGCCTGTGTCGAAGAAGCACGGCCGCGGCTATTGATTTCATCTGTAGATAAGCTAGATCCTTCCCTAAACAAATTCTAGGACCAGCGTTAAACGAAACGAATCTGAATGAATCTTTTGCCCCAAATTTCTTGCCATCTTCGGATAACCATCTCTCAGGCTTGAATTCTAAGCAATCTTCACCCCAAATGAATTTCATCCGACCGATTGAATAAATTGAATATGTCACGCTTGATCCAGCAGGAACAAATGTTCCATTAGGCAAAACATCATCAGCTATTGCATGCTTTGAGTCTTGTGGCACCGAAGGGTAGAGTCTTAGTGTCTCGGAGAGTGCAGCCTTAAGGTACATCAATCGGTCGACTTCTTCAAACACTAGGGGTTCATCTACCCATTTGGAAGTGTCAGTGCCACGTGTCTCCATCAAAACAGTGCAAATTTCGATGAGAATTTTCTCTTCCACCCTTGGGTTTTGACTGACCAACCAAAAGAACCAACACAGGGCAACCGATGAGGTGTCACGTCCAGCTAGGATGAAGTTCAGAGCCACGCTTTGGAGGAATTCGTCGGAGTAGGATTCTTTTTTCTTCATGAAACGGGACAGCAAATCATCGTGTGGGGTCCCACCTTGTTGCTGACTCGCCAACTCAAGTTTGCGTGTATTAATGATTTCGGATAAGTATTTATCCATGTGTTCAAGGCTTTGGCTCAGCTTGACTTCTAACCCAAGCCGAAACCATTTCTTCAGCTTCCATATGATTTCAGGCAAAATAAAGCGTTGGAGCGTGGCTTCGGTGGCTCGATCAAAAGCCATTGCGAAACCGTCTTCAGGAAGCCCAGGAGATAGTGTTTGAGGGTCCTTACCAAAAGTCAAGCCGCATATGTTATCGAAAGTGAGCCGAAGCAAGAGGTCTTGAAAATCAATAGGTTTTCTTTGGAGCTGCGCTGTCTCAAGAATCGGGCAAAACCGATGCTTGATGGCCCGGCTAACCCACCTTGCCATGGCTTGGCGTAGCGTCCGAGTTGTAAATTCCAATGCGGCAGTCTTACGCTGGAACAGCCACGTGTCACCATCGGAATTGAAGATCCCATCACCAAGCAAATCATGAAACACAGCCTGCCAAGTAGGTCCCTTGGGGTAATTATCGAACCGGCTCTTCAAAATATGCTCCAAGTTCTTGGGATCGCACGTGACAGTCACGAGACCTTGCTTCCGGGCTAAAAACGGAATTGCAGCGATGCATGTCTGATACGTACCGCCGCACGCGCGAAGATTGTCCGCGATCCACTCATGCATGCGATTCGAGTTCTGGATGAGCCCTGGGAGGCTGCCCAATAGAGGCCAGACACGTGGACCATTGAGTGACCGCGAGATGAACTTGAACCATATTAAATAAGCTACGATGGCTGATAAGACCATCAAAGCCGCTGATGCATCCATGTAAATTTGCACGTAAACAAGAAACTTCAAATTTCTTCGCTAACGCCGACACGGAACACACTAAAAATATTTGCTATTGTTGGAACTTGACTTTCAACTCTCAAGCTTTGTAATAGAATCTCTCTCTCTCTGAACGGATAAGCTACCGATTCTTGAGCTCTTGAAACAAAAATGGAGAAAAATAAACGGAACCCAGATCCTGCTTTGCGAAGAATGAGTGGTTTTGTTTATTGGATCGTTAGCAGGATCAAGGAATGTGGAGGATGAAAGGGGAAGAGAAGGTTAAAGAAACAGACTTTTCTCCGAATGTGAAAAGAAAGGAGAAGAGAACGAGAAGTCTGTGAGTGAAGTGAAAAGAAAGAAGACAAAAGCGTTATGTAGAGGGAAATAACGCAGGTCAGAAAACAAAGCAATTAATATGGGCAGCCATATTTGTTGAGAGCATCTCTCTCTCTTTCAGACGACTCCACTTTCTTTTTTCCTTAAGTCTATAATTATATTAGTGCATAAACCTGATTAACTCAGCTTATAAACACACGGCCATTAATGGCCAACAGGGGTCGTTGGGAAATCATAAGGAAAAACAACAACCCCCACGAGAGAGACCTTACAAGCCAAATATAAAATTAACCCAGAGCAACGCTCATAGAAGAAAGAAGGAAAAGCCATGAAAACTTTGTGTTATTTTTGTTTTGTAAATAAAGTTTCTATTGGAAGAACGCGGCTCACCTAATTTTGCAGGAGAGAGCTTCTCCTCCTTAAATTCCACTATGGCAGCATTGAATGAAGATGTAGACGTCAATAAGTTTGGTTGAGCAACTATACTCCCTATGCGCCTATATATATACAACAGTATTTTCGCCATATACATCAAGTTGTAATTAATATAGACTCTTATAAATGCATTTTTTTTACAAAAAATATATATATATATATATAATAATTAGAGATCAAGGTAAAATTTTTTAAATTTAAACTCAAATTTTAAAATATGTGAAAACTCTTTCTTAATTACTCAATAAAAAGTTGTTGGTAATATATATTTTTTTCAAATTCATATAATAAAATAATATATACTATTTGTTAATACCTACTTTTCTAACAGGTTTAAAACCATAATATCAATCCGATTTTCAATGAAACACCTGGTTATAGAAAAGGTTTAAAATTTAAAATAAAGCTACATAAACTTTAATTAGATATAAAAATATGAACCCAAATAAGTTTTTTATTGAGTGCTTGCTTTCACAGTATTTTTGCATTTTCAATTTTAAGGGTTATCACTGTCATCATGCAAGTTTGACAAGTTAGGCAACATACATATTCGAGACACATGTGGAAAATTAATCGATATTGTGCATCTGGCACATGTCAAGTAAAATACATTAATTACAATTTTCTATTAAAGAGAAGCTAGTGTGCATGCGTGTGTGTGTATATATATATATATATGTATCATTATTAGTGATAATTCGATTATTTATAGAATTATTATTAAATTATATAGTTTCTCTTAAATTTTTTTTTGTTCATAAGAAGGTATTAAGGAAAAAAAAGATTTAAATTTTAGACATACTTCTTTTTAAAAAGAGATAACAACTGTTAAATAAGTCTTGATTGTTTTTTTCTTTAAATTGAGTTCTAAGCTTAAGATTCTTTCTTAATTATTTTATTTTTCTTGAGGAACACTAATTAATAAAGAATCGATGGAGTAAAGGAATGCAGCTCCAATTTCCACTCAATCACAAACTCTTGTTGATAAAGCTTCATGCATAGCTATCTTTACTTACTGTCGAAGTGGATAAGCTTTGCCCTTATCTCCTACGAAGAAACTATTATCTTAGAATTTGAAAGAGAGAAGAACTTCTTCCTAAGTCAAGGAAATAGCTAAAGAGTTGGTGGATAGAGCTCCAAATATCAATTGGCTAAGGCTTATATTTATCATATGCGATAAAGCCTTGAGGATCAAAATCATAAAGCAATCAAGAAGTGATAAGGCTAAAGAGGAAAGAACCGAGTCTTGTTTTGGCGATCAATTACTTCAGCCACTGATAGGGATAAGCAAGAGAGTTGATAAGAGGGATTTTCTTTGAAGACAAAGATACAATCAAGGATTATCAGCCAAGATTTCTGTCTAATCATAACCACTTCTAACTCTATAAATACCAAACTTCATCAAGAGGAAATTCATTCAATCCCACTAGGGGATATAGAGTAGTTTAGCTCTTTTTTTGGGTCAAGTTTTCAGTTCATTTTCTTTTGAAACTTTGTTTTATTTTCAATTTTTTAAAATTTTTGTTTCTTTACTATATAGTAGTTTAGCTCCCTTTGAATAATATCCAATCAAATTTATTTTACTTCTGCCATCTTTTTACTTAGCTCTCATTTTTATTGTCAAACATCCACTTGCTATCATTTTGTTTTACCCTTTTTTTTCTTCCTTGGTTTCGACTTTCCAAGTTGTTAATCCCTGTTTTATTTGTTAATTGGTTGGGTTGTTGCAGTTACACCTTCACGAGTAAAGTTGATTTAATTCCTCAACTGTAGTTGCTACTATGACATCCTTGCTGCCTACTGATTCAGGCTAACTTGGAGGATGGGCTGAAAAGACTATTAAAAATATATTTTTTTAAATAAAATAATAAAAAATTATTAATAAGGACATAGTAGTAATTTCATCTCCAAAAATTTTGTCTTCTTCCTCTGATTCGCGTTGCATTGGCACGAATCAGTCTCCCAAACCAGCCTTCAATTCCTCTTGCTGCTTCAATTATGTGTGCCGCAATTTCCTTAGTTGATACGTATATGTGTTGATGCTGCATGGAGGACTGGAAAGCTGCCTTCGTATTCAAATGTACGACAAGGATTGAAGAAGTGTGCTGTATGGCTGTTGCATATGCAGAGCAAAACTATCGTTGTGGCAGCATGCATGGGTTTGGGTTTGCATGATACTTCATATGGCTGTGAGGGAGTATAATACTCTATTGTTAGCTGCCTTGGTATACAAAGGTACGACAAGGATTGAAGAAGTGTGGTGTATGGCTGTTGCATATGCAGAGCAAAATTATGGTTGTGGCAGCATGCATGGGTTTGGGTTTGCATGATACTTCATATGGCTGCGAGGGAGTATAATTCTCTATTGTTAGCTTTACCCTATTTTTTAATTGAAGGTAAGGTGGGAAAGGAAAGAAAAGAAAATGTATGTCAAGAGATCATGTTACATGTATATTACTTTTTGAATTATAAAGTAGGATTAGTTAAAAATATGCATGTTAAGGGATCAAGTTACATATAATTTTCATGCTACATATTCATACTTGATTTATGTCGTTGATTATATTAATATACTAGACCATTGATGGTTTTAGTTACGAAATATATGTAACGAAAATCATTTTGATCCTATGTTGATATAATTAATGGATCAAATTGTTTAGAAATTAACAAACATTGAGCTCTTAAAGGACATATGTAGCCCAAGTGGAAGATTATTGAGAAATTATTTATGTGAGCTTACATATATCAATTGATTGTATATTACAAGTTATCTGATTTGTTTAGTCCATTTAAAATTGATCAAATAAAATTATTAGAATTTAGAACCTCTCAATTAGTATGATCTTTGCAATGTGTAGAAACTCAATATTTTATTCTATTTTAATGATGAGTCAAGGATAAAATATACTACAATTCTAAATAGGTTATGATTTCTAGTCTAGACGTTAATTGTACAATTTTACTCATTCTCATATTTTATGAGTGAGTGAGTTTTTTCTCAATCTAAAGTTTAGATGTGAAAGACTGCTAACTCTCAATCAATTAATTTCAATGGATTTAGGCATGTTTTTATATTTTAATTTTCTTAATGATTGAACATAAAATTTTAAGTATAGATATTATGTAATTAAAGTTTACTACACTAGTTTGTTTTCTTCATCTCCTACTACTTCATCTTCCTCGTCTCAATCTCTTTCCTAACCCTAAACCTAAATCACAAAAAAATCCAAATTCGTCTCATTTTTTTATCTTAGATATTGTGCTTTGTCTTCATCATACTGTTGATTTGTGGTTGAAATTTTAGATTAGGGTCCAATGATTTCTGGGTAGTTTTTTTCAGCTACAAGACATCCCATTTGATAGCCATCATTATGTAGTTGGTTCTTGCAATGGATTACCCATTTGATAGCCATCATCATATAGTTGGTTTTTGCAATCGATTACTTTGGTGGAATTTCAATTTAGTTTCGATAGCAGATTCATTTTTTGCAATCCAGATATAAAAAAAGTGTTAGTCGCCAAATTCATGTTTTTGTAGCTTGCCATATAAAATTTCGATTGGGTTTAGATTTGATTTAATAAGAAACGATTATAAACTTCTGAAAATTACCAAGAAAGATGTACTAGTCAAGCATGTCGGGGTTAAACTTTCTTCATTCAAAGGAAATTCTTGAAATTCTTAGCTCCTACAAAATAATTTACTGTATTCAATCGAATGATTTTTATTTTTATTTTTGGTTTAATAGTTAAATAAATTTTTAATTTTTAAGGTGAAATATAATTAAGATCTCGACGTTTTATTGTATTAAAATTAATCCAAAATATTTTTTTCTTGTAAATTAAATCAAAATCTATCAGAATCATGGAATTAAGTATATTTTCGTTGCCTTTCACTAACAGAATGATAATATGTTAAATTTTAAAAAATATTACGTCATCATAAATTTGATATGTCAGCATCATATTATCATAAATTTAATACGTCAGTGCTATGTCAAAATTTATTTGTGCAAAAATAACGACAATTAGTGATAGGTAACGAAATTATATTTAATTTCATGATTTTAATTGATTTTGATTTAATTTAAAAAAAAATTAAACTAATATCAATATAATAAATCGTTAAAATTTTAATTTAATTTTACTTTAAAAATTAAAAATTTATTTAACTATTAAATCTTCATTTTATTACTTGTGAGGATCCATATACTTACCGTGCTCTTAGAATTTGGTAACAGTTAGCTATAACTTCATAACTGTTATAGAAATTGGGTAAATTTCAATTTCATTGTTGAATTAAGTAATTTTTGGTAACATTTCTGGAAAAAAAAAAAGAAGTAATTTTTTATAACTTTAATTCCTGTTCCATTCACTTAAGTCACGTCCGAGCAATTAATATGAATTGACATTTGTAAGTTTAGGCCGCAGGAAGGATGATCAACCCGATCTGTCAGACAAATCAGCACAGGATATGACATATGTGACTTAATAACTTAATTTGAACTTTTAGTACTCGATCCCACCATCATTTATTTTATTACCACTGCCTGGTTTTTTCTTATTTTTTTTCTCTCATTTAATTCACCCAAGTTTAAATCGAACCCTTTTCTTTATACACTCATACAACTTCCTTGTGGGGACTTTTGACTTTGACTTTGGACTGCCAGACGGTGTCAGAACAGTGCAAGAATTTCTTACTTGAGGCATGAGGGAGGGCCATTGCCAGTCTACCATTCAAGACTTTGACATGGTTTTCCTATCAGTGTGAAGTTTACGGGCTTTAATTTGGGTGTCATTGTTCAAGATCCATTGTGCTGAAGCACCTTGTCTCTCTTGATGAAAATAAAATAAACTATACTGGTACCTGTAAATTCATTATCATCTCCATATATGGTTAGGTCCACTGCAAGAAAAATACTTTCAAAATGAAAAATCTGTAGCTATACTGGCTAATATCATTCAATGTCTTTGGGAAAAAAGGATATGAGAAAATCTTAAGCAAATTGCATCTATATTGTTCTTATACTAACTACTAAAAGAAGAAATGCATCTCATTTCACATGGTAACTTCTCAAGGCAATTTAAGGTGATTAAGTTGTTGAAGTGTTAAGCCAGCTGGCCCAAACTTGTTTGGTTTCAGCACTTTAATGTCCTCATCGTTTGCTGGAATGCAAATATCTACAGGCTTCGTTTATTTCAAGCTTAAACCCACCTAAAACCCCATACTAGCATTTAATGGGTTCGTGCCTTTTAGACAAGGCAGGTTAGCTCCAGGGCCACCCATGTTGATTTGCAGGAGCAAACCGGACTGCATCTTCAAACTAAACGTGCCCAGCTCATGGTTTTGTTATTCGTCATGCTGATCACATGGATTTCCTATGTCAAACCACGGAAGAAAAGGGATTGTATACCAAATTCATTCAATGAAATCAACGGCTAAGTTATGGACGTAGACTTAGTTATTGTTTAGGTTTCCACCGACTGTCCTGAAGCGTTAACAAGGTCAAAAGGAAACCGAAATCCGCAGCTCCTAACTCACCCGTACCCCAAATTAGTGCCAAGCTGATTACGGTGCAATAGTCGTTGAGAGTACACCGAGTTTTAAATGTTCTTAAAGGAGCAAATGTAGCCAAAGTCTAAACGCTAAACGGTCAGCACCACGACTTTCTTTCGTAATCATGCTTGCATTGAACCGGAACAGGGACAACCTGCTAGGTTTGAGACAAATCTCACTTCTCAGCCATGCCTAGATAAGCCATAACTTCTTTGAACTTTGGAACATTCTACTGCTCTGCTGAAGCTACCTTTCTTAATCTAGTATGCATAGTGATGAAGCTTACTTTAATTACTCTCATTGCCAAAACGGCAAGCTTTTAAGTTTAAACAGCAATGCTGCCATTGGCAGACCCAAGTCACCCGACAGGCCAGGTATAGCTTCAGATTATATACTACTTCTGCCATAATGTGCTCCGTACATCACAGAAATACTCGTGGTATGTCACTGATTGGTAAAAGTTAAGACAAGGGTTCGATATTGTTGCCATATTTTGGAATAAAAACGCTACATTTTCGGAAGTGACAGATACGTGTCAGGCAATATATCATATATGAAGACATTCATAGCTTGATTCCTGAGATATCACAACTTATCCTCCTGGCTTAAGATTAACATGGTCGTTTAAGGTGAAGCATGATATTAGATAAATGGGCAGGGATTTAATCCAATAATAAACTTCGACAAATTTTTTTATAAGATTTCGTTTATTAAATTTAACAAACGATTATGAATAATATTTTAAAATTCATTTATTAAACAAACGGATAACAATATTGAAGTTTGATTAATTTATTTAAAGTTAGTTGGTTTATAGATTGTTTATGCAGAAACTCCTTTCCGATATACTGTTTAGGCTGCATTTCGCAATAAAGCTATATCCTGATTGCCAACAATGTCATCTCAAGGCTTTGTCAATGGGACCAACAGACGTTGGTAAAGGATGTCATTATCGATTGAAACGTTAGAAATCCCATAATTTGAAGCTTACTCAATATTCAGCTGGATGACTACTTGTCCATGTAGATGGAAGAATTATAAGGAAAAGGAAAATTGAAGCATTCGAACTTATCTCTCCTAAACAACCGATAGCAAGCCTTGTAATTTTGTTTTTCATATAAGCTAAAATGATAATAATGAAAAAAAAAATATCTCGAACTTTATCTATGAACTTAAATAAATCTTTATATTTTTATTTCATCTAGATAAGTCTTTAATTTTTAATTTGTATCTACATAAATTTTTAAATTTTAATTTATATTCAAATAAATATTTAACCTCTCATTTGTAGTTAAATGAGCCCTTAACATAAATCAATCTTTTATAAAGATGAACAATTGATTTTTTGGTTAGGTTTAAAACCCAACTGCCTACATAAAAAATAGTTGGTTTTATATTATAATGCATTATCTAATAGTTCATTATTTATATAATATATCTAAAAAAGATATCGATTAATTTAATCGATTTAATTCGTAATTTTAAATATTGACTTAACTTAATAAATCAATTTAGAAAACTGACTTAAAATCAGAATTGAGTTAACTAAAAAATAAAAAATTAATTATTGAGTTGCATTAAAATCGGGTTAAAAGAAAACAGCAGACCAAAAACACTTCGGTCTTTGAGTTCCATTAAAATTGGGTCTGGGTGGGTTTGTTGGCAAACTTTGAGGTGAATTTGAATATGAAAAGTGAGTATTGGGCTTTAGAGATGAATTGGGTCCAAATGAGTACTGAGCTTTTAGGATAGTTGGAATTTGTAAAAGTGAGTGGTTAAGGAGTCATCAAAAAATCCTTTTAAGTCTTAAAAATCCTCTGGAATTTTTAATGTTAACTCCCCAATTCTTAAGCATAGTTGTGCAAGTGATCATCATGCAAATCACAATTATAAAAAAGGTCTTTACATTCAACAACGATATAGTTGTTCAATGAAAAAGAATCCGTAACCAGGTCCAGGGATTGGAGGTCAGAGATTTCATGTTTCATGCCGAGGATTGATTCTAATATGAATTGGTAATTGGCAGAACTAGTGCGCTAGCCAGAGTAAAGACACTTATCTACTCACCTCACTAAGAGTTTTTGAAATGTATGTTTGTCAGGACAGGATGAAGCAACCAAGGCAAGCACTGCAATCCCTTCAAATGCCATGTAATGAACATTCTACAGAAATATATATGATTATATATCTGTGTGTGTACGTACGTATGTATGTATGTATGAACTGAGCTTACGAGACCTGATATAAAGAGAGAGAAATAACAGTTCTTGTTTGCAAGAATATATCTTAATAATAGCTATTATGGCAATAACAGCTGTGAAGTTCTTACTACTTTCACATTAGCATGTTTCAATTTTTCCAGTCAGGACCCTTCATCCTTGAAATCAATAACACAGGATCCGTGGCATTTCGAAATCCAGAAGAAAATCAATAAGCATCCAAATTGGAGTATAACAAGATATGATTGCATGTTCCATGAAACACTTTATATTTCTTCCTCAATTTGATAACGAAGAATAGAAAAAGCTTCCAACAACATTAAGAAGGCATCACAACAAGGACAGCTGAGAACATGAAGGAATTGAATAGAAGGCACAAAACTTCAGACCACCAAGAAAAAAGATCCATAATAAACAACAAAAAAGGCGTGCATATTCTCATTTATAATTCAATATTACAGTATGAATTGTTGATATGAATTCAATCACCAAGAACCAGATTTGTAAACAATTACAAGATAAATACAGAGTCCTATTTACAACAGTATCAAACTAGAAACTAACTTACAATAGTTTACTGACTTGTAGATTGATAAACATTTCTCTCGTATGCATCATCTGCGGAAAGGTTCTGAAAATCAAAAACCTCTTGTCAAACCCTGCCAAATCTCAACAGCTTGCTGGTCCTTCCGGGTCACAAACATCTTGTTCCCACCAAATGACAAGTTGGTTATCCTCAAGCCACCCATATCCTTCACTCTCCCCATCAAATTCCTCCTAAAAACTCTTTCTTTCAATTGACCCTCATTACTCTTTGCAGACCCCATCACAACCTCCGACCACAACTCAATATCCCCTCCTTTGCTACAAAACACTTGATTCCCATTGCTCTCAATTTTGCACCCAAACCCTTCTTTCTTCCCATTAACCACTTTCCTCTTATCCCCAAGACAATTCCATGGATTATTATCGTTTCCATCATCATTCACACTCCCTAAACTCCTAAAATCCGCATAAAAAGCCTCCCCAGAATTCACTCCAACCTTAAAAAAAGCATTCAAATTATCCGAAACACAAACATCCGAAAAGCAATCAACTTTCTCCTTCAATTCAAAAACCACCTTACCAGACCTTATATCCCAAAATCTAATATTACCTGAAACACCCGATAGCCCGCTATGCGACCCGGATGCCATAAGTAACCCGTAACCCGCAGCCCATCTCAGCTTTGTAGCTGGGATGGCTGAATCAAGATCAGCCCCGAAAATCTCACTATGACCAATCTCAGTAACGGGGTTCAAGGTATTTAAATCATAAACCAGAATTGAATTCGAGTTTCTTCTACTGGATTCGAAGCTAGTAAACAAGAACTCGCCTGATGAACCGATGGCTTGAACCGTGGAACCGGAACGGGTCACGTTCTCCCAATTGAGAACTTGTTTGATGGACCCGTTTTGGAGATCGAGAATCTGGAGCCCTGAGAAGTCGGTTGCACCAGCGGCCGCAATATCCGGGGATATTGCCAGTAAGGAATCGACGGCTGTGAATTGGGTCAAAATCGTCGACTTTCTTCTCAGAGACCAATCGAAAGACGTGATCTTGCTACCGTGGGAAACATGCAAGGACCCAAAAGGCGTCGTGGCTATCGCGGAAGGGGAGTCGCGACCGTTCAAGGTTAATATGGACGATTTTTGGAGAGCAAAAGCGTCAAAGTTAGAAGGGTCCGTCAAAGAGCTGGTCAAGAGGGACTCAAGGCCGTAGAATCTGGATTCTTCGATTACGTCGCCGATGTCAAAGTCTTTGACTTTGGAAGGAATGGTGCCCGTGCGAAGGAGAGAGAGGAGGAGGGAAAAGTAATCAGGGTCTCGGTCGATGAAACGATAGGACGTCGTTTCTACGAGTTGAGAAAGGATGGATTTGGGGCCAGCTTGGGCCAGGGTTTGTTTGGTTGATTGGAAAATTTGGCCACCGACATTGATCGTTACGATAGTGCTGCTCAACTCCGGTTCTGTTTCCGGACACTGCATTGCAAACGATGGCATAATATCAGGGAACTTGGATTTTTAAATTCCACAATTGACCATGAACAGAAAAACCAAAAAAGAAAAAAAAAAAAAAAAAAAGAGCCTAGACTTCGGAGAGAAAAGAACCCAAAATATGTTTCAGTTTTCGCTAAATTTCAGAGAAAGACAGGGAGAGAATGAACCCTAATTTTGTGGGGAGACAAGGGAAACGTGGGGAGTAAGATTATATAAGGGGATTTTTTGAGGTGTATACGACGGTCAAAAGGAGTTAAGTTAGGTTAGGGTGACGAAATTGACTGAAATCTCGGCTTGGTTGAAACAGAAAGAGATACTTAGAAGGTTCCAATACTAAGTTATATGAATAATATTAAAAAGCATATATTAGCATTATAACTTAAATTTATGACTAATGGCTCTTTATTTCTGTAGAAAAAGAGACGGACTGAAACAAAGATTGAGAATACTGTTTTGTTTTCTTCTTATTTTTGTTTTTGTCACTATTTAAGGAAAAATTTTGATTCTTGTTTTGGGTATTTGTGATTATTTGTTGGGATCATAAAGTTGGAATTGATACACTTATTTGGTTTCTTCAACAAGTTCAAACTTGTTTTCACTGATTTTTTATGCCAATCAAACATGCTGCTTACCTATTTTCTAGAGATGTAGATTCCAATCCATGCATCAAAAACCATGGATGGATATTAGTATAAGTGTTTTAAATCCGCTTGATTTCAGTTGGTTTTAACAATTAAATCATAATTTAATAATTATTATCTTTTTTTAAAAAATTAAATTTAATACTCGAATTCCCTTTCCCCTGAATCTCTTTATAAAAAAATTTATATAATTAAATCAATTATAGATTTCGGTTCGGTTTAAATATATTAATAATTTAAAACAAATAATAACCTTGTTAACAAAATAATATCTCGACCCAAGGTTGGGTTTGAAAATTCTTTTCCAAGAAGCAACAACTTATTTAACTGGAGTTAGGTATGTGAATAACTTCTTTGTTATAGGTTTGTGAAACCTATGAAAGTTTTATTAGTAACCGTTAGTAACATGTAAATGAGTGACACCCGTACTTGCTAATTTTAGATATAACATAATGATACGTTATATAAATTATAAAAAATATTTAATATTTAAATATATTTTTAACATTTAAAAAAAATAAAATAAAACTCTCGATATTTAATTGTATAAAAATAAATTACACAACATTTTATTTTAAATAATTAAAATTTAAATGTTTCATGATGACAGAATTAAGTATATTTATGTTAAATTTATTTAAATGTTATTATTCTTACACAGGTGGCAGCTGACAAAGATACTGATATGATTTGTCACGTGATTAAATGACGTTAAATTTTTTGTCACATATAACATTTCCTAACGTGGATATATATATATAATTTTTTCAAAATTATTTTTTTTCAAAATTACATTTTTACTATTGAAAAAAAACCTTGAAAACCCTTGAAAAAAAAGGTAATTTTTAAATTTTAAATACTATTTTTATGTCCATGTCTTAGTATTTGCATAAACTTAGAAAAAAAATATTAATCAAACATTAATATTTCGGATTGGTTTAGGTTTAAAAAAATAATGTTTAAAACCTTATTTAAGTCAAATAAAACTCACAAACCAATGACGTTGCTCGAGTAATGAAAAGATCTATAACTAGAATAGATTATTAAAATATCATATATTGATTATTGAAATCAAAGATAGTTTTGTAGCTTTTTTTGGTATTTTATTCTAAATCTATTGATAATCTTTATAATTTTTTTTTAAAATGGTAACATTTTTTATAATTTTAAGATAATTATTCAATATACAATAAGTAAAACTTTTTGAATTCACAAACGATATTAAAATGATAATACATATTCTATTTTATTTATTTTTATTTTTTAAAATATTTTTAGAGAATATGTATCATCATCTTAATTTTACTTATATAGCCAAAAAACTCTAATAACAATGTATCAAAAATTAATCCATAATTTTATATTTTTTATGATAACCATGGTATGCACAATCTTTGATCTCAAAATATTGGATTATTTAATGTAACATTAACAAAACTTTTAGTATCACTACAAATGCTTATGAATTATGAGTAACTTTTCTAATATTTACTAAAATATTAAATATAAATTTACTAAGGTAGCTTATGTGTGACGCTATAGCCTTCTCAAATTGAATTTGACATCAATGAATGCATGGCCCTTCTCACCATGTCCCCTCCATCAACAAGGGCGGCTTCGGGGTTTAGTGAGGACTCCAAACAGCCCATCAGCCCAAACTGGTTTCGCCAAAAACTTTCCTCTGAGCCTTTGCTTTCTGGATCGCTCGTTCCTTCCATACTCGACTCAGCAGCAAGTTAGAAACTGGTTCTGCTTTCCAGCTGCTGCTTTCAATATACTTAAAAACTAAAGCAAGAACCATACGGTTAAAATAACAACGGCTTTGGTACTTCATAGGATCAACCCTTGCATCAGTCTGCTCCACTCATCCCTCAGACTCAGACTGAACCCACGCAATAGTTACAATTACATGAAGAAATGAATGGATCCTACCAACCATCCCATCACCACAGTAAAACATTTTAAGTACTATTATCACAAGAGTTGAATCTCAGTCCATTTGCGGACAGCATAAGTAGGCACTAAAATCATATATTTTTCCATCTTTCACTGAACTTCTATTATTATTGTCATCAACCATTCTATAATTAATATTTCACATATGAGGGCACAAATCAAAGACTGTTTTGATATCTATCTGCCTAAATTAGAGAAATATAATACATATTTAAACAAGAGAAACATTCCTATAAGATACTGTTTTTTAGTCAGGAAGGACTCAAAAACAGCCTTCACGCATTGCCAATCATACATTATGCCATCTGAGTCAAAACCCTAAAATTATCTATAATTTGATTGAATAATTGAACTCTGTTGCTGTTACCAAATTGTTTGAATCCCCAAAACCACACCTAAATTCCTAAAACGATATGGGAATCAGAAGGCATCTACTAAAATGCATGCCAGTTAGCTTACACCTGGCTGCAACATGGGGAAAAAGGACCAACTCCTGGGTACACCATCGACCTTTGCAGCTGCCTTCTCATTGGCCCACCAATCAGAACTAACAATAGGCTTATGGGCATCACCTCCATCAACATTGCCAAAATTGAATTCTTTAGCTGACCCGAGAGTGACGGATTGATTCTTATGGTGTTGTGGTTCGCCTTCCCTGTCTGCTGGAGCTTTCTCTGGTCTTTCATTGGATGTTTCACCAACACGACATTCACAATCATCCACCACCTTAGTAGCGTTTTCTATTTTCTCTCTTGTTGCTTCATTCTTCAGAGATTCGGACACAGCTTGGGATGGTGTTTCTGTGTCTGTTTCCACACATCTTACAACTTCTTCAGTACTCAACTCAAATGAAACTCTATGATTAACTGCAATCTGATCAGTTTGCTTTTCTCTATCCAAATGGGGATGTGACACAATCTCAGAGACATGATGATCCAGAAGAAAGCAATTGCGAGGTGTGGACCTTGTAGCATCTGGGGTTAAAGTGCCAGACCCATGATGTGATCTCCATTCACGGTTGGAAAGCTTATCAAGATTCAAGAGCTTGGGAGGGTCGCCTTTTCGAAACTCAGGAAACTGTAGACCAGCAGCAAACTCACCATCAGGGAAAGGAGATGAGGTGCCAGAACCTGAGATGCCTGAGCTTGGTGAGATTAACTGGCCAACAGGACTCCCAGGATGAAGTTGATAGGACTGAAATTCATAGTTAGATATTGGGAATCTCTGTCCAGCCTCTCCATACTGGAGGTTGGGGCAAAGCAACTGAGCGAATGGCACTTCGGGCGAGGAAGGCGTAGTCAAGTGCACTGACTCAGGAGGAGGAGTAAAGGGAGCAGTTGAAGGTTCAGTGGTGAAAGTCGAGAAAATGGGTGGTGAAACTAACTGAGTTTCATGAGCATAAGGGCCAATTGCAAAAATAGAGGCAGGCCCAGGAGAGTACATACTAGCAGAAATGGAGGTGAGAGACACTAAACCAGCTGGAGATTGTGTAGCAGAGGGGGGTTCAGAAGGAAGGAAAGATGCAGGAGATGAGGGTGGTGCAGCAAAGGGAAGTGCCATGGCCGGTGCTTGGGTTGGATGTTCGGCAGCAGGCACGTTAGCACCAGAAGTACTCGTTTCAGAAACAAGAACAGCAGGCTCAATTCTCTTTTTTTGTTTGTAATATCCAAAACACCAATATATGCTCCAGCAGCCACCCCATCTTCTCTTCTGAATGTCACCAAATTTCAGATAAATTGAATTAATGCGGGAAATTACACCAAGTTGTTATGTAGCTAACAAGAGGTCAAATAATTGACTATACAATTAATTACTTGAAACTTTTGTCCTAAAAAGACATAAAGACGTATTACACCAATAATACAACGCTGTCTCATTGAAGCTTTACCAAAATGTATCAAGTACTTAAACATAATAAAGCATCCATGCTCAAAATTTATTGGGCATGATGCTACAAGTGTGCTTCCAACTCTTTGGCAGAAGGAATATGAGCATGCTGTTCTTTCTTCTAATGGAAAGCTTTTAACCTAGAAGATACCCTAATTTAATCCCATCCTTGTATCATCTAAGTTGAGGTCAAGGAGCAGGAGCACGTCCCACCCCTTTTTTAAGTATTTCTGAAACTTTTCCTCAGTGATTATAAATAGCTATTCTTCAACTAGACCTCCACTACATGAGAAATCATATACAGAGACAGAACATAGCAGTTCCATTATTCAGAACAGTCCACCTTGAATTTGGATGTTGAAATGGGATAAACCTGATCTTAGCCAGCTAAATAGGATGTACAGAAGTTTCTAGTTCTCCAAAAAATTATAACGCAGAAACCATATTTTGATAAGCGCTCTTTCATCAACACAGACTATCCTTAGATTCCTGAACTCCCGAGTTCAACAGGTAAAAACCCTGCATGATTGAACTTGAAGTGCCAAAAAAATAACTTACAAAAGCAAATACTTCAACTTCTAAATCTAATCACAAGCTACAGTTAAAGACTATTGATTCTGGAACAAGTCAACATTCAATAAATCTAAGCCTAAAATCACAACGATTTAACTTACCATATTCTTAAGCCAAAAAACAAAAACCTAAATTTGATTAAAGACAAAAGCTTACTAAATCACCATAACAGAATCAAAGATTAAAAAACACACACACACACACACAAATAATGCAAAAACAGATCATAAAATGAATATCAGATAAGCTTAAAACACGTCCGAAACTAAAAAAAAAAAATTGAATTAATTCAATTAAAACAATCACATCAAAGAAAACAAACAGAAAACTAAATTAAACAGAATTTTAAAATAATATATGGAAAAAAAATTTTACCCGAACCGTAGCGTGTGGAACACGATTCTCAGCTGAAGCGATCGCGTTAGCAGCAGCATGTATAATCTCCAAAGTGTTATTCATAGCTCTGGATTCTCCATTTGCGTTTCTCATCTCTATTTTTTTCTCGCGAAACGAACAGCTCAAACTTTCTTCCCTCGAAATCTCCAGAAAAAAAAAATATCGAGAGAAAGTTAAAGAAAAGAGAAAACGAGGAAGCTGTGATTTATAGCAGTAGCTTCGGTTGTGAAATCAGAAATGAAAAAAAAAAAAAAAAATCAAATCCCCTTTCTTTTATACCATATTATTATGTAATTTCTGTACTTGAGAAATTCTTTTTTTTTTTTTGTTTGAGTAATATTAATATTGTGTGAAATATGTATATAAGCAAACGCTTTTGAGGTCGAACACGGCAAAGAATTAATTTTCTACAAATTCGTGATTATTATTATTGAAAAAACCTGACTTTAGGCTGATGTTTATAGACTCCTTAAATTATTAGCACCATTTTACTTATATGCCCTTCTCATTCACTTATATTAACTATTGTGATTATTCAAGAAATTTTTAATTAATTTTTTTAATAAACTGAGATGTATCAAAAAAATTTAAATAATTTAAAAAATATAATATTATAAAACTTTATAATAATGTTAAATTTTCTTTAGGGTATAAAAGATAATTTAATCAAATGAAAGGAACAACCGTAAAAATTTATTGGATTTATTTTCTTATGAACGATTTTAAATTTTTAAAAATTGAATTTTAATTATATATAAAAAAGAAATATATACTTTTATTAATTAAATTAATCGGTGTAGATTTTTAAAATGTTATTTTAATTGGTAATTTAATTGTTTTTACTGAAAAAAGGGTTGATTTCCTTTTGTGCTGTAATAAAGTGACTGTCAAAGGCGTGCACGTGTGCACATCCACTTCTCGATGGCTTTCGTGCGCCTCCCCCGCAGATAATAATAAAATAATAATAACCGGGGGAGAAAGAAAAACGGGTCCCACCCTCCCCTTAAAAATTCTTTCCCTCTACCCGCCACTTCAACTAACTCCTTGCCTTCCCTTTCATTCGCTCATCTCGCTTTTGTCGCCATACACAAGCAAGCGAGACTCTTTGTTACATATCAGCTCCCACTCTTTCATTAATACTTGTAAAATTTAATCTCTTGTCTCCATTACTTAATTGTTTTAATAATTATTTAAGATTTAAATGAGATAATAGATTTTTTTTAATTATAATTGTTAAAATAATTTTATATTTATCTATTAACTAAAACTTAAATTAAAGAATAATGATTCTTTTTCTTTAATAAATAATTTGAAAATCATAAAATTTGTTAATATGAATCAATATTGTTTTTGCGTAAAAGTTAATGAGAATGTATATGTTATGAGATAAATATTCGAAACTTTATTTTAAAAAATAAATTTATAGAAAAATCTTATTATGTTTATAAGTCTAATATTCAAAATTAAAATAATCAACTTCTAATAAATATATATATATATATATATATATTTTGTAACCCTTGATTAGAAGAAATTAACTCTATCCTCCAAAAGAGTTATTCCTTTTAACCTTCTTTTGAGATAGTATAGCACAAGAGCCCTTTTTAATCTAACTTTTTTTTGTTTGTTTTTGGTTACACCTTTTTAATCTTACTTGACTCTTTAAAAGATGGTTCTTTTCACTGTGTATGCTAGCAACCTACCGACCTTTTCTTTAGTCTTTGTGAAACCCATGGCCGAAGGCCGAAATTTCCCTTTCTTCATGCTCTTTATCCTCGATGGACAGCAGAAAAGTGCCTTTTGGCTGTAAGACTCCAACATTCAATTGTGATAACATTATTTTAACAATACTAGTACTAAATTTCACACCAAGGATTATTGGGGGTATCTTTACCTTTTTCCTTTTCATTGCTAAAGGGCTTTACTTCATAGATGAGTTTCATCAGTTTATTAAAAGCTAACCTTATCATCCAAATTAACCTTACCTCTGGGGCCCCAGAAATTGTGAAAAAAACTTGATGTTTCACACAATGAAAGCCTTGAGCTTTAGGGTTGGTTTTTCTGGTTTCTTGTTCAGGCTTTTTGCCTTGTATAGAGCCCCCACAAGCTGTGGTTGGTGAATGATTGGAGGGAGGGAAAGGAAAATTGATTAAAGTAGTAGCTTATTTGAAAGTGCATTTGAGGATATGTAATCAGTGTTTAATTAATTAAGGAGTAAATTAATTCATCATGAATCACTAAAAGCTTTTGAGAGAGATTATGCAAAGCTATACCCAGAGAGAATTCAGCCTTGATAAAGAATTATAAGGTAAGAGTGAAACAAAAATTTGAGCTGAAAAGCAATGGCCTACCTTTGACCAAGGCATAAAAATGCAGGATCATGATCATATCCAGGCAAGCGGTAAAGCATGATTGCAAAGTCATTCCATTAAGTTGCTCATTTGGTCATTCCCCAATAATTATTATTGGAACCTTTTAAATCAAACTTTTAGGTCAAACAAAGGCAGAACTAATTCTCTATAATCTTGACAGTCTGACAATCATATTCTATTTTCTCTTTCATTGTATTGGGTGGGCAGATTTGAATAAAGATAAAGGTCGTGGAATTCTACATAGAAGTATGAAACTTGATTATCGCAAAATTTGGTTTAGGATATTTTTACTGGAGAATTATCAAATAATCTTGAAGAAGAATCTTCTACACCATTGTTCTTTTCCCTTTCCCAGCCCATGATGGGTGATAGTGAATGGGTCATATACATAATATATATACAAAGAGAAGAATATATATATTTATATATATATATATTCTCTTAAAGATTGCATATAATGATAATAGCATATTACAATAAAAATAATATCTGTTTGATCAGCCTTTCAATCTTGGTCTAGTTAAAGAGTGTTTATGATATATTAATATTAATATTTTTTAATTTTACAAACAAAATCAAAGTATTTTCGTATATTTTATTTATTTATTATTTTTTAATAGGTTCTAATGGGTATATATCAATTTGTTAATTTTATTAGATATTAAAATTTTAATTCTACTTACTAAATTTTTTATTATCCATGTATTAAATATGAACTTAAATAAATATGTGAAAACACATTTATATCTTTTTATATAAATTTTCTTCAAATAAAATATGTTTCAAAAGATCATTTCAATATTTTTAATAAAAAAAATCCAAATAATACAATAAAAAATAATGAAAAAATCTTCAAATATACTATCTACCACAAGAATTATGGAGATAAGGTACGTGTCAAAGCTCAAGAGATGACGACTAAGATAAGACCAGAGACCTAACTTGGGAAAGAGAATAGAGAAAGGTGAATAAAGAAAGAAAAAATATGTGGAATTTGAAGTTTGGAGTCTTTGTAGATTAGCTAGATGGTCGACACGTGAGATTCGGCATGTGCGCATACGTAGCGATGGCTACTTGGGTGGGGTGTACGCGGCACCCATGGGTAGAAACACAAAAGTTTTAAGTGAACCAAATGGGACCGATTTAGGGGTACTTTTGCAAATCACAAATCTAGATTAAGAGCGTTGACCTCCATGATTGTGAAAGGTCTCAGCAAAAGTCTTTAACATCGGATGGTTGCTTGAGCTTATGTCACGGACAGCGCACCGGTCTCCCGTCTAAAACCGCATTGTATGTGTCACCACCGACAGTGCGCCACTCGTATAATCTAAAGCCACAGGATTACTCAGTTTTACTTTACACTTGCATGCAGCTCACCTTCGCTGCCATTCTAAAGCCTTAGCCTTTGCTTATAATACACAGATGAAAGTTAGACTGAAGCAAGCTCCAAGTCTTGACTCACACAATGATTAGGATTTATTATGATCAAGTTGAATTATTTGAGCACACAATGATTGATTGGGATAGGCAAGTTAAATTATTTGATCTTAATTCGAAGATTATTTGAATTGAGTTTTTCGATTATTTTTAATCAAATTCACTCTGTTGAAATATTAATTCAATTTACAAATCCAATCAAATTTTTTTATATTCTATTATTAATTTATTATTTTATTCTTAAAATGTATAATTAAAAATGACAAATTAAATCACTATTAAATGTTAATCAAAATGATAAGTAACTTATACCCAATAAAAGTAATAACACAAATTCGATGTTTCAAAAGTTCATATGTTAAAAAAATCTTAATTTTTCCTGCTCCCGATCCAAAAGGTATTAATCTCAAGTTAAAAAAAATTTGAAGATACCCACACTTACGTCATCGAAAAAATAATAATAATAAATTAAATTTATCAAATTAAATTAAATTTAAAAGATTCAAATATTCTAATAGATTAAACTCGAATTATAAATTTTGAAATTTCGAATTTTTAAAACAGCTAAACTTAAACTTAATACTAAATTATTTTAACTAAGCTCAATTACACCACAAATAGCAAAACCAAGTTTCATCCGTAATTGATTTTTTAAAACTGTTACTACAATTTTACACAGCAAGCAGACAAGGATGCAATGCAACAACTATTATTACTCCATTCTCCTTGGACCGAATGAGTTGCTGAATATTTTCTTGAGATCATATCCCATCCAAATCCAACTAGAATTGGAGCAAGTCGAATCTAAGACAAGAGGCAGAAAGTTATGGATCTAATTCGATGATATCATAATTAAAATGCATTGAATGTTTTTTTATTTGTGTATATAACACAAGAAGCAGGAGCAGAAAGTAATTGAGGGTTTTAGGCAGCTAAACTCTTGGAGGCAATCTCGAATACATTCTCTGATAACCCATTGGCAGACATGATCATCTCCAATTGTGCCTGCAAAACGTCGAACTGCATATGATCCCAGCATAGCACAATGAAATGCATAAATTTGTAAATTTTATCCCGTGTTATATGATGATTGCAGCATTTACATAGAACTGAGAAATATTTGACACATAAATGATATCCACATCAGCAGTAGATATCAGTGGCATCCGATTAAATTTTACATTTAAGAACGCAAATTACACAGGCATAAAAGGAAGCTTAATTACCTTGGCAAGTTTTTGCCTGCTTTCATCAAATCGCCTCCATCTTGAGAAGGCTGACACCATGCGGGAGGCCACCTACAGCAGATAAGAGTAAAAATGTTACTGAAAAAGTGAAAACAGCAAAAGAAAGCGAGTATCCCATCCAATGAGAACAAAGGATATTGGTCTTCCGTGTTTTTCCCATAAGTACAAAGGGAGACAGATGGGGATTATTAACAACAAACCTGAGGGTTTAGCTTGTCAAGCTGTAATACTATTTCACCCAAGAATTTGTAACCTGACCCATCTTTGGCATGGAAATTCACAGGAGATCCACAGAATCCTCCAATGAGCGAGGATACCTATATTAACAAAATAATTCACATTCACTTCAATGCTCAAATTTAAGCTGAATAGAAAGACACCATTGCTTGTTTATGCATGTGCTTTACATACAGGCATGCAAGGGGGAGAGATATCACTCACCTTGTTAGGATTATGCAGGTCAAATGCTGGATGATTTAAGAGATTGCGAACATTCTCAACATTATTAGGAACATCAGACATGGCTTGAAGGGCAAACCATTTGTTTACAACCTAACAAAGAAGGAAAAATTGAGATTATTCAAGTGAGAAGGAGTTCAGACTAATTCCAGAAGGCAAAGGTAAGTTGAGTTGGAAATTTACTAGGAAGTCATGCTGCCACTTGCTATAGAAGTCGGCCAAAACATCATCACGAGTTTTACCGGGCTTCTGGGCAATGGCTGCCAAAGCAGCAAACTGTTCTGTCATATTTGTGGCACTTTTATACTCATGCAGCGCAAGCTGCATTATATCTGGATCTTCAAGGGATGCAAGATATGCTGGAAATAGACAAATGTAAGGCAATTGGATGATGTAAATTTTACCACACAAATCTCGCAAATATAAAATTCAAGCAATACAAACCAAGAGCAATATTCTTGAGAGCACGTCGGGCCATATTAAGATGGTTAAATACATACTCTTCTGAGCTTCTATTATTCTGAACCTGTTAAGGTGCAAAGAAAGAACATAAAGTCCATTTGCAAAACAGGCACTAGTCTAAAAGTAAAATACATAAAGGTTTGTTTATGTAAGTCAGGCATACTGTGCTTAGAAACTCTGATTTCAGTTGTGAGGCAAGTTCCATCCTAATAAAGGTTTGAACAGCATGAACAGCATCAGGATCAGCAACTTCCATCATATCCATAATCTCCCTTTCACCAGGGAGAGTTATTGCTTTCGCAATAAATTCCTGGATAACAAAAGACGGTTAAAAATAAATTGAGCATTGATTTCTACATATTAAACAACACACACTCTCCATTCAACACAGTGAGGGAAATTTTCGACGTTAAGGATCTCATATTTCCAGTAGAGAACTATCATCATACCTGATCCAAGCTTGTATCACAGAGTATGCTTCTGAGACCTTGCACAAATTTGGGATTCAGGGCCAATGGTTTTTTTTGTTGGAAATCAGCAACTAAGCTGAGCATGAGTTTCCTTGCCAACAACTGTCCAGCCTCCCAACTAAAACAAAAAACCATCAAGTGAACAAACTTCCCAATGATTCCTCAATTATTAGATTAACAATATAAATGCTTTGAGAAGGACAAACCGGTTGAACTCATCTGAATCATGTGCAAGGAGGAAAAATAGATCACTGTCAGAGAGATCAGATTCAAGACGGATAGGAGCACTATAACCTCGCAATATTGATGGAATTGGTCGCTCAAATATATCAGAAAACACAAATTCTTCTTCTTTCTGATCAGCAGCAACAAGAAAAAATGAAAATCATAAAACATAAAGTTATGCAACATACACGCTAGCTGCTTATATGTCAATACGGCAACTTGGGAACAGTTTGCCTCATAGTCATGGTCTTTCACTTTATGAAATGTCTGTAGACATCCCAAAGAAGAGTGCGGTTCATTGCTTTTTTTTCTCCTCCATGATGAAAGTATCTTAGAGATAAGATGGAGCACAGAAGTTTCTCAACTGACCTTAGTTACTCGAAGAATAGTACTGAAGACTGGGTGGTTGTTGCTTGCAACAGACTGCAGCGTCCCATCGTGATACACAGAGGATAGAGGCATGTCTTTTCCACTTGAGTCCAGCAGACCAACAGCCACAGGAATGAACATGGGTTCTTTTACAAGTTGCCCAGGAGTTGGGGGTACCTCCTGACTATGAAAATGCCAAATCAAGCATAAAAGTCAGCAAAATATTTAGGAGAATATAGATGATTATTTGGAACAAAATTTACAATTTGTATACCTAAACTTTAAAGAAAAAGTATGAGCATCAGCATTATAGGATGAAGTAACTTTCACTACCGGAGTCCCAGCTTGTGAATACCTGAGAGTTTCAAAAGCATAAGCATCAGAATTACCAGATAGTCATAGTAACTGAAAGAAGAGATAACAGATCAATACCAAAGCAAGAAGTTAGCAAAATCAGCACCATTTGCATCTCGCATGGCAGCGAAAAAGTCTTCACAAGTTACTGCCTGCCCATCATGTCTTTTAAAGTAAAGATCCATGCCCTGAACATGAACAAATCATATCAACAAATCTGTTTATAAGCAACTTCACATATATATGCTTAAGTTCAGACTCAGACACAAGCTTAAAATTATACCTTTCGGAACCCCTGAGTCCCCAGGATTGTTTTGTACATTCTGGCAACTTCAGCTCCCTGGCAAGTTGAATCATAAGGAAATATCATTGCTGCGTCAATACAGCAATTGCGCACAAAAACATGTAAACAAGAGAGATTCTGGTTAAGTTATTCAAACCTTTTCATAAACCTGTGAAAAAGAAAGCAAAAAGACCAAGAAAAAGACTAGGAAAATTAGATGCCTTGTCATAGAAAAACAGAAAACAAAATAGAAAAAGATGCAAATGCAAGTTGCTAGGCCTTACCGTCGCTGCAGTTGTTGATAACCCCATATCAGATTCGTATGCAACAAGAACAAGCATTCACACGTTAAGAAAGGATATCCAGTTTCAATATAACAAGAGGAAACTGATCCATGCACCTATTGCACATTTCTATTAGACACAACAGAAACTTGCCTGTGTAGAAGTTGTCCATCTGTCAAAAGAAAACAGGGAGAAAAAGTTAAAAGCAAAAACTTTTGAGAGCTTACGAGCAAGTGAAAACTCAAAGAAAAGGCTAATAAATAAGGGAGATAGTTTAAGACCTTAATATAAGAATGCGGCCTAACAGGATGAGCCATGGGACCAGCATCCTGAACAATTGGGAAACAGAGGTAAATCACCACTCAAGTGTGTCACACACTGAAGGATATATTTGTAGATTTTGGAGTAGTTGCAAAATAATGGCTCATATAACCAGATATGATGTCACTATCAAATCATGCAAGAAACATAAACAACCTGTGGGAATTGATAATTCCGAAGCTTTGAAACATCAGCAATCCTCTCCACCGTACGGCTTCCCATGTCAGATGAAAATTCCTACCAACAACCCAAGATCACTTGCAAGTTACAACCATAAATACAATTGCGATGCAATGAGACTACAGTACCCCTCGGTGACTGAAGAGGCATACCTGATCACGGAAAACAGTGAGACCCTCCTTCAAGCTGAGCTGAAACCAGTCCCGGCAAGTCACTCTGCAGTGTTTTAGCTGATGTTATATTGAAGTTTGTGTATCCTTGTATTTTAAATAGAATTAAATTTGATAAACATGTCTTTAGAACGACACATAATTTAACTACCTTCATGTATATAGGACCCCACAGCAAAATAAACAAATAAAATAAAACATAAATCTTAAGCATCAAGCAATGACCAAGAACACATCTATGACGGACCAGGCCTCGAAAAACAAATCCTAAAATAGTAACCAACAACAGCAAAGGATGCAATCCTTGAACAAACAATGAGCCTAAATGGGAAATAAACCAACCTGTTCCCAGTCCAGTTGTGAAAATACTGCATGAAAGCAAGAAATAATACCAAGTCACAACATATCAGATCCATCTATAACCAACGTGTAACAAATATGTGAAAAGGCATCAATTCAAATCCACAACAAACCTCATGACCGATGACATCCAAAATTGCAGCATAATCAGCATCTGAAGCAGTTTCTGGAGAAGCCAAAACAGCCTTTGAATTGAAAATCTAAGACATGCAATAGATACATATTCAACAAGACAGAATGGTTAAAATAGCTGAGACATAGATAACCAGATAAGCCAGAAGACATACATTCAGACTTTTGTTTTCCATGGCTCCCCTACATCAAAAAAAAAAAAAAAAGAACAAAGTGTATTGGTATTGACAGATATACACAATGCATAATAAACAGGAAAGAAGCAAAGGATAGAATAAGTACATCAAATGTTTGATTTTCTTTAAGAGAGAATGCATCTTACATGTTAAAAGGAACGGCGACAATATTGAAGTGATCCAGGTCATACTCAAGACCAAAAACCTGCAAGATAATAAGACTTCAAATAAAGAATTAAAATAATCTCAATACCACAATAAAAACTGAATAAGGATATAAAGACTGACCTCTTCATCCCACTTCATAGCTGCCTTAAGTGAATACATGGCATGTGCAGTCTTGGGTACATCTTGTGCTGGGGTCCAGATCCTTAGGGAAACTTGTCTGCCAGAGCGGGTAACAAATATGTCATCTCTGCTCTCCAATTGGCCAGCTACTAAAGCAAACAAGTAACATGGCTTCTTAAAGGGATCCTCCCATACAGCATAATGCTTGCCACCCTGCAATCGATCCAGAAAAATAACAATGAACAACAGTCAACATTAACCAAAAACAGACTATCATAATAAGTGAAGCTTGCCTCAAGGGCCCCTTGCTCTATGAGATTTCCATTAGATAACAACACTGGATACAATGACATATCAGCTTCAATACGGCACGTGTATTTCGCCATTATATCAGGACGGTCCTGTTAGTAAAGTAAACATGTCAATTAGGTATAATACAGATTCTCGCATCAAAATGAAAATAATAAAAGCCAACATATGTTTCAACATCCTAACCTGATAAAATGTAATTTTACGGAAACCCTCTGCTTCACATTGTGTACAGAAAATCCCAGATGACTTGTAGAGCCCCTGGAATGAGAAAAATAAATTTATAACACGGTTATTAGAGCAAAAATATTGTAACTACAGAACCGATATAATAATAATGTGTCACCTCCAATGATGTGTTTTTCTGAGGTCGTATCTCAGTATCGATTTCCAAAGTAAATTTGCCACTTGGTGGTGATGCAAGTATCAGATGGCGCGAGTCTAAATAATAATCTCCCTCCTGCGAATGACAAATAATCGTGATAAAACATTATCTTCAGAACCACTTGGATTAATTATGACACCAAGCCTACTTTGAGAAAGGTACAATAAATGGTATACCTTCAGTTCCTTGCCGTTGACCTTGATCAAAATTGGCTTTAGATCTACCCCATCCAGAACCAATGGAGAAGAAGAACCTGTTGTGAAAGATATATTAGTGTAAAATAAAAGAATAATGACAACAAAAGTTTTTCAACATAAATCTTGAAAACAGGATTCTCATGGTCGAAGATTGCAGAGCCAAGATGTAAACTACTCCTAGAACACTTCTTGCCAACAGTGTCAAAAACAAAGACAGGGTCTAATAATTGATAGCTTCATTTGCTAAAAGCAAAGAATAACAATAACAATACCTTCAACCCTGGGGAACACAGTTATTTTTGAAGCAACGATTGTTTTCTCCTCACCCAGTGAAAATTTCAAATCCACCTGCAATGCTATTTAAATAAGTAAAAGGACGCACAAACCAAAACCATATAAAAAGGTTCAGAATTGTAGCTGATGTATACTCTAATTTAACTAATTGCAGTATATACTGTATCAAAGTAGTAGTCAGGAGACTTGTAGTCCTTCAGAAAGATTTCTTTAGGTGCATCCATTTTGGATTCTTCAACTTGCTTAGGTTAAGGTTCTGTTGCAACCAAACAAAGCAGCCTTCTGCTGGCTTCCCTTGCGCTCTGAAACAATGTTGCCAAAACAACAAAATAGCAAAAGTAACCATAAGAGACCACATCATATTCCATGATAGAAACCTTTGATAATAGTGTACTAAAAGCAGGCCTTCATATAAATGCATGCATGCATGCGTGCGTTAATGGAATAGAGAAAAATGGTTAAATAGTTAATGGAACAGAGAAAAATGGTTAAATAAAAAGCATCGCAACTTACATAAGGTGAAGAATGCAGAAACCTGTAATTCCTTCTACAGGTGACCTAAACCAAAAAAGAAATGAAAAACAACAAATAATTAAAAAAGAAAAGTTTCAGCTAGAAATGCAAAACGCCAAGATAAAAAAATTCCAAAAAAAAAAAAAAAAAACTAATACACTCTATGTCAGAGAACTAACAAAATGCACAAACCTCTAAAGCAGAAAAACACCTATACCGAGAGATATTCTTCAATGAGCTTTGAAATGAACTCGCACTACCTCTACCTTTAACCTGAAGCCGGAAAAAAAAAAAAAGAGGAAGCTAACGGTCAGGAAAAAATAAATAAATAAAACAATCCATCCTGCGAAAATTAGCGTTTCACAATCACTATTCAAGCTGCCAACAACAACATATCTATGTAGGTATGTGCATGCATAATTGCATATGCAAAAGCAAATCTGTAAAGTAACTGTGCAATGTGTACAATCTCCAATAAGCCACCCACCAAAAATACCAACTTTGATGCACTTTGAACTTGAGCATCATGCAATATAATCAGTTACAACGAATACAAAACCAAGACTTTCAATGGCAAACAACTCAAACCCATATAAGCAAACAAAGAGGTATCCAAACAGGAGAAAATGGGAAGTGGATAATCACAGGAGCAGAAGAGATCAAACCCAAAAGACTGGTCCTTGCCAAACACGAACTTTTGCAAGGAAGAATCAACCGAGCCATTCAAAATCAACAAATACCCCCTATATTTTATAAACTACCCCACTTCAATATGAGATAAAACAATCAAAACTAAACTGTAATCTCAAAATAATTTATTTGACAAAAATAATAGACACCAGATGGCTAAAACACTAATCAGAGATAGCCCACAAGAGAAAAACAGAGCACACAAACAGAGTCACACAGGACAAGGAGGGAACTTATGAAATACATTTATGGGTAAAACAAAAATATGGACAAGAAATTTCAAGAAAAAAATGTAAATAAATAACAAAATAGGCTCGTTCCTGGGAAATAGATGCTTAAAAAAGTAGAATTAAATTAAAACTTGAAGAAAATAGTTTCGCTGTGACTTTGACCTATCCAGGTGATCAAATGGGGGAGGAAAACAGAGGATTTCTGTAAATGAAAAAACGTCGGGAAGAACCAAAGAATGGTGTCCCACCACAAACAATGCATTTATTTTTGAAAAAAAAATAATTCCCGAAATTTGTAGTAGGATGACAGTTGAATTAAAAATAGGTCAGTAACTTGCAACTCGTCATTTAAAAAAATAAATTATTTAAATAATTAAATAATATATATATATATGTATATGTGAGATATTAATATTTTTTTTTTTTTTTACTTTTCTTAATAAAACATTTTTAAATAAAATAAAAATAAAACTATTTATTTTATTAATATAAAGAAATATCAATTAACATTTTTATTTAATTTTATAAATAGATAATATTAAAATTATATTTCTGGATTAGATAGTATTAAAAATAATTTTAAGATTTTTTTTTTAAATTTGAGAAATTTTAGAGAAGTAAAAAAGTGAAAAAAGTTTAGTATTTACTGTTTGTTTTATCTTGAATAGACATAAAATTAGTAAATATTTACGTATTATTCAAAAACAATGCCAATGTAAATATTTATATAGACATTCTTAACAAATTTATTATGTACCTTTGTAATATATATTATATTATATTATATTAAAAATTATACGTGTAATTTACTTGTTGGTTAACAGTGGACTTGTTTAATATCATTGATAAGGATCTATTGTCGATTTAGTACTTGGATTAAGAGTCATGACCAATTATTAAATCAAATCTTTGAAAATCCAAGTATTAAACCGTATAGTACGGTTTTGATATCAATAACTATAAGCAAAAAGAGCAAATCCTTCAAGCTTAAATGAGTTTGGAGCTCGTTGCCCAAATTTAATATGGTACGAGGTTTTAAGGTTTAGATTGTGGGACTTGGTTGAGGCGGACCAACCCTACAGCAAATATATATATATATATATATATATAGATATATATAAATATTACTAAAATTGAAAATAAGCAAAGACTATGATCATTTAATTTTATATAGGATAGGATCAATAATACGAGTTTAATTTTTTAATAAAAATAAAAATATATATTTTATGTTTAATATATACACCAATTGATCTAAGCATAATATATGTCTAAAACAGTGTTTATCAAGATTTGAATGTGTGATGTTATTGCTTAGGAATAAGATCCACCTCTACATATACACAAGCACATATATATATATATATATATATATATATATTTATATTTATATCAGTATAAAATTAAGTTTTTCTACAAAATTTTTAACTTTACATAAAATAATATTTTTACAAACCAATAAGTAAATTTGATAACTTACTTTTTTATATATCATGTAAATTTTTGAATCATTTAATATTTTTATCATTTCAATTAAAAATAATATTTTTTAAATATATAATAACGATTGAATTTTTATTATTATCTGTTGTGCATGATAAAAGAATAATAAAAAAATGTCACGTGGCGCATGAAGAAAACATATGAGAAATGATACAAACTTTGAGTAAGATAAAAAATGACAAAAATGTAATTAATGATAGAGTAAATTCATATAAATAGGGGTCAGGTATGATTCGTTAATCCAATTCTCAATTTTCCTATTGAAATTCTGCTCAATTCTCTAACTGACTTAAATATCGGAATGTCAACGCAGAGAACAATCCTTACGTCCCTATGATATTTCTCTTTTGCAGAGACATTCTAGAACACGTGACGCGAATATCGAAGTGAAGACGTATACAATTCGAGACTGTTGTAACCGAGCAACAACAATCAAATAAATAATTAAATATTTTTTATTAATTTAAAAATTAATTACATAATTTAAAAAATAAAATATAAAATTCAATTATTAAAATTAAAAAAATATAAATAATACAAAAAATAAGAAAATATGTAAAAAAATTAATTTTACAAGTTAATAAAAAAAAAACAATTTAAGATGCCGCACGTGGATCAAACTGCTGAGACCTTCAATTTACAAGCCCGATGCTCCACAAATGAGCAAGGCAGGCTCTGCTCCTACAAGAAATATCAAGCTTTTATTATATTTTGCAAATAAACATATCAATTTCATGATTTCTAGCTATTTTCATCTTCGTTTGATTCATAATTTTAAAATTCACTTCAAATTCTTTATGATAATGGAAGCTAAACGCATCATCATCACCATCATCAGAGTACTGCATGTTCTCATCAAGAATGATCTTCCATATAACATGAATTCAGTGGTATCATCAATAACAAAGATCGAAACACTGAAAAATTATCAGACTGAAATTTGGTTTTAGACATTTGTCTGCAAAAGTAAATGTAACACCACCTACAAAGAAAATTCAGTGGAAGAATCTGTTTATGAAGATCTTCAACCAAACTGCAGAAAATTATACAGAAGGATAGCAGCATTGTGGGGGAAGAGAAACAATCACCGCAACCTTGAAATACAAATGAATGAATTTGTTAGGGTACGTTCAAATGGAAGTTAAAACTTGGAACTGGAGAAGCAGAGGCTGCATCTTTGTCTCCCACTTCCATCTTCCTCTGTCTAAAGCTGGTACTCGAAACAATATAACAGTATTCACAGATGCAAAAGGTATAGTATAATGTTTTTCTGAAATAGGTATTGTACAGTACTAGGTACTAGCACATTGGTGAATTCTTTTTCTAGTGTCGATGAACCAAGTCAGGTCCAAATTCCACCGGCGCATTTCAAAACTGCATCATTGGCGTCATTAACCTATCCGCAGAGATTTTGCTAAAACTGACTCATATGGCAAGTATAGAAGATGCCGAAAAAACAAATGTAAGCTTCAACTGTTGGTTCAAACACACTTGTTTTTCCAGATTCTGATAAATGCCATAAACCCTCATATCAGTATTCATTCTATTCCCAGTCAATGAACTGATTATTCTGAGAACATTTCATCATATTGGAGCCAGGAACCTTTAGGGCGTCCATTCCAAAACTGTCACTTATGCATCCAAACTCTGACTCATCATCATCACTATCAATACTTCTAGGAGTCACACGGTTCTGATATCTTATCCGCTGGATAACAAATACATTGAAGTAATAGCTTACCAAGTCTTGCCTAGTCTTCCTAGGAAAAAACTTGGATGAGTTGGGCCAGAATGCATTTAAAGATGGTGATTCTAATAGTACCATATGCTTGAATCTCTCTTCTTCTTCTGCAGTCCACCGAAGTGAGACTTCCTCCCCCATCACATCAAATCTCCAACGGTAGAACACTGAACCCAGTTCAAGCTTTAATTTCATCCTCTTCTCAGCAATATGAAGTCTAATACATTCAACAGAGCCTGGTATCCAACAGCCACATGAATCTGATCTTCCCCTACCAATAGGATCTGTTTCAGCCAAGGAATCATGTTCTCCATCTTTTAAGGGCCATTCCTGTGTGCCTAGCCATTTAGAGTCAGTATCAGAATCAGAAATCATACCAGTCCATTCAGGTACTTCAGCTTGAAAGAGGGGACCCACAAACACTTGTCTTCTAAATGAATCATCCCCCGCCGGCTCCCCAGTCATATCTAAGGATGACAAGTCAATAATCACAGGGGACTGCTCCTTAGAGCCACTAAGAAAGTCATCCTCATACATGGAAGGATGCATCTTTTGATTATTCTGCAATTAAACAACAATATGCTGTCAAAATTGACAACTAACCTAATTCCACATGCAAACTGCTGGAGAGTGAGTAAAATCCACATTACAAACTTCTTCGTTAATAACTAAAGGTTTCATATATTCATTTACTTCAATGATTCTGGCCTAAAAAACTCCTATCTACAGCACTGATTACTGTTACAAACAGTCAAGTGAGGTTTATACCACCCAAGTTGTTCTAATGATGCTCTAGTGAAATTTTATGATGCTCTAGTGAAATTTTATGATGAAAATTTAAACAACTTGAGAACTTGAAATTTCAAAATCTTTAGACTACACAGTGAAATATATAGTACCTGCAAGAGAGACTGTTCACTGATTGAACGAGCATCCCCTTTCTGCCTTAAAGCTTCACGTGCCCTGATGGCTTGTATCCAGAATTCATTAACTCCATGGACTTTCCACTTAGATGGCTCCAATATTGCCCCAACTGAAGGATCACCGGGACATTTTGCAACCTGGATTACCCAATTCACCATTCCTGATAAAGATTCTCTTTTTCTTTTCCGAGTACTAAATTCTTTCCTAGCAACAGGTGGACCAGGCACCACGAGATTATTTCCACATACTTTTTCGTCATCATCACCAAACACTTTCTCGACACCATTGCTCAATCTACTACATCTACTGTTGGCATCTGAAATTTTTTTTAATCCATTCTTGGTACCCTTACCAATGAACTTGTCATTCTCTATATATTCCAATAGAGCCGCTCTGTTTACCACCACATTTCGATCAACCCCATTTGTAAACAAACCCCTAAACTCCTCCTCTTGCTCCAATGACAAGAACCCAAAATTTCCACCACCTGCACCCTCCGTATCTATATCTCCTAAACTCTTCCCCAGCCATTTTTCCAGCTCATACAAGTACTTGGCATATATCAATTTAACCGAAGCAGAAACATCAAGATCCAACCCTAATTCTTTCACCACAAAAGCCCATAACCCTTTTTTCGACACGAACTCGTACCCTCCAATCTCCCTAACTACAAGTAAAAGCTTGAGCAAATCAGGTGATTGCCCGTCGTTTCCAAGCATTGCTGGCATAGGCCTAACAAAACCCTTACTAGCAAGCTCTTTTAGATAACCAGGAAGAACCAGATCAAACATGCATCTTAGTCTATCCTTATGATCACCAGACTCTTCAACACTATCCTCTTGTTTCTTGATCAACATCTTGGCGACAACCATTACTTTGAAACTTATTTACAATTCCCACACAGTCTAAAGCACACCCATTAGTTAAAATTGACCATCCTGCCATGAAAGTTAGATTTTATTTCCTTCCCTTTCGATTTTACAATCAAAAAGGTTTTTTTTTTTCTGTATGGTAAAAGATTAATAGACACAAAAATGAAGAAACAACAAAAGAAATCGAAACATCAAGTGGGCATAAGGAAGGAAGATCCTTTGCCCCTTTTGTCTCCAAAGTTATTACCTCATGCTATTTTTGGTGGGTATTTGTTTTTGTTGATTATCTTTGCTTTTTAGAAGCCGCCCAATATAACCTACAGAGTTGCAGAGAGAGAGAGAGAGAGAGAGAATGGACAAGACAGACGGGAGTGAAGACAGCCGAGATTAAGGTTGATGTATTTTGGAATTTTCAAAAATGATCAGTGCGCGACAGCAAGAAGAATGGAAAAATTTGTGGAACTAGTTGAAAAAAAAAAAAAAAAGAAGAGAGCATCTAAAGATCAGCAAATTCCTTTTTTCTCTTTCTTATCTACATATTAGCAAATAATTTTTTTTTTTAAAATATAAACAGTTTTCCTATCATATTAAACATAAAATTAATTTTTTTTATATTACATAATTATACTAATTTTAAATATTTTAATTTTATAAAAATTATATAAAATTTTCTTTATAAATAATCCTTATTCCAAAAGTTAATAAGATTTTACATCATAAAAAATTAATAAGTATTCGATTAATACTAATTATAAATTCAAGATCAAGAAAGAGGATTACAAATCGACTTTGCAGGAAATCAAGCAAATAAGAAAGTTATAATCTTTGTTTTCGGCATTGAGCAGAAAAACCGAACTTTAGGAGTTCTAAATTTGGACAACAAAATCAGGTGATCCAAATTTACCATAAATTGTATCAATTATAAATATTTCAATTTATTTTCATCTATTTACTATATTTTCACCCGAATTTCATTAAGTTGATGTTGTTATCAAATGTAAAAATAAAAAATTATTTGATTATTGTTTTAGAAGTTTAAAATCATCGTTTTAAAAATAATTCCTTGTTATGCTCAATTTATTTTTAAGGATAATATTCGGTCAAATATAATTTTAAAATATAAAAATAAAATAAATTAAAAATTAAAAATAAATTAGAATTCATATCCGAAAAAAAATAAGTAAAAACAAATTAAAGGAGCTAACCAAAAAAAAAATTGAAGAGTTAAAAATAAATTAAAGGATAGAACCGAGAAAAAATTAAAAATAAAATCAGATTAAAAGTTGAAAATAAATTAGATGACATAAATAGAAAAATAGATAAGGGGACTTTACCTCTCTTTAAAAGAACAATCCACTAAAAAAATTCAAAAAAAAAAAAAAAAAAACCCCAAAAACCAACGATCGATCATCGCACTAGCCATCGTTGTTGCCGGCCATCACTTCCCAATGTCAAAGAACTTCAAAAAAATTATCCAAATGCTTTTGTTGAACCCATCTTTTCGATTCTTGCACCATTTTAACAAAAAAAAAAAATACTCATATATTTTTATATCTAAGAAGTTATATTCAATTTTAAAAGTTAAATAAATGGAAATAGATTTTTTTTTTTTTTTAGAAAAGTGGTTCAAGATTTGAAAAAATGAGCTTGAGGTAAGTTTTTGGATAATTTTTTTGGAGTTTTTCAAAGTGGAGACTCACAACTGAATGATTGGATTGGATGTCAGTGCGACGGTGGATTATCGATTTTATTTTTTTAAGGGTTTAGCTTTGATGTCGAAACCAAGCTCAAGACCTTAGAGCAGTCAAATACCAAAAAATCTTTTCCAAAAAACCCGACTTCTACCCAGAACCAAAAGAAAATAGTTGTTTACTACCCTTTTTGGGTGTTAGTAATTTTCTTTATTTGTCTATTATTTTTGTTTGATGATAATTGATTGCGTTTTTCTTTATTACCCTATTATATATCTATTATTTCTTTGGGTTGTTATGTTTTGGTTGGTAATTTTTTTTTTACTTCTGCCTTAATTTTTTGGTTCACGATCTTCCTAATTTGATTGTTGATAGTTTTTATCAGTTTCCTTCTTTAAAACCCAGAAAAATGTTAGCAAAAATTAGTTTCTAGGGCTTAATTCTTGTTAAAATCATTTCACCACTACAGCCACAAGAGCAAGAATTTTTTTTAGGTTTATAGAGAGAGAAAATGTAAAATGTTGAAGAAGAGGAAGAAAAAGATAAAGAAAGAATAAATAAATAAAAAATGAAAAAAAAAACCCGCAGATAATTACTATTTAAGACAAACTGACAAAAAAATTTGAACACCATGTGGCATTTTTAATTCAGCTTAAAAGATTATGAAAATTTAAATCTGAATGTTTTATACTTAACATTCAAATTTTATCTACTTGTGCTAATTTTCATTGACAGATTAAAAAAAAAAAAAAGCATCATCAGATATAAATAAGTGATTACAGTCTTTGATGTAAAAGATCATACTTTTATATACATGAATCATGTTATATACAAACTGTCTTTCAGTTTGGCCCTACTAAAAATATAAGGTCTAAATCTCAGTTCACAACCTCATGACACTAGCACATCCACCACTTCAAGCAATTTCACATAAATATGAACAGGAGATAAGTCTGACTACATGCCATTTACAGAAGCAATCCAACAAAAGGAGGGAAACATTGGTTCGCAAGATCTGAGTTTGCAGACTCATGGAAAATAAATATACATTTATAACAGAAGAAAGATTATATGTACTATTAACTAAGCAGGTTTCCTGGACAAAAAAAGGCACTTACACCCAGCGTGACAGCATCGTATTCCTTCTTTTATGCAAACTTCAGGCACTCAATTGTTGGTGAAGGAAGAAACTAATGACATGCTGATCTAAACATTTTTAGGGTAATGCATGGGCCATTAAATATTAACCTTTTTCAAATGATATCAAACCTGTTTCTTTCTATTTTATCTGTGTTTCTTTCTCCTTTTCTTTCATCTATTCAAAGTTCCAAGTTTAAGGGATGAAAGCACAAAGACACTATGCTAACAAATAGGAATGACTCCCTAATAAAATGAAGAAATGGAAATCCAAAACCAAACTATTGACAAATCTACAGCAGCCACTATATATATGATGACGAATGAGGGGAAAAATTAAAAACTGAAATTCTGATGTGTTTGGTAAGTTGTAAGCTTTGCAACAAACTTAACTTCAAGCAGTTAAAGCCAAGTCCACCACCAGGAAACTAATCAGCGGGTAGGTCGAATATCATTTCCTGCATCATAAGATAATTAGAACCCTCTTGTTATATCCCTAGGTTATATACAATAATTCCTATTGTTTATAAAGATATTAAAATATTTTTGGGACAAACCTTATCACACACAGGACATGTGTCACTTCTTTCCATCCATTCAAGAATACATGCAAGGTGAAAATGATGCTCACATTTTGTGATAATTTTTGGATTTTCTGCATCATACTCTGCAGGAAAGAACAGAAAAAGGGTCTATTGAAAACCTTTCTACTTAGCAGAGAAATTTCCAACACCATTTTTGGCAATGAGGCAGAGAAAAGTTTCATAAATTGCAAGGGGAAGACATACCTTCCAAACAGGTCGGACAAACATCCTCCTCCTCCTCCTTTGTAGACACAATTGCTTCAACTGGTTTTGAAAGTTCGACCTTTGGTGACTCAATTTCAGTATTGACTTGTGCATTACAGTCCAATTCCTTTGTGTCCTCAGATTTTATAGAAATCTCTTGAGCGTTGACAGCAACTGTTTCTTGACTCGAATCAACATTTGTCATTTGCACTGCCTCATCGCTCTTACCGTTATGAATTCCTTGGGCCACTGAAGGAGTTTGAGGAGGTCCTAAAACTGCACCAAATGGCACTGGAGCAGGAGGAGGTCTATAAGCATCAGGAACTGATACGTCCAGATTTGTGTCAACCAGGAGCCCGATGGAGACGGCAGAGGCAGCACCACTGTGAGATGATAAAGGCACATGCTCATCTGAGGCTCTTGGGTACTGTTAAGAAGTTTAACTCAACAGAATTAACGGAAATGCATTCAATGTGATAAACAATTAGTTCAACTCTTATGGTTATGTATTTAAGTATTTAAGTACTTAAGTAACCATTTTCTAATAATAGAAGTACGAGAGTGAAAAGGTCAACAAGAAATTCTAATGCTCGTTTTTCGGTTTCAGGTTGCTCAACAGTTTAACTCTGACCCATTTTAGCATTATGTGTAGGCAGGCAGAAACTATGATCAATAAGCAACTTAGTAATGGTGATCAGATCACAATTCATGAGCAACTTAGTAAGGGTAATTAGCAAATTAACAAATGGAAACATTATAATTGGTTGCATCCAGACATACAGTTATTACCATATGGGAAAAAAATAAGAGTCCCAGCATTTCAGTGAATTTAAGACATTTTGATCCTCTAAAATGCACTAGAGATTTTTAGCCGCATCATGCATCCGCCCCAAGAGTTTTGCAGTGTGGCACTAAATAGATTATGCAGTACTCTACACTGAACTTGAGATGAGTTGAAACCAAATTCAAAACACAAGAAATCAATTGCAACATGAGAAGTGAGGATGAGAAGTTTAGGCTGAAAAAGCTAAAGGCAAAAAATTGAGAAAAACAATTCCATGTAGGAAGAAAATTATACTAACATAATAATATGCCGGTGCACTATTTATGTCATCTCCTCTAGAAGAGCAACAGCAGCAACCTCCCATTCCTTTTACTTATGTTCACTGGCCATATAACACTACTGATACTTGGTACATTAGGATCCCATACCAACACTAGGAGTGAAAATCTGTTATAAGAGAAAGACTAACATTACTCTTGAAGATATAAACAGCATACTATTCCATCCAGTAAATCATATACATGCCAAAACCCACATGACAACATGAAAAATACTGAAACCGCTAAGGCAAATGCACTGATCTACAAATACCACAGTTTCTGATAGAAAGTTCCAGAAAAACAATCATCGGCTTGAAGTTCTTGGAGCAAAAGTAAACCCAACAGAAAGTAACAAAATTATGTCTGGCTTATCGCATACACTTCTCATCAACAAGCACACAGATGATAAAAAACATGAATAAGATCCTAAAACAAAGCCAAGCTGGCTGGTATCCTACTCTTTGCAGCACGTACTACAAAAATTTGTATGTTCTGAACAACATCCATTATTGGTTGTTAAACATGGACAAAGTTTTTTCTTTTTTCTTTTTTTGGTACAAAGGAGGCTGAATCCCGGCATATGGGAAGGAGTTACATGTGCTAGGATTTGAACCCCAAATCTGTTAGATGTCACCTCTTAAGAATGGTTACGTGAACCACTTGAGCTAAATCTCAGGTTCAACACAAACCAAGTTTAAAAACCAACTCGGTTTAATTGTCCTGCTATAATTCCATACCAAGAACTTCAACATAATTCATTGAAATAGGCCAATTAGGTAAAACTGAAACCAAACAGGATTGTGATAACTGAAAAGAGCAGGAATAAACCCCAATCCCAAGTTTGCACTCCTCGAGTAATCATGGTGGGAGATCTTAATTTGCAAACTTCTAACCAAAGAACACTTTTTTGACGAACTCTAATTAACCCATGCACTGAAACAATAGAAAAAACAATTAAAACAGGTAAATTCAATAAGAAATCAATCAATCAAGAATTGAGCTGCCTTCAATTACTCTTCATCAACTAGCACTAAAATAGACTTTTAACCGATAACAAACAAACATGGAAATAGCTAAAAATAGCTAAAAACGATAAATGTAATAGTAGAAACTAGAAAGGAATTTTACTTAAGAAAGAAAATAAAGAAATCAATATCCTAAGGAAAAGTCATAGCCAATCAACTAAATTTCATAAAGTTAAGAAATAACCAGTAAAAATTATCAATAATCCTCAATTCAAGAGATAATAAGAAAAATAATAATAATCAACTTATGCTCAGTAAAACCCTAGAGAAACCTTAATTTAATCAAATATATAGCGAGCCAGACTTCCCAAAAAAAAAAAAAAAACACAGAAAGAGTTGAATAGGAAATGAAATCACCTGTTGATTGAAACTTCGATTGGAATCGAATTCAAGAATTCCAACTGAAAACTCGATTATAAAAAAAAAAAATAGAGAATTACGTAATATTTTTTATTTACTTAAGAGTTAATTGTTGTGCTTTTTTTTCGTGTGGGAGAACAACTGAACAGCTTTCTATGAGAAGGAAGACTGGTTCCGCTATTGCAGAATTTTTTAGAATTGTCTTACAGGGATTCTCTCAACGCGCCAACCTCGCCAGTTTATTCCACACACCGTATCAAAAAAATAAATTAGTGGCATTTTTTATTGTGGTATAAAGTGAAAGACTTCTTTTTTTTTTTTGGGTTGATAATGTAATTTATTGTATAATTTTAAACCCAATATAATAACATAATAATGTAATATGATATAAAAATAAAAAATATTAATTAAAATTTGATTAAAATTATATATAAATTTAATAAGAAAATTAAAAATATTTTATATTTAACTTATCGGGTTTAGCAATTGGGCGGCTTTTCTTCTCTTTGTATTGGCTCTTTCAGGGTTAGGTTTACTCCATATGATGAGGGAGATTTGTTATGATAATCGATATAGACCGACCAATTAGATGGGGATGGCCTGAAAACCAATGCTGAGAACTTGCAAAGTAGATTAAAGAGTAAGCCATTTCAGAAGAAACAGAAGAGATGGTGACATTGGCGACAAAATTAGATCAAGTTATAATTTAACATTCAGATTTGAAGTGGTTTTTGCATTTAAAAATTGTTTTTTTACCAAATAGGACTGTAAAGGCTCACCAAACATAAGCGAATATTCGTGTTCGTTGGTCTTTTTTTAATATTGTGCATGATTGATTTATATTTATTAAGTTTATTCATAAATATTAATGAATATGTTGAAAAATATATATTTATGTATATTAAACAAATATATTTATAAATATGTATTCGTGAACATTAAATAAATATATTTTTTTAATACTAAACAAATAAATTGTATTCACTTTAATATATATATATATATATGATGCCAAATAAAAATAAAATTCTACATAAATATGTAATTTTCATAATTACATATTAAAATGATTCATAAATAAATATGTAATTTAAATTTTATTATTATTGAACTGTAAATAAATATTAAATAATTTATTAAACAAATAAATTTTAAACAATAAATAATTTGTTTGCGAGTATAAACAAATAAATCACATATCTAGTCGTAATCATTTGTTAAAATTAATAAATTGGACAAAAACTAAATATATTCATAAATTATTCTTTGAACGTTTTTGTTCGTTTATTCCTTTAACCGAATTTTAATGTTAAATAAGAAAAAATGTGAATTTTGTTAAGTACTCAAACTCAAAATGAGAGTCTAACCTTAAAAACCAACTTGTTAGATAAAAGAGTCCCTTAAACTTAAATACCTCTCTACAATTATTTGCGAAATTGATGTCAATTTCGTAACATTGCCCACCCTTTAAAAAGTCGACGTTCACAGTGATACACTCTAAATTGGCTTCACTTTGAACTTTTCTCGCCTCCAGGTGACATTTTTCTCCTTTGGATATAAGATCTTATTAAGCACTAGGTAACCATTTTTTAGGTCACCCGCTGTACCGCGCTAACTCTCAATAAAAACACCAATATTAAGTACTCAAGCACAAAAGAGAAGCCTAACCCTAAAGATCAACCTGCTAAGTGAAAGAGTTCCTTAAACTTATATACCCCTCCACAATTATTTGTGAAATCAATGTGAGATATGTATCGGATTTTCAATATTGATTTGCAAATCCAAATAAAAAATCCTAAATATTTTTAAAATTTTATTACATATATTTGAAAATTTCAATTCACAACTAACATTTTCATAGCAACTCAAATATTTAAATTTTCTACACCTTATTTTTATAAGACTTTTAATTAAATTTTTTAATTTAAGTTTTATTTATCCACAAAGATAATTTTTTTCTTTTAATATTTAGAGGTGAAAAATAAAATTACTTAAATTCGAATTTAAATTTGATCATATCATAACTCTTTTTCTTAAGTATTGATCAAAAAATTATTAGCACAACAATAATGTTAAACTAGATTGGAGATGAAATAACCCATTAAATTTTGATTTTGCGTAAGGTTTCAAGTTCAAATCTCTCTAAATATGAAATTTATTTAATTTTTTATTTTTTATTTTTTTCTCAAAAACTGAGATGAACCTTAACTTTTATCCGACACATAGCTAGATTAAGACATCCAAATCAAGTCAATGCATATGTTTTAAAAAAATTTAAGATGACATATAAAACTTAAAAATTTATAATTAAATTCTCCAAATTTAATTTCATCCATCAATTTACACATATGGATGAGGAGTCTAAATAATAAAATTTATAATTTACCAATGATTTTAATATTGAAATATTAAATCCCATTTTTCACAAAGGATTCACAAACGGAAAACATAGAAAAAGACAACGTCGTGGATGACTCGATATCCAGTGATCTATTTTTTATGATTTATGGACAACAGACCGTAAGTCCGTAACTCAACTCACACGGCACCTTCCTATCAAAGCATTAATGGTCAAGCCATCATTTATACGTTTCCCACCACATTTTGAAATGCGGCCTTAATGTCTTAATAATTTTATTATAGACTCATAGTATTAATATCTCCGTTGTTCATGGAAGGAATCGAATTGATTTTAAAGGGATATTAATAATTTTTAAATGAATTTATATTTCGAATTTAATGTTTAAATTTATTCTTACGAATAAGAAAGTATTAAGATTTCTTAAATAAAACTTTAATGTGTATCACATGATGATGATTAATGAGTAAAAAGCATTAGATTACAAAAATTATATCAATAAAACACATCATAATACACGTTTGGCTTTTTGAAATTTATGAATATTTCATGCATGCTATTGCTAACCCTTAAATTTACCATACAATAATAATATTACTAAGCCCTGTAAGAACTTGGGCCCGGGAAGATGAATATTTCATAATTATTGAAAAGATCTGATTTTGATCAAATTTTAATCGAATATTATTTATTTGTCCAAATTCATCTAATGAATTGTATATTTCAATTTAAGCCATCTCAAAATCGAATGAACAGACGAACTCATAAACTTGGTCTAATGACAATTCATCTTTTAAAATTGTAAAAATATTGAAAATCTTCCTACAGCTTTGTATGAAAAAATTGGAAAATTATGTAAGAAACTACACAATTTCTTTTGTATAATTAATTAATTGGTAGTTCGTTAAATTAATGAATCACCATTTATCAAACAACAATAAATTATAACACCTTACGAGTCCAGTGCTATAATAACACTCTAATGTCATGGAAATCCGTTAATGTCCCAAATTTATTGAAGTATTAGCGGCAGATTGCAATGCAACCTTCAAAGTGTATAGAGGAGGGTCCAATCAGAACCTAAATGGGTAGGCCAAACCTTAACAAAGTAGGCTAAGCAAGCTCTTTCGCGCGAAATCTTTTGGATGCAGAAATGGGTAAGCGACACCGCCATGCCCATCACCACTGAACAAAAAGAACCAAAGGGTCACACTCATATCCCCTCTTTAACCATCAACAGCAAATAATTAAGAAGCCAGTCCTTTATTAGAAACTTGGGGCAGCTCGGGAATACACGTCCCCATCACCCACTGTTGCACGAATCCCGTGACACCAAATGCCAGCCTGGTCTCTCTACCAACGCCATCACATTTGGGGGCGGGTTTATTTCCATGCCAACAATATTTTGATTTTGAAAGAGATCTAAATTAATCAGTTTATCACAAATTTACAATCATGCCACCATTGTCAAAGAAACCCAAAATAGAAATTCAGAACATGTGAAAGGTTTCAGCAGTGATAAGTTCCAGTGAAGTTCATGGAGGGTAGGGTATAATGCACTATCGGAATAGTAGATATACTAGAAAATAACAAAGGGCACAAGCCCTATATTACAAGGTTAGAACCCGGGGAAGAAATCCGGTTGGTCAAACGACAGCTCTTCCCAATTAGTCTTTTAATTAGATCTAATCTAAGGTTAGAGCTAAAATATGTATGTAGTTACACTATTGAAAACATTCAGAGTTGCTCACTTTGCGTGTCATCAGTTTTCAGTCTCTTAGCAGCTGTGATGAATTCCGAGATCACTTGTTCCTCATTCAGTGGTGACTGTATCAAATAAAGGATGTTAGATTCAAACAAAGGTGCCCAAATATGGCATGTTTGTATCTATGTGCGTGATTCTTAAAGAGAGAACAGACCTGTGACACAAAATGCTGTTGCACAGTATTAAGCATTTGTTCCCTTTGTGAATAAGCATTGATGCCTCCCTACAATTCAAAATAGAATAACCCATTGAATCAGATAAATATAATTTTATCTAGATCCTCAAAGACGATTCATCAAGGTAAGAGTTAGTAGGACCTACAAGTCTGAAGTGCCTGCAATATCTTCGCAAGGTGTCGGTGTCAAGTCTTGCCAAATTTACCTTCAGAATTGGGAAACACATGATAAAATGCACTTAGAATCATTTTCTCAATTATAGGGTTGTGGCAATAGTCAAAGTTCCCACAACTAGGGCATTAAATATGTAGAAGTTCAAAATCATAAAAGAAAGGGTCAGATACACACTACAAAATTTGGTGATACTAACCGATTGAGGTGCATGAATAATAGATCTAACATCTCTGTAACCACCGCGATTTGTTAATTTCATGGATGCAGATGGAACCAATGGTTTTGTATGACGAACTCTTGGCTTGGCAGGTCTTTGAAACTCAATGCTACTAGCTGTCCAAAGTGAAAAACAGGAAAGGGGATGACCATAATGCTAAAAGCAACTCCAAAAGTTTTTAGTTAAGAATGTTCTCCTAGCATGAAATCATTTGACTTACAGAAATCATGGTCCTTCTCACCAATTTCCGAGCCACTGCTTGTGTTATCAAAATCATGATCATCATCTACTTCATTCCCCCTAGGATGTTCCAACACACTCAATGCATTCCTTTGCAGCTTCACTTCAACCCCATTCTTCAAAACCTTGAAAACGGCAGCACTAGTGTCACGAAATGTGATTCTTCCACAAAATAAAGGTGACAGAGCAAGTGCTATCTAGCTATAAAAGGGATTAGCAACAGAGATATCACATGTCAATTTCAATTATCAAGAAAAAGACCAATCTAATCATAAACAATTTCATTAAAGAAAAAACATAGATAACTAAGTTGATGTCTGGTACATCTTGTCCAACTAAAAGCAGTTACAAAACTAATCAAAAGTTAAAAGCTACAAATCATTGTGCTGTGTGCGAAACACATTGAATAACCTGTTAAGAATCAAATTACAAACAAGAAAAAGAGCTTTCTTTTCTCTTGAATGAGGAAAACACAATTTGATCACTGGATGGATCACAAGTGCGGATAAAATTCTACATTCGTCCAACTAACAGATTTTTCAGAACTTTTAGTTCTTCAAAAAGATTGAGTTTAAAGAAAAAGTGAATCATCTCTGCAAGACTATTTCATTGGATAGGTAAAAGCTTCTACTAACATCAGAGTGAGTCCTAGTTAACAACAATAACATGAGTTTGGGGACTAAAATTCTAGACGAAAATGTATAACGAAATACATGGCTTATATATAATTTCCACATGCATGGTAAACAATATTACTAAAAAAAGGTAACTTAATGGGCAAGAATCTCACATTAAAAATATATAATATTACATGTAATTGTGTGTAAACCAATTGCAATGCCCCATGAATTAAATTAAAATGATTGGAGAAAAATATAGAGTCCAGACCAATTAAAAACCACTAAATTAGGAACAACTCATTAATGGTTAAGGTCTTAAGGAGAACTTGCATCAAACAGTTACAAAAAAAGAAAAAACGAAATCCATAATAAAAGTAAAGGAAAATACCAGCCAATGCCAACCACCAAGGCCCACAGCCTTCTTGACCACGCCTTGCAAACCAACCAATACAGACTTTGTTCTATTGTTTCCTGTGACAATAACTTTTGTGTGTCTCGGAAGAACTGAAAGCTCTTCATCGCCGCTTTCCTCCCTGAACGGCAACAGAACCCGAGAAGCACACAGCTCATGCTCCAACATTTTTACTACCTCAAAGTTAAACCGTCAAGACTAAGCTAACTTAGACGTTAGACCCTTCGATCCAAATGCCCGGATCCTCGAAAAGGCAGTTGGCTTTGCTGATCAATAACTCATCAGCTCCAATTGTATTCGCATTTATTTGTGTTTTCGCAATAGAAGATTCGGAGCTTTAGTTTATGACTCTGTAAAAGAAGACGATAAAGCTTTTTAAAAAAAGTACAAAGAGAATCCCAGATTTTATAAAGAGTAATTCGTTTAATGCCAAGGAAGAGAAAGATTGGTCACTGACACGAATATTTTGAGGAAGACTTGAATGTGAATTTGGCTTTGGAGAAACCAATCACTGATTCACGGGACTTGGAATGATCTCAATAAAGGAAACCCCAAAAAAATGATGCTGTCTCATCATTAAGCGCCTGCTTCTTAAGTCATGCTAATATAACCTAAAACAAGCACAATTGAATTAAAACCCTTATACTTAAGAACTTGAAACAATCAAAGCTGCCGTTTGTTTAATCACCAACCCATTAATGAAAGAAACTTTTTTACAGCTGAATTGTACATCTCAATAGCCAACAAAAGTTTGCCAAGAAAGACAATTTATGTTTGGTTGCTGAGAGAATTTAACCATAGAAGGAAAGATAAGGAATCCCAACTATATAAGAACAAATACTAAAAAAAATGATTACGGCAGAGAAAACCCATTTAACTATACAAGATAAGCATAAGAAATTGAGCTCTATAACAAGAAATCAGAATCGGTTACACTTTCAAGATCCCATAAATCTAAGAAGAAAACAGAGAGAAGCAAAAGAACTGAAATTCTCTTTGCTGCATTTTCTTCAAAGAAACTAGAAAAGGAGAGGTTGAAAAAGCTCAAAATTTTGCTATCAAAAGGAGCACTCTTTGTCACTTTCAAATTCTGCTCAAATTCAATGGAAAAAAAAAAAAGCTAAAACCCAAGCGAGAAATAAGAAGCTTTTTCGGTATATAACCAATTCAATCATAAAGATAATGTTCGCGTTGAATAAAAGAATGTAACCCAAAAAATTATCTGGAGGTACCTGCAGAGCACGAGAAAAATGCGAAAAGATTCAAGGAAGGAAGAAAACAGAGTACGAGGAGGGGTGGGTTTTCCGGGTCGGGGATATTGAATTTCAGGTTAAGAAAATCGGGTTTGTAACGGATCTGTACTAAATGTCTTTTAAAAAAACAAACATGGATAAGAAAAAAAAAAAAACGGCTAGGAGTTGAGCAGAGAGAAGCTGGAAACGCACAGCTTTTTAGAGAAAAGGGGGGTTTAATTGAAATCAATGAAAAATGGGAAAGTGCAGCATAAACTACAAAGAAATAAGAACTGAAGAGAGAGAAAAAGCACACTAAATGCTCACCAACTGCCATGGAAACGACCTGCCATGTGACCGTACGGTCACTCCTTTCCCTTTCTTATGGAACAGGCGAATACCCTGTTCGATTTCTACTAGTATTTGGTACTTTGGGGTTATTTTTACGCGAATGGCTCGGCTAGCGGCTAATAAGCGGCGTGGAGCTGAGCTGGGGCGTAAAGTGTTGGGCTTTGTTATTATCGTGTTTTCGGAAGTGGAGCCTAGTAGTGTATGGGCTGGGCTGACAATGATCTTGTGGGGCCCTGGATTCCTTGTTGCTGAGAAAATGGTTTTGCATGGTTCTTCCACGCGCACACGGATTCTTGGAGGATCTGATAACGTTAATATGTGTATATATTTTATGTTTGAGTTGTATACAAAATAAAAATGATTGTCTTAAAATTTGTGTTAATTTGTCAAAATTATATATTTTAATATTTTTAAAATTTTATATACAGTTTTTATTTAATTTTAATTTGTATCGTATACGTGTCTTTTATATTATTTTTATATTATATCATTATATGTCGTATTTAAAATTATTAAATTTAATTATTAATATACGATATTAAATTCTTATTATATAATTATTCTATATATTTTCAGTGAAATTTTTTGACTTTACAAATGAAATTAAAATAATTACAAGTGTCTTATTTTATTTATTTTTATTTTCTTAATATTTTTAAAACATATGTGTTGTCATCCTAATTTCGCTTGTAAAATCAAAAATATATATAAAATAATTATCCATTTTTATTTACCCTTTTGGTTTCCACTTTTTTTTCCCTCTTTTGTCCCTTTATTCATCAATCATTTATCATCTTATTACAAGTTTTTATTCATTAGTAGAAACTTATTTTAGCATCTACTACTAAGGTAAAATAATTGAGTGTAACCAAAAAAAAAAAAAAAAGAAAGCTTATCTTCTGTATTTTAATTTTATTTCAAATGATAAATAACATTTAGAAATAACTAAAATGAATCAATAATAAGGTATGCTATTTTGATTTTTAATTATCAACGTCTCAAATTAAAATTAATGTTTAATGAGTATAACGTGGAGAGGATTCCGATTTGTTAATTTTCACAACTTAACTCTATCCCTATGACTCCAATGACAATCTTATCATTTAAATACCTTAACTATTGATATGGTCTAGAGAAGTTGTTAGAGTTAAACCGCGGAGCAGAAGAGTCTAGCAATAACTTCTTAATCCATCTTAAAAATTGAATAATGCAATCTTAAGTTGAGCAAAATTCAAGTATTGTCAATATGATTTGATGATGACCATTTATGTTTTAATTATGAAAAAAATATTCATAAATTTAAAATTTAAAATTCAATTATTATATGTTTCTTTTTCTAATGCTTATATATAAATTATTATTATTTAAGAGTTTGGTTCAAAGTGCTATAAAAATCTTTTATAAAATTAGTTAAAATATCATTTTTAATTAAGTTAAGATTTTTAATTTTTAAATAAATCTTAACTTAATTAACTTAATTTTTAATTAAGTTAAAATATCATTTTTAATTAAGTTAAGATTTTTAATTAAGTTAAGATTTATAAAATTAGTTAAAATATCCGTCAACCACAAAGCGTTATATAATTAATGAGTAAAATTAAAAAATATTCAGTCTCTCAAAAATAAAATTAAAAACTTTATAAATTATTATTCAATATATTATTAGTGGAGTTTTTAAACCCCATAAATAAAGTCAAGATGATGATACGTTTATTTTAAAAAATATTAAAAAAATAAAAATAAAAATGAAGTATGTAAATCATCTTAATTTTGTTTATGAAGTTTAAAAATTTTATTAATATTATATTAAATAATTATTTAGCATGTATTAATAGAGTTTATATTTGATGTATTGAGTTGTCCTCCTTAACTAACGAAGTTTTTTTTTTTTTTAATCATTATAAGCAAAATCAAAAGACATGTAAGCCATTAAAGAACAAATATTAATAGAGTTTTTTAATTTAATTTTAAGAATCTAAAAAGTTTTTAATTGTGTTCATTAATGTGGTAATATTTTGTTATTGGTTAGTTGTCATTCATTATCAGTGTATTAAATATAAATTTATATTAATTTTGTATTAAATAATAATGAATAGTTATTGTGATAAATTTCATTTTATTAAAAAATACTTATTATGATAAATTTAGAAAATGCTTGTTCTTCATATAGTCGTTAACAAAATTCGTAATTTATTATTTATTTTAAATTTTCAAATATAACACATGGGATTAATAATTAATTTTAATTTCTATTATAAAGATCTTTACTTTGTTTTATGCTACGAGTTAGACAAGAAGGTTAAAAATTTTGTTAACCGCGGGGGAGAGAGGGATTGTCTGTTCTTGTTTCTATTTTCCCGTCTATCGTCCTAAGGACCTAAACGTCATATTTCAAGAGCTGTTTACAAGATGTCCGATAACGATTTTTAACGGCTAGGATTCACCCGATCATCTCCGACTCACTGGGCAACTTTGTCATTTAGCACTAACTAATAGCCAAGCCGTTGATTTATCCAAAACAAAGCCAAGCCGATGATCGATTGCTCCATGAAAGCAGAAGCCAACGATGTACACGTGTCAAGGCCGCCGTCCGATCTTATCCTAGCAAACAAAAATCGAACAATTACACATATTTCACATATGTAGATAGATTTTTTTTTTTTTTTAATTGGCATACGTCGATAGATATAAAAAATTTTAGGATAAAGTTAAAATTTTTAATTTTAATATTGAATTAAAAAAATAAAATTAAATGTAAATTATAAACTTGTCACGTTATTTAACGTTATTTCTAGTAATAAAGAAAATGAATAAATTTGAAATTTGGTTTGAAGTCCGCTCATGCAGCTGGAGCGCACTCTAAAGCCCGCTTTCAGATTTTAGGATTCAAAGTGTGGGGCCCTTTTCCTAACCCCACATGTTCCCTCCCTTTTTGTTTTTCGTCCACAATTTTTATTTTTTTAACTTAATAAATTTTTAGTAAAACTTTTTTTTTTTTTTTTCATTTTACCGATTTGCCAATCATTTTAAAAAGTTTTGCTTCAATTACAAAGCTTTTCAAATTTCAAACCTTCCCATCCAACCAGATAAGACTTACCCTTAAAAAGCGTATTCAACAATATTTATGAGTGTAAAAATGTGAGATTAATGTTAAATTAAGGAAAGTTGTTCTTTTTGTTGGAACCATGTGTGATTGTAGCCTTCCTTTTCATTTATTTTCTTTTTTGCACGTTTCAGTGGTTTGTTTCGATTTCTTTGCTTAAATTTGTTCGCGTTCTATTTTCAATTTATCTTCGATTTGTTTTTTTTTTTTTCCCTTCTCTTTCCTTGCTTCATCCAAAATAAGGTTTTTTTTAATTATTATTTGTTTTTAAAATAATAACTAAATATATTTTTAAAATTTTATACTAAAATAAATATTAATACTTAAAATTTTATTGTATATAAATTAGTATATAATTTTTTTACTGTAAATGAATATTTAATATTTTAAAATAATATAATTAAATAAAAATCTATTAAATAATATTAACCTCTATTTATAATATGACACTTAACATGTCATATGACAATTTATAAAATTATTAATGTTAGATATCCAAATTAAAATTATTATCTTTTAAAAAATTTGAATTTAATTATATTATTTTGATAAGATAAAATTTTATTTATAATAAAATAAAAAATTATGAATTGATTTACATATATTAAAAATTAAAAATTTATTTATTTTGTATAAAATATTAAAAATATATATAGCTATTAAACCTTTTATCTGTTGGGTTTTTCTTGTGCTTACAAGAAAATGTTCCAAGTTTCAATGGAAGAAAAAAAAGGCTTTTTTTTTTTTTTAATTCCACTATTAAATAATAGAACTATAGTTCCGGTACTCATTTGCGTTATTATTGTTTGTTTGAAAGTTAGAATTATTATAGGGACCAAATATTTCGGAGGCTTTTTGATTAATTTACTATGTTTGGCGGAGTGTGATTTCCGTTTTCATTGGTAATCAGTATTTTGTCGAGTGTCAGTATTGTTTGTAAATAATGAATTATAAAAAAATCGAATTTTAAATTTAATTTTTTTTTAAAATATAACAATTATTAAATTAAATTTTTATTATTTTATTGCATGATATTAGAGACATTCCGTAAATATAACAATTATTCTTCTAGTAGAAAAATTGATATCATCTTTGTCAGAATAAAGATTTTAAGGTCTTGGGTTCGAACCTCTGAGGACGCGATAAAACCGTGAGGGTGAAGCTTGAGGACATGACCCAAAACGAACAATACGGTTGAGTGGATCTCCTACCGACTGAGCTAAACGCCACAACAGAGACATTTGTTAAATATGTTTGGGGACTTCTGAGTTTTTCCTTTTATTGTTTAGCCATTTTCTTTCCTAATTTGTTTATTTTTATTGCTTTTATTATCCAACATTTTTTTGCAGCATTTAATGATTTTGTCTTGATTGCTTTCATTGTCTAGCAATATATTCCCATACTAAACTATTTATTTTAACAACAAAGGCTTGTTTATCAATAAGAAAAAAGAAGGTGCAATTTATTAAAGTGCTTACTTTGCAAATGAAAGCTGAAGGGGAGTATGTTTTAATTGTTGTTGTTTGTAGCTATAGCTTTAATTGTTAGGAAACCTAAAAGTAGAGATGGGAAATATCTATAATGATGAAACACTTCATAGTGATGATAATATTAGGTTCATAACCTACATAAAATGCTATTTGAGAGTTATAGGTAGGGTGTTATAATTATAGAATGGATAGGCAAATTTGTGCCAAATTGCATTAGCTGCTAAAATTGTTATTAGCTTCGTTCACATCATTTCCACCATATAAATTAAGTGTTAAGTAGTCAGATGTGGTGAGATAGTTAGTAGAAAATTTCGTAATACATGCTGAAATCTCTTTTAAGGCTGTTTTCACTGTTGTTTAAAAAATCAGAACAAATATTAGAGAATTCAATAGATGGTAAATAAAAATTGTTTAAGGTATTGTTTTAAAGTGCTTGCAATGATAATAAACATTGATTCAATTTTTGTAAAATGAATATAAGTGCTTTAACTTTTTAATCTTTATATTATTTTTTGTTTATGATCGTTTGGTGTCTTAGATGAAACATATATAACGATGAATATGGACTCAATTAATATATCTAGTTACAGGTTAAGGAAACATGAAATTGTTGCGGATATTCTTGGTTGTTGTACTATGAACATGCAATTCATTTATATCTAACCAAGATGAGAAGGATTTGTGACAATTGATTTAAGGATTCCACAAGGTAATACTTAAGTGCATGAGTGCATATTATGATAGGGAGAAAAACTACCATGTATATAATTAAGTTGCTAATTTGGATAGGTATTTACTATTCTAGTGATGCAAAAGACACAAATGTAGAAGTTTTTTTGGTATCATATAAAGGTCAAAGATACCACATTAATGATTAAAGGTAGGAATACCGACTTACTACAATCAAAAGAATGCTTCAATATAGAACATTCTCAAGCAAAAATTGTATGTAGACATGTTTTGACATATTGAAAGTCATATAAAAAATTTTAAAGGAAAAATCATTTTATCCATTGTAAGCTACATTTTTTCATAATTTTATTCGGTCCGAGATGTTAATTTACCCTATTGAAAAAGAGTTGATACCTTGAGTCATGTGATGCTTGGACTGATTGGCGAGGCAAATTGGTAGAAGAGATGTTGACTAATTGGATGACATCTAATGTTTAAGGACAACTGTTATTTTATTTGATGTATAATTTGATTTGTGAAGTCTAAAAATAATGATTTTATTCAATTCTTAATTTGACGTGTTTGGCTTTTTTAAATTACTTCTATTGTTTTATGTTAAAATCTATTATTTCATAGTTGACTGCTATAAACTGTCAAAAACTGTTAAATTAATTGATTATGAATAAATACGTGATATGTTGTTTTATTTGATTTTTGTTTTTTTAATCTATATGTGTTTAAAATATTAAGATTTAAAAATATCATCATGGAATATGGGTTAATACGTTTTGTCGTAATCATCGGTGGACAAAAAGAAAAAAGAAAAAGAAAAAAAAAAGACTCCATGCTAGTTCAATGTTCACATTTCTTAGAGGATTCAAGATGGAATGGGGACAATGGACTTTCAAGACAAGCTACCCAAGTCAGCTTGAAAAATATATTGAAGACTGAACTTTCTATATCACAACTTATGGCCAATCCACATATTGAGTAAAGGTTGAGTTATTAAAGGGGCAGCATAAAGCCACGTGCGATATGTTTAGCACTTGAAGTTGATTTGGATGGAATCATCACCAAAGTTTTTATTTCAACCTTGAATCAATATATAAATTTATATTAAATTGTTAATATAAATTTTATTTCTTCACTCATTTTTATTTATAATAATAATTTATTTTTCAATTTTTGTGTCATAATATTTTTTTTGGATGAATTTTTTAAAGTCTTTTTCGAATTTTTTTTATCTTATCATTTTTCATCATTCATAACTTTTACTCTCCTAATTAAAACTTTCATAAGTCTATATGTCATACATGTCCAAATAAAAATAACCGATTTTTCTTTGTTATTATGCTAAAGGAATTTATGAGGATTATTACATTATAAGTGAAAATTGACCCTCCTTTGACTTCAATCCAACCGGACATGTGTAGGTTATGACTTGGTTGTATATATGATGGTTATAAATGTTAATGCATGATGAAATTATGATTGTGTTAGCAAAATAGTTGTGGATATATTTTAACAATTCTTATAATCAATTGTTTTTATAAATATCATGACTTGTTCGGGATTGGTTTAATGCATGATTTTTTTTTTCTGAGATTTGATGCTTAATTACATGTTTAAGGTTGCTTTTGTATGAACTGGATTTTTGTTTCTATTCTCTCGAAGGAAAATTTATTTTAAACAGCATTTTAGTATTTTAAAGAGAAAAAAAAAGGGTCCCTTATAAGGGATTTATCCCCTAGAGCTTAAAAGTATTCAAGTTGCATTTGTTTAAAAATGGATTGATCTAGTAAAATAGGAAAAGCTCTTCTAAACAAAATGATCCCTTTTAAAGGAGATAATCCCTTTAAATATAATATCTCTTTTTATTTTTTTTATTACAAAAAAAATATTTACTAATTAAAAATAACAGAGAAATTGTTTGAATTTAAATTTAAATCTTATAATATACTACAATCTTTCAATAACTTTTCGATCAAAAGATTGTTAACATATTTTCTTTTTATTTTAAAAGATAATTACGTAAAAAAAAATGTCTCTAAATAATTTGACATTTTTATTAATCAAATGTGTAACTTATATTTCAACCAACTGAATCTAACATTATCGAAAATGTGATAAATAATCTTGCTATGAAAAAATTAGAATATCAAATATAATTTTATTTTCTTGAACCAAATAACAGCTTAAAATATTACTTTCTAAGTATAATAAAAAATAATAAGAAAAAATTTGAGTATAAACCTAAATTAGTAATTTACTGCTTTCGGAATTTTTTTATAAACACAAAAGTGCAAGCGTGGTGGCTTCCTTGAACTTCACCATAAATTCTTTACCCTTTTGTCTTTCGTGTTGTGTTATTTTCCCTCCAAAATTGATTCCAATTTCAAACATATGGCACAAAAAGGCAAAAGTACTCCAACCACGAAATGGGTAAACACATGGAAATTGACGCAACAGCCTTTACACTCAAGAAAAACATGCTTGCTGCTTTCCCTACAATATCCAGACATTCACCCTTCACATTCTCTTTTGTAATTTTGGAAATACCTTTCCATCTTTACTTGCATCTTTTATACGGATCAAAGTCCTTGGATTGAAAGTGAGTAGGATCCTCTCAAGCTGAGGATCTTGATCTCTTGATAATTGTAGTGTTCGTGGACACACTGCTCACTGATCATCATAGCTAATTGCAAGAGGATAAAAAAGGCAAGTTAAGGCTCATACAACTTTTAGGGTACATCATAAATACAAACACTCTCGTGAGAGATAAAGGGTAGCCATTATAATGACCCCACATTAATCAGGAAACTCACAGTAATTCATCTAATGAACTACTAAATAAGTGCGGTGGTAAAGATCACTTGTGATGAGTATGATTTTCTCTCATGTATGATAACCACTGCCATAACTAGACTAGGATAGCTTTATGCGCCTCTTATATGAGTCACAATATGGGCATTGGAGAATAATCTCTCATCTACGATAACCATTGCCATCTCCAGACAAGGAGCGCTCTCTGCGCCTCCTATATGTGTCAGAATCATCTCTTCTCCTACCATATGGAGAACGAGAACGTGATCTTCCTTGCTTACCCCTTGAATAACGATCTCTATCATATCGTCGAGGTGAGTAGCTACGAGACCTTCTGCGACCTTGTCCTGCATGAATTTGGCAAGTTACATAAGAATAATTGACAAAGATAAAAATGTTCAAATGTCCTACCTATTCTAGAGTTAACCAAGGTCTATAAAGGAGAAAAAAAAAGGGGAAAAAAACTTTAACAAGCTCAAAATTCAAGGCAACATAACTTGAAAATATCATAAAGAATTTCTAGAAAAATGCAATAGCAAGAGCTTCTTCTAGTATCTACCTCTTCTATCTCGCAAACCTTGATACCTCCCAGGAGTTGGTGTTCTTCCTCGGGACCTCTTTGCCTGCATTGTTAGCACAAAAGCAAGTTAACATAAGGCAGATAAAGCAAGCTGGTGATTTACTCAAAACAGTTATTATCACAACATGCAAAATTTGAATCTAACTTTTGCCTTACAAGATCCTGGAAGTTCCGCGTAGATATAGAAATATGCAGGGGGTCTACACAACCGGCAAAAAAACTTCCTAAAATATTAAACGAGCATGCAGCCTTGGGCTATTATGGCAAGCATTTCAACTGAGCACTGATTGATCTTTTAAACTAACCTTTATTATAATGAATAAGTTTAGATATTCACCTTCAAAGAACAAGCACGTAAAGACCAAAAAATTGATGTAACGTGTATTTCTTGAGGGTATTTCAAAAATGACACAAATAATAAACAGCCTCTCCAGATACTGTTACTGATGTAGAAAAGGAAAAAAGGGCATACAACCCTCAGCAAAATAGTTGAGTTTGAATCGATGAGTTTGGAATGTCGATGCGGAACTCATGTCGTTTGAGGGTACAGGTTGAACTGTTAAGAGCTTAGATTTCGATGAAGCTACACATACAAGACCTGCTGCCAAAATTTATCAGGCAACACTTCTGAAGAAAGCAGAATTTTAGATAAAATTCTACGTAAATGATTTATCACTACAAAGTAACTATTAGATCCTTGGTATACATTAATACCTTTTCCACCGTGATTAATCGACCTTCAAGGACTGAACGATTCAAATACTTGATGCAGCGCTCTGCACCCTCAACAGTTTCCATGGTCACAAAAGCAAATCCACGAGATTCTCTGGTGCGAGGATCTGTAACCAGATGGCACTCCATGACCTGGAACAAAACTCAGGTGATATAACTCCAGAGAAAGATCACCACACCAACCTATATCCACTTATAGTTCTAAGGCGAGTCTTGTTGTAACAGTTATACTTTTCTGTTACCATGGAGGTTCTATAAAGGCAAAGGAACCACTTACACCCCTAACTTGAACAAGGTGGAGCAACACTATAATAAAACTAAAACATAGTTTCGAATTTCATGCTTTGTAAACAGCCAAAGCAGCAGTTGTATCTATGGAAAGGGGCCTATATGCCAAGCTCAATAACATATAAGGACCTAATTAACTTTAGCCACCTACCGCAGAAAAAAGTGACATCCTTTTCACGTTTCTCTTTAATTAAATCATATTGCAACATGAAGCACAGGCTAAAATCACCTCCTTATACGGAGGCATGAAAAGAAACAGGAGTACTTGAAAGAACAAAATATGATAGTCTTTGTAGACAATTATTCCATACCTTTCCCTCATTGCCGAAATACTTCTCAAGATCACTGGTGGTAACCCTTGTGGATAAGCCAGTTACATATAAGTTATTTCCCGGATTGGCTGCTTCCTGAGAATCACGGCTCCTGGGCCAATAAAAATTAAATTAACATAAAAAGTGCTAAAAAAACAGCTAAAACATGATCCTATATGTTATATGAGCCAACATATTAGGTAAACAACTAGCTAAGCGCATATACCTAGACCTGGAGCGGCTCCTTCGGGACCTTGATAATGACCTTGATCTACGTCCTCTTACCGGTGAACCAGACCTGAAAGTATCAGTTAGAAAGAAAATTCAATTTACTTACATTGAAAAAGAAAAGACCTTTTGCATTAGGAAAGGGAGATTGTATTTAGAAAACGAAAAAGGCTCACCTTCCTTCCCTTGAATACGACATCTGCCGATACAGGAACAGAAAATTTCAGATTTTAAACACTAAACTATGCATTTTTTTAAGTAAAACTTTTAAACATTCCAATTCTTTTTCTCTTAACTATAAGACATTTTCTCAGCAACCAAACATAACAATTTCAGCCTTTTTAAGTTATTCATGATTTTCCATTATAAATTACATAAAATCTAAAAGTTTTGCATCTTGAATCTAGATATTAGAAAAAAACGAAAAAAACGAAAAAAATAATTTAGACCCACAGCCATAAAAAGACAACAATCTGTGAAAATAGCTTAAAGTTTTTATCTAATTATTGTTATTTTACTAAATTGGAGACGTTTTAAACAGCTAAAACCCCATAATTAACGAGATTCGGGGTAAAAGTTCAAGATTTACCTTTTTTTCTTAGAGAATTGCCTGAGTGAACTCAGATGACCTAACTCAGATTTAGCTCGTCTCCGCTAGAACAATAGAACCAACCAAAGGCTGAAGAAAAGCAAAACCAAATGGGAAATCGCGAGCATGAATGATTGATTAAACAATGTGGCACGTGCAGTTCACGTGTTTATTACTGGACGGGCTGGGCTTGTTCCGGCCTTGAATTCAACCCACGATTAAGCAAAATTGTTCAAATATGAAAGTACTATGATATTTTTGTTAAATATTTTCTTTTCTCTTGGATACAAATATCCATTGCTTAAATCTCTCTTGGTCATTTAGTTAATTAATTTGTTTTTTTTAAGGAAAATCACAGCCTGAAAATAAAAAAAATATTGAAATTAAATATTCGAATTTATTGAAAGTTACTTTTAAAAGAGCTCAATGAATTATTTGAATAAAATCTCAAATTTTGATTAATTTGTTTTTAACTTAAGTAATTGGCTAGTTTTGAATTTTAACTCTTATGTCTATTGATTATTTGAATAGTTTTTGTTGATAATTTTTTTAAGTGAGTCTACTACCTATATCAATTAATTATATATTATAATTATAGTTATGTAATTTGTTTAACCCATTTAAAAGTGATCATATAAAATTTAAATTATTAGATTTCAGAACATCTTAATTAGTATAAGTTTTGCAATGTACATAGACTAAATTTTTTTATTTTATTTTAATGATGAACCAAAATAAAATAAAATATGTTACAAATATAAATAAATTATGATTCTCAATTTAAAAAATATTATTTTTATTTTTATATCTCATCAATGAGTGAGTTAAAATATTCTCTCATAAAAAAAATTTAAACGTGAAAAACCGTTAACTCCAATTAAACAGTTCTCATAGATTCATGTATGTTTCCACGTTATTTTTCTTAATAGTTGAATATAAGATCTTAGGTGTATAATTAGATTAAATTTCCTAACAGTTTTTGTAAATAAACACTTATTTTCTGGCGGTTGTTTCCTTTTTTGGCCATGTATGACAATTGTTTGTGTACATTATTTAGAGTATAGTATTTAAAAGTGACAATATCTAAGATATTAGATTAGAAGATATATTTATATATCTTTTTTTACAATAATAAAAATAAAGTTGACCAGCATTCTTTAAGACCCATCTTAACAAAATTTGGATTATTTCATAGTTTAGCATTGCATGATTAATTTCATCTTCTGCTACTTGACTTTCACTTTCTTTACCTTTAATGATAGCTTTGGATTTTGGAGCATGCCACAGACTGAAAAAAGAAGGTAAAATTCAAAGGAATCTGAAGAGATGGCGAGTGCTTTCTGGTATACATACCATAAGGTGAACTTTTTACCTGTGGCATGAAACAGAGCCAAGACTCCAGGAACTGAAACCAAGTAGCAATCTACAAGTATCTCAGCAAGAACCATAAATTATAAATGGAGCATAATCGCAATAATACATTGATATACATTCCAGTATTTAGATCTGAAAAACAATCAGTCACCGGAGTCTGTTAACGAGGTTCTAATCTACTAAGATGGAACATATATGGTAAGTAATGCATAAAAATAAGCAATGAGCATAAGCAAAATTCCAGAGCAACATTTTGCTCACTCATCTTATTTTTCAGTATTAAGTACAGAGATCTTTAAGATGATTTATGTACCTGTAGCACTGTGAAAAGTAGAGCACACTACCAACCTGCATCAAATGTATGATAAACGGCACTTAAAACTCCACTGGCAATCAAAACAATGGATTCTGCACATGCCTCTATGAAGGAAGAAAGAATCGTTTCCTGGCTATGATAAAACAGGGTTTAGTGCTTCTACAGTTTGAGAGGCTGTAGCTTAGTTTTGCAAAGTTTGCTAAGTTACAGTTTCAGTTTGACTAAAAGAATGCTACCTTCTGCAAAAGGTAAAATAAGAGAAACCAAGTGCCATCTCCTCCCTATATTTTATTTTAACCCATGCAGTACCCCTTGGTAAGGAAATAAAAGGGATGGAATAAAAAACCCAATGTACAAGCCTCCCACATTGTGTAGTCCACAAAGTCACATATATGCTATATTTCCTCCGCATTAATGAAGAGGGTTTTCCATTTATAAGACAAGAAAAAGAAAATTTGCATGGCAACATGCTTTAAATTAATGAGCAACTGAAGAAAAAAAAAGAGACATAGCAGTGTGTTCTAGAAGAGAAGCTAAGTAGAGAACATCTGTGAATGTAATGTAAAAGAAGAAAAGATACAACCTTTAAGATGTTAAACCGCTGCATTCTCAAAAACTGACAGATACTGTGCTCATCATTGATTTACAAAATCTTCACCTGAAATGGACATTGTACTTTGAGGCATGAGAGTGCTACTGATGAAAATTGGATTTATTAATCCACTAATCCGGGGTCCCTTTTGTCAAGGATCCTCAGCCTTAATTCAAGACTTTCCATTTGCATTCTCTTTGACCCATAATTGTAGCTTATACTTTTATTTGCTTGATTCTTTCCATACTTGTAATTACCATATACTTGTAATTATCTTTGTATATATATATATAAAATCAATTCACCACTAAAGTGTGGTGGTTTTCAAACTCTCTCATGGTATCCAGAGCCCATACGGATTAACATCCCTTTCACGATCCTTTTTCCTTTTTTCATGGCTGTCGAACCCTCCTCCACTCTTCTCCCCTTCAATACCCTCATCCACATGGTTACAATCAAACTATCATCTTCCAACTACCTCCTATGGAAAAGCCAATTGCTTCCCCTCTTAGAGAGTCAAGAACTAATCGGCTATGTGGATGGAACTATAGAAATCCCACCCTGTTTCACCCCTGAAAATTCCCAGACACCAAATATCAAATATGTGGCATGGAAACATACCGATCAACGCCTCCTTAGTCTTCTGTTGTCCTCCCTTACTGAGGAGGCCATGGCTGAAGTTGTGGGACTCTCTACTTCACGTGAGGTGTGGGTTGCCTTAGAAAACACCTTCAGTCACCGCTCCAAAGCCCGTGAAATCCGTCTCAAGGATGACTTGCAACTGATGAAACGAGGCACCAGATCTGTTTCGGAGTACGCCCGTGCCTTCAAGGCCCTCTGCGATCAACTCCATGCCATCGGACGACCCGTCGATGACACTGACAAAGTGCACTGGTTCCTCCGAGGTCTTGGCTCAGAATTCTCAAGCTTTTCCACAGCCCAAATGGCTCTCACTCCATTGCCTTGTTTTCCAGATCTTGTGCCCAAAGCAGAGAGCTTTGAGCTCTTTCAAAAATCATTGGAGCCAACTGCACCATCCCCTGTGGCATTCACAACCACCAATCGTAATTTTGCAAAGTCAAATCAGCGAAGCTCTTTTTCCCGCAATCAACAGATTCGAACTGGCGGCAATGGACGAGGACAGGGACGCTCCTTTGGCAGAAGAGCCCCGCGCTGCCAAATTTGTCGCGTGGAAGGTCATTATGCTGACCGGTGCCGACAACGGTATGAACGCCATGGTCATACCTCTGAAGCTCAACTTGCCGAAGCCCTCAATGCATCGTGTTCCATTTCTGAAAATGAGACCTCAGATTGGTTCTTAGACACAGGAGCTTCGGCCCATATGACTCCAGCCCAATCCTCCTTGGACCAGTCCACTTCTTATACGGGTAAGGATTGTGTTATTGTCGGGAATGGTGCGTCTCTACCCATTACCCACACCGGTAAACTTTTCCATTCCTCTGATTTTCAACTATTAGACGTTCTGGTTGTCCCTCACATCACTAAAAATCTTTTGTCCATTAGTAAATTAACGACTGACTTTCCATTATCCGTTACATTTGCTAATAATTTTTTTACTATTCAGAATCGCCAAACGGGAAGAGTGGTGGCAACCGGTAAACGAGATGGCGGCCTATATGTGCTAGAACGCGAAAATTCAGCCTTTGTTTCTGTCCTGAAAAATAAATCTCTTCGTGCTTCATATAATTTATGGCATGCTCGCCTTGGACATGTGAATCATTCTGTTATTTCCTTTTTAAATAAAAAAGGACAGCTTCATCTTACTTCTTTATTACCAACTCCTACATTATGTAATACATGTCAAATTGCAAAAAATCATCGTTTGCCTTATTCTCGTAATGAACGTCGTTCTTCAAAAGTGTTAGAACTTATTCATTGCGATCTATGGGGCCCATCTCCTGTAAAGTCAAATTCGGGTTTCGCTTACTATGCTTTATTTATTGATGATTATTCTCGTTTCTCTTGGCTTTATCCATTGAAATTGAAATCTGACTTCTTTAATACTTTTATTCAATTTCAAAAATTTGTTGAAAATCAACATTCTGCCCGTATAAAAAAATTTCAAAGTGACGGTGGTGCAGAATTTACCAGCAACTGCTTTAAAGCACACCTTAGTACTTCCGGCATTCATCATCAACTCTCTTGTCCTTATACATCCGCACAAAATGGTCGCGTTGAAAGGAAACACCGCCATGTGACTGAAACAGGTTTGGCACTCCTTTTTCATTCTCACATTCCTACTCATTTTTGGGTTGACGCTTTTAGCACTGCGGCTTACATCATCAACCGTTTGCCCACACCGCTTCTCGGAGGTAAGTCACCTTTTGAACTCCTCTATGGTTCCTCTCCCAATTACGAAAACTTTCATCCATTTGGTTGTCGTGTTTATCCTTGTTTACGTGATTACATGACTAACAAGTTTTCCCCCCGTAGCATCCCTTGCATTTTTATGGGTTATCATTCATCTTATAAAGGTTTTCGTTGTCTTGACCCCACCACCTCCAGAATCTATATCACCCGCCATGCCCAATTTGATGAAAATCACTTTCCCTTTCATCACACTTCCCAAGCCCAACCCATACCATCCCTCCAAATCTCAAATTTTCTGGAACCAAGTCTCCCTCCTACAACCCTGCCCCTGCCTTCCCCTACACCACATTCCCGACATATTCCTCAATCCGGATCCACCTCGTGTATTATTTGTACTGATCCTGTGGATGAGTCTTTGCAGACAGATGATTCTCATACAAGTCCATCTCTATCACACTCGGATCTCAGATCAGCTTCTTTGGAGTCCATTACTGAGTCACCTATGGTTGATACCTCTCCTATTGCAGCCGCTCCATTGGGTTCTCATCCTATGATCACACGAGCCAAAGTCGGCATCTTCAAAACACGCCACCCAGCACATCTTGGACTTGTGGGTTCTTCTGGACTTCTTTCTGCTCTTCTTGCATCCACTGAGCCTAAAGGATTCAAATCTGCTGCTAAGAATCCTGCCTGGCTTGCTGCCATGGATGAAGAAGTTCAAGCCTTGCAAAACAATCGTACTTGGATTTTGGTTCCTCGACCCACCACCACCAACATTGTGGGTTCCAAATGGGTGTTTCGGACTAAATATTTTCCTGACGGATCTATCGAACGTCTCAAAGCCCGTCTTGTTGCCAAAGGCTACACACAGGTACCTGGTCTTGACTACACTGACACTTTTAGCCCTGTTATCAAGGCTACCACAGTTCGTGTTGTACTCTCTATTGCTGTTACCAACAAATGGCCTCTTCGTCAACTTGATGTCAAAAATGCGTTTCTCAATGGCCATCTAACTGAACATGTTTATATGGAGCAGCCCCCTGGGTACATTGACCCTTGCTTTCCCAATCATGTTTGTAAGTTGCAGAAAGCTCTCTATGGTTTAAAGCAAGCTCCTCGTGCCTGGTTCCAACGCCTCAGCTCTTTTCTCATTCGACTTGGTTTTTACTGTAGTCGTGCAGACACGTCATTATTTGTTTTTCATAAGCACTCTGATATAATCTATCTGCTTCTCTATGTTGATGACATCATTATTACAGGCAACAACTCATCTCTTCTTGACAGTTTTACTTGCAAACTCAATTCTGAGTTTGCCACTAAGGATTTGGGTCCTCTCAGTTACTTCCTTGGTCTTGAAGCTACGACCACCTCTGATGGACTCTTCATCAGTCAGTTGAAATATGCACGAGATATTCTCACACGAGCTCAGCTACTTGACAGCAAACCTGTTCACACGCCAATGGTTGTTTCCCAACATCTGTCTGCTGATGGTCCTTTGTTCTCAGATCCTACACTTTACAGATCTCTTGTTGGTGCTCTCCAGTATCTAACCATCACCCGTCCGGATATTGCTCATGCTGTCAACTCTGTTAGTCAATTTCTCCACTCCCCAACTGAAGACCACTTTCTTGCTGTCAAACGCATTCTTCGCTATGTTAAAGGCACGTTACACTTTGGCCTCACTTTTCATCCATCTGCTGCTCCTGGTGCTTTAGTTGCTTACTCAGATGCAGATTGGGCAGGCTGCCCTGATACTCGTCGCTCTACCTCTGGTTATTCTATTTATCTTGGCGGCAACTTGGTTTCTTGGAGTGCCAAAAAGCAACCTACCGTTTCTCGTTCCAGCTGTGAATCTGAGTATCGTGCTTTGGCTCTCACTGCCGCCGAACTTCTTTGGCTCACGCATCTCCTTAGTGACCTCAAATTTTCAATTTCCCAACGACCCCTCCTCCTATGTGACAACACGAGTGCCATCTTTTTGAGCTCCAATCCTATTTCTCATAAACGGGCTAAGCATGTTGAGCTTGACTACCACTTTCTTCGTGAACTTGTTCTCGCTGGCAAGCTTCGTACTCAATATGTGCCTTCTCATTTGCAAGTTGCCGACATCTTCACCAAAAGTGTATCAAAACCTCTCTTTCAACTTTTTCGATCCAAGCTTCACGTACGCTCAAATCCGACGCTCAGCTTGCGGGGGGGTGTCAAGGATCCTCAGCCTTAATTCAAGACTTTCCATTTGCATTCTCTTTGACCCATAATTGTAGCTTATACTTTTATTTGCTTGATTCTTTCCATACTTGTAATTACCATATACTTGTAATTATCTTTGTATATATATATAAAATCAATTCACCACTAAAGTGTGGTGGTTTTCAAACTCTCTCACCTTTCATGCATATTATACGTATATGTTTTTTTTTTTTTTTCTTAATCAGTATCATACATTTGGAAAATGGAGTGATTAGTGCTCGGTACTACAGAGTACCTGGTTTAAGTAGCAGTAATCTCATATTTCAAGAGATGGCAATCCACCAAATCTAATGAATAGCTCATTAAAGTTTCTTTTTTTTCAGCTACACCCTCTGAAATGTTCACAAGAAAATAAGTCCAAGCATAGCCTCAATTACACTATCTTTTATGCATTCCGAAAGCCGTCGCAGAACAGCGTCGACACTGGCATCCACAGCCCCTCCATTCCCTGCATTCTCTCTCTTCTAATTATTAAAAAATAAAAAATAAGACTCCATTGAGTGCCAATATCGACCAATTAATCCTGTATCCGTACATAGATAAATTATTATAGATAATGATAATAATAATAATAATAATAAAAATACTTTGTTCTTAACAGTAACTGGGATAAGCCTTTCGGGAGCCTTTACGTTCTTAATAACTCCTCTGCATTGCATGATAACAATATGCAGCAAAGTCAGGAAGGCAATAAAAATTAATTCGATTTTCACTATAATCTTCCTATTCTCAACTTTCTTTTCCTTTTTTCAAAAAAAAAAAAAAAGATCGAACAGTTAACTGTACAAATGGTTCGATCAGTAAAATACTAAGTCATTAACACACTAAAATAAATAACACTTTCAATAAAAGTGTGATTAAAAAAAAACACTAAAATTGAAAGTAACACAAGGCAGATATGCAGAGATTGTTGGTCCTTTTTGACAACTAAAAGAGAGAAGTGAATCCAAAACCTCGGTTGCTAAGATGGATTTTACATGCGCTGACAAAATTTATACTATTTCAAAGTAACAAAAAGGAAAGAATCAAGGCTTGAGGAGTGTCTCAATGGCTTCAAAAAATAGTGGTGCCATCTCAGGATTTGGAGTCTTGATTGCGCACTTGACACCAGGGTTTCCAATTACTGTTGTCAGTTCAATCAAGAAAGGTATACCTCGAGGGATCTTTGCAGAGAAGTAGAATACATCCTGATTGGCATGTTTGCGCTTCGCTATAAAGAACATATTTGATGCAGCCAACCGGTCAAGGATTGCTTCTGCACTGCTCACCACAATGCCCGGAAATTCCTTCAGGACCTCATTTGAATCAGGTAGCGACCTCCATGTCTGCATAATGGGAAGAAATCATTCAATTTCAATTGCTAGAATCAATATCATCAAAGCCTCTTCAAAAATTTATTGGGGGAAGGGAGGAAGAGATCAAGCACCGAAAACATGGTCAGCCGTGAAAGACCTTTCAGCAATGATCATCCTTCCTGGTAAAGGGCATTGACAACTTCGTACTACAAGAAACCAAAGAAATATGTAACAAATTTCTTACCTCAAGAAAACTAGTTCGTTCCATTCTCCCATCCTCGGTAAATAACACATGGAACAAAATTTTATCATTGAAGTACCAGACTGGCTGCTGATTATTTTTCACAGCAACCTGCAGAAGAGAGCTAAGAGGACCAGCAGACATATTCTGGAACAATACCATAGGCAGTAATGTCCTTGCTGATGTTCCCGGTACCAATGGGGGAACCTAAAAGACAGTATTAATTAAACCAAAATAATGTAATAATAAACTAACTAAAGACCACACAAGTCATAATTACCTGCAGAGGTCCAGCAGCTGCCAGACCAAATGAATTCTTGTTAAACTGAATCATGAATCCATCAAGCGTGACCTGTGAGTTATTCTCAAACAGTAAACTGTAAAATATTTGACCATCCTGTCGAGCTAACTGTGCACTAATTTGCAAACCCTGTCCAGTTGATGCTGGTAGTAAAATCGGCAAACGAGGGCTGCAATCAAGGTAAAAAAATTCAGTAAGTACAACCGATAGGCATGTATGTATGAGCTACATGCACAACTCTTAATAACATAAGAAATCTGTGAAAAGCTAGGAATTTGTTTTAGTATTACAAAATGCAAATGTATTTTTTTAAAAAACTACTACACACATTCACAGCAAAATCTTCTGGTAGCTAAGAGGAGACTTGTCTGAAAATCTAACAACAAAATGCGCGCATTCTAGCATACTTACCCAGAAGGTGTGGCTGGCTGATCAGCAGGGACAATTGCATTATTATCAAGGCCAATCAGATCACCTAACAAATCAGGCATTGGAGCAGCAGATGCAGGTGCAGCAGAGGCTGGAGCTGGCTGCCTTGCTACAGCATATGGAACACTACTTGAACTAGTAGCAGGTGATGCACCACCATCAGCAGCATTAGAAGGTGATTCGGAATACCCTGTTTCATTTCCATCAGGGTAGTCATCACCTTCAGTTCTCGGAGTTGCAGTCTTCACACGGGTCACAAAAGCATCTGGAGGTTTGTGATACACGGAAGACAGTGTAGCGATATTGGCAAGAAGCTCATCAAGAAGAGATGGATCTAGTTGGTTTGAATCATCACTGATCACTGGTTTCTCAGCCAACACGACATCCTTAGCTGCCTGAGGGGAAAAATAGAAAGGCTCAACCAAGAAAAACTTACTGCATGTGGTTTAGATATACCTCTAAATGACACATTCATGCAGCAACGACACCTGCGTTCAACAATAGTTATCTATTGCAGCCCTTTTTTACCCTGAAGTTCGGGACTGGTTGGATCACAGAGAAGACCACCAAATCGGGATAGGAAAAGTCCTTTAAAAAAAGAATGATAACTAATCATGCAGACATGATGAAAGGCATTCTAGAGTTGAGCATAATCATATACTATGGCCAACTTAAAAGCAGTCCTCAGAGAAGAGATGAAGGCGCTTTAGGCAAAATACTTATCTAGTCTTTCCCCTCAAAGGTAAGAAAAGGAAATAAAAATTAAAGACGAATCTGTAGTGAAAATGATTCCTCAAATTTGGAGAATTAAATTCACAGAATAATAAGAAGCAAGTGGTTAGACTTTAAAGTCATACCTCAGGATCGGTTGATAGAAGGCGCCAATAAATGTATGCACGGTCCCGTAAATCAGGATTGTCAGTTTCCATAGTAGCATTATTTAATACAACCTATAAACAAAAGCCACATAACAAAAATTAGCAGGGTGTGATGTCTCAAGATATAAGTAGCTAAGTAAAAGAAGTGAAAGCTGCTACTAAAAACATGGCAACTGCAATGATGATAACTCTTCTTGAAAAGGAATATCAATTCTGTACTTTTAGGGATGTTTACATACATATATATATACACAACTGCAGTAGCTAAACAGGAAATCTCCTAATCTTAGGCTACAGACCAAAACTAATGCCCTAAAAAATAGGGATCACAATAACTACTAAATCTCCTATATTAGGGAACACAATAACTACTAAATCTCCTATATTACAGCACACAGTTTCCTAAAATAAGAAAAAACATGTTTTCCCACACTCCCCCTCAAGCTGATGAATGAATGTTATCCATTCCAAGCTTGTCAACTAGACTCTGAAAAACTGTACTGGACAGCCCCTTTGTGAATATATCTGCTAGCTGATTCTTTGTGTGGACAAACGGAGTGCAAATCAGGCCACAATCAAGTTTCTCCTTTATAAAATGCCTGTCAACTTCTACATGCTTCGTGCGATCATGTTGTACCGGATTATGTGCAATGTCGATTGCTGACTTATTATCACAATACAATCTCATTGGACCTTCCCACTTAATCTTTAGATCTTCTAAAATTATCTTCAGCCATAGGAGCTCACAGATCCCAAGTGCCATTGATCTGAATTCTACTTCTGCACTCGATCTTGCAACCACGTTCTGTTTCTTACTTCTCCATGTAACAATGTTTCCACCCAAGAATGTACAATAACTTGAGGTTGATCTTCTATCATCAACTGAACCAGCATAATCTGCATCGGTATAGGCTTTAAGACTAAATCCCCCTCCTCGTCTGAACAAAATTCCCTTACCAAGTGAACCCTTTAAGTATTGTAGGATTTTATTCACAGCCCTGAGATGAGTTTCTTTGGGATTATGCATAAACTGACTCACCACACTTACAGCATATGCTATGTCTGGTCTAGTGTGTGATAAATAAATCAATTTCCCAACAAGCCTCTGATAATTACCTTTGTCAATTGTAGCATCTTCTGGAACATCACTCAGTTTATGATTGGACTCTATGGGTGTGTCAACCAGTTTACATCCCAGTTTACCTGTATCCTTCAGAAGATCAATCACATACTTCTGTTGAGATATGAAGATCCCTTGCTAAGAGTGGGCTACTTCTATGCCAAGAAAATATTTCAATTTCCCAAGCTCTTTGATCTCAAACTCTTTCACCAAACAACTCTTTAACTTTTCAATTCCTTCTATATCATCTCTAGTCACTATCATGTCATCCACATAAACCAACAACACTGTGACTTTCCCTGAAGCTGAATGTCTCACAAACAAGGTATGATCACCTTGGCTTTGCCTGAATCCAAGGTTCAACATAACTTTGGCAAACCTTCCAAACCAAGCTCTTGGAGATTGTTTGAGTCCATACAATGCCTTCTTCAATCTGCATACTATTTGTTCCTCATTTGTAGAGCCAAATCCAGGAGGAAGTTCCATATAAATTTCTTCTTCAAGATCGCCATGTAAAAAGGCATTCTTGACATCAAATTGTTGCAATTTCCATCCAAAGTTGGCTGCCAATGACAATATCACTCTCAATGTATTCATTTTTGCAACTGGAGCAAATGTCTCAAGATAATCTATGCCATAGGTCTGAGTATACCCTTTGGCAACTAGTCTTGCCTTATACCTTTCCAATGAGCCATCAGACTTATATTTCACTGTAAAAACCCATTTACACCCAACTGGTTTTTTTTCTCTCGGCAATTTTACCAAATCCTAGGTTCTAAAGCCTCCATCTCTACCTTCATGGCATTTCTCCAATTCTCATCTCTTAGTGCCTCAGATAATGTTTTGGGAATGGTAATGCTATTAAGGCTAGTAAGAAAGGCCCTATGACTATGAGATAGGTTTTTGTAAGACATGAATAGGTATAAAGGATGTTGGGTACAAGTCCTAGTTCCTTTCCTCAAAGCTATGGGAATGTCAAGATCATTTTCTTTTTGGGTATCTGGCACATTAGGATTGGGAGAAGTGGTTTGATTACTTATTTCTACAGTCACCGGGTTTGAATTAGATGATTGTGCCTACACCGGTTGAGAGAATGACCGTTTTTTCCTTGAATAAACTTGAAGTGGACGAGCATGGTTTATTTTTTGTGCTATGGGTGTAGGAGGAGGATCACTTTCCACCGAAATAGGAACAGTTGGATCAGAATTAGATTGAACTGTTTGGACAGGGGCGAACTCAGACTGGACAGACTCGGACTGGACTGGAACAGAACTGGACGACTTAGACACGGCAGATCGGACTAGACTGGAACAGAACTGGACGACTTAGACACAGACAGATCAAGAAGAAAATAGTCTTTATCCTTATCTTCCATGAATGTCGTCTCCCCCTGAAGATAAGGATTGTGAAAGTATTGATCATCTTTAACAAAGGTGACATCGACGGACACATAAAATTTCCTTGTGGATGGATGATAGCACTTATAGCCCTTTTGAGTAGATGAGTAACCAACAGAGACACATTTGATAGCCCTTGGATCAAGTTTACCCCTATGTTGAGAATGTACATGAACAAAAGCAACGCAGCCAAATATTTTGGGAACAAGATTGTTGGTGACATTGAAGTTGGGATAGAGTTTTGCAAACACTTGTGCAGGACTCTGGAAATCAAGCACCCTAGTGGGGAGTCTATTGATGATGTGAGCTGCAGTTAACACGGCTTCTCCCCAATAATTTTTTGGAACTTGTTTTTGGAAAAGAAAGGCTCGGGTAACTGCTAAAAGATGACCATTTTTTCGTTCGGCCACTCCGTTTTGTTGGGGAGTGCTAACCCAAGATGACTCATGAATGATGCCGTGTTGTTGAAAGAATGGAGAGAGGATTTGATTAAAATAATCTTTTGCATTATCAGATCGAAATCGTTTAATCCCCACTTCAAATTGTGTCTGAACCATATTGAAAATTTTTTGAAACACAAGACTCACATCTGATTTGTTTTTCAAAAGAAAAATCCATGTCATACGAGTACAATCCTCGATAAATGAGACAAACCAACGAGCCCCAGAAACATTGGGTACAATAGAAGGCCCCCAAATGTCACTATGAATAAGAGTGAATGGAATAGATATTTTTTTATTGCTTATTGGAAAAACAACACGTTTATGCTTTGTGAGTTCACACACATCACAATGAAAGCTTTCAACCGAAATTCTATTGAACAATGAAGGAAACATAATTTTAAGGACATAAAATGATTGATGACCAAGACAAAAATGATGAAGCCAGACCTTGTCTTTATTGGATTTGACTGACTCGGAAAGGAATGACAAAGGGAAATGATTTTTAACTCTACATTGCCCACGTGGCTCTTCAAGATAGTAGAGGCCATCTCTCTCTCTAGCACGTCTAATCATCTTCCTCGTACCCTGTTCCTGGAATACACAATGAGAAGGATAAAAAAATCACACTGCAATTAGCATCTTTGGTTAGCTTTTGGATAAACAAAAGGTTGTTGAACAATTTTGGGACATAGAGAACATTTTTCCGTGTAAGTGAATCACTAATAAAGATATCTCTTTGACCGGCAACAGTAGTGACTGAACCATCAGCTATGGTGATTTTCCTATTACTAGGGCAGGGTGTATATGAGATAAATTTTGCAGAGGAAAAGGTCATATGGTCTGTGGCTCCCGAGTCGATGACCCATGTGTTAGGTATATTATCTGAAGCATTAGAGGGATGAGAAGGAGTGGATATACCCAGCAAACTCAAAAAGTTCCTCAATTTCTCAATCTCATTTTTATTGAGTCCAAGAGGTGTTTCTTGGTTGTTATTACCTTCAGTTAACTGCACTCTAGCCATATGAGCTTGAACTTGTCCTCTCTTCCCTGTTTCATTCTTATTTGAGACTTGTGGCCTGCCATGGAGCTTCCAACACTTTTCTTTGGTGTGACGAGGTTTTTTACAGTAGGTGCACCACAAATCGTCTCGGTTCACAGATTTTGACTGGCCTGGCTGCTTGTTTTCTTCGCTAGATTGCTGCTCTAATGCAGTACACTTTTTGCTTGTTTTTGACATCAACGCTGAGCTCTCAACAGATACATTTTTCACCATAACTCCTCTTCTTCGTTCTTCAGCACGAATTATTGAAATAGTCTCATTAAGAGATGGCAAATCTTCCTTGCTGAGCTCTCAACAGATACATTTTCCACCATAACTCCTCTTCTTCGTTCTTCAGCACGAATTATTGAAATAGTCTCATTAAGAGATGGCAAATCTTCCTTGCCAAGTACTTAGACCCGTACTGCATCAAATTCCATGTTAAGCCTAGCCAAAAATTGATAAATTCTTTCCTTTTCCACAAGCCTCTTAAGCGCAGCTGCGTCTTCGCTACACTTCATCTGGATGTATTGATAATGATCTATCTCTTGCCGAAGACTTTGCAAGAGATTAGAATATTCAGTAACTGTTCGATTTCCCTGTTTGGTGGCAGCAATCTTAGTCTTGATCTCATAGATTTGTGCAGCGTCTTGAACCTTTGAATATGTCTGTTTGATAGCCTCCCAAATTTCCTTGGCAGTATTAAGAAATATGCAGGTATCATTGATCTCTGGAGACATAGAATTCCAAAGCCAGGACATCACCATTCAGTCTTTCTCATCACACGCATCAAATCTTGGATCTCCCTTCTGAGGGCCAATACCCAGTAAATAACTTAATTTGCCTCTGCCCTTTAAGTGTGTCTGCACCAGTTGCGACCACTTCAAATAATTTCTCCCATTTAATCTCTAGGTGGCCTGAATATTGGGCAATTCCCTAGCAGCAGAGTAGTTATTCTCGATAGCCTGGGTCTCGGTCACATGAGGTTTAGACGCGTGGCTGCCATCAGCGATACTCGACATGGCTCAAGAAGAACTGAGGAACAACAGAAAAAAAGAGGCAAAAAATTTTGGAATGGGAACCAGAGAAAAAAAGGTGAAAAGGGAAAAATTCTGGAATGAGAACCAGAATATTAGAATCGACTTTAGGAGGAATATGAATTCCCAGAGAAGGAACCTAAAGCTCTGATACCATCTTGAAAAGGAATATCAATTCTGTATTTTTAGGTATGTTTACATACATATATATACACAACTGCAGTAGCTAAACAGGAAATCTCCTAATCTTAGGCTACAGACCAAAACTAACGCCCTAAAAAATAGGGATCACAATAACTACTAAATCTCCTATATTAGGGAACACAATAACTACTAAATCTCCTATATTACAGCACACAGTTTCCTAAAATAAGAAAAAACATGTTTTCCCACAACTCTAAAGATGATAATTATGCAATTTTCATTTCAGACAACTAGGATCATGCATTGTTAAAGGAATACATAATTCTGAGGATCACAAACTATTTTTTCCCTGATAAAATAACTCTCTCCGCACTAGAATAGAGCCTATACACTTTAATAGAAATAATTCTTTAAAAATTCAAATATTTCATAAATTACATCGACAATCAGCAATTAGAGGCATAGCAAAACTTGTATTACTAGATAACCAAGGCAAAGGAAGGCATAAATTCAGCAGTCTTCGGTGGGAAAATATGATACTATGTGTATTTCCTATGAAAATTTAATGGACTCATCCCTACATGCTTATTTTCTTAATAGGTAATTGCACATAAAGAAAAAACAGACAATTTTTTTGGGTAAATAGTAATGTGTAAACAAAGATAATAAAACCATTAGCAAAATCCTTGCATATGCAAATGTGACAAAGCCAGAACAGATAACTGAAAATACGCATGAAGAATGCAAATGCAAGACCTGAATCATCTGCTGTGGGCCTTCAGTTGGCTTCTTAAGAAAAAGTTTGACTGTTGCAGTTAGCAATTGCAGTTGAACTTGGGGAGGCTCTTCAGGGAAACTCTCCAAGAAGCTTTCAAGGAGTTCATCAGCATTATCAATTCTTTCCGCATATTCTCCGATTATCCAGATCATTGATGCCTTAGCAGAGAGGAGGTATGAAGAGGACAAAATATGAGCCAAAGGAAAAACAATTTAATGGTAGCAACAGAAAACATTGTACTAATATTTTTGTAACTAGTGACACAAAGGTACCTTAGCTTCTGGCTCATCTAAAGTGTCCAAGCTTTCACAAAGGGTTGCAATGATGGATTCATAACTGTGAAGGTTAGTAGGAAATCATCAGTACGGCTTCCAAGGTGCAAAAATGAGTTTTCTATTACTATTAAGAAGTGACATGATTTTTATGTTTTGGATTATATTGCAATACAAAATAGAAGAATAGAAAATAGGACATACGTGTTAGGGTATCTTCTAAAGACATCTTTGATAACTATAATAGCCTCTTGAACAACATAGTTTACTTTAATCTTGATCAACTCAAGCAAAACACTGATGCACCGTTCAGCTGCTCTCTCTAACTTGATAGCACAGCGACCGATGGCACGAACAGCCTTTCTGACGAAATCTACATCTACTTCTGTGGCATATTCTTTAAACTCCAATAAAACCTACATCAATATTAGTCCATAAGAGAACATCTCAACATTATGACTTTAATATCAATTATCAACATTAATACATCTTAAATGCAGGAGAAAAAATTATCAGTATAAGTCCATCACACCAAAATTTGGGTACCTGGTCTATATTTCGGTCAGAAGCAAGCTTTATCATGATTTCTAACTTCTCCATCTTCACATAAATTGGATCATTGTACTTGCAGAAGAACACCTAGCAATAATAAGCATTTAATAAGAACATGTTCAGAGGTACTACATGGACAGTGGAACACAAATCAAGCTATGTGTGGGCACATGCACATGTTTTATTAAATATCAATCCACCTTGATTTCATGGGCAAGAATTGTAGGCCGCCTTTGTACTATAAGGTTGATATTCCGCAATGCAACATATTGTATCTCAGGTTCTGAAGAGAGTAATGTCACAAGAGGAGGAGCCATCTTTTTACAAAGATTTCGAACAACATCAGTGCTAGTGATAAGTTCCATTTGTAGAAGGATCATCTGGAAAGCAATAAGGAAAAGGAGAAGGCACAAAATTATGGAATGCTATATAAGTAGATTGATAAAATACAACTTTGATATTGAAGCAAATTAATGAATGGGAAACATAGATCACCTTAACAGCAGAAAGTACAACAGCACAATTAGCGTGTTGAAGTCGTGGCGTAACTCTCTCCACTATATTTTCAGCTTCACGAGCATCAGCAGCCTTATATCTGGAGAGAGCATCTAGTATAAAAACTTGACCCCACCTGACAAGTACCATTATCAAAATGAGATGGGCAAAGCAAAATGTTCCCAGCCAAAACTCAACAAAAAGAAACAGCCACTAGATTAGTGAATAGCTCAGGATGTCTTGTTGGAAGATTAAATATCAGTAACATATATCAAAAACTGTGCTAATTACGCATAAACTCACTTTTGAGAAAGAAATCATAATGTCCAAAAAGAGAAAATTATTAATAACAAAAAATTCATTGCTATCTGCTTTGACTAGCAATTAAAAAGACAGATCAACTGCATTGCAATGCCCTGATTGTAGGTACTCCTTTGGAATTATCAAATCAAAAGGGGTGAAGCAAGGCCATATTTTTTGAACCCCAGAACTTACTCTGTGCATTCATTAAGAGCAGTAAGGAGTTTTGAGAGTGTGTGACTAGTGATTTCAAATATTGGTCTACTACTACTCTCTTGGATCTCAGCAAGAGCTGCCACAGCATTAGCTACAACCATTGGGTTGTTGTCAGATATCAAATCCTTGAGAGATTCCAGAAAACCTCTATCCTCAACCAACTCAGCATTTATGTCATAAAGTTTAGCAACACATATGGCAGCTGTCTTGCGAACATATGGATCATCATCCTGTTAAAATATTATACACAGTAAGAGAAATACATAAAAACTGGTGTGACATGCATAAAGCAAGTTGTAATGATGGTGGAACTGGACTTAAAAAAAAAAAAAAAAAAAAAAAAAAAAAAAAACACAAAAGAATTGATGAAACTTGGTAATATATACTATAATCTGATGCAACCTTGAGGCACCTCTCGAGGGGATCACAGAGATATTCTGTGATATTATCAACACGGATGCATCCCATAGTCCGAACAGCCAAAGCACGAATGAGAGGATTTGGATCCAGTGAATCCTGCATATATACTCATAAAGCAAAGTTCATTAGAGATCATAAAGCATCATTATAAAACCTTAATACAAAGTCACAAATACAACTCCAAACTAAACATATCATATTATCCTAAGTCCCTATTATGCTTTATATCCTTTGAGGCAGCCACATTGACAATTGTTAGGTCAGAAGTGCCATTTTTGAAAGTATTCTTTTCCGTGATAAAGATATTGCCAACCACAAATATATGTTCAACAAATTTTATAAATGCTCAATATCATATCAGCAGAGACATCTTGGATTAGAAAAGAAATGCTAAAAGCAGAAATACATATACTTGTATCAGAAGAGAAATGCTGATGTAAGGACATTACCAGCACTGTTATTTTAACACTAGAATGATATCAATCATTCTTTTCCCCAAAAAATTAAAAAAAAAAAAAAAATCAACAAGAGTGAAGAAAGGAAATGGACTATAAAGACCAAAAAAATTTATTAGCTATTTACTCATCTGTGTAATCCACTTTCCTTTGCCATTTTCATGGATTTTGCTTGACTATCAAATTAATAACATAATACTGTACTACCGTCTTAGGAGAAGAGACATTTTTTCCCTGTACTGAACCCTGAGTAAAAGAAATCCGTTTCCCACAACTAATTTACAATCAATTTCAAAGTCAGAGGAAGCCTTTACTGTATTCCTAGATGGTTTGAGGCTGAGAATATGCAGGATGATGTGGTCAATGTATATTTTTCCAATTTTACACGTTCATATTATACAATAGCAACATCCATGCCTAATGGAAAAGTGACTTTTTTTAGGCCATGATAAGTTGTAAAGATAGAGGGCTTAATAAATCGCATACCTTTACAAATGTATTTACTGCAAGAATTGCAAGGTCAGGCTGGCTTTTAGCATAATTTATAAGATACAAATAAACAAGCTTTTTCAGCTCCAAATTCTCTGTTTGCATGCAATTCACTACGTCTGTGAAAAGTGAGGACACATCCTTCCCAACTGTCATTGCAGCAATAACCTTCTTCACAGCATCTTTTCTTTTATCCTTCATAACATGGAAAAGAAAGGCATAACTACAATCCCATAACCATAACTCAACGAGAATAGAGAAGCTAAAATATGAATTCAAATTACAAGAGGCACAGTTTCAACTCCTTTGGCATCTAAGAACTATAGAATTAAAAAAATAAAAATTCAGAAACCTCATTTAGCTACAAAAGAATCAAGAGAATTGAAATTGGATTACTGTTAAAATTCAGTCTTGACTCAGATAAATATAAATCTATTCCCAATAAAAACATTTTTTTGATTAGAAGGGAAATATTTGATACTTGAGAATGGAGGTAGATTATTTGGATTCGAACCTATGCCTTAAAATAAGCCACATCTCTTCCTTAACCATTCGGTGGAGAGTTGTTGACTATTCTCAATGAAAACTTGATAAAAGGCAAACCATACCCCAATGCTCGAATCAAGTAACAGTCATCCTAATTAAAAAACTGAATCTCTTTCCATTTCCAGCTATTTTCCATTACCCATAATTGATTCAAACAAAAGCCTAAAAACTGAGCTAGCTAAATCATGATTCAGCAAATTGACGACTTCAGAGAATAAACCGAAGCGTAAACCAATAGACCCAAAGAAAAACACGAACTAATCAGCTACAAAGAGGCCATATCAAAAACCTAACGAATAAAAACAGCATACCGAGAAAGAAATCGGATAAAAAGATGTGGTTGGATTAATAATTAAGTACCTTGTACTGAGAATTGAGCTCTTCCTTGAGTTCAGGGATTTCTCCCTTCTTCGTCGTCGAGAAGTACTTCGAATCGTGACCGCTCATTTCTCACTCTCAGAGATCTCGTCTTTATCTTTTTGTTGATAGAGTCAACAAAGAAGAAAAAGTAAACTGAAACAATGGCAAACAATTGCCAAATACAGAACACCAGATCGCTGGTATTTCAAAGACGAGAATCGGAAAGCTCATTAGTCGCCGTATTTTTTTGGCAATCGGACTGGTTGTTGGGCTCCAAAACATAGTCGGGCTTTGATTACTGAGGGGAAGGAAAACGGGCGGGTTTTGGAGCCACCGCATCAATGTAGACCTGAGCCCAAATTCCTAACCAAGTTAGGGTTAGGGTTAGTGAATGGTGAATCTAAATCCTATTTATAATATATTTAACAATCGACTTTAATAATGCTTATTGGGCACATTACTGGGAACCGCGAAGTCCAAACCCATATCGTACCAGCGTTGCCTATTTTATTTTTTTATTATTTTATTTTTTTTACGTTGTTTATGGGGGGTTTTCGGGGAAGACTCATGTGGGGCACAGTTTAGGTTGTGCTCGAGACGGTGAAAAAAATAAAAAGATAAAAAATTGAAAGAAGAAAAAAAATAAAGGGAGAGAAAATATTAATATTTTTAAGTGTGTTTAGTAGGAAATATGAAAAATGTTAAAAAAATATAATTTTTTTTCTTTCATTGTTGGATAAAATTGAAAAAAAAAATTATATTAATTTATCATTATACTATTAATTTATTAAAATAACTAAATAAATAATAATTTTATAAATATACATGGTAACTTATATCTTCTTTATTTTTTTTCGCTAATTTTATCATTTTGAAATAATTTGATTTTATTAATAAAAAATAAAAATAATAATTTTTTCTATTTTATTTCCTCACATTTTTTTTTACCAAATATTAACAAATATTTTATTTTGAACATCTGAAATTAGATAAAACATAACAAATAAAGTCTCACAAACACAAATTTCATCATCTGAGAGGCAATATTCACAGAACTGGGCCACGATCAGCCTATTTGATCAAACAACAACAAAAGAAATAGATTACTCGGGTGACTCTATAAACACAAAAGAGAAGTCGAGAAATTCCCAGTTTCACGAGGATGTCCGCACAGGAGTTGGCTTCACGGAAAACGTGCACGACCCTAACGTCCATTAGTCTCTACAACAGATCCCTGCAATCACAAACAATCAAATTACAAGGATGGGCAGAAAAAATTAGCATCGGAGACATACCTGATAGCATTTATAGAGTCACTCTCGATAATAACATAGACAAATCTCATTTCAACGGCAATTTGGAGTCCATCTCTTAGACCCCATAATTCAACAAGCATGCTAGTAGCAAAGTCAACTTTTCATGTCCCATTAGCATTTCTAAAAATCCCTCCAAAACTAGCTTTTCATGGATTTCCCATAAATGAGCCATTTGAGTTAATTTTGACAAAGTTAGTGGGAGGAGGAAACCAGATAATGTCCATGATGGAGTAATGTTTGGTCCGTGAGACAGTCCCATTAATAGTCAAGAATTCTTTAATAGCTTTAGTAACTCTGGACAACCACTTCTATTTTTGTCCAATTTCATTGTTGAACACAAAATTATTTCTTTGGATGTGCCTGATAAAAAAGGTAAAAAATGTAAAAGAAAATATAATTTTATTTCTTTTCATTGTTTAATAGAGTTGAAAAATGATAGGAAATAAAATGAAATTATATGAATTTACTAGTATATTATTATTTAGTTAAGATATAAAATAAAAGAGAATTTTTTATAAATATACATATTTAACTTATATCTCTCTCTTTTTTTTTAAAAATTTTTTACTAAAAAAAGAAAATATTAACAGTTTCTAATTTATTTCCTTAACACTTTTTCCTTCCTTCCACCAAATACTAATAAAAACCATTTTATTTATAGTTTTCCTCACATCAATCTTTCTATTTTTCCATTCTACCAAGCTGTGGGATGATCGTTTAACCTCAATACTCAGTTTCATTCCTTATTTACTTGGGTGTACAGTACAGTACAGTACACTACATTTTCAAAAGGTTCATGTTGAATCGGTTTCTATTTCAAATCGTGCTGGTCCCATCGATAAATAATCAAATCTTCATTCCGTTTGGCTCACTTATTAAGATTAACATATCATAATTTTAAATATATTTCTCTCATTTATATTTTTTAAATAATATTTTTAAGAATTATTTTTTCTTTTTATTATATTCATTTTATCATCGTTGTTAAGCTTTGATTAAAAAATATCACTATTTTTCATCAAATTTTTAAATTTTTATTTTTTATTTCACCAAAATCAACCAAATCTATAAATTAACCATAGGTTTACCGGGGAATATATCTCATCAACCTGGGAGCATTGGCGGACCTGGAACATCATACCATCCGCTAAACGCTGCGTTTGGAGTTTACCCGGTGGACCCCACAAATAAGAGGCGACCGGCGAGGCGGTTTGGATTTAAATAGAGTTCGGCGTTTCTGAAAACTACTCTTAGAAGTCGCAGATGGTTCTGTTCTAATATCGCTTCAGGCGACGAGAAGTGAGAAAACGTTTCGATCTCTGAAAGATTAAAACAGAAAAAGAAACCTGTTCTTCTAACACAGATAAAGCAAACATGGGACATGGTAATAGAACAAAACAAAAATCCATAGAAGTTTCAGTTTGAATCCTCCTTTTTTTTTTTTTTTTGTCTGAGTTTTAACATTTTATTGATTCTCAGGTGAAAGGGGTCGTTCTAGCAAAAAGCTTAAATTTGCTGTCAAGGTCATCCAAATCCTCAACATTTTTTTTTGTACAAAAGCTATGGAATCTATTTCCTTTTCCCTACAAAAGCAAGATTTTTTTTTTTTGCAGGATGATCACAGGAGCTCAGCTGTTGAAGATGCTTATTCCTTTTATCCTGGCGAAGGCGATGGCGATTCTCACGATGGTACCCATTTCTTGTTCTTTTTGCTTCCAATCTACCTGGATTGAATTTGAATTGTGTTTGGGGTAGACTTCTAGTGATGTTTTATGATTAATTTGAAGGTGAACAAGAAGGAAAGAAGAGAGATTTTAGCAAATTAGAACTAAAACTTGACCATCCAAATCGCCCATTATGGGCTTGTGCTGATGGGCGTATATTCTTGGAGACATTCTCTCCTTTATACAAGCAAGCGTATGATTTTCTCATTGCTATAGCCGAACCCGTTTGCAGGTATTTACTCTACAAACAAAATGTGATTTTGAGCTTTGTTGTATGATTATTGGATTTATCTTTATATATTCATGGATGTGAATTTTCAATTTATGTAGACCAGAATCAATGCACGAGTACAATCTAACACCGCATTCCTTGTATGCTGCGGTATCTGTGGGGTTGGAAACAGAAACTATCATCTCCGTGTTGAATAAATTGTCCAAGACTAAGCTTCCTAAAGAAATGATTGATTTCATACATGCTTCTACTGCTAATTATGGCAAAGTGAAGCTTGTGCTTAAGAAGAATCGTTACTTTATTGAATCCCCATTTCCAGAGGCAAGTTTGTTGTTCTTTTGGTGTTTTTGGTAATTTTATAGTTTATTAGAATTTATGGGTTTTTTTGGTATTAATTGTTTGGTGATGTTGATCCTTGCAGGTGCTAAAGAAACTGCTTCAAGATGAGGTTATAGCTCGTGCAAGGATTGTTTCTGAGGTTTGTTACATAGAGAGAATTTAGTTTGTTGATTAATTTTGTTTAATTGCAGATGAGACTCAAGGTCACCTTTCTTTTAGTGGTTATGCTGTTTTTCCCATTGAAAGTCATATTTTTCAAGTTAAGGTTATCAAGCATTTGTCCAAGTGATATCTTCCCGTGCAAATTAGTTTCCGCCCCACTTCGCCATAGGCTTCTTCACTTAAAAGTTTCAAGCTACTTCAGCATGGTGTTATCTTAGATTCTAGCCATTAATAATGATTTAGACATTTTGAAAGAATAGTTAAGAATCAATCATATGCATTTGGACTACCATCTGGAGGTGGCCTTCTCATGAGCTATGGGGATTGTTTAATGTTAACTTGCTTGGTTCTTTGATCTTCTAGATGCTTGTCAATTATTTTCTTAATTTTCATTTTCTTTTCCTACTTTTTAAGGAGACGTCTCTTCTCCCTTTTTATATTTTTCCCCTTCTGGATGGTGTCTTTAACCAATCCATCATGGGTACTGTGTAGAGTGCACATGGAAGTGATCAATTTACAATCAGCAAAACTGCGGGTGAAATTGAAACTGGCCATGATGGCTTGCTTAATGAAGCAGAACTGGCAGCTGCTGCTGAAGAGAAAGAAACCCATGCATTTGAAATTGACCCTTCTCAGGTATTTTGTTTTTCCAATTTTTTTTTTCTTTTTGACTTCATATTTCAAGTTTACGCTGCATGACTTCCTTGAGGATACAATTTTTAGTGTGTTAAGCTTTAAACTAATTAGAAGTAAAACACTTTAGGTAGAGCATATTTGCAGAGGCTGCCTTATTATTTTTTTTTCATTGCTTTTATGGTCAACCTATAAGTTGGCATCTGAATTTTGGTTAGCCATCTTTTAGTTTGTCTTCTGATATCTTGTTGCAGAAATAAGTCAGTGGTGTTGAAAGAATATCATCAGATGTACCATACTATTTAGAAGATAATTTGCTAATAGTTTGATGAAAATTATTACTGTTGCAGTTTCTCCAGTTGATCTTTATGGTATGAGAATGAGATTATGCTACATTTAAGTATTTTACCTTCTACTCTTTCCATTGACAGGTTGAAAATGTAAAGCAACGATGCTTGCCAAATGCTTTAAATTATCCAATGTTAGAGGAGTATGATTTCAGAAATGACACTGTGAGTGACATATATCATTTTCTTGACACTAATAGTAAAGTGGTTTTAACTAAATGATAGCAACTCTGTTCATATTATCCGGATCCTGAACTATCTAGGATATTTATTGTTCCTTTGACTTGTAGGTCAATCCTGACCTTGACATGGAACTGAAGCCTCATGCACAGCCACGACCGTATCAGGAAAAGAGTCTTAGTAAAATGTTTGGAAATGGTGAGATTATCTATATTGTAATTTGTTCAGCTAATTGTCGTTGTGCTTAATATTCTCAACTTCTATTGATGATACCTTAACTGCTTCAATGAAAGGATTATACACTTTTTTTAACTTACAATTTCTGAGTTGCTGCTTTGTTAAAAGTTACAAGGGCAATGCGAAGATGACTTCTGGGTTGTTAGAGCACTTTTTCCATCATATTTCAGAAATTTGTGGAAATAACGTAACTTGTTTTTATTGTCACATTTTGAACAAATATAAAGCAAAAAATTCTCATTGTTGTTTTCTTGGCTTCAAGTTAAGTGCTGACTCGAGATGACATCTTGAACTTCAATATGATAATGCAGGTAGAGCGAGATCTGGCATTATTGTGCTACCTTGTGGTGCTGGAAAGTCTCTAGTTGGTGTTTCTGCAGCATGCCGGATAAAGAAAAGTTGCCTTTGTTTGGCAACAAATGCAGTTTCGGTGGATCAGTGGGCCTTTCAGTTTAAGCTCTGGTCAACCATACGGGATGAACAAATTTGTCGTTTTACATCTGACAGCAAAGAGAGATTTCGCGGTAACGCTGGAGTGGTTGTGACAACATATAATATGGTTGCTTTTGGTGGTAAGCGGTCTGAAGAATCTGAAAAGATTATTGAAGAGATAAGAAATAGAGAATGGGGACTGCTGCTCATGGATGAGGTAAGTATTAATTGTCATTACTCATGTCATTTCTCTACCTGTAAGAAAGATTTTCAATGTTATATGCATTGAGAGAAAGCATTCTCATTTGAGCAGGTACATGTTGTCCCTGCTCACATGTTTAGGAAAGTCATCAGTCTCACCAAATCCCACTGCAAATTGGGGCTTACTGGTACTTCCATATTTTTTATTTGATTCATCTTTAGTTCTCAGCTGCCTCTTAAATGTAGAAATCCTATTCTGTAGCCACACTTGTGAGAGAGGATGAAAGAATTACAGATTTGAACTTCCTTATTGGTCCCAAATTGTATGAAGCAAATTGGCTGGATTTAGTCAAAGGAGGGTTTATAGCAAATGTTCAGTGCGCTGAAGTATGGTGCCCGATGACAAAGGAGTTTTTTGCTGAATATTTGAAGAAAGAAAATTCCAAGAAGAAACAGGTTCACAGTTCACTTATGTAATTTGTTGTATTTAATTTATTGGTTCTTAATGAGTTTTGCTGTTATGCTGATAACGGTTATGTAGAATTTAATATATTAATTTGCCTTTTTTGTTGTTCATTTTTAAGAAGAAACCGGGACATTGCCTTTCAAGCAGCCAACAGTTTACTTATTGTTCTTATATAGGGTTCTTGGGGGGTAGTGAACTTCTGTTGTTACACATCTAATGGTTATCTCTTGCGTTTCAGGCACTTTATGTGATGAATCCTAATAAGTTCAGGGCATGTGAGTTTCTCATACGATTCCATGAACGGGAGCGTGGTGATAAGATTATTGTCTTTGCTGACAATCTTTTTGCATTGACCGAGTATGCAATGAAACTACGCAAGCCTATGATCTATGGTGCTACCAGGTTGTTTTGAAACATCAATTTCTTGCTGAAGTCCGTCTTTTTCTGTATTATTTTATATTATTGAGTTGCAGTCTGCCCTCATGATGTGCAGCCATCTTGAGAGGACAAAAATTCTCCAGGCATTCAAAACTAGTCGTGACGTGAACACTATTTTCCTTTCAAAGGTATTCAGCAAATTTCATTTTACATTCAGTATCACAAGTGTGTAGAGAACGTTACTGTAGCTGTGCAATTTTGGGTGTTATGAATTAATGTTTTGCCCCATCAAAAAAATCAAGTTCTACTTTCTCTTTTCTCTTTTCCTTTTTCTTTTCTACCCTCCTTTTGCATCTGTGTCTTGGTTGGATTTTGGGGTGAGGGGGTGGTGGGAGGAAATACTTGGCATTAACTGCAATGTCTTAAATGCATGTGGGCAAAATTTTTTATTATTGTTAACATCATCTGCTTTAAGATGATGAGGATGAATCCCTTGTTTTGAGAAGTGTTCTAAGTTCTCTTTTGCATGGTTTCAGCTACTTGTGCTGGGGACAACTCTGAGTTTCAGTTATGTGATTGACCCTTGGAGACCGCTAGTTTTGTTTCCAATGGATTCCTTTGCTTGCGTCCTATGAAAATAGTCTTATGTTGGTTTCTCCATCTACAGGTTGGCGATAATTCAATAGATATTCCTGAGGCAAATGTAATAATTCAGATTTCATCCCATGCTGGTTCAAGACGTCAAGAAGCCCAGCGATTGGGACGTATTCTTAGGGCAAAGGTGAGTCGTACAGTTTTATCCTGCATCTGAAAATTTTCATCTTTGTTTCTTTAGTTGGCAGATATCTTGGTGATGGAATCAGTTGATAATTGCAGTATGTAATTTGAAAATTTTCATTGGGTCAACAGGGTAAACTTGAAGATAGGATGGCAGGTGGTAAAGAGGAGTATAATGCATTTTTCTATTCCCTTGTTTCTACAGATACGCAGGTATGCTTATATCTTCATTACAAGACCATAGACTATTCTTAAGCATTGTGTAAATGATGGTTTCTTTAACTAAAATAAATGTTTACTGGTACTTTTTGCAGGAAATGTACTACTCAACTAAAAGGCAGCAGTTTCTAATTGATCAAGGTTATAGCTTTAAGGTATATCATTTATTATGTAATTTGTATGTGCTTAATTCTTTATCTATTCTACTTTAATACGAAACGATTTATGTGCTACTTCGGAAAGTGGCTTATATGCTTTGTTGCTTTATTGTAAAAGCCATTCACCAGATGCATGAATTGGCAAAATTTAAAAGCAAATATTTTAGCATAACATTGTTTCGCCGTATATTTCTGACAGGTGATAACAAGCTTGCCTCCTCCTGATGCTGGTGCTGACTTGAGTTACTACCATCTTGATGAGCAATTGACCCTACTAAGAAAGGTGCATATTTCTCCTCTCATTTCTAACTTTAAAAGGTTGTCAAGTTAGTAGTCACTTACAAGTTTTGTGCTTCAGGTCTTGACTGCTGGTGACGACGCAGTTGGTTTAGAGCAGCTAGAAGAAGATGCGGATGATATAGCCCTTCATAAAGCTCGTCGCTCTATGGGATCCATGAGTGCAATGTCAGGTGCAAATGGAATGGTTTACATGGAATACAGGTATAATGTTTCCATATTTTGCTTATGCTTTACTTCTATGTTTAACTGCCCTGTAAGATGGCTAAGAGTAGGACCTATTTCTATATATCTCTTTTAACTCACTGTAATTACCTTTTTAACAATCCGGTTAATTGGTTAATTTATTCTACTTGTTAACTAACGTATACGTATCTTTTTCCTTTGCAGCACTGGAAAGCATAAACTTCTTGGGCAGGGACAGAATAAGAGTAAGCCTAAGGATCCATCCAAGCGACATCATTTGTTTAAGAGACGCTATGGATGAGATGAAAACTAAACCAAGCAGAATGGTGATTGTATTATACCAGCTACAAGGTTAACGCATTGTTTGTTTTAAGAGGCTGCCATATTTGAGATGACGGCCAAACCATGCAGAATGGTGTTATATACCATCTAAGAGTTTACGAGAAGCTGCTGGAAGAGCATAGTTATGCTCTGTATTTGTGTACGGGTTGAGATAACTCTCTGCATGAACAAGGCTGGCGTACGAGCATACGTTGTATCCCAACATTTCTATTTTTTGTAGCATTTTACCCTTTGAAAGTATAGTTCTGGTTTACAGAAGTTCTAAATGTGTCTATCTGGAAAAAGATGAGGGTTGTGCTGACTGAAACATCAAATGAAGAAGGCAGTTGAAGAAAAAGCCAAGGATGAAAACCATTTGAAAGAACTGCTTTTAGCCTACTCACTAGTATGGCAATTTGGCTTCAAATATAACAGAATGACATAATTTGATGTAAAATCCAGCACAGGCCTCTGCTAGGGCCAAGTAATTACTATCTAATCACTGATCAATAATTGTCAATTGTCATCATATTTCCTATGTGCCTTGTCAATGATGAATCTGAGCTGATTTTCATCAAAAGTTTGTCAGTAAAGTTTTTCTCTTAACAAACGGGTTAATAATTCCTTTTTATAATTTAATTATTCTATGATCCTAGTTGTTAGGCTTTATAAGTTCACTGGACAAAACTAAGGGGTCCAAGATTGGCAGCTCAGAATTACAAAACCAACAATCCAACCTCAGCTCAGATCTTCTTCTCAACTTGGTTGACAGTTGCATGATAGCCGATTTTTCACTTGACGAATACATGAAGTTCCGTGAGATGGGATGCCATTACAAACTACAATGACAGGGTATAAAAGGCAAGAGCCTTGGAAAGAAAGGTAAGCAATCTCAACCTATCTGAACCCATACAAACTTTCTTCCTCCTAAAAGCTCGTCTTCCTCCGTCTCATTTGATTGTTTACGAACTTGAGGATCCGAATGCGTTCATCAGAAATCATTTTTTTTTTACTATGATTTTGATATAAATAAATTTCATAAATTAATTTTAAAGGCTTTCTGAATATTGAAAGTTGAGTTTCATAAACATAGGGACAGATAGACAAGATGCCCCAGACCATTGGTATTTGGTAAAGTGAGATAATGCCAATTATAAAGGGTAACAGGAAGAATAAAGTAGCAAATCCAATTCCCCTTCAATAAGAAAACATGCAGTAGTATGAATTTTTCCTTACAGTTTCAAGTACCGAAGAGGAAAATTGACCACCGAAATCTGTCATTTTCTTTCATCCTATCCACTAGAAAAAAGAGAAGAACAGAAGACAAAGAAGGTCCAAGTCCATATAATCCTAATATATATATTCTTTAGTGGTAAAAGTAATCTTGCTGATAATCATAATGTCGAGATTATTTAATTTAAGTACAATATACATAGCATACATATGTACATATCTGAACAACTTGGAAAGCTACAGTGTTTCCTGGCAGCGAATGGAATACAAATTGGGTTTGAAAAGCAAGAAAACAGATGAAAGATTGCAACTTTTCGACAGAAAGTTTTCATCCCAAAGCTACTTTTTGTGCTTGGCTCACAGCAAAAAATAGAGCTGTGTTTGTTACAGGGACTCAACTTGGCTGCAAGATTGCTTTTTGAGCAATGAAATTGGTACTTGTCACATCTGGAAGTTGGTAAGAGACCCTACAAACAGCACTTTCGAGTGTTGACAGAAAAGAGAAATGGTGGATTCTTCCGCACTGCAATAACAAATTAGTTTCAGTTTCCAGCATTCCCAAAGGCCTACGTCTCTAGCATTTTGACCACTTTTCTAGGGACATTCCCCTTGTAGCTTAGATGATTAGATGAGGAATCTCACTCCATGTAAAATAAATCATGAATTATTTACTATCTCAACCCAAGCAGTAATTAGATTTGAAGCTTTGTTTATGTAATTTATATTTATATCATATAACATAAAAAAATTCATATTAAAATTCGTATTAATACATTAAATATAAAACACTCTTTATATATATAATTTTTAATTATTATTATTTTTTTTTTACGTATTACCACATTTAAAATTGTCAGATTTACTGCTAACATAGAAAGAGACAGAAGTAGAAAAGCTTTCTTCGTCACCAAGTCAAAATTAAAAGCATGGACCGTGCCTCGCTCATGCATTGAAAAGGCAAAAGTCGGAGAAATCTAATATCATGCAGGAACATAAGCAATGAAAGGGCAAAGCATAATTGAATTTACTAATATTTTTTCCTTTAATATAATCTTATTTACTTGAAAAGTATTGAGTTTATAATATTAGGATGATCTGTTGGGAGTCTTCAGGCCTGTAATCTGGTACCGGTAGGTGGCATTGTATAACATCACGCAGCAAAAGAAATACAAAGCAAAGTAGTGGACTACGATTCTGATTCTCCATTGCAAAGAAAACAGGGAATAAAAATCTCTTCAGCCAAGGAATAAAATAAATAGTATTAATAATTTATTACTTAATAATACCTCAATTTTATTTTGCGATTTTGGAAAAAGCAAGAGATAAAAAGAAAGCTTAAGGCTGTCATGGAGGACAGAAGTAAATAATAATAATAATAATAATAAATATTTATTGTGAAAAAATTTTAAAAAAAATCATCTATAAAAGTTGTATATATAATAAATACAAAACTATTTTTTACTCTAAACAATAAAAACTAAAAACATTTAATTAATTATAATTGTATATCTTCAGTTACTCTTTTTCAGTTATTTTACTGGAGTATTTATTTATTTATTTTACTAGGATTGTTAGTTTGTGTAATTTAAGATTTATAGTTTGATTTTTGTTTTATATTATCCCTTTGATATTAATTGTTTTTCTATATGAAAGCTATATATAATTGTTAACAAATTTTTTATTAGATTGATATTAACCTATTTCAAATTATGCTTAGGACAAAATTTTTTGAGCCTGATTTTGATTCGCGATATTATTTAATTAGTAAAAATTATTTTTATCGAATTTTAATTTAATTTTTTTAAAAAAAAATGTTTGAATCTCTTAAATTTGATATATTGCATGGTTCGAACTTAGACAATTTCTAAAAAATCAATGGGGTTTGGCCTGACTAAATTATGACCATCTGTAAATTATTTCTTTATTTTAGGAATCAAGTAATAATTTCAAAGCATAAAAATATAAATTATTTTCAATTTTTAAAAATATATTTATTTATTTTAATTAAAAAAAATGTGCTCCACCAGTAACGGGTCAAAATTCTAGTATTTGGGATAAAGATAACCATAAAAGTGGAAAAAGAAGGGTGAAAATAACATTACTCCGAAAGAAACAACAATTCCTCTAGCTTTGATATGACAATCACCCAAGATCCCCTTTGTAGTGGAGACTTCAAGAGAATGGAACAATATTTAAATATGCAGTAAAGTATGACTGAAATGCGCAAATCATTTGGAAGTCTAAAACAGATATATATAAAAAGCTGTAAATCACCATGTAGCCAGCATCAAGCCTTTGATCAGCGGCCAAGGCTAGCTGCTATTCATCCTGGATGCCATGGTTCAGTCCATAGTTATAATAGCATAATGGCACTTGGTATTTATTTAAGGTCTTTCTTTAGCCACTTGCTAAAGAAAATGGAAGGACAATCAAATTCCCAATAACAATTACCTATTTCTTAGTTTAATTGTGCAACAATCAATATAAAATCCACCAATATATACACACGTGTGCGTGACAAAGACTTTTAATTTAAAAAAAATGTAAATATCGAAATTCGAATATTAAATATCAAGATACGAAATAAGATTTTTTCTCATATATACTTTCACTTACTCTCATAAAAGTTTGTTTCTTCTTCCTCTTTGTTTTTCTTTGTTCATTAATTTTTATGTATGTTAACAAAAGTTACTTTCATCATCAATGACATGGGCTCTTTTCTGATGCACTCCATTCGCAAAATTCAATACTCCTAGTAGCAAAAAGAGAGCTGGTCCAGTTGACAATCATTTCCCATTCGTGTGCATACTTATGATGTGATAATCTGTTTTAACAATCGTGGGAAAGTGTTTTTTTTCTTCAAGGACTTGGAATTTTCAATGTAGCCAACAAAAGCCCTTTTCTTGGAATGAGAAAAGGACGACTCAAGGGGACAACTTAATCACTTGATTCTATTCTCATCATCCCAAAAACAAAGAAGGTCCTGTTGGGGTTAATATTCTAGTAAGGCTACGATCCAATAATCATCTCATTAACTTTAGCCTGCAATGATATGATGTTGATTTAAGAATCCTTTTTCCAATGTTGAGTTAGTCAAAAGTGAGCTTCAATTCCTCTTGTTTAGTGCTTCTGTCAATTTATATTAATAATGGTTTTCTTTCTTTTTTCTTCCCCATTAATGAGTTGTTGTTTTCTGATCTTTCACTTACGTTTCTAATATATCCCACTGGCAAATGTTTTATCAGAAACCGAAATCCAGAAACCTCAATGCATGTTCATGCAGGCAGGCATAAATTTGGGACAAAATTAAAGCAAATATATATTGCCTTCCATGATACTTCTCTCAAGATTCTTTTGGCTGTCAAGTTCTTAAACAACTTTAGAGTAACTAGTTTTACCATAAATCATCAGAATAATTAGGAGAAACTCAAGATGCTCACATTGTTCTTTGCATCTCCTTTTCTATTTCGGATTTGATGTTCCACCAATATTGGTTGTCAAGTCTATCTAAAACAAGAAACTAAAAGTTTGTTTATCAAGTTTTTAACATTCTGACATATTATAATATCTTTGGTTAAAGGTGGTCAGGTCAAATATGTGCATTGATTAATCGAACTTGGAAGTATTCACTATTTAGCAGTACGGTCTCAGCATTATAAAGGAAACAAGTATTCTATTCTTTTTCCAATATTGCCAAATAGAATTCAAAAATGTTGAAACCTGATCAGGTCGCAGGAATTTTATAGTAGGAAAGAAAATGTTGTGACAGACATAATATATATTCCTTTCCGTGCCAAATCTTCATAATCTATATTTCCTAAATCTTCTGGTAAGCATGGATAAATATTGTCTGCTGAGGAATACAGATTAGTGTGTTAATCAGCTTGACACCTGGAAGTTTCACTTTACTTCTGCTTTGCTTGAGCTTCATTTTTTTTTTTTTTTTGGTTTTTGGTATCATTGGCTTCATCTTTATGACATAAACATATACACAGAATTACAAAATTAGCACTGTGGAAGAACTTTATTGTAGTTTTAAGAAAAGATGAAGCCTTTGATGACTTTAAAGAAGAAGAGCATAGTTTAATTTCTAGCTTCTGAAACAAGAAAGTGCAGGCTGCCAAGTGCCAACAGGTATAATCTATTTGGATTGCCCTTTTCTTATAAAATGCAAGGCATAAATTGCCGATTTAACAATTGGCTTTGAGAATTTTGAAGCCATAGGCATATCTAGACATTTGGACTCCAGGATTGATTTACAGCCTTGACAACAGAAAATAGTGCTATCTTCCATCGGTCAGTGAAGAATATTTTCATTCAATGTGTAAACTCTTTTTCCTATTTCCGAACAGAAATTTAGTAAAACACAGTATATGAATCAGAATGATCAAAGGCTTTCCATAGACTGAATCATGCCATCCACTCTCTCTATTGGGAGTGTTTGTGCTAAGCCATCATTATGGCCCTGGATTTGACAACACTAAAAAGGGTTAAAGCATATAATACATGTAAACTATTCCTCTAGCCGTGGAAGCTTTGACTGTAATTTGATTGGGAAATGCATTAGGTTTGGTTCTCTGATCTAGAAAACTATACATAACTTTCCTTTTCAAGCCTTTTTCAAGGGTTTTTCCCTATCTTTGCATAGTTTCTTTCCAATGTAAGTATGTAGCCACACTAATTAAAAATAAAATAAAAATGTGTCCAGCTTGAACACCCCATGTCAATAGACAAAGCAAATTAGAATCTGATTATACCAATCCATATATTCAATGAATTTAGATATAGAGTTTAAGGTTTAGGGTTTAAAGTAAACACTCCTCTACCATTGGATTTTAATTTTCTCAGTGTGTGTACTAATCAATACTCCGTAAAGAACAGCTTTTAACGGGCATTAAGCAAGATAGATGCCCTTTTCCTTCAACTGAACATTTAGACCAAATGAACGTACATAATTAATTTTAATAAAGAGCATAGCCTTCTAAAAATCAACTGGAAGGTAAGAACATATTCCAATGCGGGTTGCCCTTTGCGGTAACCAATCACTGGTAATCTTTTTATAGCAAAGCAGGAAAGTTAGCAAGTTGTACAACAGTCTGTGTTTGATTTTGATAGAATCGGTACGATCAAAAGTTCTTCAAGTTGTAAGTTCCACAATAGTTTTTAAATAACAAAAACAGAACCCTATCGAATTTGAGAAATCATAGTATTATAGGGCAGAATGCGTCTTCAGTTTTCTTCCGAAGTAATCCTACCATTTAAGTTCAGAGGATAATTTATACTGTATAGAAATTTAAATTGCGATTGAAATTATATTTTTAATTGCGTTGTATTTATTGTGGTTTCGGATATAACAGAAATTATTTTAATCATTATGGTTATCGTTATCTTGAATTTTTTTTTTAATTTCATATAACTTTTTAATTGACGATAACGGTAATAACGATCGATAGTGATAAGAACAATCATCGATAATAATAATAACGATCAGTAACGATAATATTTTGATTTCTAACATAATTTACCACCCCATTGAACTTGAGCCAGTTGTTTAAACATGTGAATATATTGTTTAAAAACACAGATTTTCAACCACCAACATAAGGTAATTATGAATTGCTTTCTTTCCATGCCAAGTTCTTCCATCTCTGGTCCTTTCTCAAATTTTTAATCAATAGGTGCGATTTAACAAGTAAAGTTGCTTGACATGATCGTTATATATATTATTTAAAATTTTCAAACTGTTATTGATTACTGGCATTTCACCTAAATAATGAACTAAAAGTCTCACAAGGGACTATATATTATATATTATCTAAAAATACAGCAAGTAGAACAATTTCCTTATTTTCGATATGAGGTTTTTCTTCTCCAATGGCTAATTAACATCTCAAGTTAACAATTATGAGTTTGGGAAGAAATTAAACAATTTCTTTCTTCCTCTCTTTTTTTTTTTTTTTTGTCATTTTGCTATCATTAATCTGACAAGTGTTTCCCCTCTCTGGTTTTGATCCAAAATGTTGCTTGTAATACAAAATCAGAACAAGCGAGGCAATTATATTAAAGGTTTAATAATTAAATATATGATCAATTTTTTATATAAAATAATTTAAATTGTCAATATTTTATTACATGTAAATTAATTTATAAATTTTTATTTTTTAAAATAAATTTTCAATATTTTTAAAATCTTACAATTAAGTCAATATCTATTAAATGACAATCATTTTTATTTATATCGTATACCATGTGGTAATTCAAAAAACTATCCACATCAATTATCATGTAAAATATTTAAACGATAATTAGTGTCATTTAATAAATTTAAATTTAATTGGATTATTTTGAAAGATTGGGATTTATTTATAGGAAGTAAAAATTTATGGACTAATTTAGATAAAATAAAATATTGAAAGTTTATATATATTTTATACAAAAAAATTGATGGTATATTTAGGTATTAAGCATATATTAAATAAAAGAAAACTGTTGATGTCTTTTTTTGGTTTGACTTGAAAGAGAAAATAGCGAGATTAAAAATGTCAAAGTTTGAGTTTTTATCGCACTCACAAGATTCATCCATATTTACTCTAATGCTTTTTGTGATCTGACCCCTTGTTTGGCTTATCGGGCTTAACAAGAATCTATTAATATATCTCAAAGAATGACTCCAGTGGTGAATCATCAATATGCTTTGATAATATGTAGAAAGATTCCAAGGTCAAGATTACAGTAGCGGCTAGCGAGCATGATGGTGCTCTGCGTTTTATTACCACCTTGAATCAAATTTTCATTTTATTTATTATTTTTTCATTCATTTGAGGGACCAAAATAATGGAATAAAGTTCATTGTTTAATCTTAAAGTACAAGCACTTCCTGAATAAGAGCATAATTGCTTTAAAAAAAATGTTGCGACAGAACAATGACCATGAGTGGATCTTACCATAAGGTCAAAGATTCGAGGTCAAGGTAATTAAGAGTCCTAATATTTATCATTAATCATCTTATAATGTACAAGAATAGGAGAGAAATTATTAAAAAAAAAAGTGTAGTTGATGGAAGAAACCGATGCTCCAATGGCTACCTGACTTTACAAATTTTCATCTGTTTATTCCTACACTTTAGAATTGCTGTTCTATTTCTGCTCTAACAGGGCATCCATAGCTAGTTGTTAAAGATGCTAAAAGAAATACTCGTCTGTAGAAGGCTTCCCCAAGTAGCCATGGTGGTATTGAAACGGATGTCGGTTGAAACTGTTCAGAAAAGTTCCTCTTGCCATTGTTTCATCCTCCACCTCATGCAATGTCTGCAAAATGAATGCATTAAGATGAAAAATGTTTACAATTTGGACCGTTGTTACATAAATAACGCGTTAACAATTCAGATATAATACGTTTAATGGAAAATGATTACTATACTACGTTGAACTAAAATAGTACCCATAATTGATCATCGTCTTCATCTCTGGTTGAACATGTAGCTTTGGGAATCTCAACTATTTCATCGTTGCGCGCGAATCTGCCGCGTATACGAGGACGGTTGTCCGCTAGTGTTTTACGGCATGCATACTTTGCATCAACATAAAAAACCAAACCATATTTAGAAGTTTGAACACAATCAAACAAATGAACTAATTGTTTTGTAATACTCTCATGAATTCATTGTTGAACAAAAGACAAAGTTAAGAAACCTTAATTGTTTTGTTGAAGTTCCTTTGATTGCGCTTGGCTCTATACTTTGAAATCCTCTCTTGTCTCTCTTCTGGGTTGTAACGTCCTACTTTGAAGGGCGCTTCCTCCATGAACGAGTTCTCCATAGCCGAAGGGGTTGAAATTGACCTTTCGTTCATATGGACGTTTCTCATGTTCTAAAAGCCAAGGAACAAAACAAGATTCCATAAGAAAACAGACAAAAACAGAGTAAAAACAGGGCAATTGATGTAATAAAGAGATGAAACAAACCTCTAAATCTCCAGTGCTGCATACCTTCCTCATTTGTCCAGGGAAAAAGCTGTTATCAGGCAAACTTAAGGCTTGGTCTTGACAATTCAGTGATTCCATGAAGGAATCAAAGGAAGGTTGGAATGAAAAGGTAGGCTTTCCTTCAAAAGAACTGCTGCTAAAGCTCCTTTGCAAGTACTTTGCTACATTCTCAACATTACTGTACGGAGAATCGAAATCCATTTGACATTCCTCATTTTTTACTTCTGAACAATTCAAGCTGTTGAAATTTCCATAGCCGTTTTCCAAATTTCCACCAAATGACAGACACGGAAACTGGTTTGTTTGATAAAGGCTGAGATTTTCAAGCTGGTCTATTGGAGGTGAAGAAGGAAGCAAACCAGAAACCAATTGGTCAGGACAAAGGGGTTGATCAACTGGGTTTTGTTGGGTTTGATTGCAGTTCAACGAAGCTTGAAGATTATAATCAGACGATGAGGAGTCATACAAAGGAGAGAAAGGAAAATCAAACAAACAGTGATAATCAATCGTATCAGTGGAAGCCATTTCCAGCATACAACGGTTGAAGGAAAGGTCATCAGAAACAGAGAGATTATAAGACATTTGAAACCAAACTGACTAACTCTTGATTGAAATTGAACCCAGAAGGCAATAAAAAACAAAACAAAGAGAAATTGGGTTGATTTTTCTATTCGGCAGTTAAAACGGCCAGAAAGCACAAGGTGACACGCTCAGGCCCTGGGATTGTTTGACATTACATGGAAGAACAAGACAAAGGGTCTGGCCCTTCAAACAACACATATATAGATGAGTCGAGTATACTTCTCATCTGCCTTGTCCTTAAGCAGACCAAGGCACTACATTTGAGCTTCAGTCGGAAGTTTGCAATCATGACCCTACAGAAATGGCATCTAGCATTTGTTGCACTAGTCATTTTATAGTAATAGTTTTATGGCAACATCCAAAGCTTTTTGTTTTTATGAAGACTACGTTTGGTAGGAAAAAAAAACCAAAAAAATATTTATTTAGGTGTATTTGGTACGAAGAATAAAAAATGAAAAAAATTATAAATTATAAATAAAATTATTAATCTAAGTTTTTTTTGTTCATAATTATTAATTTAGGTTGAACTAGTATTTTTTTCTTCCATATTTAAAAATGTTGGATTTGAATGCAAATATACTTCTTTTTTGTCTTTTATTTCTCTCCTCTCAAAAAATAAAATAAAATCTTACACGCCTTTTTCTCTCCGAGCTATCTAACATAATGTAAAATTAATTTCTATTTAAAATTTCACAAAATTTTTCAATTGAAAATGCAATGTAAGATTACTTTGATTAATTGAAGACATATTGTAAATTGAATACAGTGTTAATATTAGTGTCCATAACTATTAAATTATAACAATATAAAATGTTGTGAATCTTGTGATTTGTATAGTTGAAAAATGAAAGGATGAAAAGTAAGGGGTGGTAAAAAGTAAAAAGAAAATAGATTTTTGAAGATGTTTGGTGCAATAAAAAATAGAAAGAAAAGAAAATGATAAGAATGAGTGTTTTTTTTCCTATTCACAAAAATATAATATATCTGAATCGAAGAAAAAAATGAGGAAAAAAAATATTATTCATGTGAGTAAATTAGGTGAAAATAATAAATTACCTTAATGATTTTATTTTTATTTCTATCAAGTAATAATAGAAAAGAAAATATGTTATACATCAACTTTTTCATTTTTTTTCCAAGCACACCTATTGAAAAGAATAATATATTTTCACTTTTCTCTCATTTTAAGAATCAAAGTTAGGCCCAAGGTTATTATTTTTTTTTAGAAGAAATTAAATTTAAAATTTAAATAATTTTCTCTTTATACTTTTCTATGAACTACTTTTCTTCGATTCCAGTTTCTATTTTTTTTTTTGAAGAAAATTTAAATATATATTATAAATTTTAATCTTTAAACCCTATGCTAAATACACTACAATTTAAAAAAGGAAAATACTCTTCTCACCTTACAATATGTAGACTTATCCCTAAATAAAGTAAAATTCTTCCCTCCTTCCATTTAATGTATTTCTTTCCTCTCTCTCCCTTCCTCTTCTTCTTTTTTTTTTTTTTTTAAAAAAAAAAACAGATATAAAACCTAATTTTATAAGCTCAAAAATCTCAAATTTCCTTGCAAAAGCAGTAGAAAATTTTGGGTGTATTTTGCTTTAATTGAAATATATTGAATGAAATTTTATAAGCATTTCAAATTTTTGAACTTGTTTGCGAGAGACAATTCACTTTAAAAAACAAATATAAATTATAAATTTTTTATGCAATTAATTTAGTTGATTTTTCTTTAGTAAATATTTGTAGTAATACTTTTAATATTGCATTTAAATCAGAGAATCTTATGGTAATAAAATTAATTAAACATTGTAGTATTTATTATGCATTCTATATGTATTAATAATTGTTCGGTCGAAAAAGACTGACTGAAAGTTAAAAGAAGAGTAAAAGAGAGATTTATAGTAACCAATGAGGCCTTGACTTGTGAACCGTTGGGCACATCGGTTGGCACCATGGAGGTGCAACGAGTGTGCCAAACCATAAACCATAAATCACCCTTTCACTTTTAATTTTTAATTTTTATTATTTTATTAAAAAATATTTTTAATTATTATTTTATCTTTTTCAATTTTATTGTAATTAATTTTATTATCATCTAAACTAACCCTTAGTAACAAAGCGGAGGCTTCGAAAGTTATTTAGTTAATTATAATTATTTATTAATTTATTTAATTTGAGTATCATTATTTTCATAATTAGTAATTTATATAATATGCTAAATATAGCTATAACTTTAAAAAAAAAAAGTACCACTCAATAGAAAGATTTATAGTAATGGTGAGAGTTTAAAATAAGAATAATGGTTTCCAATTTTTTAATTTTTTCTTATTTCCTTAAGTTTGTAAAACAAAATTTTGGAATTGATTAAATTAGAGGAAGACGGTAAAAGAAAAAAATAAGAAAAAAATATTTATGTAAAGATATTTTTGTCTCATAATTATTGAAATGGGAAGATTAATTTTTAAAGTACATTTATAAATTCTCTTAATTTTTTTATCACTCCACCATGCAAAATCAAAGTGAAATCAAAGTTCAATCTTGTTTGGACATATCGAGACCAAATTAGATACAACCCCTTGTCACAGTTATCCTAGGCATCTAGCATGCAGTAGAAGAGAATAATCGGCAACAGCTCAGATTATTCTGTCCAAAGGATTATATGGTAATAACCAATAACAAAAATGAAAAAAGGAAAGGAACGAAAAAGAAGAAAAGCAACCGAAATTGTAAAGTCAAGTTGTATTTCATAAATTTAATAATTAATATGTTGCTAAAAATATCATATAATAAGTAAGATATAATATGAGTATATGACGACATACATACCTAAAAAGAAGAGATGAAAATAATATAAAGTAAATACGATAAAAATTGGATTTTAAGGTTTTTACTAGTTTAAATTTCAAAAGTATAAGTATAATTATTATATATATTTTATGAATAAGTAAATAATAATTATAATTATTAATTAAATAACTAGTAAATATAAATAATTATAATAAATTAAATTTAATCTCTAATAAGATTCAAACATAAAATCTTAAAATTCAAAAGTTTTCTCTTTATCACTAAATTAAATTTTCATTAACAAATTTATGTATAAAATTAGTTTAAATGTAGAGATTTAAATTTAAAAATAATAATTTTTATATTTTATACAAAATAAATATAAAATATATTCACGAATTCACACAACCTGTTAATTTTGCATAAATTCATTTGGAGAGTTACAATAAAATTTAAATTACGACTTCATGTGGGAGTTGCCGATGTCGCTCAGGTCTTTTGTATAAAGTCATTACCAACGCAATTCGCGTTATTTTTTTCCATTTCCTCGGCCTTCGTCTCATTCTCCTTTCTAGATTGGGAGGGTCTTTTTCTATTTTTTTGTAATAATTTTCCTTTCCAGAAAAGCGGAGCCGCCGGATTGGCCCATTCAGCTTCCCAATTCCGTCAAACCTTTTTCACTTCCTTCTATCTGTTTTCTTTTTCTACTTCTCTCTGGGAAAAGGGTTTTTTTTTTTTTCTTGTTTGTTTTGGAGATCTTTTGAGCCATGCCGTCTCAAGAATACATGGACAAGATGCAGGTCCGCCAGAACTACCGGAATCTCTGGCACACCGATCTCTTGAGCACCATTCAACGAGACCCTCCTTGTATTTTTCTCTCCCCCTGCTTTCGTTTTTTCTGGGTTTCTGTTTCTCTCACTCTCTTTAGTTTGATTGATCATTTCTTTTTCATTCCTTTTCGAGTCTTTTTGCAGATTGCTGTTTTGCTTTTTGGTGGTAAGTAACTCTGCATGTGTTTCTTTTATTTTTGCGCTCTAGATCTGATTTGTTTCCTGAATTCTATGTTTTTGAATAATTTTTTTATTAGCGGCATTACGTTTCTTATTAATAATGGTTTAAGGTTTGAATATTGAGACGACGGTGGCTGGAGTAACATATGGTTGACTGAGCCTGATTTCATGTTTCTGTTCAAATCAGATGATAAAATGTTTTCGCTAGAATGCTTGATTATGATACTATATTTTGACTTTCTTATGTATGATGGAAGGTATGCTTTCACCTTGTAGAATACTCACTTCTTGCCTGGGATAGGAAATAATGTTCTATTTTTATGTATAAGCTGATGAATTTTCTCCTTCCCTCAACTTCTTATAGTTTTCTTATTTTCAAACCATCCTATCACAGAATATGTTGCCGATGCATTGTTGATTTTCATTTTATTGTTGCAGTGGGCCATGTGCATCCTACATGCTCAGGAAAAGAGCGCTTTATAATGATATGACAAGGTAATTGATTCATTTGATTCCTCGATGAACACAAGTCAACGATGTAATATCATGGTTTAAACATGGCCTCTTGTTTTCTTTTCTTTTCTATAGGTACACATGCTGTGCTGGTTATATGCCATGTAGTGGTAGGTGTGGAGAGAGTAAGTGTCCTGAGTTTTGCCTTTGCACTGAGGTACGGAGTTTGTCTGTATGGTCTGTATTGCTTCTTGCGTTACTTCAACTCTTGGTTCTAATTTATAAGCTTACTTGTTTGATTCCCAACTCCACAATGTCTATGAGGTTTGAGGGATTAGGTTGGGTTACCAAGAACCATCAGAATATAAGAGATGCACAGATTTAGCTGTATATATACAAATTATTTGCCTATCAGGAGTAATGGCAATGTTGATATTTAAAAATAACTATATTCACTGCTAAATAAGTGGTGAAAAAACTAGCTGTAACAAATCTTTAGCTGATGTCTCTTGGCCGTAAGCATGGTCTGCAGTAAGGGGAGTGAGGGAGGAAGGGACATGGTTTTCTTCTTTTGAAAGCATAATGTCAAATTTTTTAAGTACCTATTTCATGCTGAGTTGTCCTTATGGCGGTAAAAGATATGTAATTTCCATTGGTTTCTTTTTCAAAATATTTTTGTAAATTGGTGTGGCAATTTTAAAGAGCTTCTATTCCTATCTTGTCGTTAATTTTGTTATCATATGTATTCGTTTACAGGTTTTCCTCTGCTTTGCAAACTCTGTGGCCTCTACCCGATTTCTGTTGCAAGATGAATTCAACATTCAAACAACGAAATGTGACAATTGCATCATTGTAATCTATCTCATTCTATACCTATGTATTTGTAATTATATCTCCACATCTTGGCCATTGATTAAATATATTTCCACTTGATATGCAGGGTTTCATGTTCTGCCTACAACAAGTTGCCTGCATATTTTCCATAGTTGCAATGATTGTTGGAAGTGATGAGATTCAAGAGGCATCACAGATACTGAGTTGTTTAGCTGATATGGTTTATTGCACGTAAAGTATTCTGTTCTATTCAGCACCATGCAACTCTTAGCTTGTTTTGCCTAAGGATATATCATACTGACAGTTCTATTTTATTTTACCCTTTGCAGGGTCTGTGCATGTATGCAGGTATGATGTGCTTCTAATACATGCAAATGGGAATTTCTTTTTATCCTTATTATGAACCATCATTTAATATTTTCTTTCGTTACAGACACAACATAAGGTTGAAATGGACAAACGAGATGGCAAGTTTGGTCCACAACCAATGGCAGTTCCCCCTGTTCAGCAGATGTCACGCATTGATCAACCAATTCCTCCTGCAGCTGGCTATCCACCAGCAGCATATGGACAGCCTTACCCACCTCAGGCACCTGGCTATCCAACCCAAGGTTACCCGCCGGCCACATATCCTCCCGCTCAGTACCCTCCAGCTGGTTACCCACCGGCCACATATCCTCCCGCTCAGTACCCTCCAGCTGGTTACCCACCACCTGGTTACCCACCATCTGGTTATTCTAAGTGATTTTTCTCCTGGTTACATGTTGATTGCAGGCACCTGATTCCGGGTTACTGAGATTCATTTAGAACTTGACTTGCTTGCTATTGCAATTTATATAGTGATACATTTCATGTGTGATTGCTTTTCACATTGCAGATATAAACAGCTAAAGGCTTAAATATTGATACTATCAACTTGTCTATTCTCAATAATTTTCGTCTAAATCATTTTCCTTCTCTATGGTGTTTATGTACATTTCATCCGCTACTTTCGGTATACAAAACCAATAATATCTCGGGGGTTTTTGTCTTCTTAAAATGGACGTTGTCTTTTTCACATCTATTAAATTCAGTTGGCCCATATCTTTATTTACTGTAAATGTTATTGATTGAAACAATTGATTCCAGCCCTTCCTTGATGGTGATGGTTAGATGCATTTTGCATATGTTACATTTCATATTTGTCAAAGGGTTTTGGAAAAGAAAAATCAGAATAACTATGGATTGCGATGATTTTTTTTTTTTCTTAAATTACATGGAGATTCCGTCGGGGCTCTTTCAGAGACATTAAGCTACCTAAATTCAACCTACCGGGCTACCTCCCTGCACTGTTAAATTTCAGTTTGTCACAACAACTGACCTAATTCAAGTTGATGTAACCAAACGAAGCTGATTCCTATCCTCTTTGAGCTAAAGAATCATACCTGGTGTTGAAATCCTGACTGCCTGGCGGGCCGCCTTCAGTCACCAGCTACTCTTGTTTTCTAGAATCTTGACATTGTTGAAATGTCTACATATTTTTGTAAAGAAACATGAAAAAAGGATACACCACCAAATCCCCATAACATAAATCCCAGGATGACCTTCACATTTATAAAATTATATAAAAATTTTAAATAGATTTCACCTAAATATGACTAGACAGCATATTCAAATTTTAAATAAATTTAAGATTTTTTATTTTATTTTAGAGCGTAGATTGGATAGATAATTAAGAGTGATATGCTTATACCCTTTTGCTTAATTAATTACTAACTTAACGCAGTCCTATTAAATATAATATCCAAGAAAAAGAAAATATTGGGACTATATATTTTATTGTATCACTTAAATTTATAATGAAACCTTAATCATGTGAGCTCTACGGCAGCATTTTATTTTTTATAAATTGAAATATAAGCTGTTCCACTTGGAAAAAATAAAAATGAATTTTTTTTTAAATATTTGAATAAAATTTAAAATTTAAAATTATTATTACTAATAAAATTAATTTTAAATCGTAAAACGAAAAAAAGAAAAAAGAAAAAAAGAAAAACCAGTCTCATCTCATAGCTCTCTTGACACAAGATGAAGGCAGGCATCTCTGCCCTTCAAATTCACGTCGGAGTAGGACCACGAGTTTTGAAAAGTGAAAATAAAATATATTATCATTTTCAATCCACATTGAAGAATATAATAAATAAATAAATAATAGTATTAAAGTTTATTAGTAAGACTTAAAATGTACAATTAGGTAGCTAATTTATAAAGCAAGGTTGGCCTTGTTTCTTAATCACATGAATCCAATCTCCAAAAACACTCTTCTTTTCATCAATTTCTTACTCATTTTATAAAATCATCACACATGAGTTATGCATTCAGAACTCATGGACCCAAAGCAATTAAGGTTAACTACGAAATTTGACTTAAAATATTATATCTCCACTATATATTATATCTCCAATAATTTCAATTTGGCGACTTGGACAAACTTTTAAGGTAAGTTTTTCTGATTTTTCCAAAATAGATTGAAAGAAATCTATTAAAGAATAAAAGCCCAATGAGATAATATTTGTCATTTGTCATTGGTTAGGTATTCATTTATGGAAAATTAATTGCGTGCTGTTGAAAAATTTCCATTTGAAAATTTCCAAACACATATATTCTTAAATTGACTTAAATTAAAACTTTTAATTTTAATTGAGAAATAACCTAAATGTAAGTTTGATTATAAATTGAATGTCGTTGAAAATAAAAAATTTATTATACTTATTTGCGATTGGTCGAAAATGTTTAATTTTGATTAAACTTAAATTAAGAAATTATAATTATAATTTAAAAATAACTTAAACGTTAAATTATAAATGAAACATTTAACCAAATTTAAATTGGATTTAATCAAAGTTTTTATTTTATTTTTCTATCTTTACCCTTTTTTTCAATTTGTTTGTTATTTGCTTGATTAAATGCATCCACCACAATAAGATGTAGATCTAGGGATTACCCCACTTGAAAGAGAAATTAAAAAAAAAAAAAAAACCCATTTATTGCTTTCAAAGACCAAAACTTCGTCCGAACCCCAACCAACAATTAATCCCATCATTCTCCTTCCACCGTAAAAGATTAAATAAAATGCTCTCGCCTTAAAAATAAAATTATAATAAAATACTTTCAGAAAATCTAACCAAAAATATTATTCACATACCAAACACCAAATACCAATACCACAGCTTAACTACCATTATCATATTTCATAAAAAAAAAAAAAAAAAATCAATCCAAACCCAGTAACCCAAAACAATTCCCATATGATATAAAAAAAAAAAAACAGAAAAAAATTTAAACTATGCAAAAATAAAAACTCTGATTAAATAACTCATTTTTTTTATTTTCATTTATGATAATTTCTAAATCTTTTTAATGTATGTATACACAATCGACCCTCTTAAAAAAGATTGAAACTGGCAGCCATAGCCACAAATTACAAGGCGGTAATCTGAGAATAATCATTCTCACCAAAGAATTCAGGGATCCCAGAAGCAGCCCAAAGCCTCTCATTAAATGTCTCCTGCATATCATCGGGAACAAAACTCGTTCTACAAAGCGGACATGTTTTCTGATCATATACCATCCAACGGTCCAAGCAGCTCCGGTGGAATATATGTCGACAATTCGTCAGCCGCCGGATCTCATCTTGCTCTTCAAAGTCGTACAAACAGACGGCACAGCTATCTGGCGGGTCGACGAGGTCGGAGAACTTGACGACAGGTAAGAGTTCCCGGATGAGGAGAGCTGAGACTGGGATGCGGCGGGGAATTAGAGAAGAGGAGGCGGAGATGGAAGCGTCGGTGTCGGCCGTTTCACGCCAAGGAATGTCGGGTTCGAGGAAATCAGGCAGACCCAGATAGAAGAAGAGAGTGGAAATGAATTTGCGAAGGTAACCAAGAACAGAAAGTGAGTGGAGAAGTAATCTAGGAAGGACAAGCTCTGAGTAGCCTACTGGAAAACCCATTTTTCTTGAGAAAGAAAATGAGAGATGCGAGAGCTTTCTTTGTTGTGTTGTGTCTGTTTATGGAGTTTGGTTTGATTTTTCAGAATAGAGAGAGACAGACAGACGGAAATAAGAAAGGGTTAGGGAACGGAGTGGTTATATATAAAGAGGAAGGCTGCTATTTGTTTTATTTTTTATTTACCACAGATATTTCATCCATTCAAATTTAATTTTATTCTAGTTTAAGGTATTCAGGTAAAATATTTTTAATAACAATAATTTTTAAATTTAAATTTTATTTAAATATTTTAAAAAATTATTTTCATTTCTTTAAACGAGGTTTAAAGGAAAACGACGTATTGTCGGGGATGCATTTAGCAGCTTTCTTGCTTTCTATAAAGTTTTGGAACCGAAAATTTGAAATTACCATAATGGATATGCTATTTATTAATTGTGTTTTCATTTTACTTTTGAATCTCTTAGACAATGAGATTAAAAAAAACTCTTATATTTTATATATAAAAAAAAACTAAATATTTGGTTCAATAATTATTGTATATTGTTTTCAAAAAATTAAATTGGAATATATCATTTTCAAATATTAAAAATAAAATTTTGCCTCCGAGGCAATAGATGATGATGTAATAGCCAAATTATACGGATGAGCTGTTTGATAAGAATAAAAGGAAATGAATAATTGGGAAATTAAAGAATGGACTGTAGTGTAGAGTGATGATGTTGACAGGCCGGTGAAAGATCAATGACCATGCATGCCAGATGCCACAACATGTAATGTTCAAACAACATTCAAATGGCCCGGATGCAAATACAAAGGCAGGAAAAACGTTACGCAGAGGCCAGAGGAGACACGGTTTGAAGAGCATTTTCCTTCTGTTTGGATGTATGGTTATTTAGATTTAATAATTTCGAAATACGATATAATAAAAATTGATCCATTAACAATTTTTTAATAAAATAATTAAGGAAGAGTTATAATACATTATAAAATTTAAATTTGAATAACTTTACTCTTATTTTCAATTATCAATATAGTGGGTTGATATAAAAATAATCTGAAAAATATAAAAAATATGTGCATTAAAATTTTATAACATATGCTTATAATTTGATAAAAATTAAAAACATTTTGTATTTAGTGGATTAATATAAATTTTAACACTAATTTTGTGTTATGTAAATATAAATTAAAACACAACTACAAATTATACACATAAATTATCAAAATTAATATATATAATATATAAAAGTTCTCCCACGGTTCAATGGCAATCTGTAATTTCTTTGGCAATGTCACGAAAAAGGGTCCATATGAAATTAATAAATGAAAAGTAAAGGTATGTACGTACCATCAAACTGTGATAATGGTGATGATGATTAATCTATGGGAGGGTTAGTAATGGCCAACGGGATGATTTTTCCTTATTTGCATTGATTATCAACATAAATTTAAATTACCTAACCCTATTTATGCGTCAAATTGATCTTTCAAATATTGATTAAGATATTATTCCAAAGTTTTCTTCATTAAAGTTGAAATTATATATGTTTAAAATTATTATTTATAAACTTACATTTGATGCATGGTTTGTTATAATTTTTTATACTAAATAGTGAATCATAATATGTTGTTTTTTTGTTTATAAGAGATTAGATTTAAGATTAAAATTTTTTTTTTAGTAGTACCACCTAATAAAAAATTAAAATAAAAAATATTTAAAAAATATTATTAAATTTATCAATTAATGAAGTATAATGCTATAATTGAATGATAATATATAAAATTATCCATTTATGATGCATTAGATATAAGCTTTTTCTCGTACATACTTTAATGAAATTTTACATTTTACAAATAATATTATAATATTATCACATATTTTATTATTTAATTTATTTTAATAAAAAATGTTATATATATATTTCAATTTAATAAAAAAATTTAAAAACTTTTTTCCATATCAAACAATTTTTCTTAATATTTAGTCTAGAGGTAATTATCCCTTCTCATAAAAATCAATCAAGATTTTAAATTTTAAATATCAAATCTAATTGGTCTCTTACCTCCTTTACTTTAACTGTACTAAACTTGAAAGTTTAACTAACATCATCAATAGTAAAGAAAACAATTCAAGTTGATCTAACGATTACTAATCTCCTACCTTCGTACATGCTTGTGAAAACGTATGGAGATTCTCAATTGGGAGGTGTTATGGGGTATAGAGTCATGGCTAGTGGGGTTGACATTGAGTGTGTTTGACACATCATGGCTAGGGATTGTCCCATCTTAAATGGGAGCGCCACCACTAACACATCAAATGGCCTTATTCAATGATTTGAGACAAAGTTTTCAAGCCCATTCCATATCACCCTCCAAATCCCAATATAATGTTTACTTTTGTCTTATCATCTCCCTCCACTTTAATCACTCGACAACTTAATTTATTTTATAGTGAAATTCATCCACGTTAACGTCTTCTATCAATCACTTTATCACCAACATTGATCCCAAACATACATTATTATTACTCAATCGAAATCGATTTTGCCTGAAAAAATATTAAATGAAATAAAATAATTATTTATATCAACATAGTATATCTTGTAATTATATTTTTTAGAACTTAATTATTTATTACATGTGATAATTAATTTTTGTATTATATAAATATTTTTTTTTCAAATATACAATTGCATATTATGATTGGAATGTAAAAGATAAATGTTGATTAGAATAATTGTTTCATATAATTCTTATTATATATATACAATATATATTTATCAAGGCTACCTAATTGTTATTGACCGAAAAAGGTTTGGAAATCAAAACAATATCTCCAAAACTTGATTCTTAAATGTAGGAATTGAAATATATAATATCTTGTATCTTTATCTATTAAGTTAAGCTTTTTAATTCGGGTTGATTTTCAATACATGTAAGATTCTCTTTAATGCCTTGAGAATTGAGAATTTCTTAATGGGGACACCATTATTGAGCATAAATAGATATATACAAATTAACTTAACAATGGGAAGATTGTGAAATGTGATAGGCATCAAAATCAATAACATGAAGACGGGGACCATGATTATGGAAAGGAGGATTCCTGGATGCTTAATACATGGTTGAAGAGATTGAGAGGAAAAGAGATGAGTAGGTAGCGGAGACAAGGGTGTCTGTCTGATGAACGAGGTATGAGTATGACCAACCAACCAGCCAAGTGATGTGTGGGTTTGCATCGAGAAACGAGAGGAGAGTGGCATGCCAATGTGGCTATATATTTTGTGGATCCGTCCAACATGGTCAGTACAGGCTACAGGGGGGGCTGGCTGATGCCACACCATGGAGCTGCTCTTCGGCCTTATTGCCAAATGCCCTATGCAGCCAAGACAACCATTGGCCCACCCAATAGCTCACCTATATGTGGGGGGCAACCCCACCCACCCACCCACCCACCCGACCGAGCTGAGCTCGATCTCACCAGTCACCACCACCTTTGTCTCTTTCCTTGTCCTTGTGTCCGTGCCCTGGAGTCCCCAACGGGAATCACAAGAATCTTCATAATACATATGCTTACTGCTCTTTGTCATAACTGGGCTCCTTGTCTGTGGTTCATTATATATGGCATCTTTCTAGCAAAATATCACAGTAATTGATATTTTCTATTGCCTTTTGGACATTGGTCTTGAACAGGACCTTTCTTTTTTTTCTTAATCAGTAATCCTTTATCATTGTTAAGAGTTAGTTAATTATGTGATAAAGTAAAAGTTTAGCTATAATACTTGCCTCAGCTGCTTGAGAGGCTAGACTAGAGTGTGAAAAATAAAAAAAAAAGAATAGCTTTATTGGGTGAAAACCCAAAAGGAAAACACTAAAACAAACAGTCATGGGAATGCAATATTCAGAAAAGCCTGCTGGCATTTGGCCTCATTAGGAACATATTAACAGGTAGGCCAGCTAAATCCAACCAAGATCTCGTTTTAACTCTAACTGTACTGCATGCACAAATCTTTAAGCCAAAGTTATTCCACTTGTTCTCTCTTACTTTAGTTTTGTTTGTCCAGTCCAGTGTTTTGGAGCTGTTTTTATTCTGTTTTTTCCCATACTTAGCCAAAAAAGTATGATTTTTGTGGGCGGTTAGCTCAGATTTCTGACTCTAATCCAAAATTTTATATCTCATTATCAGAAGTTGCCTGTGATAAGATCGAACTGAGTATCAGAAAACATGTCTGCAGTCCAACGTTGCCTGTCAGCATTTGTCTCCGCTTCAAATCAAAACAATGAAACTATAAAAGAAAAGAAAAAAGAAGGTTAAGTCTAATTGAGTGAATATTTAACCAGACAATTAGCAGCAACTTGAATTGTAAAGACAATGCACAAGGGTTTTTCGGGGTCATCGTGCCTAAATTGACATGTGAAACCATGTTGATCATTGGCGATATGGACTGACGAGGACCACGTGGCTTCTTTTCCATATGTCCTTTTCCCTTTGTTTTGGGAAATTAAATGATTAATCATCTTTTCTTGCATTTTTCTTTTATGTATGTATGTACACGGGCCATGCTACATGCCTCAGTCTCCCTCTCCCACCATACATGCAATCACATTCCCATCCATAATTCATTTCATTTTCATTCTCACCATTTTTATAGTTAAAATTATTGCATATCTAAAAGAAGTTCACGTCCAATAAAGTCACGGGAACTTGAGAATCAGTATTTATGTATAAACATCACTAATGAGTTGTATTGGGTTCTATAAGACTGTTTAATTAGAAAACTGTGAAGAAAGAGAAACATGCTTCAATGGTAGATCTGTGAGTCATGAAAAGGGAAGAATTACAGACAGATGAGCTAGCATAGCACCCTTTTAAACAAGTTGCCGAAGTATTAAAATCAGCTTAAGCCTGCATCAGATGAGAATTAAAAAGAAAAAAAAAATTAACAGCTGTGTAATGACATGAAAGAGAACTCAACAGCAACAAGTATCTGACTGACTGTCCCCTTTCCAACATTGTTCTTGAAAGGATGGAATGTGGTTAACAGATAAGTTGCTGTGCTACTTGCTTGCTTTGAACAGTTTCTGCAGTACATTGCGTCACTGTATACCCACGTTTTCTTTGTTTACAAAAAACCTACAAGAACAAGAATATTACAGAGGAAAGAGGATTGTTCTTGAATATAAGTGGATATTTTTATGGAGGGAGGGGGGACCAATAGCAAATTTAATCGCCAACAAGAACAAGATGCCAATCACTTTTCGTTAATAGCCTTTTCCTTTGATTTGTCTATATAGCACATAGTCCTTACAGCCATGAAAACGTTATCTTTGCTTCTTCTTCTTCTTCTCCAATGAGTGGGGTTGCTATGCTATAACTCCACTTTGACTCTTGATTTGGAAGCTCATCCCAAGAGTTGTCACCATCCAATCTTTTCCTTTTTCTTAAGTTCTCATCATTTGATTTCTTTATGGTGTGTCTTCTCGCTTTCGGTATGTAGGTACTAAATATGTATGTATATATAGCTTGTTCCATTTTAAATAATTGTATAGTAACATGTAAGTGGAATTCCACATTAAGAGTCATTTATATATAACATGAATATGGGAAAATTCCACATTAAAAGTCATTTATATACAACGTGAATATGGAAAAACCAACTTATCTAATGCAAACTAATGCTTAGTTGTAAACTGTAGATTTTCAAAGGGATTTGTAGTTTGGTTGGGAGCCCACTAAAGAGAAAAGAAATAACCAAGTTAATGGGAGATGTGTCCTTTGTCCAGGATCGATCACAATTGAAAGATAACGAATTTAGCAGACACAAGTCAGAATTGTGGGTCAATCTTCACATGTGGGATGTCGTGGCTTACCTCCATATATATATATATATATATATATATATATGTATATATATGTTAGGAAAAATATGAGAGATTAAACATAGAAGAAAAAATTATTATGAGGTGCGAATTTTAGTTATTTAAAAAAAAATTAAAAATTTCTAAGATATAATAAAATCTCACATATTCTTTCAAAATAGATATCAAATTTTAAATGAAATTAAACACATAAATCTGGATATTGATAATGTCTAAAAGACATTTTGAATAGACATATCTTATTCAAAAATATTTTTTCAAATAAGTCATTACGTTTACCTAAAAATATTTCTTTTAATAAGTTATTTCTTTTAAACATTATTTTTGGACTAATTATGTCTATTAAACATAACTTTTTAATAAAATATATCTATTTAATATATATCAAACATAATTTTTGATAACTTAAATTTAATTTTCAAACTTAACATTTTAAACTACTTTTAAGAGAAAAGAAAAAAAGAAAATGATGCAGCTGAAAACCGTAAAAATAATTGTAGTAAGACAATCATTTTGATTTAGTCTAAATAAGAAACTCTGTGGAAGGCTTTTAGAATGTGCCTGGTTTTGTAGGTTAATATAAGAAATAGAAATTATGATGAGCTTGGGAACCCCTAGTTGCCTCCCTGTGAATCTGTGACAGTCGGAATGCATGCTGATATGCATGCGAAGAGAAAGCTAACCTACCTGGTTTTAAAACCAGATTCTCTTGTTATAGATTACCCTTCTGACTCTCTGACTGCCTAGCCTGGCTACGCGGACTTGTAACCTAAGTAGGCCCCCAAAATGTTGATGGAACAATGGCTCCTAACCACGAGCTGGGTCCCAAATTTCTGACTTGCCCATCCGCGCAAGGAGTTGAGCTAAGAGACCTATGCGAACGATGTCTGTGGAGGGCAACAGTACCTACCACCCTTGGGTAGGAATGGAAGAGACTCAAGTTTGAATTATTCAAGTTTTACTACAGTTCAAATATTTTAAAGTCGATCCATTTATATATCTAATTGAAAATTTTTAGCACATATTTTTAATATTTAATTATTATCTATTATTTTACTTTTATAATTAAAATGACAAAATTAATTTTGAGTTATAGTTGTACAATTTGAAAATATTATTTAATCGAATTCGAATTTAAAAAATTAAATCAAATTTTAAACATTGAGTTTTTCAATTAAAGTTTCATCAACCTTAAAATGATGAGATTTGGAAGATCTGATCACCCTTATCTATTAGCTACAAGTTGAATTGCTTGCTGTTTTGAATCTATTAAAGCATCAGTTCATCATCGAAGCATGACAGACTTCCAGCAACACCAAAAGCAAGCTCAACAGCTTCACAGAAAGTGAAGTTAAAGATTAATCTCAGCAGCAGCTTATCCACAACTTATCAACTCAATCTAATCTAATTAGATTTTGATGTAATTTAATATGCAGATCGTAGATTGTATTAAATAATTCTGTACAAAAGATAAGCACCAAAGCTTATCTGAGCTGACATCAGAAGCTGTATGTATGAAACTCAGAAAAATAAATTAATAGTAAGTTGATTTTCATTCATACCGAATTGCTCTTTTAGTAATTTACTGATGCAAATTATAAAGAAGTATGATGTTTCTTTTATTCTTATGAATTTGTTTGTGAGGAATATTCATGTAAGAAGTAAAGAGTAAGCAAAAATATGGAGGAGAAAACAAAGCAGCCTGCTTTAAGGGTTGATCGCAATTTTTCAAGATTTCCCTTTCACCAATCCTCCCTGAATTCATGATACAGGATCTTCCTCTTACAAACGATCTAAAACTTGTCATTTTACTTTACCAAAGTCTTCATTTTAACTTTCCAAAGAAGTCCCCAAACTCATCACCTTAACAAGAAGAAGAACTCCAGGAAGAGATACAATCCCACATTGGCGTACTAGAACAAATGTTAGTTATTTATATATACTGTTACAACCTCTCCTGCTCGCCGAGCTTGGTAACGCGAGCTTGTAACCTGCGTAGGAGCTTTGCGATGATGGAACACCGGTTCAGCTCTCTGAGTCGGGTCCTCATGCGGAGTTATTCAGGTTTGCCCGATCCAAGCAAGGAGTTGAGCCACGGGGTTTGTCTGAAGACTCAGGCCTCGTGGCTCCTAGAGTGTAGAGTACTGCGTGAGGCTGGTTTCACAGAGCAGCGAAGACCTCACGCTCCTTGCAGTGGAAGGATAACATGCCTGATCCGCTTGGATCCAACTTGGCTCGGTCGGCTGATCTTGACTGGACCATCATCGCTTTTTGCTGCATGATGTCCTTGAGCATTAACATTTTACCAACCAATAATCTAGAGGAAGATATGATTACCAACGCTAGAACCAATCCCCTCCATAAAAGCAAATAATACAAATTTTCAAGACTCCAAATTGCATTTTTTTTTTTGTTCGTAGGGAGGAGCAAGGGAGAATAACGAATTTGAATTTTAAATCTATTTTTTTTTCAAAAAGGGGTAATAATTACTTAGGTCAAATTTAACTATTTAACTCTAAATTGCATTTATTAAAAAAAAAAAAAGAAAGAGGGAAGGCTTAAAAGTCCAATCCATAAGGTTCCCTTGATGGAATAAAGTTCCTTCTGGAATGGGCATAAACTCTAAGGTTCCCTAAATGGCGTAGAGTCTGATATTGGCCCAAAGAGGAGTCCTGTTCAGCTGGTGGGACGAGCAAAGATAGAAGCAGCAGACGGAATCAGAAGTCGAAAATGACTGCCTAATGCTGACAACGTGATGCTGCTTGAACTGTTAAGCTTTGGCCTATTAACTGCGTTCAAACTTCAAACTTCAAACTTCAAACTCTAGTGTCAGAACTCATAATCCAATTTATTGCCTCAGTATCTGGAGTGATCTTTGTCAAAGATTGTCCAGTGTTTTACTGGTTGTGCTAGTACTGATACACCCCAAGTCAGCTGAAACGAGTAACCCATCCGCAGGATTCAAGAGATCATAAAAGCCAAGTAGTTTATCGAATATACGAGCAAACATAGTTTCGGCAGAAATCGCAATTCCTGAAACCTACAGCATCCCACCATGTGCTGAAAACGATTCATATTTTATTCATTGTTTAGAAAAGAGTACTTCACCATCCTC